>JAHRHY010000015.1:1200000-1790564 GCA_019671135.1 Linnemannia hyalina
CGGTAAGTTTACTCTCTAGAACAAAGCAAGCATATGTTGCTATACAACCCAACACGCATTACTCCGGCACCAATTGGACTCAAAACACCAGGGCAGGAAGGGATCATGACGAAAGAAAATGAAAGGAGCTTGAGCCACAATCAGAGGGAGAGGAAAGGTATGGATGAATGATGATACAACTGGGAGGGATGGGTTATTTTCAACAACCGCACAGACGGAAAGGGAAAAAGCAAAAAAAAAAACAAGAGCACAAAACATACACACAGAGAGAGATGGAGCGGACATGAGACTTTTTTTTCTCTGTTCATTGTGCACTAAAGGCCTCTTGAATGGCGTCAATTGTGGTCGGTGGGTGTGATTGAAAAAAGCCTACAAGATGGGCAAAAGCGCGCTCAAGTAAAAGATTGCAACCAGCATTGATAACAGCCTACGAAAAAGGTGGAGGAGTGCAATCCTACACAGAGGTGAATGTCGTTTGCTGGCAATTACGATGACGATTTTGTCGCCTGCAGAACCAATTGTCATCAAAAACATAAGGACAAAGAGGACAAAAGGGATAAAGAAGCCAAAAGGGACAAAGGGAGTGAAAATCGGGGCTCACAGACACACAGGCATACTATTTTTTTTTTTTTCGTTTTCATCTTCATCTTCCCTTCTTCCAGCCCTTTCGGTTCTCTTTCATTTTCTTCCCGCACCCGTCCCAGTGACTTACACCGCATATTTTCCCGGTGTCCCTTTTCATTTCTTGCCATCGCGCGCGCGTTCTAGACCAGAGTCGGCTCTCCCCATTCACAAGACGGACTTTTGAATCACACCCAGACCTCCTCCGCGGCCCACGTCCGTAAACCTTCCTCCACAGGAGCCCCAGGCGTCGGTGATTCTGCCGAAGGTCTGCCACCACTGCCTGTCGTCTCCAACCCTCTGGACCCTACACCAACCTGGGCCTCGCTGGAAGAACATGCCTCAGCTACACTCCTGAACTTGGTCCATTCGTCCGATAACGGATACAAATCTTACTACCAGATTCAGGCTGCCCAGGTCGTAGAGTCCATTCGTGTAATGTTTTATGCGTCGGGAATGATTGACAAGGATTCGGCCCCGATTCGTCTGCACGGAGACTTGAAGGTGTTCCATCGCCAGATCATGGCAGCCCTCTCGAGACTGATCCTCTCAGCCAAGATGGCGTCCAGTGTCTGGCCTCCGGAAGGTTCTGTCGCCAAGATGCGCTCAGATGCTGGAGAAGTCGCCACCGCAGTCCGTGAGTTCATCATCGCCGCCCAGAATGCCAATGTGACGGTGCACGATGTTGATGCCAAATTGGTTGCAGATCCCGACAGTACCGCCAACGCAACTCACGGCTTAAGGCATTCTCAGAAACTAGTCAGATCTCTCTCAACCGTGTCTCGGCCTTCATTGGATAGTGGGGATCGGAGCTTTGCCAATGGTAGCGCTGGTGGAAAGTCGAGCACCATCGCATCATCGACTGTCTTAACGCCCCTCGAATATTACTGCAAGAGCGCGTGTCGAGCCATTGGAGTTCTATCGTTGCAAATCACCAAAGCTGTGGATAACGTTCAAGGATCTGCTCTGCAGTCAGGATCTAACATCATGAACTCTGCCCAGTCGTCACAACTCGTCACACAATGCCACAACGCCATCTCCCACACTGGATCTCTGCTAGCTCTAGTCAGCGAATACTATGCGACGGTGTTTGCCGAACATCCAGATATCAAGGATCATATTCTGTTGGACGTTCGCGTATCAAAGCAGGCACTCTACAACAATGTCGCCTCGTTGGTCATGGCTGTACAGTTGGCAACCGACCCCATGGCGCGCATGAGTGTTCTCGAAATGGCATTGGAGGCAACGCAAACTGCAGAGCGCTCGGTCCAGGACCTCACGGCCGCTACACGAGCACTGGCAATGGCGAGCGATGAGATGGAGAAGGGCACAAGGACAAGGAGCGCCTCAGAGGCCAACATCAGCAGCAGCGATAGCTTTTTGATGCTGGAGGATTCGGATCTGGAAGGCGACACCATCAAGGGAAGTAACTCGCGACACCGCCGATCAGAGTCACGACTCTCATCGTTCTCGTCCGGGTCCTCCGCTGCCCACTCAATGGCTTCCGGAGCTTCGGGAGCTGACACTTTTAGCCGTTCAAACGCCGCTATCTATGGCTCTTCTCAAGGATCGTCCGCTGTGGTCGAGATTGCAGCCGCCAACACTGGACGTGGGCCTATCGCTGGTACTCCCTCTGACCGTGACCAACAACGCGCTCGCGGTCTCAAGCTGAAGAAGATGTTTGGAGAGGATGTGGTCCTGACAGGACCCAAGATTCCCAAGCCAGTCGAAATCCCTTGGTTCCTCCAGCACGATCACTCCACAACCGAGATTTCATTCAACATGGAGGGTCTTGTGAAGGGTGGTACCCTCTCAGCTTTGGTGGAGCGGTTGACTTTGCACGACAGTATTCCTGCCAGCTTTGTTGCAACCTTCTTGTTGACCTACCGATCCTTTACCACAACCACCGAGTTCTTCAACCTGCTTTTCCACCGCTTCACCATCGCACCACCGACGGGACTTGATGGTCAGGACTTGGTCCAGTGGACCGAACGCAAGCTGACGCCGATTCGTCTCCGTGTCTTCAACACCATTAAAACTTGGCTCGAGACCTTCTATATGGAGGATGAGGTGGAAGACCGACAGATGCTGCCAAAGATCAAGGAGTTTTCGAGTCTGATGCGCCATTCCATGCAGTTCGCCGCGGTTCAAATCATCAAGTTGGTCGAGAAACGCGAGGCCTCGGATGGATCTCTCCGGAAGATGGTCTTGAACCTGACGACACAGGCCCCTCAACCCATCACCCCTCGCAACCTGAAGAAGATCAAGTTCTTGGAGCTGGACCCCCTCGAGTTTGCTCGCCAGTTGACCATCATGGAGGCTAGCGCCTACAACAAGATCAAACCTGTCGAGTGTCTTGCCAAGGCCTGGACGAGTGAAGATCCTGAGATTGCGGCCAAGGCTGTGAACATCAAGAGGATGATTGAGACGGCCAACTTGTATGCCAACTGGATCAACGAGCTGGTTCTTAATGAGAAGGATACCAAGAAGCGTGCCCTCATCATCCGTCAACTTGTCGCTGTTGCTGAGGTAACTGTCTTCTTGTTATGTTTGCCTTGCCATGCCATGCCTTGCCTGTACTTTCATATGGAAATCAATTTGCATGCCAAATTATTTATTCAGGAATCTGCACCTTGGTGAACCATGCAATGTTTCTGACATATTACCTTTCTTTTTTTTCGCTTCCTCCCGTTTTCCTTCTTCCCGCTTCCCGCTCTTTTCTTTCATTATTGCATGAACATATATAGAAATTGCGCCAGCTCAACAACTTCAGTTTGCTCTACGCAACAACCGCCGCTCTGGCCCTTTCCCCAATCCACCGCCTCAAGCGGACCTGGGAACTGGTCCCTGCCAAGGTCATGAACACCTACGCCACCCTCCAGGCCGTCACCAACTCTGCAAAGTCCTGGACTGATTACCGTCAAGAACTCCATTCTGCCAACCCACCCTGTGTCCCCTTTGTCGGTGTTTACCTTACCGATTTGGTCATGATCCAGGACGGAAACGCGGATTTCTTGAAAGGCGCCGAGCATCATATTAATTTCGCCAAGCGTGTTAGTACCGCTGAGGTCATCCGTGAGATCCAGCAGTACCAGTCGGTGCCGTATTGTTTGACGACTGTTCCTGAGATCCAGGCTTTCATTCGTAGGGGTTTGGATCAGTCCAAGCCTGTTAACGAGTTGCATGAGCTCAGTCTAGAATTGGAGCCAAGGTAAGGCTACTTTTTCCTGCTTTTCTTTGTATTCTTGTTTCTATGTTTGTCGCTATCTTATTTACTTTTGTTTATATTATTGTTTTCGTTCCAACTTCATAGGGAAGGCGAAGAGGAGAAGATAACTAGACTGCTTGCCGAGGCCGGATTCTTGTAAGGACCTTACTCTGCTGTTGATGATGATGATGCTGCTGCTCTCTCCCTTCCTGTGCCTCCCCTATTACTCCACGGTGTCTTTCCTTCCTCTCTTGTGCGCGCGCGCGGGCGGTGTCTCTTATCTTGGAAAAACGGTGAAACGGTGATACGGTCAACGGTGAACGGTAAACGGTGCTAACCCGGGCAGGACGGCAGGACGGTGTGGTGGATGCGGTTGTTACTTCGGTGAACGGCTACGGTGACAAACCGACGGTTAAAAGCAAAGCGGTAAACGGTGAACGATGCCTGGCAGCGTGTCCTGGCTTTCGCGGATGGTCCCTTTCGGCGACTTCTAAGACGGAATCTCCCCCCGCTTCTCTTCTTGGGTGCCTCCCTCCTCTCGCCTGTTGGCCTATTGGCCTGCCTGCCTGCTCGCTCGCCTCTTGCTTCAGGTTCTTAGGCGTGTTACTTTCATGCGGTGTGTCTCTTTCCCGTTTGGCGTGGCTTCCTCTTCGGTGTTCTTCTCGGCGGGTATTCACTTAGCCTTTTTTCTTTTTTGTTGTTCTTCATTTTCATTTCTTTCGGCATATCTTTTTCACATATATTTCCTTTTCGCGTCGTCTCTTTGTTATGTCGATACAATACCTGCAGTACATATTTTATTTGCCATTACCTTTCCTCCCAGCCTTGCACATATCTCTCTTCCGTATCTTCCCTCTTGCACATACTCTCAGCCTTTTTTTTTTTTTTTTTTTTCTCTCTTTACACGAGCTACCTCCCGATATGCCTTCCTAACATGTACTTTTTCTACCATTTTCTCCATCTTTATACACTACTTGCATGGCAGACCCGACGGCTACGAATCAAACTTTTAATTCTGACTCTCAACTTTTTTTTTTTTGCCCTTTCTTTCCCCTTGTCGACCCGTTGGTGTTTCTTTTTCCTTCTCACAATTTCATAGAAGCATCTAAAATACCTCTACAAATCAAGATATCAAATCCAAAAAACAACAACAACAACATTCATTTCATCCTAACAAAAAATATGTATAGTAATCTTCCCACTCCAACAAAAACAAAAAAAAGTAAATAACATTCCTCTCCCTCAAAGCCATCGATATGAACTCTTTGGGGGGTTTGAGATAAAACAGACAAAGCGAGCATGTCCGCAAGGAGGCAAAAGGCGTGAAAAACGCTGCGAAATAGTTGGGGGGTTTTTTTAATCAGGGGCAAAGGAATAGGACTAGCTATGATAATGAAAACGTGAACGAATGAGAAAACTTTCGCGACTGGTAGAGAAGTAGAATGAAAAAAAAAGAAAAAGAATATGAGAGAGAAAAGTAACGATACAGAGAATACAGCAAATGGGTACAAACAAACAAAGGGGTAATAAAACTACAGAAGAGGGATCTCAGACAATGGGAAATGAAATGAGATTAAAACACACACAAGGGGGAAAAAAGATAATACAAATGTGAGGTGGTGGGGAATGGGGGAGGAAGTACAGCAACTGGAAGGAATGTTTGCAAATGGAAGGAAAAGAAGAAAAAGGAAAGAGTCGGGAAGCCCTTAGGCACCACAGCGGCGGGATCGAGGGGTGAGGGGCTCGTTGAGCATGCGGCGCTCCCGGAAGTCATAGCGGTCTTGCATGCGCGCCTTCTTGCTTGGGGTGCCTGGTCGACTGCCCATCAACTTGGAGGCCTGAGGACTGTTATTGGCTGAGGTATTGATCGCCGACATTGGTGTTGGGCTCGGAGGTGGGACAAGGTCCTGTGCATCTGTGATGCCTGATCCTGTCAAATCAGACTCGGAGGTATGTGGGCTCGAGCCAACGCCCTGATGAGAAGTCTCGTTTCCTGCAGTAACCCGCATCCTCTTCGACGAAGGTCCGCTCAGCTGTCGATCCGTCAGCTTGCCCTTTCCAAAGTACGTGGCTGTTGTCGAGGATGAAGCCGCTGTGAAGCTGTGGGATGTCGCGGCGGCATAGTCGGCCTCCTCCGCTGCTGATGGTGCTCCTGGCGACTCTGGGTCCTGGTAGACCTCAAACTTCCACTCGCCGGGCCACTGCTGCTTGTCCGTCTCGCTCACTAACTGGTAGTTTCCGTTTTTCCAGTAAAAGATACTTCCCGCCACCTTCTGCGCGCGACGATTGAAGGCCACCGACTGGGGCTCGATGATGCTCTCTGCGTTCTTCATCGCCGTCTTGGAGGGTACGCCCTTTCGATCAAGTGTGTCAGAAGCGTTGGGGTGGTTGTCGGGGAGTTGCTTGGACGACTTTCCGTTCAGTGGTGGCCCAATCATCACGGCCTTGTTCGTGGAGGACGAGCCTGCCGCTGAACTAGATCCTGAACTCGACCCTGCCGACAACTCTCCTGAACATCCCGCAGCCGTGCCCTTGGGGTGCTTGCCCTCTGTCCAGTCTGATCCCTTTCCTTTGAGGAAGCCTACACCCAGACCAGCGTGCAACAAGTTCCCCTGCTCATCAAAGGAATTCCAGCGCCAAGGAGAGATGGATCCGAGGGCAAGACGTCTTGACCGCCGAATGGTTCCTGGCGCTGTCGTACATCCTGTGGGTGTTGTTGAGCCATCCGTCTTGGTATATCGTATGGTTCTCTTTGATTCTGAAGAGACAAAGAATGGGTTCGAAGGGTCGTCCGACATCTTGGGAGTGACATTCTCCTTCTCCTGGTCTCCTTGAGAGCTCAGCACAGACTCGGTATCCGTCATGTCGTCGTCATAAAATTCGGTCGATTGACTAGCTCCCGGTGTCATCAAAGCTGTGGATGTTGGAACTGGTTGGAAGTACGAGTGAGAGTTCGTCGAAGCCGAGTAGTCGCCAGAAGAAAAGGATGCTTGTGCTGATGCTGATGTACTGGGCGTCGACCGGTCAGCAGGTGATTGAGTTGTAAAATTGCTGCTACTCTCTAGCTGAGACATGGGCTTTCGAGGTGTCCTGATAGCTCGTGGCGACTGGGTAAGAAAGAGGTTGTTGTCTTCGTCGTTCATGAACTGGCGAGGGCTGCTGCGGGGTGGACTCTGGAGAGCGGAGCGTGAGGAAAAGATAGACGGTGACGGCGACGACGCTGCTGCTGTGGATGAAGAGGCGGCTGGCGTAGAGGGTCCGTCTCGGAGGAAAGGTGTCCTGCCGCCACCGGCCTTGACAGGAGTTGTGAACGGTGAGGATTGTGTAGTGTCGTGCTGTGTAGTTGCGGTGCGGGTTGGGTATCTGTGGACAGACTCGAGCGAGCTAGAGCTGTGGAGGTTGTTGTTGCTGTGGTTGTTGTTGGTGTTGCTTTTAAACGGCGAAGGTGAAGGGGTTGACGACGATGAAATGGAGGAGGCAAAGTTAGGTGAAGCAATCCTGTCAAAGGGGAGGGTCAGGTTGAATCGTTCAACAGTGGCATCGTCCCTGAACCGAGCAGACGGCGAAGGTGTAGTAAGAGCTGACCGAGACCCACTACTACTACTGCTGCTGTTGCTGCTGTTGGTGTTGCGGTTATGAAGAGCCAAGGTCGTGAGGTCCATGGATAGAAGTTCTGAGGGTGTAGGGTTGGGGAGGTGGGCTCGTCGGGAGGGCAAGTCGTCCATGTCAAGGTCTTCGTCTTCGGGGAACTCCCGCTTGAGCCCACCCCGGGTGCCTGTCCATGACCGAGCTGATGGCGAGGTGAGGCGGGACCTGTGGAGGTGCGGTGAGCGAGGGGTGCGAGGGGTGCGAGGGGTCAAGGGAGTCTCGGGGACTTCTTGGCTTGTCCTGTATGCCGACGAATCAGATCGTTGTCGAACCATGTGGCGAGTATGTGTGTGTGTGTATGTGTATGTGTATGAGTATGCGAATATATGTGCGTGTGTTTGTGTATATGAAAGTGTGTGTGTGTGTGTGTGTGTGTGGTAGGTGAGTTATGAAGTATGAGTGCGAGTGAAAAAGAAGAGATGGTGGCGGATGAGGGCAAGTGAGAAGGGAGTTGTGGGGAGTGGAAGAGGTGATGGTCAAAGCAGAAATAAAAAGACTGTGGCGGTGGAAGGGACCAAGAAAATAAGGAAAGTCAGTCAGACAGTTCTATTCGTTCGGTCAGGGTACTCTCTCTGCCTGGGTTGGGTGGGGTGGAGTCAAAAGTCCAAAAAAAAAAAGAAGGGGCACGAAAAAGGGGTCATGTGGGACAGGTGGTTTAACAAGTCATCTATCAAGCCAGCTTGTGGTCTGTTGATGAAATGTCCTTTCCTTGTTCCTTTATTCTTACACACTCACTCACTCGCTCACTCACCAGTGTAGTCTTGTTTGATCTCTCTCTTTCTCTCTCTCTGGTATGTATCTTGTGTCTATGAAAAGACTAGTGATGTATAGCAAGCTGAGCGTGTAAATAAACAGGAACAAGAGTGACAGTGGTGGTTGGTGATGATCTCGGCCAATGTCATCCGCTCTTCCTTTTCAGCATAATTTTTTTTTGTTTTGGCTCGGGCCTAGTCGTCAGGGTACTATAACCGGTCACCGATTTATTACCAATCGCATGTGTTGCAGAACTGGTTTCCCGCCATTGCCTCCAACTTCAAAAAATGACAGTCCGTCTGACTGTGCCTGAAAAGTGGGCAAGTGAGAGCGGGAAGGATACAAACAAACAGAAGCCAACAAAGAAACGCGTTCCCTCTTCAGTCGCGTTCTTTGTTATTTTTCAGCCTCTTCCTCCTTTCACCTTCCTCCTTTCACCTTCCTCATCCTCTCGTTTACTACCTTGCTTACCCTACATTTTACTCGCCTGATTCCACCACGACCTCATTCCACACCACTCAACTCCTCCAACAATAACGCGGACACTCTGTGTACCGCCCACCTTCATTCCAACCATTCCTTCCTCGTCTTCTCAACCCATGGACAACGCTCGGCGTCCACGGCGACAACAGCCTTTGCCCGATAGCAAGGATGGACACCGCGGTAGCCGCAACACGACGACAAGCCCACATACACTTTCGCTCGCCCGTAGTCTGATAGACCAGCTCCCCGACCATACCCTTAGGGAAATTCTGCATTCTGTCGCTCACTTGACTCTTGTCCAAGAAACCCTTGTCACCTCCACGTTGCCGCCAGCGAGCACAGAATCTTTCCGGTCAAAGCGTACTAAGCGTTCGTCTTCGACACCCACTAATTCGCGACACGGGTCTCCTTCGCCCTACCCTGACTCCCGTTCAACGCGGCACAACCTCTCCGCAACAACCCAACCTGTCGCCCGGTCAGAGCCACTTACGCCTCAAATGCAACAGACGCGGAAACAGCTCCTCGTATTGATCCATCGCGTCAACGTCTACTACAGTAACACATTCAACACGGCCGATGCCGTTACGTGCCTGCTCAACATTGCACACCGTGCCCTCGATCAGCAATCTGTTCCTATCAGATCCCCAACACCAACTACTCCCGAGCCAGCCTTGGAGTCTGCGCCCGTTTCAGGATCCTCATTACCAACACCACCACGGACAACAGAAGCGGAGACAGTTGCCCCTTTGTCTCATCCAAGAGCCATCATACCCATCGCGGACGACATCCTGAGGTCATTAGTCATGATCCTGATCCAGTATCCGCGCTCGAAGCATATCGAGCCTACGGCAACCATATCTAGGGAAGAACCCTCGGCAAGGACAGAGAAAGAGACGACTGGCGACGACTGTGACCTCACGGATGCATTGCTAGAGATGGTCTATGCACTCTTGGATCACGAGCAGTACAGCCGGCGACCGTTGGCGATCTGTTTGTCCGAGTTTTTGGTGCATATTGCTCTTCAACGAGAGCGCACGTTTCGGGACCGGGAACGACAAAAACGCGAATACTTGTTAGGAGCAGGATCTGACTTGCTTTCTTCTGATCGAGTCATTGATCGCTGGCGGCATGGTCTAGGACAACTCAGCAAGGCTATTGGAAGCGGAGTTGCCAGATTGGGCCGCGATTCTGGTATTGGTATGGGCGGAGATCTTCCTGGAGGTGGAGTTGATTCTGAGGACGATATGCGAGGCGAGACCAAGAAGCGACTCCGTGAACAACAGCTTCAGCGGTGTCAACCGCGTGTTCGGGATGATCAAAGTCAACACCAGCAGGACGACAACTGGGAGGGGTTTTCCATGGGCCAGTCGAATATGGACTCTCCCTTTATTGTATGAGATAGTGTGGCTAGTAAGGGAGGTTTGATCGATAGTTTTCTTTAATAAGTAAGCAAGCGGCAATAGTAACAACGGTCGATTGACATGCCTCCCTTTTATTTCCAAAGAACGCGTTGTTGTGTGCAGCGATCAAAGCGCACCTTTTCAATTTTCAAATGGCGAACAGTCCATTGGCCCACTGCGCCACTGGAATAGCACAGTCGTATTTATCTCGTTGGTTGTTCTTCTTTTCCCTCTCTCTCAGCACGCGTTCATTGCCCCCTTTTGAAACCTTTCCCTTCTCTTTTCACTGATCGACAATCGACCTAACCGACTCTTCCTGGACTCAAGAATTCAAACACAGAGACACACACCACAAACAAACACGGCATCGAACTAGACTGTATTCTCGCTCTCTCCACTCTCACTTTCAATATCTAGGACTAAAACAATAAGACACAATGGATCCACGCAAGCTCAAAGTGAATGAACTGAAGGAACAGCTCCAACTCGTAGGACTCTCTGTCAATGGCAAGAAGGAAGAACTCGTCACCCGTCTTCTGGAACACCAAAAGGCTGAGGAGGAGGCTGCTCTCGCTGCTGGACCTCCCACAGGAACTGGAGAGTCCTTTAACTGGGAGGATCCCATCGAGTACGTCCTTTGTTTCGCATGGATGTCGCATGAAAGAGAGGATGCATCTTTCTTTTATTTGATGTCAGTTCCCTTGGCGCAATCCAACTAACCAAGGCCAAGTTCTCCTTTGTTCATGACAATTGTAGTGATCTGGCTCCTCTTGTAGCTGATGCCCCCGTAAAGCCTGCCCCCGCTGCTACCACATCTGCAGCAAAGGCGCCCGCCACAACCGCACCCGCCACTACTACTGAGACTGCTGCTACTCCCGCCAGCAGCGCCACAGAGCCAGCAGCGGCCACCACAGAAGACAGTGTTCAGTTCCAGGGCGCCACCGCCAGTGATAATGACGCATTAAAGGCCGAGATCGAGAAGCGCAAGAGCAGAGCTGCTCGTTTTGGAACTTCATTAACTGAACAGGACAAAGCCCTCGAGAGAGCTGCCCGCTTTGGTGTCCCCGTCGCTGCAACCACCACCGCCTCTTTGGCCAAGGCAGCAGGAACTACTGTCACACCAGCTACAACAACATCGGCAGCAACAGGAGCAGGAGCAGGAGCAGCCAAATCTGGTGTTCCTTCCAAGCCTAACGCTGTTGCCTCTCAGGTAATTATTTTACGTGATCGATGGAGGGGGGGTGCTGTGGATAAATTGCATTACGTCTTTTGTTCTGCATATGAATTTTTGGCACTAACATATTTTTCTCCTTTTGACACTAAATCATGACCTGGATAGATTCCTGCTGATGTGTTGAGCAAACGACAGGCACGTTTCGGGGTTGTGGAACCCGCTGCCAAGTTATCATCGACACCCGCAAAACCCGCTGGCACCACCGCTCCTGCTGCTAGTGCTGCTGCTGCTGCTGCTGCTGGTGTCAAGAAGTCCGGTCTTGTTCTGGATCCTGCTGAGGAGGAGAAGAAGCGCAAGCGCGCCGCCAAGTTTGGTCTTCCCTCCGTATGTTTAAACTTTTGTGTTTGCTCAATTGGTTTGTTATCTGGTGAATATGTCACAATTGTAGTTTGTCTTACTAACCGCCGCTTGTTGCTCTTGTTCTTGTATTACTTTGCTAGGCTGAGGATGATGCATCCAAGAAGGCAAAGGTGTAAAGCAGGCGACGGGATGATCGGGATGTCCAGGAAAGTTCAGAAGAACCAGTACGACAGATACGCCATTTAACGCCATGGAATAAAAACAATTTTTTTTGACTATCAACGGACTCCTGTTTGGTTGGCCTTGAGGCTTTGGACACTTTCAACGATGACCATTCCTTATTGGCGGACAACAAAAAGGGTGCACTGGAGCACACACATTGAACACATTTGAACTTCACGGGTAACGCAGGTCGCTGGATCAGGACTCTGCGGCGTCCTCGTGAAGGAAACATTGCACTGTTTAAGAAGGGCGTATTTATCATTTGTTGCTTGTCATATTACAGCAGTTCACAGCAAGCGATTCTCAAAGCAGTCTGGAGAGTGCTTTCTTTGTCAGTTGAACTTCTTCGAAGAATCCAACTTTTCGCAGAGGCGCAAAGGATTCTCGACTGAATACATCTTAGGCAATGGTGATCCTTTATTTATTTTTCTACAAAGTGCGCATTTCTTGTCCCACCTCGACCGCAGGTAAAGTACGAGGAAACTGACGTCGCGTTTTTATCTGAAGTCGACTTGGACCTGACGATAGGTCAAGTCGACAATAGGGTTCACACTGCACTGCACGTTCATGTTGTTGCTGTTTTCTTTACAGAGCTCACAAGAAGAGCGATACAATATGGCAAGCTCGCGATAGAGGGCGATATAATTATTTTCATTTTGACCTATTCTGCTTGTCTTTGGGTATAAACAAAGTAGAAAGGTCAAGGAGAGTGGGGAATGTTTTTGCTCATCTCTTCGGATGGTTGATTCTGGTTCGTGAGATTGCTTAGCCAGCTGAAGCCGCCTTTTCAATTGACAGCGTTCTACAAGACCTGTCAGGTTTCATTATGTAATAGACGATACTGATTATGACTGAGTAGGAGAGTCCTTGGTCATGTTGCGCGCTCTGATAGAACAAAAAACAAAAAGAAGTAGGTTGTTACAAACAGTACAGTACGAGGCATTGATGTGCTTACTCCTGTGCAGAAAATGAGAGCATACCACGCATTTTTACCTTTGAAGGGCTTGGGGTTGGTGGGTCGGTCGGCGTTGATGAGTTTCAAGTGTGGTAGGGTCAAAAACACATTTATAGGTGATAGTTGCTCAGGGTTCACGCTTACGAGTATACGTATTTGAATTTGTATGCGGGTGCCTTTTAGCCTTGAAGGAAAAGGGAGAGGTGCGCGTTTGCTCTTTTTGCTGCCCAGGAGTTGATTCCGAATGAGGATGGAAGAAGAATGAAACACGAAGAGATGAATGGAAGCCAAATGAGAGAGGTCGGTAGTCGCTGATGAAGGTGAGGATGACAATGGTGATAGTGATGGTGATGGTGATGCCGAAGGGGGAATGGCGAGGGATAAAGGAGGAGTGAAAAAAAGAGCAACAGCGAAAAAGCAAAAAAATAAATAAATGAAGTTATTCGATGGCCTCTTCTTTGTTTTTGAGGTTCTAACACGCACAGACATGGACTTGTTGAAGGGTAGAAGTTTTCTCAGTAGCGAAGCAACGACATTAACAGGTAATACAACCACCTCTTTTTATTTGTTTTCTGTAAAAAATAATAATCACTATGCTCATTGCGGAATATGCCTCTCTTTCCGAGTTCTGTCTCTAATCTTCCAATAGCTTGTCAGCAGCGAGTTGGGAGATGACAAGAATGCAGATGAAGCCCCTCGACCATTACTTCCCCTGATAGCGAAAGCATCTCCAACGTCGGTCTCTGGAAGAACAGGTGGCAGATAAAGCGCTCTTCTTGCTCAAGGGTAAGGTGAATGGAGGTGAACACCGACTCCTTCAGGCTTCAGCATTGGGAGCATCAACTTTGTACTTATTACAACTCCCTCCATTCCCGCCGTCTTCGCCCTTCCTTTCACCTTCTTCAGGGCTCATTAAGATTCTCCTCGTCCTCCTCTTCCGTGACTGTCACGATTCTAACGAGCATTTCAGTTTGCTCAGTCCCAAGAAGTAAAGTTTGCGATCCAATGCCGACACCGCTTCTCGAAATCCATTTTCCCCTCCTCATCGCAGCCATCTGCGCATTTGGAAAGGAAATGCATTTCTCTCAAGTCGAGAGAGAACAGTGGCTCGGCCATTGTAACGTCGGCATGGAGACGGCGTCGACGGGGCGAACAGCTCAAGAACCTCCAGCTCTCCGGCATTCCAATGGCGAAATTTCCAGCTGTTCCGGGTCAGTCGATCCGCAGCGACCACAACGTCTTCAGTGGCCTCATGACCATCAATGCCCACCCGAGCCCAATCGTGTTCATGTGCGGGGATGCGAGATGGCAGGGAGAAATCAATGACCTTAACGAGCGGCGGTCGACAACTCCATATGCGCGTCAAAATCCGTGTTTCAAAGAAGGATGTTGCAACTCCTTCGTTGTCGGCATACCCTCCAGTCCATCACGGCCTTCCTTCCTCGACTGTCGACAGTCATTGAACTCTCATCAGTGAAAAACACGAAAACAAACACACACACACACACACACACACACACACACACACACACACACACACGCACCCACAGTGACCACTAGAAATCACCACGCCCGGTACTCCTCTTGCCTCTTACAAACCATGACATCACCAGTCGGGTAAAAGTAACATAGTTCCTTGCAATCCTGGTCCTCCTGTTGTTCCAGAGTTACGAATCTAGACGAAAGATCCAGTCGCCATAAAGAAAGGAGAGCAAGAACAAGACAAGGGTTAATGACACTGAAAGACACAATAGACAAACAAACACCTGCACCGCACCATGACCTTGATGCTACCCACGCTCACCCATCTTGCCCACCCACGCCCACCCATCTTGCCCACAACTACCCTTGAGCTAGCTAGCCTTGGCCGGCGGTAGACTCAGGTTGCCTCACTCACCACCATTGTTCAATAAGCAGCATGGTCAGGAATCGTACTCTATGAAGCCTCTCCAGGACACTCATGGGCGAGCCAACCGCAATGTAATGGATTTCAGTTAGTGGATGCGGCCAAACATCCACAGGTAGACCTCACTTTCACACCGACAGTTGACCCATTCTGCACATGAATGTGAGATGGAAGCCAGGAAACCCTGATATTGTACAGTAAATGAGCCCTCGAAGAGGCGTTCTCATCCACTGGAATAGAAGAATGACGTTACACTGAATCTTGGACAATAATAGTATCGGGAGGGATTTGGTTGTTGAGAGAGAGGGGGGAATTGGGTGCCATGATGAAGGAAGGAGGATGAATGAACGAGTGTGTACTTTCCTGTTCTGTTTCCTTGATTAGTCAGGACGGAGTGTCGAATGAGGGGACTTGATGTCGCGACAGATGTTGTCCGAGAGAGGGGGAACGAGCGATGCGGCAATGAGATTGGTGTAAGGGATACAAGCAAGAGAAGACAGAGAGCGAGACATGAGAGGGAAGGATGGATGGATGGAGAGGGGAGAAAGAGAAAGGGAATCAAAGAGTGAGAAGGAGAGGGGAAAGAAGAAAATAGATACAAGAGAAAGTACATGCAAGAGAAACTGGCGAATGAAGAGGCAATTGGCTGAAACGAGGAAAAGAAGAAAGGAAGGAAAGGGATGACGTCTGCGAAAGAACAACCCAAGCGAAAAGAGGGGAACAAAAAAGGAAGGGTGGGTGGCGGTGTATAAGTTCACAGGATGAATGTACGTGAGGCAAAGAGACAAGAACAATAGTAAGAGACACCTTGGTGAAGCGAGTAAAATCTGAAAGGTTGTTTTCTGCACCATGGTGCATGGTGTGTCCATGTATTTGTAGCATTGTGCCTGCAACAGTGAGGACCAAGGAATCATCACTTTTACCATCAGGGACATTAATAACCTTAATAGTTTCAGTGTCGATCGACCATATCACAGCATTTTGATTCGCATTTTCATTTCTGTTGATCAGTGGCAATGTGAGCTCAATCTGACCATTGTCACTATACTATCGCCATATTTCATATTTGTTTGATGGGTTTTGATATGGTTTTAGGCTGGTTGACCAAGACCTGTGACTTGCCAAGCTCGTCCATCCATTCCGAAACTCCCGAGTGCTCGAACTCTGAGAGGGGAGACAGAGTAAAGTTCTCCAACGCCGGCACCACAGCCAAAAGATTGTGGAGCTCAGCGCGCGTCTACATATCCTCACCCAGAAGAGTGAGCTCATTTAACTTTTGGGGTATTTTGAGTCCTACCAGGTGGCAAATCAGAGACAGCCTATGATACTGCCACAATGAGCTGGGACAGGACAAAGGTATTGCTGGAGGAAATGAAGGGT
Organism: Linnemannia hyalina; assembly: GCA_019671135.1. Classification (NCBI taxonomy): domain Eukaryota; kingdom Fungi; phylum Mortierellomycota; class Mortierellomycetes; order Mortierellales; family Mortierellaceae; genus Linnemannia; species Linnemannia hyalina. The sequence goes on from JAHRHY010000015.1 coordinate 1,216,111, forward strand.
CCCACAATTCCTTCCGTCTCATCGTCTTCAGCGTCAGCATCGTCATCGCCTCCATCCTCTTAACCTTCCTCCTCAAAATCGACCACTGCCTCTTAACCTTTATTATCATATTCCCCGATTTGGTTACCGGCCTCAGAAACATCCTGCTTGTGAGCTCCTTGTTCTTCGCCGAAGTCTCTACCAGAGTCTTCGACATCCAGCTCCTGTGTGTCTTGTGCCGCTTCCTCGACGTCCTCTGCTTGACCGTCAGGGATCTCAAGGTTCACTGAGGTGAGAATTTCGGCCTGTCGTGGTGTTGTGTCGACATAAATGAGGGGAATAGAAGTGTGTATGTGATAAATGAGCTTTATGGAGCAATAAGTGGGCTAAAAGGGAAGGTGTCTCTTTATTGTCCATATCCTTTTAGAGCACACTCTCTTAGCACACGAGTAAACATGCGGTCACTGCGACTATTAACTGCTAAATATCACAGACATGTTGTGTGCGTACACAACACCCAGCCATGGCGAGGTTCAACGAGGTCAGCTCCTCCAACTCCATCAGAGGTACGAAAAGATAGAGTCGTTGGGCTCGTCATTGACATCGCTGGAGAACGCATTGTCGGGATTTTCGTCGGGTTTTGTCGGGGTCGTTGTCAGAGGCGACGATGGCTCTTTAATTGCAGGGAAGTGATTGTAGTCCAGACAATAGGCGAAAGGGAGCCCTTCCACTTTCTGTGCACCTGTAACCTGGCGTAGCGGAAATGGCCGTCCATGTAACTACCGATATGGCGCAGGACTTTTACAGGGAGATTCATGTTCGATAGACCCGCTACAAGAGGAGGGCGGCCATTGGGAGGAAACGGAAGGACAGTGGTGTTGATTGCTGTGTGTGTTAGTATGTTTATGTATGCTGAATGAAGTGATAGTTGTTGTTGTTGTTGCTGCTGAGATTGCTGTTGGTGCAGTTGCAGTTCCTGAGGGAAGAGAGAGAGAACCGATGAATCGAGTGCATCGGTACAGGTAGAGTGGCAGCATTTTGTTAATTTGGGTCACATACAATGTATGGGTGGACAAGGAGTAAAAAACTGAGATTGTCGAAAGATTTCAACCAAACGAAAAAGTATGTCGAATGGGGGATTGACATTTGGTATCCTTGGCAGATCACCAGAGGAGTAATAGAGACAAGACTGCCGCCACTTGAAACTTGAGTAGTAGGACTTTCGGTCGATGTAATAAAAGTGGACGTGAGCATATGGGTTATCGGTGACAGTGACAAGAAAAGACGTTGAATCGAAAACACGACACACAAGAGTAAAGGGGGTCATGATTTTTACAGAGAGACGAAATGATAAAGTTATATTGTTAATTCAATCAGCTACTCATCCGTTCAGCCGACGACAACGTCAACATTCATTCAGAACGGTTAAAAAAACAAGGGGGGAGGGGAAGGAGGGGGGGAGAAGAGTAATGAGAGAAAGGGTTGTTGCTTGTAGTAATTTGTCTCATGACTTGAGTCAAAGAGAAATGCGACAAGAAAAAAAAAGAGGGGGGGGGGCGAAGATTCTTTCCTAGCAACGCAGCTGAAGACTGATCAACATAGTTGCTTTCTTCCGTTCCTAGTTCCTTGTTCTCATATATTCTATCCTTGCTCCCTTCGCCATTTCCCACACACACTATCTCCTGCATCGATCGTTGACAATTGTGTGAATGGTTCTGAGGAACTAGTTCAGATAATGAAAAAGGGGGGGAAAAGAAGTGACCTGTGACTTCGTTGTAGTTGCTTTTTTTCTCGTTTATCTCCTCCAGGGAAGAAAGTACCAATAAACGCAGCGCATACTCAACAACAACAACACACATATTCAATGACATGCATTCTACAGCACAACCTAGCAAACAGCATGTCGCCACTCCCACTCATTCCCCTCCACCACCGTCCTCAGTAGGCGCATGCATATGAGCAGCTGAGTTTTATTGCCAAGAGTCGCGTACTTTGGGCTGAATACATTTTCTCCACATAAACGGGGACATTTTTTCGCGTACCCCGGCTCACATGATAACAACCTTACAATAAGGTTCGACATGGTCCAACCAAGGCAACCATGGGCCATTTTGTTTGTTGATTATTGTTTTGGTATTACCATTTCTTCTTGGAGTATCTTATATCTGGTCTATAGCTCACGGAGGTTCTACGCGATATGGGAGATGTGCAGGACATTCATACTTGAGAAAGAGGACGGGAGGGAGCGCGAGTAGAGGAAGAAAATAAAGCAAAGGAAGATGCCACAGATGCTCCAAGACTCAATCACAACAAGACCAAGCGTTGAGGGATGACTTGTGATTTGCTGACGCGAAGTTAAGTTAACTTGACAAGAAAGTTGATTTAAATTTTTCCTTTAATGCAGCAATAACAAACGTTTCTGTTTGAAAGAGAAGTCAAACAATCACAGACAAGAGATGCGCCAAATTAAAAGTAGAGAAATCTTGAGCGTTGAGAACCGTACTTGTAGATGTGTGTTTTGTCTCTCTCTAATGAAGCTTTAGGTTTGCGAGACAATCGCGTCTCGCTATTGCCCTGGCCGATGAAAGATAAGTCCGCTAACTTGTTGTTTTCGTTTCTGTGGATTTTTTTATTTCATGAACGTGAGTATCCGGTAGAATAACCGTTTGGCTCAAGCAAGGAGGAACGACAACAAAATAAAAGGCAAGAGTTGAACAAGGAAAAGATAATACGTTGTCGGAACGGGGGATGAATTGCAATGGGTATTCAATCAGACAACTGGAGGAAAATACCAAGAGAAGGGTTGCTCAGGGTAACATTCTTTCCATTTGCGTCCGGGCAAGACTGGATTGAACAAAAAAAAGAAACAATGCATTATCAAACGAGGATTGAGTTGCAATATGTATTCAATCAGACGACCGGGGACGGAAATCCTAAAGAGAAGGTTTATGAAGGGTACCTCTCAAGCCCTTCTTTGCATTTGTCCTATTGTAATGCCTTTCATCCTTTGAGTTTGGGTTCGGACAGGGGGTGGGTGGTGTTTTTGTTATCAATGCCCTTGTTTGTTTTTTTCTTCATTTGTCGTTGCCGTTGTTGCTCGATTGCGTCATATGCGTCCTCTTTTCTTCCTTCGCTCATGCAAACAACTCTGTCCGTCTTTTTTGATTGACTCGGAATAAGGCAGGGTTGACCGTTTCTTGAGGAATGGAGAGTCAGAGATAGGGTATCAAGCTCAGACAAAGCATTATTCCATGTCTGTGTGGATACGTCTGTCCGAGCGTTTTAATATTTCCGGTCCAACGATTCCATTGTTTGTTACAACCATGCATGATTACAAAAACAATAGTACTTGCAGAGAAAGAAAACAACACAGCATGCACTGCCAAACAAGAGCTTTCTCTCCTTTACCGACAAAAAATAGTTGTTAGATAGAGAGAAAGCAAGACCCGCATTCACATCCATGTTGCTTCTCTCTCACTTTGTAGACGTACCTCTATTTGTTTTCCTGCGACATCAACTGCAATGACAGAAGTAGAACTGAAAAATAAAACAAATAGTATCTCCATCTTCCAATGCAACCACCCCCTTTCACCCTTTTTCTCATTTTCTCCCTTCCTCCTCCTGAACATGCGCTGTATCTTAAAGGTGATTCCACGACTGAGAGCAATCGAGCAACCAAAAGTAGTAATTGAGGGTGGCGTGTGCCTTGGTAAACTTGGTGAAGAGAAAGCGAACAATTTCCTGATCGTGTGGCCATGTAACCGTGCGCAGATCTTTTTGTCGTTGCTCATTCCTCAATGCACTCATTGGGTTCTGTCGTGGATGATTGTGGGAATGGTTATGGAGAAGAATGAGAGAGCAACGATGTATGTATTGTCCTCGCACTGTTGCTGTGTTTGTTTGCCCCTGTTTGACGTTCACTTTTTTCTCTTGCTTTCTTCAAAGAAAAAAGGAGAAAACGATTAACCAGTCTGGTACACTTCACGCTTTTTTTCAGGCAGAGAATTTTTCGATGGGCCCCCTTTGCACCAATTCCTCGAGATTAGTCTGTTGTTGTCTAACAGTCTGACCATTGACAACTGTCGATTCGAGAAAGAGGAAGAGGGATGGATGGAGAGAGCGTGGTGGCCTTCTCTATGTGTGTTCTCATACGAAATATGGCCTACAACTTTTATGTACTCTTCTTTTTCCTTCTCTTGCTGCCAGACAGGAAATGATGATCGATGAGCGCGAAGAGGGAAAAAAAAGCGCGTCTAATTGTATTGGACTGTTTACTCCATATATATTTTTCCTTTTTCTTTTCGATTGTCAAATGAAGGGTTCGCTTTCTTTTTCTGCTTCGTTGTTTTTTATTCACCGTTCTCTTCCTTGTCGCTACCAACGATTACTACTATGCTTGCACCCACCTTCATTACATTACTCGAAAGTCATGATCTCTAGGATTCTTGTGTTGCTACTCTCATCTCTCTCACTCCTCTAGTTGTCTTGCAACGACAAGATAATATCAACCTCCAGGCAAACAGACGAGCTTTTTTTTGCTTGGAATCATTCTTTTTTCACTCACCCAACATTGTTTTCGTCCCCTCTCTCCTTCTCTCTCCCCCTCTCTCTCCCTCTATCTTTGCCCATTGATGCAGTACAACAGCTCAACTCCCCTCTGTTGTCTGAATCGGCCATGTGAATGAGTGCACCGTGAGAACGAATCGAGGTCCTGGTGGCGCCGACTAGTTCCGCGCCGTGCGAATGAATAGACCGTGTAAATGAATGGTTGTATTCTCATACTTTGTCTTCAGAAACAATAAAAATCTAGTATTCCCCCCTGTTTTTCTTTCTGCTCTTCATTCACTCCACTTTTGCAGTTGCACTCGCTCCACTTTTACAGTTGCACTCGCTCCACTTTGCAGTTACACCTACTCCACTTTACAGTTACACCTACTCCAATTTACAGTACCCACTCCACTTTACATTTACATCAACTGCAGCTCAACCAACACCACCACTCAACCACCTCAACAACAACAGCAACTTCACCAGCAACACCCATGGCCAACCCAGCATCCAGCGCTAATCCTCTTCAGGAAGTGCACCTCCCAGCAGAAGTCATACACCAGATCGGTCAATCGCTGGACGGGCCGTCGCTGTACAGCGCACTGAGGGTCTCACGGCGATGGAAGGCGGCGCTGTCCCTCAACTTGTGGACTCGGATTTCAGCTTTACAAGTTCAACACAAGTCGTTCCCGTTTCGGCGCCCCTCTTCCCCTTCCTCTCCCTCACCCTCTTCGCCTTCCTCTTCTTCTCCCTCGCCCTCGTCCTCTCCCTCTCCCTCTGCCTCCCTGTTTGAAACACATTTTCTCCAAACTCAATATTTCCATTGGACGGATGTAGCGATTGCAAGAGAGTTGTACCCAAACCAGGTGCCTTCCAGCAATCGTGACCTCTCCATGAGCTGCCTCGGAAATATCTTGAGAATGACCAAGAGAGTCAAGGAGTTGATGATTCAAACAAGAGGCATGGATAGTTTCGATGAGGTGCTTCAGGCTATCCGGACGATGGAGAGGCTTCAAGTTCTGGGGCTGCAATTCCCTCACAGTCAAGCTCCCTTACCCTTGTCTCCACTCTTTGAATGCTTTTCAAAGCTGAGGGAGTTGCATCTCCGAGGCAAGTGGTATGGACTGCATGGACAGGCAGGATACACAGGACTCGAAGCTGATCAGGAGGCAGAAGTCGCGGATGGCGGAGAGGAGGGAGAAGGCGCTTGGCAAGTCAAGAAGCTCACGGTTTGCCGGACTGACATAGGCATCGCGGAATTGTGCCCCATCTTGGAGTCAATTTTAATCGAACATGTCCCGCAAGAGTACGTCCAGGATGAACTCCCGACGTTCCAAGTTATCGCTGACTGCACCACCCTGAAGGCGCTAGGATTTTGCCCTTTAGTGGATGAAGCGGACATGGCAAACTTGGAAACGTTCATGGGAAGTTTGGCAACGGTCGAAAAGCTGAGTGGCTTTCCGTTGTGGTGGTCGACTCAGGCTGAGATGCTGACGACAGGTCAAGAACAGATCCCCGAGGCCGAGCTGGAGGAGGAAGGCGAGGAGGATGAGGAGGATGATGATGCAGATGCTGGAGACGATGAGACGGAAGAAATTGCCGGACCCTTCATTGTCCTCAGCAATTTCTTTGCCATGCCCAGGCTCAAGGAGCTTGAGGTGACCGTTTCCGCTCTCACGTTGGATCAAGAAGAGCGCTTTGCATCTCGGTTGTTTTTCCAACGGCCAATGCTTGAGCGGCTTCTGCTTCCGACTGAGATGCATATACCCCTGGAGTCACTGCTGCAAGCCGATTGGGTTTGCACCAACCTGACTGAGCTTCAGCTGGGAATCTTCCCTCCAGAAGATGAGGATGAGTTTGACAATATGTGGCGGAACTTTTTCCTGCAAATTGGCAGACTGACCCACATCACCACTCTGCACATCACCACCACCGACTTGGCCAAGGAGCAGGACTGCCTGGCTGGACTTAGACATGCCCGAAACTTAAAAGAGCTCACTCTTTTGGATGAGGGTATGTGGACGTACGATGAGCTCCGCGGCGTTTTGGCTGTGACGCCAGCGTTGGAAAATCTAACCCTGTCTCCCTTGTCAGTGCACGAGCACTTGAAAATCTTGGGATGGATGGGTGCGCTTGGTAAGGCACATATCTTGGCCAACCAGCCCTAAAACTATACCAAAATAAAATGAAATTGAAATCCACTACATTGATTGCAGTTGAAGAGGCTTCAAAGTGTATGATTCGTGACCATGTTGTAGATTGAACAATGATCATGAGTGAGGCAACCTGAGCCTACTGCCGGCCAAGTTTGACTGGCTCGATGGCTGTTGTGGGCAAGGAGGGTGGACGTGAGTAGCATCAAGGTCATGGTAGAGTGCAGGTGCTTGTTTGTCTATTGTGTCTTCCAGCATCATTAACCTTAGTCTTGTTTTCGTTCTTTTTATGGCAACTGGATAAGGACTTTCGTCTGGATTGGTAACTCTGGAGCAACAAGACGACCAGGAGTGCAAGGAACTATGCTACTTTCTCCCGCTGGTGGTGCAATGGCTTGTAGGATGCAAGAGGGTAGCGGGCGCGGTGATTTCTAGTGGTTACTGTGAGTGCGTGTGTGTTTATGCTTGGGTTTGTCATTGATGAGTGTTCAATGACTGTCGATAGCTGGGAAAGAAGCACCACCGCCACCATAGAAACAGGACCATACCTTGCCACCAGTTATCAAGGGTATCAACTCAGGCACAATAGAAGTGATACTGTCTGGATTCCTGACCAGCGCAATCGCAATCTTCCATGGCCCACCACCAGAGGGGAATTTTTGAAGGCGGCGGTACAATTGTAAGTACGAAACTGGAGGGTGTCGATGTTGGGTGTTTGGGAAGGGAGGAGGTGAATACAGTAGCGGAGGATTCCCCCAACCGAGATGGCGGCCTTATGCGATATGAGGAAGATTGGTTTCGGTGCCGTATTTTGTCTCTAGTAGTCATTCGAAAAAGGAGGTAAAAGGATGTCAGAGGATGAATAAGAGAGAAACATTTGGAGTGGCGAGAAGTTGGTGCAAGGAAACATGGGTTTTGTAAGAATAGAAGGAAGAAATGAGGTGATAAGGAAGGAAGAAAAAGAAGCAGGCATTGTGGAGAAGAGAGGGCAACGCCAGCGGTTGTTTGTGCATATGTGTCCGTGTGCGACGGGTCATACTCACCCTTCTTTTCTTGCGTGAGAGCAAAAGAACAAGCAGGTTTGGAGTAGCCGAAGGAAATGAAAAATTTGATCAGGGACAGAAACGTATTTTTGTTTTCCCATTGATTACCGATAGGTGGTCTGAAGAAGCAAGGGTGGAGTGGTTCTTTGGGTGCTGTTCTTTTTTTTCAATACTGCATCTTCATGGTATCCGCGTCCATAGCTGGGAGGCAAGACTGGGTGTGAAGGTGAGCCTCAGGGCTAAGGAAACCGAAAGGAGTGGTGTGAAAAGAGCGTCGGTGGGTTGCATATAGTATTGGCTTATTGTCCTGTGTTTGTGCGCACAAGTGTCATGATATTAAGACCTCCAGTGTCTGCGTCATGTATTTGTATACTCTTGTTTGTCCACGACATGCTTTGTCGTGGTGTGTGTTTTCTGCTGTCGAAAGTGGCGAGAAGGCGATGTAGCTTGGTCCGGTCGCTGTTTAAACATCCGAATAATTTCCTTGGACAGGAGACAAGGTTGGTGGCAAACACTCATCGTGTGAGCATTCTCAAGCAGAGAGAGAGTGGGGCATTTGAATAATTGTCTGTGAACGTAGCATCGATGGTTTTGAGCTGAAGTGCAATGGAAGTTGTGATCACACGACGAGGCATTCGTCCTTCCTCCGTGTAAAGATTGCCGGATGTGGTAACATAATCCCAAGGTTTAGGGTCAGCCATGATGTAACGGCATTACTTCTCCACGATAGGGTCTTGAAGGAGTCGCCCAAAAGGGTCACCGAGGGCATTAAAAGATAGATAGTACTGTAAAGCGCCAAGATCCAAAGGTCCAGGAACGAAGCCTCTGTGGACCTTGTGATGGGACATCTCTACTAAAGCTGCGGAAGAACGATCGAGCGTCTTGATTTTGTAGGGCTCACGGTCGCAGTCGTACTTGATGTCGTTGATCTCGTGGGGGTTTAAAGGCTGGAATGAACGACTGTGTGTAAGAGTCATGGCTGAAAATGAGGGAATGGAAGTAGAGGAGTAAAAAAAGAAAGCGAGAACGAAAGGGGAGAGGTAAAAGATGAAACAGGAGTTACCGCACCGCGCGATAATACAATGTGAGATCGTTGCATTTTCAGTTCAAACCGTTTAAGTAATTAGATCATGTTCTTGGCGGCCTTTTCGTAGATCACTCTAAGTCCTTCAAACATACTACCACAATTACGTTGTCCTCTCTGACAAGTAAGGCTATGTGAGAAGCGACTTGTTATTTTTGGAGTGCGCGTTGAAGGTTCCTAAGCTGGATAGAGCCGTCATCGACGTTTGTTGCCAATCGATTTCCTTGCGGGAAATATGCCCAGGTGGTAGAGGAGGACGACGAGTTGGAGAGCTCGATCAAAAACTCGTCAAACGCTCCTGTCAAAGACGTCCTTTGTAGGATGGCTCCATGTTTATTACGGGTGAGGATCGCCTTCCCCTCGGGAGTGTAGACCGCTCCCCGCTTGACATCGGCGTGGACTTGCAGCTCAAACCTTGACCAACTTGAACTCACTGCCTACAGTCGCGCCTTGTTGTCGTGGTCTCCTGAAGAGACCAGAAGCGTTATTCCGACGGAAAAAAGAACGAATGTAAGAGTGCGGAGGAGGAAGGACGTTGGATGAACGGGTGTGGGTTAGCGATGTGAGTGACAATATTGATGTTGGTTGGAAGAGGTGATGATGTAGAATGAAGTTGGAGAAAGGGCAGTAGGTGAGAAAGGGCAGCGGGTGAGAAAGGGCAGCGGGTGAGAAAAGAAAAGTCATTGTTATTGGACGTTTGATTTCTGAGTCCACAACCACAAATGCATTGTCTGACAGACTGAGCATCTCCAGCGCCTCTCTCTGAAAAACAATCGAGCTCGTTCTTCGGGCGCGATGGATCGCACTGACCTCCAGCTCCTTCAATATAGTCAATGCGACTCCCTCACCCGCCAAAGTCTGGACGACTCCCTCGGCAGCGACTGTTTCACTTGCTCCTTCCTCATGTTCCTGTACATCCTGTGCATCAACACATGGACTTCCTGGGCAGCCTGTGGTTCCCGTACCACCTGTGTCGCGACCTTCAACAGTTCAGTGGGTCCAACAAACAACACTTCCGCTTGCAGCTGCCAGACCATGTTGTACGAGGTAAACTCTCCATCGCAATCAGCACCTTCTCGAATCCTTCAATTTCGTAGACCTGACAATGATGATGGTGATGTCGAAGGGAGAAATGCGGAGGATAAAGGGAGGAGTGAAAAAAAGAGCAACAGCGAAAATGAAAACAAAATGGAAAAAAGAAACTCAAGAAGAGGCATCAGGCAGCCCCTTTCATTTCTACTTACCTGGGCGGTCGTACCGACCTTGCTTAATGAGTAGGTCGACACGATTCCTTACAGAAGCGATGGTGGCGCATGGCCATTCCAGGATGAGAAGAAGCCCACGGGTTGATGACGGATATAGTGGTGGTGATCCTGATAGCGGCATTGAGATGGAGTCAATGGCCTGTTCTTGAAAAGAAAGATAAAAGGAAATAACGCACAAGCATTGGCCCATAGAAAAAGACGCCTTACCCACAATTCCTTTCTCAACCAATGCATTTGCCTCGGATGGTCCACATGGGTATGATGTATTAATGTTTATTTATTTAAACACAATTAAAGTACAGGACCATGCTTTGACAAACAATGCATCGGCGGTGTGCTTGCTGATATAGACGTTGTCAATCTCCAATTTCTTTGCTGTCTGCATAACTTCCAGTCCGTCACGGCCTTCATTCCTCGACTGTCGACTGTCATTGGACTCCTACCAACAACAAACACACACACGCACACGCACCCACAGTGACCGCTAAAATTCACCACGCCCGCTACTCCTCTTGCCTCCTACAAACCATGACATCACAAGTCGGGTAAAAGTAACATAGTTCCTTGCAGTCCTGGTCGTCCTGTTGCTCCAGAGTTACGAATCTAGACGAAAGTCCTTATCCAGTCGCCATAAAGAAAGGAGAGCAAGAACAAGACAAGGGTTAATGACGCTGAAAGACACAATAGACAAACAAGCACCTGCACCCCACCATGACCTTGATGCCACCCACGCCCACCCCTCTTGCCCACAACTACCCTTGAGCCAGCCAGCCTTGGCCGGCAGGCCGTCTCAAGTTGCCTCACTCACCACCATTGTTCAATCTACACCATGATCACGAATTGTACACTTTGAAACCTCTCCAGGACACCCATGGGCAAGCCAACCGCAATGTAATGGATTTCAGTTAGTGGACGCGGCCAAACATCCACAGGTAGACCTCACTTTCACACCGACAGTTGACCCATTCTGCACATGAATGCGAGGTAGAAGTCAGGCAATCCCGTTATTTTTACAGCAAACGAGCCCTCGAAGAGGCGTTCTCATTCACAGGAATAGAAAAATGACGTTACGCTGCATATTGGACAACAATAGTATCGGGAGGGATTTGGTTGTTGAGAGAGAGGGGGGAATTGGATAGAGCACCATGATGAAGGAAGGAGAATGAATGAACTAATGTGTACTTTCCTGTTCTGTTTCCTTGATTAGTCAGGACGGAGTCTCGAATGAGGGGACTTGATGTCACGACTGAGAGCGGGCGAGGTGTAAGGGATACAAGCAAGGGCATGTGAACGAAGGTGAACAAGAAAGAGAGTGTAGTATGAGAGGGAAGGAAGGAGGAAGAAGGAGTGGAGAATGAGAAAGGGAATCAAAGAGAGGAAGAAGAAAAAAGTGGATAGAGGAGACAAAAGAAGAAAGTAGATACAAGAGAGATAAAAATGAAGAGGCAAGTGGTGAAGGGAAGAAAAGAAAAAAGGAAAGGAATGCAGGAATGGAGGGAGGAAAAATAGGTGAAAGAAAAGAAGAGGACAAGGGTTGACTTTATCGAATTGGCCGTGGTGGCAGAGAGGGGATGACGTCTGGGAAGGGACAACAGGACCACCCAAGCGAAAAGGATGAATGTACGTGTAGCAAAGAAGCAAAAAGGAAAACATCAATAGGAGACACCCTGGAGAAGCGAAAAGTTGTTTTCTGGGCCATGGTGCATGGTGTGTCCATGTATTTGTAGCATTGTGCCTGTAACAGTGAGGATCAAGGAATCATAGCCATTGACATCAGCGACCTTAATATCCTTAAGAGTCTCAGTGTCGATCACTCCTGCGTCGACCATATCACAGCATCTTGATTCGCATTTTCATTTTTGTTTGCAGTTGCAATGGAGGTTCAATCAGACCATTGTCATTATACCATCGCCACATTTCATTTTTGTTTGATGAGTTTTGATACAGTTATAGGGTTGGTAAGCCAAGATATGTGCCATGCCATGCTCATCCATCCATTCCAAAACTCCCGAGTGCTCGAACTCTGACAGGAGAGACAGAGTAAGGTTCTCCAACGCCGGCATCACAGCCAAAAGATTGTGGAGCTCAGCGCGCATCTACACACCCTCATCCAAAAGAGTGAGCTCCTTTAACTTTTGGGTATTTTCGAAACCTGCCAGCCAGTTATGCTCCTTGGCCAGGTCGATTGTAAGAGCAGCAAGAGAAGGGTAGCGGACAAGTGGAGGATGCAGAAACAGACGATGGAGTACAAGTGCGCAGTACTGGAGACGAGGTGATGGCGGTAAAGCAGAGACAGTCTATGATACTGTCACATTGAGCTCGGGTAGGGCAAAGATATTGCTGAGGTCCGACAATTCCTTCCATCTCATGGTCTTCAGCATCAGCATCAGCATCAGCATCACATCCATCCTCCCCTTCCTCCAAATCATCCTCGGCCTCTTGGTTACCCGGTCTCAGAAGCCCACTTTTGAACTCCCTGTTCTTCGGCTTCTTAGCACGTGAGTAAGCAGTCACTTCGATTAACAGCTGCACATTTGTTGTGCACAACAGCACTCAGAGATGGCTCGCTAGACTCGTGAGTAGGCAGCTCACAGTCATAGCTTGCTCTTGACATTTTCTTTTGCCTTATTGGCGTACAGAGCTTCGCAATCGCTGAACCTGAGCACCTTTGCCGGCACCCTTGATGTCACCTAGCGACTCGATGATGATTTGGGCTTGAGCATCCTCTTAGTTACCAATATCAATAAAGGACGAGGGAGTCTTGACGCAAACAATGGTGCCATCAGTCAACCATTTTTCCATCACAAAACGCTTAAGATTATAGGCAATTGGATATTGTCTCCCATGTTGTAACACCCGTCTGGCGTTTTCAGCCTTACCACAGCTTCACCCAAAGTACAAAAACTCCGAGGTGAAATCGCTGCATTTTCTTTAATGAATTTTGATACAAGAGCTTCATGCTCCTCATCCAGTGGATGTGGAGCAAGATATTCCGCCTCTTTACCAAGTCTAAGCAATCCAAAGTTTCCGAATCCAAACATGAAGAATGTATCCAAGCCAACTAAAAAGTCATAACCAAAAGGCATGTCGAAGACTTCGCATGGATACATTATATCTTTCTTAGAAGTATCCAGCGTCAAAGGTACAGTTGCACGAGTGTAACAGCGACAGAGCAAGGGGATGCAAACAGGGGGATAGAAAGAGACACGAACAAGAGTAGGGATAACGAGAGCTAGTGATGGCGAGGAAGGGCTAGAAACGGATGCTATTTATTGTGCAGGGAGAGAAGGGTATTTATACTAGTGCTAGGAGGCGTGGCTGTTAGGGAGTGTGAAGGCGCGGTGGGGCCTGGTTAGAGTGGAGCCGCGGTTGTTGTGAAGAGTGGAAGCGAAGTAAGAGAATAGTCTACGATACTATCACAACGATGGATTGGGCTGTCATTTTTGTTCGCAGGAATGACCATAACCTTCAATGACATTATTAGTCTGGTCGATGTACAAGTAACAGTAGAACCAGTGTCGGGTACAGCAAGAATTTTCAGATCATTCAGCCACATAAGCAATGGTATACACTTTGGATCACTTAACGTCTGAAATAAGGTAAACTCTTCGAGCCATTGGTTCTAAAGAAACGTTTTCAGCTGCAGACAAAAACAAACGTGGGTAATCTTGAAGCATTTATATTTTTTATTGGAACTGTCAATCTCGAAACAGCCTTTTCCGATCTATACATCTGATAGAAATGATCAAAAGACAAATCATCAGTACCAACATTTGAACTACCGATCCTACCCATATCTATGCCTTGTCTTGTGTTCAGATAAAAATGACACACTACCGTCTGGCTCAACAGTCGCCTTGCTTATTTTTTCAGGCGGATTGTTTTTCCAGAGAGAGGCGCTGGAGATGCTCAGTCTGTCAGACAATGCATTTGTGGTTGTGGACTCAGAAATCAAACGTCCAATAACAATGACTTTTCTTTTCTCACCCGCTGCCCTTTCTCACCCGCTGCCCTTTCTCACCTACTGCCCTTTCTCCAACTTCATTCTACATCATCACCTCTTCCAACCAACATCAATATTGTCACTCACATCGCTAACCCACACCCGTTCATCCAACGTCCTTCCTCCTCCGCACTCTTACATTCGTTCTTTTTTCCGTCGGAATAACGCTTCTGGTCTCTTCAGGAGACCACGACAACAAGGCGCGACTGTAGGCAGTGAGTTCAAGTTGGTCAAGGTTTGAGCTGCAAGTCCACGCCGATGTCAAGCGGGGAGCGGTCTACACTCCCGAGGGGAAGGCGATCCTCACCCGTAATAAACATGGAGCCATCCTACAAAGGACGTCTTTGACAGGAGCGTTTGACGAGTTTTTGATCGAGCTCTCCAACTCGTCGTCCTCCTCTACCACCTGGGCATATTTCCCGCAAGGAAATCGATTGGCAACAAACGTCGATGACGGCTCTATCCAGCTTAGGAACCTTCAACGCGCACTCCAAAAATAACAAGTCGCTTCTCACATAGCCTTACTTGTCAGAGAGGACAACGTAATTGTGGTAGTATGTTTGAAGGACTTAGAGTGATCTACGAAAAGGCCGCCAAGAACATGATCTAATTACTTAAACGGTTTGAACTGAAAATGCAACGATCTCACATTGTATTATCGCGCGGTGCGGTAACTCCTGTTTCATCTTTTACCTCTCCCCTTTCGTTCTCGCTTTCTTTTTTTACTCCTCTACTTCCATTCCCTCATTTTCAGCCATGACTCTTACACACAGTCGTTCATTCCAGCCTTTAAACCCCCACGAGATCAACGACATCAAGTACGACTGCGACCGTGAGCCCTACAAAATCAAGACGCTCGATCGTTCTTCCGCAGCTTTAGTAGAGATGTCCCATCACAAGGTCCACAGAGGCTTCGTTCCTGGACCTTTGGATCTTGGCGCTTTACAGTACTATCTATCTTTTAATGCCCTCGGTGACCCTTTTGGGCGACTCCTTCAAGACCCTATCGTGGAGAAGTAATGCCGTTACATCATGGCTGACCCTAAACCTTGGGATTATGTTACCACATCCGGCAATCTTTACACGGAGGAAGGACGAATGCCTCGTCGTGTGATCACAACTTCCATTGCACTTCAGCTCAAAACCATCGATGCTACGTTCACAGACAATTATTCAAATGCCCCACTCTCTCTCTGCTTGAGAATGCTCACACGATGAGTGTTTGCCACCAACCTTGTCTCCTGTCCAAGGAAATTATTCGGATGTTTAAACAGCGACCGGACCAAGCTACATCGCCTTCTCGCCACTTTCGACAGCAGAAAACACACACCACGACAAAGCATGTCGTGGACAAACAAGAGTATACAAATACATGACGCAGACACTGGAGGTCTTAATATCATGACACTTGTGCGCACAAACACAGGACAATAAGCCAATACTATATGCAACCCACCGACGCTCTTTTCACACCACTCCTTTCGGTTTCCTTAGCCCTGAGGCTCACCTTCACACCCAGTCTTGCCTCCCAGCTATGGACGCGGATACCATGAAGATGCAGTATTGAAAAAAAAGAACAGCACCCAAAGAACCACTCCACCCTTGCTTCTTCAGACCACCTATCGGTAATCAATGGGAAAACAAAAATACGTTTCTGTCCCTGATCAAATTTTTCATTTCCTTCGGCTACTCCAAACCTGCTTGTTCTTTTGCTCTCACGCAAGAAAAGAAGGGTGAGTATGACCCGTCGCACACGGACACATATGCACAAACAACCGCTGGCGTTGCCCTCTCTTCTCCACAATGCCTGCTTCTTTTTCTTCCTTCCTTATCACCTCATTTCTTCCTTCTATTCTTACAAAACCCATGTTTCCTTGCACCAACTTCTCGCCACTCCAAATGTTTCTCTCTTATTCATCCTCTGACATCCTTTTACCTCCTTTTTCGAATGACTACTAGAGACAAAATACGGCACCGAAACCAATCTTCCTCATATCGCATAAGGCCGCCATCTCGGTTGGGGGAATCCTCCGCTACTGTATTCACCTCCTCCCTTCCCAAACACCCAACATCGACACCCTCCAGTTTCGTACTTACAATTGTACCGCCGCCTTCAAAAATTCCCCTCTGGTGGTGGGCCATGGAAGATTGCGATTGCGCTGGTCAGGAATCCAGACAGTATCACTTCTATTGTGCCTGAGTTGATACCCTTGATAACTGGTGGCAAGGTATGGTCCTGTTTCTATGGTGGCGGTGGTGCTTCTTTCCCAGCTATCGACAGTCATTGAACACTCATCAATGACAAACCCAAGCATAAACACACACGCACTCACAGTAACCACTAGAAATCACCGCGCCCGCTACCCTCTTGCATCCTACAAGCCATTGCACCACCAGCGGGAGAAAGTAGCATAGTTCCTTGCACTCCTGGTCGTCTTGTTGCTCCAGAGTTACCAATCCAGACGAAAGTCCTTATCCAGTTGCCATAAAAAGAACGAAAACAAGACTAAGGTTAATGATGCTGGAAGACACAATAGACAAACAAGCACCTGCACTCTACCATGACCTTGATGCTACTCACGTCCACCCTCCTTGCCCACAACAGCCATCGAGCCAGTCAAACTTGGCCGGCAGTAGGCTCAGGTTGCCTCACTCATGATCATTGTTCAATCTACAACATGGTCACGAATCATACACTTTGAAGCCTCTTCAACTGCAATCAATGTAGTGGATTTCAATTTCATTTTATTTTGGTATAGTTTTAGGGCTGGTTGGCCAAGATATGTGCCTTACCAAGCGCACCCATCCATCCCAAGATTTTCAAGTGCTCGTGCACTGACAAGGGAGACAGGGTTAGATTTTCCAACGCTGGCGTCACAGCCAAAACGCCGCGGAGCTCATCGTACGTCCACATACCCTCATCCAAAAGAGTGAGCTCTTTTAAGTTTCGGGCATGTCTAAGTCCAGCCAGGCAGTCCTGCTCCTTGGCCAAGTCGGTGGTGGTGATGTGCAGAGTGGTGATGTGGGTCAGTCTGCCAATTTGCAGGAAAAAGTTCCGCCACATATTGTCAAACTCATCCTCATCTTCTGGAGGGAAGATTCCCAGCTGAAGCTCAGTCAGGTTGGTGCAAACCCAATCGGCTTGCAGCAGTGACTCCAGGGGTATATGCATCTCAGTCGGAAGCAGAAGCCGCTCAAGCATTGGCCGTTGGAAAAACAACCGAGATGCAAAGCGCTCTTCTTGATCCAACGTGAGAGCGGAAACGGTCACCTCAAGCTCCTTGAGCCTGGGCATGGCAAAGAAATTGCTGAGGACAATGAAGGGTCCGGCAATTTCTTCCGTCTCATCGTCTCCAGCATCTGCATCATCATCCTCCTCATCCTCCTCGCCTTCCTCCTCCAGCTCGGCCTCGGGGATCTGTTCTTGACCTGTCGTCAGCATCTCAGCCTGAGTCGACCACCACAACGGAAAGCCACTCAGCTTTTCGACCGTTGCCAAACTTCCCATGAACGTTTCCAAGTTTGCCATGTCCGCTTCATCCACTAAAGGGCAAAATCCTAGCGCCTTCAGGGTGGTGCAGTCAGCGATAACTTGGAACGTCGGGAGTTCATCCTGGACGTACTCTTGCGGGACATGTTCGATTAAAATTGACTCCAAGATGGGGCACAATTCCGCGATGCCTATGTCAGTCCGGCAAACCGTGAGCTTCTTGACTTGCCAAGCGCCTTCTCCCTCCTCTCCGCCATCCGCGACTTCTGCCTCCTGATCAGCTTCGAGTCCTGTGTATCCTGCCTGTCCATGCAGTCCATACCACTTGCCTCGGAGATGCAACTCCCTCAGCTTTGAAAAGCATTCAAAGAGTGGAGACAAGGGTAAGGGAGCTTGACTGTGAGGGAATTGCAGCCCCAGAACTTGAAGCCTCTCCATCGTCCGGATAGCCTGAAGCACCTCATCGAAACTATCCATGCCTCTTGTTTGAATCATCAACTCCTTGACTCTCTTGGTCATTCTCAAGATATTTCCGAGGCAGCTCATGGAGAGGTCACGATTGCTGGAAGGCACCTGGTTTGGGTACAACTCTCTTGCAATCGCTACATCCGTCCAATGGAAATATTGAGTTTGGAGAAAATGTGTTTCAAACAGGGAGGCAGAGGGAGAGGGAGAGGACGAGGGCGAGGGAGAAGAAGAGGAAGGCGAAGAGGGTGAGGGAGAGGAAGGGGAAGAGGGGCGCCGAAACGGGAACGACTTGTGTTGAACTTGTAAAGCTGAAATCCGAGTCCACAAGTTGAGGGACAGCGCCGCCTTCCATCGCCGTGAGACCCTCAGTGCGCTGTACAGCGACGGCCCGTCCAGCGATTGACCGATCTGGTGTATGACTTCTGCTGGGAGGTGCACTTCCTGAAGAGGATTAGCGCTGGATGCTGGGTTGGCCATGGGTGTTGCTGGTGAAGTTGCTGTTGTTGTTGAGGTGGTTGAGTGGTGGTGTTGGTTGAGCTGCAGTTGATGTAAATGTAAAGTGGAGTGGGTACTGTAAATTGGAGTAGGTGTAACTGTAAAGTGGAGTAGGTGTAACTGCAAAGTGGAGCGAGTGCAACTGTAAAAGTGGAGCGAGTGCAACTGCAAAAGTGGAGTGAATGAAGAGCAGAAAGAAAAACAGGGGGGAATACTAGATTTTTATTGTTTCTGAAGACAAAGTATGAGAATACAACCATTCATTTACACGGTCTATTCATTCGCACGGCGCGGAACTAGTCGGCGCCACCAGGACCTCGATTCGTTCTCACGGTGCACTCATTCACATGGCCGATTCAGACAACAGAGGGGAGTTGAGCTGTTGTACTGCATCAATGGGCAAAGATAGAGGGAGAGAGAGGGGGAGAGAGAAGGAGAGAGGGGACGAAAACAATGTTGGGTGAGTGAAAAAAGAATGATTCCAAGCAAAAAAAAGCTCGTCTGTTTGCCTGGAGGTTGATATTATCTTGTCGTTGCAAGACAACTAGAGGAGTGAGAGAGATGAGAGTAGCAACACAAGAATCCTAGAGATCATGACTTTCGAGTAATGTAATGAAGGTGGGTGCAAGCATAGTAGTAATCGTTGGTAGCGACAAGGAAGAGAACGGTGAATAAAAAACAACGAAGCAGAAAAAGAAAGCGAACCCTTCATTTGACAATCGAAAAGAAAAAGGAAAAATATATATGGAGTAAACAGTCCAATACAATTAGACGCGCTTTTTTTTCCCTCTTCGCGCTCATCGATCATCATTTCCTGTCTGGCAGCAAGAGAAGGAAAAAGAAGAGTACATAAAAGTTGTAGGCCATATTTCGTATGAGAACACACATAGAGAAGGCCACCACGCTCTCTCCATCCATCCCTCTTCCTCTTTCTCGAATCGACAGTTGTCAATGGTCAGACTGTTAGACAACAACAGACTAATCTCGAGGAATTGGTGCAAAGGGGGCCCATCGAAAAATTCTCTGCCTGAAAAAAAGCGTGAAGTGTACCAGACTGGTTAATCGTTTTCTCCTTTTTTCTTTGAAGAAAGCAAGAGAAAAAAGTGAACGTCAAACAGGGGCAAACAAACACAGCAACAGTGCGAGGACAATACATACATCGTTGCTCTCTCATTCTTCTCCATAACCATTCCCACAATCATCCACGACAGAACCCAATGAGTGCATTGAGGAATGAGCAACGACAAAAAGATCTGCGCACGGTTACATGGCCACACGATCAGGAAATTGTTCGCTTTCTCTTCACCAAGTTTACCAAGGCACACGCCACCCTCAATTACTACTTTTGGTTGCTCGATTGCTCTCAGTCGTGGAATCACCTTTAAGATACAGCGCATGTTCAGGAGGAGGAAGGGAGAAAATGAGAAAAAGGGTGAAAGGGGGTGGTTGCATTGGAAGATGGAGATACTATTTGTTTTATTTTTCAGTTCTACTTCTGTCATTGCAGTTGATGTCGCAGGAAAACAAATAGAGGTACGTCTACAAAGTGAGAGAGAAGCAACATGGATGTGAATGCGGGTCTTGCTTTCTCTCTATCTAACAACTATTTTTTGTCGGTAAAGGAGAGAAAGCTCTTGTTTGGCAGTGCATGCTGTGTTGTTTTCTTTCTCTGCAAGTACTATTGTTTTTGTAATCATGCATGGTTGTAACAAACAATGGAATCGTTGGACCGGAAATATTAAAACGCTCGGACAGACGTATCCACACAGACATGGAATAATGCTTTGTCTGAGCTTGATACCCTATCTCTGACTCTCCATTCCTCAAGAAACGGTCAACCCTGCCTTATTCCGAGTCAATCAAAAAAGACGGACAGAGTTGTTTGCATGAGCGAAGGAAGAAAAGAGGACGCATATGACGCAATCGAGCAACAACGGCAACGACAAATGAAGAAAAAAACAAACAAGGGCATTGATAACAAAAACACCACCCACCCCCTGTCCGAACCCAAACTCAAAGGATGAAAGGCATTACAATAGGACAAATGCAAAGAAGGGCTTGAGAGGTACCCTTCATAAACCTTCTCTTTAGGATTTCCGTCCCCGGTCGTCTGATTGAATACATATTGCAACTCAATCCTCGTTTGATAATGCATTGTTTCTTTTTTTTGTTCAATCCAGTCTTGCCCGGACGCAAATGGAAAGAATGTTACCCTGAGCAACCCTTCTCTTGGTATTTTCCTCCAGTTGTCTGATTGAATACCCATTGCAATTCATCCCCCGTTCCGACAACGTATTATCTTTTCCTTGTTCAACTCTTGCCTTTTATTTTGTTGTCGTTCCTCCTTGCTTGAGCCAAACGGTTATTCTACCGGATACTCACGTTCATGAAATAAAAAAATCCACAGAAACGAAAACAACAAGTTAGCGGACTTATCTTTCATCGGCCAGGGCAATAGCGAGACGCGATTGTCTCGCAAACCTAAAGCTTCATTAGAGAGAGACAAAACACACATCTACAAGTACGGTTCTCAACGCTCAAGATTTCTCTACTTTTAATTTGGCGCATCTCTTGTCTGTGATTGTTTGACTTCTCTTTCAAACAGAAACGTTTGTTATTGCTGCATTAAAGGAAAAATTTAAATCAACTTTCTTGTCAAGTTAACTTAACTTCGCGTCAGCAAATCACAAGTCATCCCTCAACGCTTGGTCTTGTTGTGATTGAGTCTTGGAGCATCTGTGGCATCTTCCTTTGCTTTATTTTCTTCCTCTACTCGCGCTCCCTCCCGTCCTCTTTCTCAAGTATGAATGTCCTGCACATCTCCCATATCGCGTAGAACCTCCGTGAGCTATAGACCAGATATAAGATACTCCAAGAAGAAATGGTAATACCAAAACAATAATCAACAAACAAAATGGCCCATGGTTGCCTTGGTTGGACCATGTCGAACCTTATTGTAAGGTTGTTATCATGTGAGCCGGGGTACGCGAAAAAATGTCCCCGTTTATGTGGAGAAAATGTATTCAGCCCAAAGTACGCGACTCTTGGCAATAAAACTCAGCTGCTCATATGCATGCGCCTACTGAGGACGGTGGTGGAGGGGAATGAGTGGGAGTGGCGACATGCTGTTTGCTAGGTTGTGCTGTAGAATGCATGTCATTGAATATGTGTGTTGTTGTTGTTGAGTATGCGCTGCGTTTATTGGTACTTTCTTCCCTGGAGGAGATAAACGAGAAAAAAAGCAACTACAACGAAGTCACAGGTCACTTCTTTTCCCCCCCTTTTTCATTATCTGAACTAGTTCCTCAGAACCATTCACACAATTGTCAACGATCGATGCAGGAGATAGTGTGTGTGGGAAATGGCGAAGGGAGCAAGGATAGAATATATGAGAACAAGGAACTAGGAACGGAAGAAAGCAACTATGTTGATCAGTCTTCAGCTGCGTTGCTAGGAAAGAATCTTCGCCCCCCCCCCTCTTTTTTTTTCTTGTCGCATTTCTCTTTGACTCAAGTCATGAGACAAATTACTACAAGCAACAACCCTTTCTCTCATTACTCTTCTCCCCCCCTCCTTCCCCTCCCCCCTTGTTTTTTTAACCGTTCTGAATGAATGTTGACGTTGTCGTCGGCTGAACGGATGAGTAGCTGATTGAATTAACAATATAACTTTATCATTTCGTCTCTCTGTAAAAATCATGACCCCCTTTACTCTTGTGTGTCGTGTTTTCGATTCAACGTCTTTTCTTGTCACTGTCACCGATAACCCATATGCTCACGTCCACTTTTATTACATCGACCGAAAGTCCTACTACTCAAGTTTCAAGTGGCGGCAGTCTTGTCTCTATTACTCCTCTGGTGATCTGCCAAGGATACCAAATGTCAATCCCCCATTCGACATACTTTTTCGTTTGGTTGAAATCTTTCGACAATCTCAGTTTTTTACTCCTTGTCCACCCATACATTGTATGTGACCCAAATTAACAAAATGCTGCCACTCTACCTGTACCGATGCACTCGATTCATCGGTTCTCTCTCTCTTCCCTCAGGAACTGCAACTGCACCAACAGCAATCTCAGCAGCAACAACAACAACAACTATCACTTCATTCAGCATACATAAACATACTAACACACACAGCAATCAACACCACTGTCCTTCCGTTTCCTCCCAATGGCCGCCCTCCTCTTGTAGCGGGTCTATCGAACATGAATCTCCCTGTAAAAGTCCTGCGCCATATCGGTAGTTACATGGACGGCCATTTCCGCTACGCCAGGTTACAGGTGCACAGAAAGTGGAAGGGCTCCCTTTCGCCTATTGTCTGGACTACAATCACTTCCCTGCAATTAAAGAGCCATCGTCGCCTCTGACAACGACCCCGACAAAACCCGACGAAAATCCCGACAATGCGTTCTCCAGCGATGTCAATGACGAGCCCAACGACTCTATCTTTTCGTACCTCTGATGGAGTTGGAGGAGCTGACCTCGTTGAACCTCGCCATGGCTGGGTGTTGTGTACGCACACAACATGTCTGTGATATTTAGCAGTTAATAGTCGCAGTGACCGCATGTTTACTCGTGTGCTAAGAGAGTGTGCTCTAAAAGGATATGGACAATAAAGAGACACCTTCCCTTTTAGCCCACTTATTGCTCCATAAAGCTCATTTATCACATACACACTTCTATTCCCCTCATTTATGTCGACACAACACCACGACAGGCCGAAATTCTCACCTCAGTGAACCTTGAGATCCCTGACGGTCAAGCAGAGGACGTCGAGGAAGCGGCACAAGACACACAGGAGCTGGATGTCGAAGACTCTGGTAGAGACTTCGGCGAAGAACAAGGAGCTCACAAGCAGGATGTTTCTGAGGCCGGTAACCAAATCGGGGAATATGATAATAAAGGTTAAGAGGCAGTGGTCGATTTTGAGGAGGAAGGTTAAGAGGATGGAGGCGATGACGATGCTGACGCTGAAGACGATGAGACGGAAGGAATTGTGGGACCCTTCATTTCCTCCAGCAATACCTTTGTCCTGTCCCAGCTCATTGTGGCAGTATCATAGGCTGTCTCTGATTTGCCACCTGGTAGGACTCAAAATACCCCAAAAGTTAAATGAGCTCACTCTTCTGGGTGAGGATATGTAGACGCGCGCTGAGCTCCACAATCTTTTGGCTGTGGTGCCGGCGTTGGAGAACTTTACTCTGTCTCCCCTCTCAGAGTTCGAGCACTCGGGAGTTTCGGAATGGATGGACGAGCTTGGCAAGTCACAGGTCTTGGTCAACCAGCCTAAAACCATATCAAAACCCATCAAACAAATATGAAATATGGCGATAGTATAGTGACAATGGTCAGATTGAGCTCACATTGCCACTGATCAACAGAAATGAAAATGCGAATCAAAATGCTGTGATATGGTCGATCGACACTGAAACTATTAAGGTTATTAATGTCCCTGATGGTAAAAGTGATGATTCCTTGGTCCTCACTGTTGCAGGCACAATGCTACAAATACATGGACACACCATGCACCATGGTGCAGAAAACAACCTTTCAGATTTTACTCGCTTCACCAAGGTGTCTCTTACTATTGTTCTTGTCTCTTTGCCTCACGTACATTCATCCTGTGAACTTATACACCGCCACCCACCCTTCCTTTTTTGTTCCCCTCTTTTCGCTTGGGTTGTTCTTTCGCAGACGTCATCCCTTTCCTTCCTTTCTTCTTTTCCTCGTTTCAGCCAATTGCCTCTTCATTCGCCAGTTTCTCTTGCATGTACTTTCTCTTGTATCTATTTTCTTCTTTCCCCTCTCCTTCTCTCTCTTTGATTCCCTTTCTCATTCTCCCCTCCCCATCCATCCTTCCTTCCTTCTCATGTCTCGCTCTCTGTCTTCTCTTGCTTGTATCCCTTACACCAATCTCATTGCCGCATCGCTCGTTCCCGCTCTCTCGGACATCGCCAGTCGTGACATTAAACTCCCTCGTTCGACACTCCGTCCTGACTAATTAAGGAAACAGAACAGGAAAGTACACACTCGTTCATTCATTCTCCTTCCTTCATCATGGTACCCAATTCCCCCCTCTCTCTCAACAACCAAATCCCTCCCGATACTATCATTGTCCAAGATTGAGCGTAACGTCATTCTTATATTCCAGTCGACGAGAACACCTCCACGAGGGCTTGTTTGCTGTAAAATATCGGGGTTTCCTGGTTTCTACCTCACATTCATGTGCGGAATGGGTCAACTGTCGGTGTGAAAGTGAGGTCTACCTGTGGATGTTTGGCCGCGTCCATTAACTGAAATCCATTACATTGCGGTTGGCTTGCCCATGAGTGTCTTGGTGAGGCTTCACAGAGATCGATTCCTGACCATGCTGCTTATTGAACAATGGTGGTGAGTGAGGCAACTTGAGACGGCTTGCCGGCCAAGGCTGGCTGGCTCAAGGGTAGTTGTGGGCAAGATGGGTAGGCGTGGGTGGCATCAAGGTCATGGTGGGGCGCAGGTGTTTGTTTGTCTATTGTGTCTTTCAGCGTCATTAACCCTTGTCTTGTTCTTGCTCTCCTTTCTTTATGGCGACTGGATAGGGACTTTCATCTGGACTCGTAACTCTGGAGCAACAGGAGGACCAGGACTGCAAGGAACTATGTTCCTTTTCCCCGACTGGTGGTGACAGAGCAAGCTGAAATGCTCAACCTCACCAGTGGAATCGCGACAGTCACGGAAGAGGAGGTGGTCGAGGAGAATCCTAATGAGCCTGAAAGGCAGAAGACAAGAAGAAGGCAGGAATGGGGAGTTGCAACAGAGCACCAAGTTAATGCTCTCAATGCTGAAGGAGTCGGTAGTCACCCCCATTCACCTTACCCTTGAGCAAGAAGAGCGCTTTATCTGCCACCTGTTTTTCCAGCGACCGATGTTGGAGATGCTTTCGCTATCAGGGAAAGTAATGGTCGAGGGTCTTCATCTGTATTCTTATCATCGTCCCACTCGCTGCTGACGAGCAATTGGAAGGTAGGGTGGCGCATAGAAATCTGAAAGATTGGCCTACTCTGGAATGAGCTTGGTGATTATTTTTTTACAGTACACAAATAAAGTTTGTCGTTGTTTCGCTATTGAGAAAACTTCTACCCTTCTACAAGTCCTTGTCTGTGTGTGTTAGGACCTCAAAAACAAAGGAGAGGCCAGTGAAAAACTCTCCCATTACTCAAGTCGGACAGAAGAAACAGTGTGTTGGCCTATGCATCTTCTCGAGTTTCTTGTCTCTATTTTTTTTTCTTTTTCGCTGTTGCTCTTTTTTCCACTCCTCCATTTATCCCTCACCTTTCCCCCTTTGGCATCACCATCACCATCATCATTGTCATCCTCACTTTCATCAGCAACCACCGACCTCTCTCATTCAGCTTCCATTCATCTCTTGTGTTTCATTCCTCTTCCATCCTCATTCGGAATCAACCCCTGGGCAGCAAAAAGAGCAAATGCGCACCTCTCCCTTTTCCTTCACAGTGAATAGGCAAATGCAAATAAATACAAATAGTCACAAGCGTGAACCCTGGGTAACAATGACACAAACTAACAACTACATAGGTGTTATTGTGCCTATAAACTTGTTCAGCCCATTGCTATTGCACCGTACCACACTCGCACTCGGGACTCATCGACGCCCACCGACCCACCAACCCCCTCGAGCCTCTCAAAGGTAAAAATGCATGGCAAGCTCTCATTTTCTTCAGTGAAGCAAGCTCAACAGAAGGGTCGTTCGGGCTGTCAATTCCACGTAGACTTGGAAGAAAAATGTACTCCTCGATATGCGGCCAGAGACCGTCCAAGAACTGATTCCAGCGATGACCATACTCTGTCAGTGCCCGTTCCTCCGAGAGCTGCACTATCCTCCAAGCACATAGGTCGACGAAATGGAAGGATTCGAGGAGATGTTGATTGTGATGGAGAGTTGACCTCGTACAACATGGGCTGAAAGCAGCAAGTGAAAGTGTTGATGTTGGAGTCACTGAACTGTTGGAGATCGCGACACAGGCGGGACGAGAACTACAGGCAGCCCAGGAAGTCCAGGTGGCTGTGGATGCACAGGGTGAACAGGAACAAGATAATCTCATTACTATCCTTCTGCGACACCCTCATGCCCTCCAAGACCGACTCTGTACCCTCATACGTCTGCATCGCCGCTTGATGAAGTATGCTGATACTGCTATGAAGCTTGGCCGGATCCAACTTGCAGACACTGCCGACTCCCGATACTGCCATGGCAACTCCTCCACCAAACCGCAAGACTGCTTGCTGAGTCGACTCGTCGCCTATTATATACCGCGGCGCCTGCAGGGCATAGTCCACTTGGAATAGCTGAACAGGGTCGGCACTGTTCTTGAGTTCCGTGAGGGCCATGACCAGGGCTGGTGGTCATTCACGCGGTTAATGTCCTTGACCATGCCGTTGACTATAACATGAAGGAGCCGAGAGATCGCAATGGTGATCTGGTACAGCTCTGAGGGAGTCTTGTGCATCCCCTCCAGGTGTCGTCGCAGAACAGCCAGGGTTTTAGCCAGGTCGTCGTGTTAGAGGGAGCCATGAGAAACGCACTCGATTAACTGGATCAATCCTTGGAGGAGGTTGGAATCCAGGATAGTGACTTGTTCGAACTTGGAGATGAAGCAAGACAGCAGGCTACGGTAAGTGTCGCGATCGAGGATGGGCCCGAGAATATCAACCTCGGCGATGATAGCAGATCCCTTAATATCGTCCGTAATGAATGCCTCGACAACCATGGTGACCAGCGAGCGAGGGTGGTCTTGTTATGCTGGATCCTGAGCAATGGCTGTGACCCATACACGCTCTGTCTCGTCAACTTGTACCTCTTTGGCGGACTCGCCGATCGGTCATTCGGATGCAGCAGTAGCAGTGCGCGAAGACGTTGACTAACCGTCGAGGATAAAGCATTTGCTGAGTCGCCTCGATACGTTCCGAGAGGGCAGGCAACTCGATCTTGATCGCGCTCTTTTTTCCTTCGCGAGGTGGTCGATATTAAATGAAAGACTCATCAAACGGTATGCTTTGTTTTTCCCCAAATCATCCTGTTGTCCCATCATCTTTCAATAGAATATATGGAATATTACTCTTTCCTCTGAGCCTCTCCTTCATTTCCTCCGCTCCTTTCAACGAAAGCTAGTGGCTACGAGGATCTTTCATACAAGTTATGGACATGCGCGAGGATGTTGATCGCAAGGTCAAACCCTTTTTTCTGCTCACATATGATTTAGAACTCGGATCGAACCCGGTGCTTCGCAAGGACATGTTAAGTGGCACGATGTACAAGGATCTCGCATCGGGTTAATTTTCAGCACTCTACTGTTCAATTGTGATAGCATACAGTAATGAAGTCTGGTTACCCGGCTAGGGATTTACAGACGGATTGAAAAATATCCTCTAGGTCTACATCTATTTATGTATTTATTTATTTTGTTTTTACGCTTCATCATTGCCTTGTTGAAAAGATACACTAGAGTCTGGTCCTTACTCGAATTCTGACCCATGTGCGTTTCGTTTCATCCTCTCCTCCCGCTTCATGCGTGCAGTCCCTTTATGTCGATGCCAATGTAGTTCGATGTGTAATCCTTTCTAAGGTTGTGCGTCTCCATTCTCTTTCGTTCGAAACATGTCATAGCGAAGGATACATCAGGGCTATGCCCAGCTCGCATTGCTTTGATTGCCAATCACATCCTCAACCTAACTCTTCTTTTTCACATCGCATGATGGGCATCAGCGAAAAAGAAAAAAAAATGTTTATTATGGTAGTTAGGTACATGCCGATTTGGGTATATGATCGGGGCTTCTCTTGGTATAAGACACTAGGTCACTGACTATAGAAGGTGCTCAAACTTCAACTTCGCGATTCGCGCTCCAGTCAAGTCTTGTCCTTTAGTTTTGGTCACTGCGTGATGGAGTATTTCATTTTGTCACTTCACATCTGATCCCATTACTTTTTGCATATAGTTCTGAGTAAGTTAAGCATTCCTCTTATTGACGTAGAAATACAAAAACGCGGTTTCGAATGGAATGGCTGAGGCCTATACTTGCCTTTGATGCCTTCGGCGTTAATATGGAAGCAACCAAGAATAAAAAATATCATGAAATGAACTCGTGGGATCCGTTGGGCTCCACGGTTTTGCCATTTCTCTATTCTCTCCCGCTTTGCTTCCTTCAGTTCATAATGCAATTGCAGACATTTGCGAGTACTTAGTCTGAGGGGTAGCGAGGAATCGCATCTGGCCAGATATCCGTGGCGATGTTCAAATATATTGTTTGACACCAGGATTCCATCACCAGATAGTGGGCCAATAGTCATTGTTAGAGAAGTCTGCCTTTACTGACGTATGTAATCATTCTCATGGATGGCTAAGCGTGTAAGAAAAAACGAAAGCAATTGAACATTGCTCCTTCTTCTCCTACTTGGAAAGTGAGGTATGATCGGACCGAGAAGTCACTTCTTTGACGAATGAAAAAGGGATAGAGATGCTTTGAGAATAGCAAAATGGCGAAACGTTGCACATTCGCTCGTTTTTATATGTTATTTAAAGATTTGTTCATCCGCAATAGCTACGATAGCCTCGTATCTTTATTTATTTTTTGCCTTATTTCTGGATGTCGCTAACAGTCATTTATAATTTCCCTTCGTCATTATTCTCTCATACTCATCCTTTTTCGTCTTGTCATATTATTCAGAAATAGAGGAATTCTTCCTCTTGGCGACCATGCAGCTCTGTGTTTGGGTTTCTTTTGTTGATCACGGATTTAGTTGGTGGAGATCCTTGTTGACACTTTGGAAGAGAAGAGATAAGAAAACAGATGGATAGAGCAACACCTTCAAATGCGGCTTTTGATCCTTAACAAGAACACGTATATCGATAAAAGCGTCCATCTTGTTGACACGATATACGTGCGGATATGCAAGCGACCACGGTGACAATTGACGCATCGAACAAAAAATTGTCATCATGGTCGGGGCGCGATGATTTTGACAGAACGAGGGCTTCGCTTGACACTATGATGTTTAAATTGGAACATACTCCATGTATGTGGTGCGAGTAGGATAGCCCTGTGATGTGCGTTGGGGCCACAAGTTTCGCTTGTTTGCACGGACCGCTTCGATAGTCCATGTGGATTGGAGCGAATAGACGTGTCGTACAACATAATGCCGCGTTGGTTCTCAACTACCGCAAGCATCCTTCCGTCAGGTGAGTAGGCACACGCTTACAAATTTTACGCAATTGTTTCAGAGGGTAGGTGCGCAATTGCGTCGATCACAGAGGCTTGACCACCATCGAGCGTCAAAGTTTTGATCTCCTCTCCGACACTAGTCCACAAACGCTCAATATCCTCCCTACTCTTGATTGCTTTTGAATTGACGTCGCCAACAATCGACGTCAACCTAGGCAGAAAGTGGATCTTATTCAAACGACGATACAGGACGGATTGTAGCTCGCGTAGTTTGAAGGCCAGCAGCCGCACTTGGAAACGTTTTGTGCGGATGGAACTTTTCAAGACATAGCCTCTCTCGGCAGGTCGCCGCATTGACAGACTTGTCTCTGACCGCGTCCAAGTGTTTATGGATCTCGTCCAAAAACCGCATCTTCTCTGCAGCTCTATTTCCTGCCTTCCTCCTTTGACGACTAGTCAGTCCCTGCGATGCAACAGCACAGATGAACCGTTGGATGAGAAATCCAGGTTCTTTTCCCTAGACCCAGGTCTCAATATCGCCGGACGCCTTCAGATGCGTGTTAACCGCTCTTTAAGGGAGTCCTGCCTCCAAAAGAGCATGAGCAAAGACAGCCTTATCGATTTATTTTTTTCGTGTTCATTTTAGTGTGTCGACTGGGAACTCTTCTCTTGTTTCCCATAACGGTACGTCCAATTCTATTCCCTGCCCTCTTTTTCTGTGTACATTTCTCTAACCTGGTTTCACGAATCTACTACTACATTCGGCGTTTCACACCTACCCAGAGATACACGAGCGTTTGAAGGGCATTACGCTTATAAAGAGAAGTGATTCAGGCTCAAAAGAGGCCGTTGCGATGGTTTCATTGGGTGAGCAAACTCGGATTCCGGTGACTGAAAAAAAGTGCTTCATATTTTGTTCCACCGAAGGATTTGTCGAAGTTATGGTTTCGGGGTCTTTCTTTCTTTTATTTTTCCATGGAAAAGTGGCCGATCGTTTTTGCCAGTTGTCGCACTGTTATTTTTTTTTTCCTTCCTCAATGCTTCATATCTTCCATCTCACGATCGTTTGTAACCAGAGACTTTGTTACACTGTATTTTTTCTAGGTCGATAATCTCGACGTTTGACTATAATATAGCATTGCCTTTTCCCACCAACTCACACCTTCGGATCGACGAGTGGTACTACATGCCCTATGGCCACACACCTGTGAGGTTCTCGTGTGATAATGTTGTTTCATTCTGCATAAGATGAGGAATGTGTCTGATGGACGGCCTTGCCTCATTGATGTTTTGTGGGCAATAGGGAAATGCCATGAGTCGACTAGTGGACCTGCTGAGACTTCGCGCTCCCCGCTTCATTGCTACTTTGAAACGACAAAATAAAAATAAAAATAAAAATACAAATAAAAAGAGCTATCGATGACATTTTGACAGATGGTGCAGTCTCTCTTTGATCTCTCACTATGTATCCCAACTGAACGATAATGGAATGTTGATGAGGGATGAAGTCAGCCAAAACACGCTTTATTTCTATCGATCACCTTCAAGAAACTCCAACTTCTGCTGGTTGGCATTATCTACCTTATTTTGTTCACTATAACTTCCAGGTGGATGCATCGATATGGTTTGCAGACACCACTAGAGTGAAGACAAAAAAATCTAGAATGTAGTCGCTTGTCCCAACACCAGATTCAACGAATATCTTGTAGCGATGCTTGTTGGCCTATCTTGTGTTTCTGTCACTCATTAAAAAGTTATTCTTCAATCATTACTCTGTCTCATCGTCGCCCCTTTTTCTTGTACTATTTTGACATGTTCTTTTTATTCTCGATTGGCAAAACTAAAGGAGTGGCGATCGTCTTTCGAAACCAGATGGATCTCTCTGCTTCATTGAGAACTCTGCTCCGTCAAACCATTGTTTGTTCCTCTTGATTTTGTTTTCTGTCTTACGAGCTTGTCTCGATCAATGTATGGTTGGAGGATGAAGGAAGGCGCCCTATCTTGTACTTCACTTGACAGAAAAAAAAACATACGGAGGGATACTTTTCTCACACCATTTCTTGACCATTACCTCTTACACAGACCTGTGCTCGCTTTGTATATCTACAACGTAGAGAGAAGGATGTCTTTCTGTTTTTTTTTGCACTGCGTCTATCTCAAATGTGACATTTGTTGCGCGATCTGGTCGTAGGATGAAAAACGACGGTACTTTTTCTTCGGTGAACCATGTGATGCGATAAGGGGTAGGTTATCACAAGGGCGATGCATCAGTCGTTCGGTGGTTTCGTACTCTTTTTGTATGGCATAAAAAAGTATGTTGCGGATGTACGTGCCGCAAAACCACCACACTAACTGTTTTGAAAATCCGAACCTAGTGTCCCTCATTTTTTGGGTTGATAGGTGACAACTGCGCTCATTTTTTTTTTTTTTTTTTGTTGGGATTGTGCAAGTTTGTTGACATGCGATTAGCTATTTGCTACCATTACATCGACATGCCTTCTCTGCACACTCACTCTATCCCCGGATACGAACGTCCGGAAGATGGCATCTTGATATTGAAAACAAAACAAAAAAAAAAGGGATAAAGGATAAAGAATAATAAAGTGGGAGCGATTGTAGATGTTGGTCAGGAAGAACTGAGGGGGTTCTTTTTCTTTCAGTACGTTCCTGATTTCTTACAATTTTCTTTTTCTTTGACTTGTATGGCTTTATTTTGTTTCTCGTGCAGCATTCTTTTCGTGTTTTTTTTTTTTTTTTTTTTTTTTTTTTTCTGTTCGTACTTTCAATATCTCCAATAGTAGGTCCCCTTCAGGGCATGGGGAGGATGTTAGATTGGTCTTGTTTCGTTTTGTGTTCATATTTCTGTGAAGAATCTGGGGGGATTTTTTTTTATCGATTTGTACCGCTGCCGTCTTCCGAACAGAAACCCAACGGAGGGGATAAAGTAGAACCACGCACTACAAAAAGAGCTGTATGGGTATATGAAGTAGAGTAAACGTAGGTGAAAATGGCAGAGAAAGGAGGAGTTGAAGGGGAAAAAAATGGGAGTGTAAAGCATATGTAGCACACACATAGTTTGGGCAAGAGAAAGGTTAAGGGTTATCTACGATGCTCATGTGCTTACCTCTGAGGACAGATGACTCCAAAAAGGCCCACCATCAAGTAATAGAAGAAGCTCTTCTAAAGAGAGAGAGAGAAAAAAAAAGACCAGCCATGGCGAACGCTAAACACCAAAAAAAAAAGGCGATCGGCATCAAATATGGCACGCACAAAATAATTGAACAAAGGATGGGGCATCTTCGAGTACTAAGGCGTAAAAGGAGGAAGCTGTTGATCTGGTAGTGGACACTGATATGAGGGCACTATTATTATTTTTTTTCGCGTTGCTGGTTTCGATCGCAGATCTGGAAGGAAGGGGATAAAGAAGGAGAATAAAAACACGTCCCAAAGTACGCAATATTTTCTTTGACGCGAAAAAATACCATCAGTCAAGGAGTCTATTCGATTATTTTGATTTTGCCACCAACTATTTTTTCAAGGAGCTTCTCGACTAAGCCCCCACAGCCTTGAACAAAAGAGTTCTGACACCTCCTCAACACTCCCTTCCAGCTGACCATCCGTTATTTGATGCTTTGCTATTCTTTAATTTGTCATTTGTTGTAAGGTAGTAAGTAGGCTAAAGTAGAAAAAAAAAAGTAAAAGTAAACGATATGGTAGGAAAGGGACATTTATAAGTTGAAAAGAGAAACGAAAAAAAAGCGACGCAGAGAAGTGGCGGAAGGAGGGGGAAAAAAGGAAAGGGGGGATATGTTATGAGTTTTTTTGTGTATTCAAAGTCCTGTTGCTTGGAAGACGCTGTTGATATGTTCCACAGTGTTGGGTGATGCGACCTTCTCGCTATTGGGTGCAAAGATAAATACATAAAAAAAACGGGGTGAGTCGTTGAATCCTTGGGTCACACATGCATCGGGTACTCTCGTGTTTCAATCCCCCCCAGATGCCAGACTTGACCACATACAAGTTGGAGAAGAAGAGTAAAGAGAGAGAAGGGTATTGAAGGAGAGAAAGGGGCCAGACCCGCCCAGTAGTAGAGATCCTCCAGAATATCGTCACACAGAGAGATCCCTTGTCCGTAGTCAGTCAGTCAGTTAGTCAGTTCGTCAGTCCGCCAGCCAAAGCCAAGGCCGCCCCAGATCCAATCCGTCAGTCCGTCAGTCATCGAGTCAGTCAACCGGTAGCCAGCCCAAGGTAGAAGAGAATGTAGGTATAGAGAGGGAAGGGGTATTTCGGGTATGTGGGGTTGTGTTGGAGGTTGCTGAAGAGATGACCAAGTTATAGAGTCCGCCTCTTTAGAGCATCCCGGACTCGTTGAGAAGTCTAGCAATCTTTTCGTCTCCTCGCTCATTACTGGTATCACGGTAGAGCAAAGGGCGCACGCGTGTGAAGTGAACAAACAATGGAGTTAAGCCAGATTGTTCTTCTCAACATCATCTTTGTTTCCCATGAATAACAAGAGAAGAAAAGGCGAAACAATCACCGCCCACATAATAAAAGTTAGCAAGCCATGTTCCACAACAACAAAAAAAACTTACCGAGGCTCTAATTGCAAACTCATCTCGTAGAGATCCGCCACAGACTTTGTACAATCCTGTCCACGACGAATAAAGCTCTGGATCTCAGGCACGCTCGTCAGACAGTAAGGGACCGATTGGTACTGCTGAATCTCCCGAATCACCTCGGCAGTCTTGACCCGCTTGTAAAAGTTAATCAAGTGGCTCGACTTCTTCAAGAAATCGCCGTTGCCGTCCTGGATCATGACCAAGTCTGTAAGGTACATTCCCACAAAGGGAACACAGGGTGGGTTGACAGAGTGGAGTTCCTCACGGTATTCGGCCCAGTTCTTGGCGACACCCATGAGAGCCTGGAGATCCATGAATCCGGTCATTGTGCGAGAAGGAACTTGCTCCCATGTCCGCTTCAGACGATGGATCGGGGACTGTGACAATGCAGCCATCGTAGCCGACAACATACTGAAGTTGTTCAATTGGCGCAATTTCTTTTCATCATGGAACGAACAAGAAACAAACATGTTAGTAAACATCACAAAACAAATATTCTCAGTAATTGATTGGGTCCACAGTGACATTAGAAGAGAAGGCACATACCTCGGCGATCATGACGAGGTGGCGGATGACGAGGACACGCTTCTTGAGCTCCTTCTCGCTGAGAACCAGCTCGTTGATCCAGTTAGAGTACAAGTTGCTGGTCTCGATCATCTTCTTGATGTTCACAGCCTTGGCCGCAATCTCGGGATCCTCACTCGTCCAGGCCTTGGCAAGACACTCGACAGGTTTGATCTTGTTGTAGGCGTTAGCCTCCATGATGGTCAACTGGCGAGCAAATTCGAGGGGGTCCAGCTCCAAGAACTTGATCTTCTTGAGATTGCGAGGGGTGATAGGTTGAGGGGCCTGGGTGGTTAAGTTGAGAACCATCTTGCGGAAGGCACCCTCGGACTGCTCACGTTTCTCAACCAACTTGATCAACTGAACAGCCGCAAAGGACATCGTATCCTTCATGTCCGTAGATCCCGAAAAGTCCTTGATCATTGACAATGCCTCCCGATCGTCCGTCTCGTCCTCGAGGTAGTAAGTCTCCAGCCACGACTTGATAATGTTGAAGACGCGCAGGCGAATGGGCGTCAACTTCTTCTCTGTCCAGATCTCCAGCTCCTCGGGGTCAAGACCCATGGGGGGATGAATGGTAAATCGGTGGAACAAGTAAGTGAACAGCTCCTTGGTAGAGGTGAATGACCGGTAGGTGAGCAAGAAGGTCGCAATAAAGTTGGAATCCAGACCGTCGTGCAAAGTCAAGCGCTCAATCAAGGCAAGGAGAGTACCTCCCTTGACTTGTCCCTCGGCGTTGAGGACCAAGTCGGCCTGCTGGTAATCATAGTTCAAGAACCAGTATTGACTACCACCACGTCCAGGAGCATCGTCTCCCAACATCTTCTTGACCTTCTCTCCGCGCATATCGTACCGTCCAGGGGTAGCGCTGTTGGCAACGCCTCCGAATCCGCCCTCACCAGGTGAGGTGGGGAAGGGGAATCCTGCCTGCGTGCCACGTCCAGAGTACTCTGTTCCTGGGGTGAATGGTCCCGACTGGTTGGAATGAGCGGAGAAAATCGAGGGCTGAGAATCGGAGCGGTTGCGCTGAGAAGAAATGGCGCTGTGGGGCTGCTTGGGAGCCATGCGAGGAGCCAAGTCTGGCTCGATATCAGAGTCGTTATCGTGGTTGTACATAATCTCCTCAGTCGTGCGATCCATAACGGC
Organism: Linnemannia hyalina; assembly: GCA_019671135.1. Lineage (NCBI taxonomy): Eukaryota > Fungi > Mortierellomycota > Mortierellomycetes > Mortierellales > Mortierellaceae > Linnemannia > Linnemannia hyalina. The sequence goes on from JAHRHY010000015.1 coordinate 1,252,190, forward strand.
GGCCATGGAGGGCTTGCGACCATAGGGGTCATAGGGAGTCCTAGTCACTGGAGCGCTGGCATCAGCTATTTCCTTCTCCTGAATCAACGCACGGGCTGCCGAAACAAGGCTCTGAGCAGCCTTATCGGTCGCCAAGACAGTGTTGAGTGCTAAATCCAGAGTCTGTCCAACTGCCAACAAATCCGTTGCCGACTGGATAGCCATCACCATGGAGGCTGTGCTACCGTGCAATGACTGCTTGGCTGTCCTGACATCCGCAAAGTATTTCTCTTGGATAGAGGGGTGATCTTGCTGGGCAGTGGTGTAAAAGTCGGTGACGAGGGTCAAAAGCGAGCCCAGCTGGGAAATGGTTTGACGGGCCTGGGTGACCAACTGAGCCGACTGAGCTGAGTTCATGACAGGGTTGGCTGCAGAGCCTCCATTGACGCCATTGTGGCGGAGAGCAGGGGAAGGGTTCTCGATAGCCTTATCAATCTGCATTTCCAAGACACTAATGGCCTTGGAGGCGCTCTTGGAATAGTAGTCGAGCTGGCTCAAGATGCTTTGGGTGCTCAGTTGAGATCCAAAAGTCTTTCTATCGCCACCGACAGAGCCATGATCGCTCCTGAGGGAACCGTTCGAAAGAGCTCTGTCCAAGGTACGGGCAGCAACCTTGGCACGAAGGGGCGACTTGACATCGGTCACAAGACGGGCATCGACCTGGTGGACTGTAATCTCGGCAGCAATGGCGGTGGTGACATAGTTCTGGGCTGCAGTCTTGACCTCCTTGGCATCGGCCGACAACTTGTCGACAGAATCAGCAGCAGGCCAAACTCCGGAAGCCATCTTGGCAGACAAGACAAGTTTGGAGAGGGCGGCCATGATCTGGCGATGGTGCATCTTGAGTCCACGGTGCTGGCGCATGATAACAGCATCCTTGTCAACGGTTCCTGAGGCATAGAGCATGACGCGGATGGCCTCGACCACAATAGAGGACTGGATGAGGTAGTATGGCTTGTAACCCTTCTCGGCAGATGAAAGAAGGTTCTCAACAGCTGCGGCAGTGTGATCCGAGAGAGAGTCCCATGTGGGTTCGGGGTCGAAAGGGTTGGGCAGGAGGGGCAGTGGTGGGAGACCCTCGATAGACTCTTGGGGTGCACCGGTGGTGAGTCCTGAGGGCTTGCGAACAGTAGCCAAAGTCTGAGCAGGGTCAGTCGATGAGCCGGTGGTGCTGGTAGCATCGCCATTGGAGGCCTAGAACCATTAAATTCAGGGATGAGTACGAACCAGGGGTTAATTACAATTACAAAGTACGAGATCCATTACGATCGTTGTTTGATATATTAAATGGAGGGTGGTGGATAAAAGTCGGTGATTGGACGTTAATTGAGACCAATAGAGTTCCACGTCCATTGGACAGAGTCCAGTAAGCGATCATACCAATCGCCCCCAACAGCCAGCAATGACTGATGATGGTTGTTCCTGGATATCACTGTCTCTAAAATATTCCAGGTAGCTCTTATTCGTCCTTGTGCTCCCCATAATGAAATTGCGTCGTCAAATCCAGACGACATCAGAAACTGGCGCTTGCTAGTTACCTTGTTGTTGGCAGAAGAGTGGGTGCTGGAGGCACGGGAAAGACGGCCACCCTCTTGTGCCCGCTCGCCGTCCTCATGGTCCTGATCCTGATCCTGGTCATCATCCTCAGCTTCTGAGTTGTACCATCCGTTGCCGTTCGATGTCGACTCGCGCACCGACCATCCTGTTTGACCTAGAGCAGTAAAAGAGGGGGGAAAGTCGCCAAACAGAATATGCAAAAAAAAAAAACACACGGATTTTGGTTAGCTTTTTTTTCTCGTTCTCCATGTCCTGTCAGCCTTAATCATGCATGCATGCGACAGAGCGCCCCTCGACTCTTGTCCTGCATATACAACGAAAAAAGGAGACACTTGCCTACAACATCCTGACCAGTAGTATCTGCAGTTCCCATGCTTGCATGGTCTTCTGCTTCGGGAATAGTCCAGCTCGACTCCTGTGTGCGTTGGTTGTAATAAAAGACCTGTCCATCAGGCGTCGTCTGGGGCAACCAGAGGTCATCTGCGCTCTGAAAGGTGTTATCGAATCCAGATATCCAATGCATTCCGAAAGAGTGTCAAATTATAAAAGTCCGCATTTTTGGTCGTTTTTGATTGTCGAGAGTTGAGCAGGCGAGTGGATAGAGTCACAGGAACAACCATAAGATATGAACAAATTGAAAGAAAGAGTGAGAGAGAGAGAGAGAGGGAAAAGGCGTCAGTTTTTGGTTCTGTTATTATGCATTATGATTAAGAGGATGAAGGAAGTCTGTGTGGGCGTGGGTGCTCACTTTGCTCCCAACACAGAGAAAAGGGCAACCTTCCAATCGATCTCAAAGATCTGTCCGCCACTGTCAAGAAAAAACAAGGAGAGCTCGCATAATCAGCGACGAATCGGCCTGGTTGGTCGTAATGAAATGCGGGGGGAAGGGGTGGGCGGAAGTGAATTGGTACATGAATAGGTTACGACGTCAAGCGCCACGAGGGAGTACATTGGCATTAGAAAAGAGTAGGAGGGTCTTTGTTGTTGCTGCTGTTGGTTGCCGTTGTTGTTGTTTTCTGGATAGCTCATTAAGTGGGGACTGAACTGGGTGGGTAGCTATTTTTTACTTTGTTCCCCAGCAAAGGGCTCTCTACATACCCCTCCCTTCCTCATTGCCCACATACTAACATGAGTGCAACAATGCACACAACGACGACAAGAGTACAAAGGAGGTACAAGTAGATGAAGTACGCAATGTACAAGAACAACCCGCAATGGTATAAACAAAAACCGGATAACACCCATCTATGCAGTGCTCGAACGCTGTTGGTTCGCACATTTACTTTGTTCGAATGGAAAAAGTGGTATGAATCCAAAAAGAAAACGCCATCCCTTAGAAGAGCATTTCAATAAAACAGCGCTGTCTGTTCGATTGTTTTTTCATGTCAATTGTCAACAAAGGAGAAGGGAGGGAAGGAAAACGAGAGCACGAACGAAACGCATAATTGATGCACATATCATCAACAACAACACTTTCGCTCTCACAAACACGCCTATCAACGCAGCGAGATGTAAAGAATGGCACTAGAAGCAACAGTAACCAGAAAAACGAGCAATCCTCTTCTATATGAGCTCAACATCAAAAAAGACCATCAGCCAACAAAGGTCCCAAGGTATGTGAATACAAAAGAGGAAGGAAGCACAAAAGAAGAAAGAAATCTGCTCGTTCCTTCTGTCTTTCTTTTTTTGTTGTGTAGTAAGCAGGTCGAGATGCTCATCTTTTTTTTTTTTTGTTGATGTTGTTGTTGCTGTTAGCACTCGGGTTGTTTTTATCTTTTTTTTGCAATGCGAGTCTCGCTCTCCTTGTCTCGTCCCTGTCTCTCCTCACACTCCGTCCGTCTCTCTGTTCATATTACCCACAATTCCATTAACTCTTTTTGTCCTTTCGTTCCACTTCATTCGCCTGTTGGCCGTTTGCCCTTTTCGATTGGAGGAAGGGAGAAAAGATAGAAAGGGCAAACAGAATAAAGAAAAGGAGCCCTCCCTTTGTATCAGGAGAGTATATCTCTGTTTTGTTTGTTATGTGGGTGAAGTGCAAGTAAGATGTATGTGAATGTGTGTGGGTGAAGTGGGGTTTGTGTGGTGCGATCCTCCTTCCTCCTCTCCATGGCCTAATGCACTAAACCATCCCCAGAGTAGCACCACTTTTCTTCAAATGATAACGAACATCCTTCCTCCCCCTTTGTTGTTATGGTGTGCTTCTGTTTGTGCTTCCCTCCATTGCATAAGAATAACAAAAAGAAGGTTAACGCCCTAACTGACTCATGACCGATGAACAATGACCCAAAAAAAAACCAGCGCTACCTCCTTGCCTCGTCCAAAGGTATGAGGAAGCGTGACAAAGAAAGAAGTCAAAGTGAAAGGAGACAAAAAAAAAAATAAAAAAAAGAAACTTACGTCGAGGTCTTCTCCATCCTGTTCAGGATCGTCTTCATCCTGTGAGTCGAGGTCATCGTCTCCTAGGACCTGGACATAGTTGGAGGGGAACCAGCCCTGGCGGCCCTGGCAATGGCCTGCCCACCAACCGGAATCGAGTTGAGCGAGGACCTGAATCACATCATCCTTCTTGAAGGTCAGGTTTGTTGCATCCTCCGACTCGTAGTCGTACATGGCCCGAACCAGGACCTGGATGTCTAGGGTCTCTGAGACCATTCTCGAATTTTTTTAAGTGTTTTTTAGTTGATGTGTGTTGTTGTATTTGTTGTTGAAAGGAGGGAGGAGGAGAGGAGGGAGGTGGAGGTGTTGGGCGAGAGGAGCGAGTGTGGGAGAGAGTCGGAGATGAAGAACGAGGGAAGTAAGGGAGAGAGGGTGTGAAGAAAGGGAAGGTGGGATGAGAGAGGTGAAGAAGGGAGGTGGAGGAAGGAAGGGGAGAGCGGGAGGGGATGGAGGGAAGGGAGATGGAAGGAAAGGAAGGGGATGAAGAGGAGGGATGATGAGAGGAGAGAAGGAGAGAGGGCAAGAGGAAGGTGAAGAGGGTTTTGGGGGTGCAAAACGGCTAGGCCTGAGTGAAATGAATGCAGAGAGGAGAATAATAAGGGCCTGCTATGTAGATTCACTCTCAGCTGAGCGAGTCGTGGAAGGGACAGACAGAGGACAAACAACAGATGAAAAGACAATCGTAAAGACGAAAGGAGTGTGGGCACATACAGTACATACATACTGGCACACATTGAGAGCACGCTTTTGCTCATAATGTGCGCTCGTCCGTTTATTCATTTGTCAGTGCTGGATGTGATAATCATCCCCACAGCTAGCATAATCATCATCGTCATCATCATTATAGCCAGTATCTGCAACGTTGGTCCCGATGATCGCCTGTGCCTGCTAGCCCCATGGCTGTGGAGAAAAGGACGAAAGTGAGATCAGAGACTGACACACATTGGCGAGTTCCAATCAAATCAAACAACGGCATCGACACATTCAGGGTTGTGCGACATAGTACAGTACAATGAACTTGAAGAGATCTCGTATGTGTTTAATGCGTATTGACAAAAAAAAAAAAAAAAGTGTCACTTGTGAGAACTAGCAAAAGAACACAAAATGACGATCTGTTGTACAGATGTAGACAGGAAGCAAGCAAGAGAAAGTGCAGAGATTTGCTATCCCCATAGCCTTCAGTCCACTCCCTTTTCATCCTTCCTTGGCTCCTTCTCTATCTGTATCACCAATCCTGCATACCTCAGTCATTAAACCATCTCCTCGTCGCCACGGTGCAAGACTTGGTCGACATCCTCCTGGTGAACAACCCTCAACTCCTCGTGCCGCTTGCGCATCGAGTTGATAGCCTTGACAGCTCCAACAGCGTTGCGGAACTTTGTGCGGGCCTTGATGCGAGACATCATCGAAGGCAACAGATCGTGAGGTCCTTCCATCTCAGCGTCTTGATCCTGAGGTGCCGGTGCGGTTTGGCCATCCTGGTTGAGACCCGACTGTGCCAACCATGGGTGCTTCAATGCCTGCGCAGCCGTCATACGATGGCTAGGATCCGTCGTCAACAATCCATTTACAAACGACTTGGCTATTGGGAATGAAAAGCGAGAGAGTGTAAGTGGGTGGCTTATCATTGCACCTTGGTGGAATTCAATCCATTGTTGACTAAAAGAGGAAAAGGCAGAGAGGCAACATACCACTCTCGCTGACTCCCTGCCAGTACTCAATGGGAGCAAACTGGTACTCGGCGTTGAGGATGGCGTGCATCTCGTCCATACTGTTCTGACGGTCAAAGGGAGTGTATCCACACAACAAGAAATAGGTAATAACGCCCAAAGCCCACATGTCGACAGGCTTGCCGTGGCCAGACTTTTGGAAGATTTCAGGGGCCTATGAATAAAAGTGAAATGATTCGACGTCAGGTCAGTCGTCCATTGTTGTCATGTATATCCAATCCAATCCAGTCCTATTGCAATTGCAATTGATATTGTCCACGCGATGTTGGAACCAAACAGCCGATAGAAACGAAATGAACGAATAGAAAGTACTGGAGTTCAGCCAAATATATGTCCAGAGTGAGAACGACATACCATGTATCCGGGGGTTCCGCAGGTGGTGGTCAAGAGGTGGAATTTCTCCTGGTCCATGATCCTCGAGAGTCCGAAATCAGCAATCAACAGCTCACTGTCCTCGGCTGCAGTCTTGAAAAGCAAGTTCTCAGGCTGTAGCCAATTGTCGCCGTTTTGTTGTTGAGGTGGTTGGTGTGGCGAGTGAGTAGATGAGTGGCAGTAAATGTTCACAGACAGTCGATCGATCGGATCATTTGTGCAATGCAAAAAAAAAAAAGGAGGGAGTAGAAAAGAATTGAATTCCGTTAGTGTCAAAAAAGAAGAATACGCATTGGGCATAGCATAGCAACAACAAAGCCCACAATTGAACTTCTCCGAGGAGGTTTTCCTATTTTACCTTCAAATCTGATTTTTTTTTCCGCGCATCATTGACGAGATATAACGTATCGGGCAACATGAATGAAGAGGGAAAGCAGACCGTTAGCAACGTGAATAGTAATGACAAAAAGGTCTCACTCCGTTCTCCCTCATCCCTTATTTTCACGCAGACACGCGCACTCCCCTAGCCCCGCTTCCAATTCTCGCGTGTAAGTATCGAAAATGAGGCGAGTAAAGTGGGAAGAGAGGATGAACATGATCCATTTCATTCCTTGTTCCTGGCTCAGACCCCAGACCAAGACCCAGGCTCATTTTTTCTCACTTCTTTTGGTTCTCATCCACATTCTTTCTCTGTTATTGAGAATGAACGGTGTGTGGTATGGTGTAGCGTGACGGGGATGTATGTTATCGCTTGTGTCCATTCTTTTTTCCTGCAAGGAAAAACATAACAGCGGGCTGGGCTGGGCGGAGCGGGGGCTACCACCAGGTAATGCTCCAAACATTTGGGTTTCTCTGGACTCCAACAAATAATAAGCATGAAGGCACGAGGTTTCTGGCCGGATATTGTTAGATGCGGATCCAATTGCATACCTCTGTGAACGATACCCTGCTCGTGCAAGTAGGCGACGGCACTGCAGATGGTGCGGACCAGGTGGGCAGCATCATGCTCGTAGTAGTTGCCTTTTCTGCAGATCCTGTCAAACAGTTCTCCACCCTCGGCCAATTCAGTCACCAGGTACACTTTTGAAAGCCAGTGATAAATATAGAAAAGAAAAAAAAAGTTGGTTAGAAGAATGCCGATGGCAAGAGATAAAAGAACATAACGTTCTTTTTATGAAAATGAACGAGGACAGGACAAAAAAAAAAAAGAAGAGCAGGTGTACCACTCTCATGGGAAAGGGAAAGACAATACATGCAGTCCAAAGAATAACAACGGCAACGACAGCACCAGTAAAGAGAAAAAGATTATCCTGCCCAATTGACTTACAGTTGTTGAGGGTCTCAAAGTAGTCGACGAGAGTCAAGATGTTGGCGTGACCGATGGAGATGCGACGAAGGACGGCAATCTCATTGCGGATCATGTGCTCCTTGCCCTCCATCAACTTTTTGTTGATCACCTTGACAGCATATCTCTTGCCAGTTTCAATCTATTACAAAATAGAGAACAAGCAAACACAAAGGTCAACAGGGTATTTTTGGTGTTTATGCGAGTGCGTGTGCGTGTGTGCAAGGGCGTGCGTGCACACACGCTACACTCTCTTTCGCCTCTTTTTTTCTTCTTCTGTCAACTCCCACGAGGATGTCATAAACGCAGGGATAGGCTCGACGAGGACAAAAGAAAGAAAACTTACATGGACAGCCTCTGCAGGATAGAATAGGAAGTGGTCGAGTCGACAAAGGGGGTGGTTGTTATCGAAAGTAGACACATATGAACGCAGACACGTATGGAAAGAAGGAAGGAAGGGAAGAGGTGTTAGTTGGGCGTGAGAGTTAGGTAGCGAGTTTTCCGTGAGTGAACAAAGACGAGCAATGAGGGTGCAAGAGTTGAGGGAGGAGGTGTACCTTTGACGACGGCGTAGGTTCCCTGGCCGAGGGTGCGGCCGGTACGGTATTTACAGGGGACAGTCGAGACTGTTGCGGACATGGTGTGAGAGAGGGAGTGTGAGTGAAGGTTGACTGTTGCTGATTGCTTGCCGGTGCTGTTGTTGTTTGTCGAAATGAAGAGGAGAGGAAGAGGAGGAGGAAGAGGAGTGAAGGTGAGGGTGAGGGAGTAGGAATAAGAGTGTGCGGGAGTGAAAAGAGCGAAAGAAAGAAAGAAAGAAAGAAAAAAAACCTCCCTCGGCCCCCATCCAAAAGTGGCTGGCTAGCGAAGGACAGAATCAAAAGTCCAGCTGGGCTGTTCACCCCTTTCTTTTCTTGACGACCTATCACACCTTTTACTTTGTTCGTTCCCTGTGAAAATATATCCATCATGCTTCGTCCTGTTCTTCCCTGCTTCATGCTTGAAATGGATAGTCCTTTCTCCCTTTTTCTCTCTTTTCTCTCTTTTTCTCTACAAACAAGGATAACAGGAAAGATTTATCGCATGATTATCGCAAAAGATGAACGGTTGGATATCTCACACCACCCATCCCTGAGGAAACACCCTTCGTGATGAAAAAGTACACAATCCATTTATTATTACCCCTGTCCTTCCAAAAAAAAATGTGAAAAAAAACGATATAACAGACTCCAGAAGCAATTGAAGAAAGACAAGCTTTCACACTACCGGTGTTGCTGCTGCTGTTGGTGTCCTGAAGATCCCTGTCCTCCTGCGTGCTGCGAACTCGAATTATTAGCATTGCCAATACTGCCGTTGTTGTTGGCATTGTTGCTGCTATTGTTCTTCTTGTTCTTGCTCAACAAGCGGTGTCGCAGCTCCTTCTCGCGTTTCTCCTTCAGCTTCTTCCAGAGACGTCTCTTCTGCTTCAGCACATGGTTGACAGAATCCCGACTCTCGCTCAGCAACTCAATATATTGGTTGCTGCAATGGATATTCTCCTATCAACATGAAAAGAAATCAAAGTTTGTGACGGATTAGTGAACGCGCTCAATCCATCGTCAGGGTCCGTTGCAATTGAACAATTGCATCCAGGTTCCTCCATGACGTACCATGAGCAAGGAAAGAGTCTTTTGGACTTGCGCTCGATCCTCGCCGTGCTGCTTCCACTCCTCGTTTTTCTGGATGAAATCCTCCTGGTCGGGCATGCCCATCCGTGCGGTCGAACATCCTTCGCCCATGCCGTAGCCCAGCTGGGGATACAGCGGGTCATCCCCCTGCAAAATCAGTGCCACCCTGCTCATCATCTTGTTGACCTTCTTCTCACGCTCAACCATGGCCATCGCATGGACGGCCATAATCTGCAACTGTGGACTCTTGAACAGCTTGCAGTGCTGAGGTCGTTGCAAAATCTCGGTCGATGTCTCCAAGGGAGACAAGATCTCGTTCAACCGGATATTGGCATATGGGTTTTCATCATCTGACAGCTCCGGTTCCTGTTGCTGTCCTCCTGCTCCTCCATCGAGCCCATCCCCATGTCTGTCACCTCCTCCGGGGCGACGGACCTGAATGACTTCCCGCTTTCCAGATTGTCCTGCTGCCTTTGAGACTGCCACGGATCGCCTAAAGTTGGCGCGGATCTCATCCTCATTGTCATCCTGGGTATGAAGATGGTGTTGCTTGTTGAGGTCGGGCACCTGGAGCCGACAGCCTCCTGTGACCGGGTTCGCCCTTCGTTTGAGTTTGTTTCCGCGGTTGTGTGGCACAAATCCAATCTCCTCCTCATCTGAGCTGCCGTCCTGAACCTTCCGTGCCACTAATGAGAGAGAAAACGAGGTGAGTTATTGGCAAATATGCTGTTAGTGTTTGGGCGTGCGCAATTTAAGAACAATATCAGTGTGTGAGGAAATACATCGCCTCTCGATCAATGTCAAATATGCACACGTACAGGTCTCTGCGGTGACTAACGAAGGCTCTGGGAAGGGGGCAAGTCTATCAAGTTCATATGAAAAAGACCACAATACACACAAAGTTAGCATTCTGACGTCAAGTCTGCACAGTGAGTATGAATCGTGGCCCCTTTTCTTCCTGCCACTTCGTTGCGTACCTCTTGCCATGCTTCAGTGCCATGAGGTGTTCTGCTTCAAGCGAGATGGATTGGTCGTGTATGGAGTCTGTTTCAAGTTGTAGTGAATTGAAGGAGAAAGAGAGTGCATTGGCGACAGGTGTTAGTTGTTTGGGTCCACTTGATCTCCTGTTGCTGTTCTTTCTTAACTCTTCTCCCTCTTCTTTATGCTGCCTCTGGTAGTTTGTTTGTTCAGAGCGAGTCTTCAGGTTGAGCAAGAGCGTGTTAGCGTGAGTGTCCAATTGACTGTGAGTAGGTGATTACCCATTCTCTAAAGTTCCTGGTCTAGCTATGAGGGCGTGGGGCGAAAGGGTGTGCCGAGTATGTGTCCTGTAGTTGCTTTGTGAGACTAGAGGCGTGGGTGAGAGTGTCGGAAGAGTGTTGTGGAGTGGGTGAATGAACGAGTTGGAATGAGTGAATGATTGAAAAGAAGAGAGTGGGGTGTGAGCAAACTCGACGAAAGGTGAAGAAAAGTAATCAAAAAACACTCTTCCCAATCCTGCGCATAACACGTGATATATTGCGCCACCAAAATGAATTGCACTCATTTCACTCTCTTCCATCACCTCCTCGCGCAATCCAAAGAATCTCAATAAACACAATTGCATGAACCTGGTTCATCATCAACAACAAGCGCATGAATACAAGACCAGGGAAGTGTGTTCAGCTCAGTTTGTTATTATTACTACTGTAATTAAAGCTCGTCTCCTCTGTTCTCTTTGGACCCTAGCCACTCAAAAAGGGTGCTCATCTCAGGATCAGAACGATCATGATCGACCTACTTCTGTAAACATGATATCTTCTATTTATTCAATCGGATTCCTCACATATTCAGAATCCCCTCATTCCACCTCTAAATCAAGTCCCCAACTACACCCGAAATCAACCACCCCACTACGACCCTCCTACATCTGTCGACACTGCTTCTCCTCTTCATCCTCCTCGCCCTCCGACGAAGACGATGACACCTCATCCTCTCCTTCCTTCTCCGAGTCAACCTCGTCAGATGAAGACGACCTCTCTGACTCACTATCCTTGGTAATCATAATCCTGGGTGTCCTAATCCTTTGAACAACAGGCGCTCGTTTTTGTTGTTCGCGCCTTTCAGACGTAGATATAGACTCGTCTGAAGCATCGTCGTCGGCAGATGACAGCGACTCGTCTGCCTCATCTCCCTCAAAGAACGGAGTATGAGTAGGGTCACTGCTGACGGCACCGCGCTGGACCAACAACTTTTGCTGAATCGGGCACAGACCAACTGCATCCTTGAAGACCAGGTCTGAAGCGCAGAGCATTCGAAGATTAGACCCCCACAGCAACTTGACCACAACACCTCCATCTCCTTCAACATCGCTCGACACTCTCCAGGCGCGGATAGAGCCATCCTTACACGCCGTGACAAACTCCATTGCGATCACAGGGTTCCAAACAACATCATGGACGGCTCCAAAGAATCCGCCAAGGACAGAGACACAAGACCAGTGCTCTTTCTCGCCAAAAGGCTGCTGCTGATGCCAGAGTCGCGCCATCTTGTCCTCACTACCGGAAACGAGCCATTGACCGCAAGGCGAATAAGAGAGGCTGATGGTGATCGCGCTATGTCCTTGCAGTTTGATCCTGGGCGTCTTTGACTGGAGATCCCAAAGGTAGATTGAAGAGTCGGAGCCTAGGGCGAGTTGCTGGCCGTTCGGCGAAAATGTTGCCACCAACACGCGTCCTCGGATCAGCCTCCTGGACTTCAAAAGCTCCCTGGACTGGGTATCAAAGACCCAGACAGTGCCGTTCCAAGAACCGATCGCAAGCAAGAGTCCAGTCCGTGAAAAGGCGACACTGCCAATGGTGTTGTTGACGGCTCGTTTAACATCAAGAAGAACATGGAACTGCTCAGGGTCCTGGATATCCCACAACCGCACAATGTTCTCCCAATCCGAAAACGCCAGCCACTGACAGCAAGGCGAATAGGCTATGACATCCACTCTTTTCGCCCATCCCACCGTGATATCTCCACCGATGCCGCGATTGTACTTGCGAACGTCTCTGTCACGGGATCCATTCGTGAACTGGTTGCCGTCCGGTGGGAACTCTTTGGTCCCGATCGACAAAACATCTGGGAACTCTACCGATACTGACCCACCAACGCCAGTCATAGGATCCCACTGCCGGACGATGCGACCGCCGTGAGAGAGAAGGGCTTGACCATCGAGAGAGTAGCCCATCTTTAAGACATGGCTGATCTGACCTTGGACCTCAACACTCGACAGACAAGACCTTACGTCCCACAACCGCACCTTCTTATCAACACCTCCTGAAGCGAGCTGAGAGCCATCTGGTGAAAAGACAACATCGAACACGTCTTTCTTGTGGGCAGTCAGGATAGACATGAGAATGCCAGTCGATGCGTCCCACAGGCGTACCGTTTGGTCCTCGCTGGAAGAAGCGATCCACTGGCCGTCTGGAGAAAATGCAATGCTGGTAACGGCACCGGTGTGACCACGCAAGAGAGGACCCAGCTCCTTGGTGGCAGTACTCCAAAGCTGCAAAGCACCAGCCTTATGGCCAGAAGCGACCCATCGACCATCTGAAGAATATGCGACGCTGTGGACCTCATCGAACGAAGGACTCAAAACAACGCCTGCCTTGCCTGTCTCCGGGTCCCAGAACCTAATCGTTTCGTCCAAGCTGACCGACACCAACTCTCGTCCGTCCGGCGAAAACTTGACACAAGTGACGCTCCAAGTATGTCCCACCAAGACAAAAAGACACTCGCCCGTTTGAGCATCCCACAATCGCACTGTCTTGTCCTGACTGGCCGAGACGATGCGCATGCCGCAGGGTGAAAACATCATCGAGTTCAAGTTGTGCATGTGCGCAATCATCACCAACACCCCCTTTCCACTGGCGCAATCCCACACTCCCACTGTGTATCCATTTGAGGACACCCAGCGTTTGTTGTCGGGTGAGAACTGAATGTCGCGGACCTTTCCATCCCCCTGAATGTAATGGACTCTTGTCCAAGTCGTCGTGTCGTATATTGCAATGCTTCCATCCCAGAGAGCAGCTCCAAACAACTTCCCGTCAGGCGAGTAGGCACAAGCTTCGACAAAGCTTCCCTCCGAAAAATACGGCAGCTCTCCAAACTGGGCACTCTCCAATTGCGCATCGCTCAGATCCACCTGCCGCAACCAGCTCCTCGAAAAGTTTACCCCACTCAGGTCGGCTCCTTGGAACTGGACCGAATCGAACTGGCCATCAGAGAGATCAGCTCCATGGATCTTGACACCTCGGAGGTCAGCACCGTGGAAGGTCACGCCGGCCTTGACCAAGATTGTGATGGCGTTAGTTGCCGCGACGGCTGCACTGGAATCGGTCTTGGACTGCTCGATGACATCCCGCAGCTGCTGCTCAAAATCCGGGTGCACCTTGACTCGGTCACACAGGAACTGGATGATGGACGGCTCATTGAGCAAGTTCCTCTCAAACAAAGGACTATCAGCACCAAGCACTCGGAAGGCAAAAGTCTCCATATCCTCCTGTGGATCAAAGCTGGTGCCAATCCAAGCTGGGGTGTAGATGACGCAAGAGAAACAATACTCCAGAATAGATCGATGGAAAAAGCGGTGCTGGTTGCCGGCGCGCGTCAATGGGCAGGACTCGCGGAGCAGTTTGATCTGGGGATCAGTACCAAAGAAATCCGCTTTCCATGTGTACTTATCGCGCAAATGCACATACTGGATCACCGGGTTTCCGTCTTGCTCCTCAAAGACCGCATCGGCCAGTCGTCGCAGGTAATCGATCCCGCATCGAGTGAAACCGCTGTTAACCAAAGCTCCAAATGCCTCCAGCTCCTCCGGTGTCAGAGTGTTGGTCTCCAGACGATGCTTGCTGATATCCAGCCACTGGTCAACAAACATGTCGTACAGTACGGCACGAGTGATGCGGATGCTCGCCAAATCCTTGTGCGACGCGGCCAGACCAGGCAGAGCCTTGAGGGTGAGTGTGAGAAGGAATGGGTTCTTGGCGAGATCCATGAGGTTGGGGATGTTCGTCAACTTGTCCGTGTATTCCTGGACCGACCAGACAGGCTTGTTCTGGAATAAAAGCGCCGACGCGGGATCTTCCACATACTTTTCGAGGTAGTTCTTGATTTGGTCCTTGGAGAAGGGTGCGATAACTGCCTCTTGAAAGAGATCTTGCGAGCCGGAAGGGTACCGATCATCGGACTGCGGGTTGAAACGATCAAAGTATGTGGGCCCGAGGAACTGGGTTCGGCAGCTGACAATCATCTTGGTGTCCCACTGTCGTGGTCGGTTCAACGAGTTCTTCCGGTGCAAGTTGACCAACTGCTGGCTCTCGTCGTACCCGTCGCAGATGATGATGAAATGGTGGTAGAGTTTGAGTTCCTGGATCTGCTCATCGCTAAAGTTGTGAAACTTGAGCTGCTTGGCGATCATGTCCTGGTCCGGTCGGTCGATGTCGGGTAGGTTGATATAAAGAGGGATGGAATCGCCTTGCTTATAGTCGGTCCAGAGTCGATGTTCGAGATGGCGGTTGAATGCCGACTTTCCTGCACCAGAGTCGCCTAGCACCAACATCACCTGACGCTTACTGCTCAGGAACTCTAGCACCTTCTCCAGCAGAGGAAAGACATCGTCATCCTTGGCCTTCAGACCGGGCTTGGCCATAGGTGAGATGTAGATACCTCCTTTGCACTCGTTGAGTCGCTGTTGCCTCAGTCGGTGCAGATCGAACTTAACATCGGGAATATCCAGGACATGGGTGAGTACTGGCGAAGACGATGGGAGTAGAAGGCGGTTCCTCAGCGGGTAGGTCAGTCTCGCGGCCGTGCCTTGTTTGTGTAGCATGCCCTTGAGCAACATGTGTGCGCTGGTACTGACGGCGTGCTCGTCGACATTTCCGAGTTGGTAGGTGATGTTGAGCATCCACGCCTGAACGCTCTTGTCCTGACCCCACTCTGAATCGTTCCTGTTCAGCTCCTCGAGAAGTTCGACAGCTTGCAGGCGAGCAGGGGTCTCCCATATGGCATCGGACGCAATCTCACCCAAGAGCTGGCAGATACCCCATTGAAAGAGGGGATCTTGGCGACAAGGTGCCTCACAGATAAGTTGGTTGAGATCCTTTAGCTGGCCAGCTCGAGCAAGCGCGTTGGCAGCAAGGATGGCAGCATACCAAGGCTTCTTCTGCTCTGAATCAAAACCTTGCCTCAGGCTCTCAAAAACTTTTCGACCACTCTCCATCAACGAGCACGGACCGTCAGCGGCGCTGACAATCGTCGCCTGTAACTTGTCGAGTCCCAGGAGAACGGCGTCCAGATCCAACTTCAGAACATCCGTGACCTTGACCAATCTACCTACAACCCCTGTGGAGTGTCGAAAAAGGGCCTGCAGAGGCGTTTCGTCATCGTAGACATACTGCAGCGCTTGAAAAGCATAGCATGCCTGGTACATCAAGAAAGGATCCGAGCTCCCCCTCAATCCCAACAAGATTCCTGACAGAGGTTCATGCTCCATAACTCGGTCCAGATCCTCAACATTGTGTTCCGCCATAACATCCAGAAGCTTTGAGACAGCTAGCGTGATATAAAAAGCGTGCTCCAAAGACTGCTGGTGAGTGTCTTGCAGTCGAAATCTGAGGATGCGAAGGATCTTTACCAAGTCGTCAGGAAGCAGGGACTCGGCAGGGGCAAACTGAACCAACTGAACAAGACCTTGGAGCAGGTCGACATCAAGAAGGACACACTGTACGAAAGCTGTGATGGTAGCCTCTAATAGATCTCGAAAGGTCTCCCTGTCCAGGACAGGGCCAAGGAGAACCAATTCAGCAACCTTGACAGAGTCCTTGAGAGCGTCTTTGGAAAACTCTTCCACCATGCTTGCCCCTAGCGATCGCATTTGGTTCTGCTCGGTCGGATCTTGCCTGATTGCGTTGACCCAATCGCGCTGAGCGGCGGTGTCTGTTGACGTGACATACGAGCAAATGGCCTCGTGCGTGCTGGCAGTGTCGCTCTCTGCACGAAGCAAGCCAATGCACAAGGCGAGTTGAGGAGTAGAGTTAACACGGGCATAGAGCTTGGGAAGTGAGATTCGGAAGGCGGGTGCGCTGACGTTGTGTGAAAAGACATCCGTGCGAGGTTTGGTCGACAAAGCTGGGGGCTGAACATTGGGATCCCAGTCCTTAATGACGGTGCTGGCGACTGCACGTTCGATCCCGATCGTCTTATTAGTACCGACACTGGGAAATGGAATATCACTGTTATGGGTGCTGTCGGTCGAGTGGCGGCGGATGTGTGCCTTAGGGCTTTCTCTCTGCGGCTTGCCTTTGGGTTCCGGTATGAGTGACCGAATCAGATTGGGAATAAAATCTCGCTTCCGATTGCGTGGAGAAGGAATCGACTTGTCCTCGGCGTCATGTTCAGGGGCGCTTGATTGACCTTGGTTGCCGAGTGAAGCGATGTTGCCCTGTTCGATATAGATCGCCGCGAGTCCATGACCAACAGATCGACTCTTTAACGTTCTAGTGGGTTTGACTGCTGCCTTTGCTGCTCGCCCAATGCTGGAGAACGGACTGTTGGAGGCCGATTGAGTTGTTCTTGGGTGAGAGGTCTTGGTCGCCTGAGTAAGTTGGGGTGGGGTCCCAGGTGGGGTTGTTTGCGAGTCCTTGGTCATGGTGGACTCCTCTTCTGTTTTAGCAAAGTTTTAGTTATTAAAAAATATATATGTTAAGACGTGTCACCTCGCACAACAAAAATAAATCATGGTGGGTACCCTTGTCCCATCTTCTTACTTCTCAACGAGAAACGGATGATTGGCGATAGTAGCCGCGGAATGGCTGGGATGCCTTATGAAAACAAAAAGAGAGAGGAAGGTTCCTGTCACAGAGAAGGAGGGAGAAGGCATGGTCAGCCTATGTTTGTGCAGGAGTGGATAAGGGATACTTCCCGCAAGAATCGCATGTCTGTGCTTTACCTTGGCAAGGAGCAGGGCGAAAATAATTATGCTTCACTTGAACTTGTTCGGGAAGAATCCATATGCATACATACATGCATGCATGCAAGTATAGGGTTAGCATATCTGTATGCAAAAAAAAGGAGACAAAGCAGCACTCTCCAATGCGAATCAAAGTCAAACTTACTTTGTGTCAGCAGGAAAAAGAGGAAATAATCCTTTGCTTTCTTGCAAGAGTAGATAGAAGTGGCGAGAGCAGCTATAAAGGAGCTGAAGCATGGATAGCTTTTAGTCTCTGCGATGGTGCCAATTGGTCTCAATCTCATGTTAGCAGACGTAACTTCAAAACACTCATACCTTTCCGTTGCTCGGTGAGTTGGGTCTGGAGCAAAGGCGAAGCCAGGGAGCCGTGAGTGAGATGATTGTCGTGGGTCGCACAGGTATGTGCTGAAGTATCTTGGGCGGGTTGGAGTGCGAGGGAGGTGGAAAACTGGCCGTTAGGGCTCAAACGCGAACACGAAAGAGAAATCTTGTGTTCCTGTGAGCGCCAGGTGGAAAAGTGAAAAAGGGGCGACTCGATGAATAGCGTCAACGAAAACGTGGAATGAGTCCGAGAGATTGAGATAGCTGTGATGGAAGAAAAAGAGTGACGATGAGTAGCAGAATGGAATGAGCTGTGAAGGGAGTCAATATCGGTGTAGAAAGAGAGAAAAGAAGAGGAGGAAAGAAGAAAAGGAAAAGGAAAAAAGAGAAAAGAAAGAGAGAGAGGGAGAAATGTCGATGGTGTGTGTGTGAGTTATGCACAATTTTTCGCTGTGGCGCCCTTTTTCCTCTTCCCCTAAAAGAGTCCCTTGATTGTCAGAGGGGTTCGACAACATTTTCATTTATGAAGGTTTGGCTCTGAACCTATCTTAACCATCGTATTGTTCAGCCAGTCCATCTCGTTGACGTTAACGAATCGGCCCATCCTTTTTTTCTGGGATCCGACATCATCCCATCGCCCCATGCTCGGATGAGTTTGAGGCATAACAATTGATGAAGCGATTATCAAAGTTGAGTGCACTTAAAGTGGATAAGGACGTTCTTCTCGTTGTGGTTCCTCTTTTTTATGTGGACTGAATGGGTGACCTCCTTGGTGAATTTTTTGTAATATGGAGAGAAGACCCTATTCGCAGTAATTTCGCGTAAAAATCTGGAACTGATCAGTTCCAGAATCCATCGCCGGGCTACCCCGGTCCTTTACCTCATTCTGTCAAGGTTTTCTTCCTCTACAAAATTCTTCTAATCAGGTTGTGCTGATTGTTCTTCCTCTACCTCCTTTATCAAAGACGATTCAAAAGCAATCTCGATCCTGCCCCGCGACTCTATTTTCTTTCTCGAGGACAGAGTCCAGGGATCTGGACCCAGCCTTTCTTGCAGTCGCTCACAGAATCGTGTTGTCTCGTGAAGGAACGAAACACGCTTTTTTTTGGTGGCGCAAGTTTCACTTCCCAACCTCTCAGTTTTTTCTCTTAGATCACTACCGCCTCTTTCCCTTCCTCTCCATCCACACATCTTTCCTCTCCCTTCTTCACATCACCCTCCTCCACACCCCAAACCCATTCACAATGCCACCTTCAGAACTAATCATCTACCTAGAACCATCCCTCCACTCCACCCTACACACCCAACTCTCCAACTACTTCACCGCCACCACCACCCACACACCCTTCGCAGGAAACGAAGCAACCCGCTACCCACCCCACACAACAATGGCCGGATTCTTTAACACCCCACACCACCAACGTCCCCACAATCCTCGAGCACATCGATACCTGGCGTATCCACCTTCAAACCCTCACTTCAACCACTCTGGACCAACAACCACCCCCAAAGACAGTTATCAACGGCTACCACCGCCCAAAAACAATCCTCCTCTTCATTAGCATAACACCCTCCCCTTACCTTCTTGACCTCTTCCAAACCCTCTCCCAAGCATTCCCAGACCTGGGCCTCTGCCAAAAGCAAATCAACCATCTCTCCCTCCGCTACTGGGACGACGTCCAACCAGCTTTCACCACTGTCCCTGACACCCTCGCCCTCCAGATACATCTTCTCCCATGTATCGCCTAGCTGTTACAACATGTTGTGGAGTACACAGCACCATTCTACGAAATGACGCATATCCTGTATATTCCGAATCTGTTGTTTCATCTCTCGTAGAGATCCCCACCGAGATTTGAGCACACCAATGCAATTCTCGTAACGGACTCGGGGCTTTGCAAGCCAAAAGTTAGAGTCCCTATTCTCTGGCAAATTTTGCTACAGGTGCCTTGTATGCTGGAATGCAAGTCATGGTTAGATGATAAGCCGAATCTGCCAGTAAATTATGGCTGAACGCCTCTAAGTCAGAACCCGTGCTAGAACGCGACGATTACCGCCTTTTCCGATTTTTAGTTGAATACGAATAGATCCTCGGATCCTGAATCATACTACACTCCTCAGGTGAGAAGTGGTCGTGAAGGTCCTTGTATACACCCATCCGCTCGAAAATCGAGGAGTCGGCCCATGATCCTGGGACAGCCGACATGTACCCCAATGATCCATTTATCCACATCGCAGATGACTTGCATAGCAACAGAGTATCTAAAGATTGACAAGTCGACAAAACTATTAGTAAAAAAGCGACTGCTGCTTACCACCATGCTAGGCACTGATTAGTATTAAACAAAAGTACCTTTTGCTTTCTGTCTAAATATGTTTCTCCATCGATAGCTGGCTTTTGAGAAAGTGGAATAGTAGTTCCGTCGATAAATCCTATACAGCCCGGGAACCCCTCACTGCGCATGACTTGACCAATCCCCTTCCTCCGCGCTTCATCTGGCCATGAGATCCAATCGCCTCTGACTGACATCCATACTCGTGTGATCCGCTTAGTGTAAAGGACAACTGTTCCAACTGCTTGACCAGTAAACGCCTGTTTACTCGTCACAGACGAGCCATTTCCACCACCCACCGAAACGAGCCAGAGCTACGACGATTTTCCAGGCTGGATGAACCCACAGGCATCTAGAGTTGTTCGAAAAGACAGGATGGTCCTCGAGGCGGCTAACAAGTGCGGCTAACTCCTGCCTTGTTGTCCTGAATATCGACCGAAATTCGTCGTTGGCGAGTGTTGGAAACTTTTCGACAAAAAAAGTGATCGTCTCGATGTCGCCTAGTTGTGGTCATGAATGAAGCGAGAAGTAGAAAAACGAGAGTGTATAGATGTATAAAATTCCTCAACTTCTTCACCGTCATCGTCGTCTTGGGCAAGAAATATTGCTGTTTCCAGGTCCCGAAAAAGCTGTCTACGCTCGGAAATGTAAGGTATGGTGAGGTCCAAAGGCGGAAAGGACACTGTGGGTATTTTTTTGGAAATGCGGACATGCATTTCCTTACACACCTACCTCGAGGCTGACGTATTTTCGTACTACGGATTTTCAGCAAATGCGTACCCATTATGCATACACTTCAAAGTCCACGGAAGAAAACAAAGGGGGAGGTACGAGTCCCTGTCACTCTGTCTGCTGCTTAGCATCTCACGGGCCCTGGGGCAAACTTGGGACAGCCAGTGGCGAAGACAAGACAAAGGTACTCGAGCATACGCGTCGACTCAAGGCGACATTGATCCGCTCATCAAATCAAAAACAAGAGAGTCTTAGATATTGTCATCATTCAGGTACATAGTAAAGATCTAATAACATTTGAATCACTTTAATTCCAACGTTTTGCTTTTCTAATTGACTCCGGGTCATGTTCTATCTATAAGACAATCTTTGGGTTGTGTTTTATAAGAAACTCACCAATACTAATGGAAAAATGTCACATATGTGTTTTTATTTACTCTTTCCTGGATTTTCATTCTCCATCATAATCTTATCTCCTACTCCTCAACGTCCGATCATCCATCTTCCTCCAATGTTAACGAATCGTCAATGGCGCCGCGCTGGACCAATAACTTCTTTTGCATCGGACTAAGACCAGTCGTACCTATGAACACAAGACCGTCGGCGTGGAGAATCGCAAGATTGGTGCCCCAGAGTAGCTTGATGACAACATCTTCACCATCGCTCGACACTCGCCAGACCCGGACAGATTCGTCGTAGCAGCCAGTGACAAATTCCATAGGGACGGTCGGACTCCAGGCAATGTCAAGGACCATGTCAAAGTAGCCACGGACCGTTGAGACACACGACCAGGTCTCCGTATCGACTGATGGTCGCCGCCTGTGCCAGACTCGCACTGTATTGTCCCAACCGCCGGAAGCAATCCATTCGCCGCAAGGTGAGTAGGCAATGCATTTTGCCCTTTCTGTATGTCCTCTCAGCTCGATGGCGCTCTCCTCTGACTGTAAGCCCCAAAGGTAGATCGAGCCCTCATCGGTTCCGACTGCAAGCTGCTGGCCGTCCGGCGAAAACGACATCGCCTCAATACTATCACCTGTCGACTTGGACGTTATTAAACCTTTCGATTGAGGATCAAAGAGCCATATGGTGCCATCCAATGAGCCGACTGCGAGCTGATGTCCGGTCGCCGAGAATGCCAAGCGGCGGATATCCTCGTCATTGACTCCGCCATTCTCAATAAGTACGTGCTTTTGTTGAGTGTTGGCAAGGTCCCACAGCGCCACGGTATTGTCCCAGTCAACAGACACGATCCAACGACAGCAAGGCGACATGGTAACGTTATTCAACAGCCCTGAGTCTTCCAGAGTAGTCTCTCGTCCTCCTTCCTGAAGCTCCCACAATCGAAGAATCTTGTCTTGATCGACAGTCGCGGTTGGGATGTCGTCTAATGAATATGACACGGACCAGAATGATAGAGACCCCGATAACTCGGTCGAAAGTGGTACGGGAGCTCCTGTCAGAGAATCCAGCTGCTTGACGGTATCCCTGTTGCCGACTGTAAGAATAGCTTGACCATTCGGAGAGTACACTGTCTTCCCTACTGGCCCGATTTGATCCTGCTGCTCAACACTCGACGTCAAAACAGATTCGACATCCCACAGCCGCACTCTGTTGTCTTTACCACCCGATGCGATTTGAAGACCATTCGGAGAAAATACGACATCGTTCACGGCCTTATGGCTTGACAGCGTGTCAATGGGAGTGCCTGTCGACACATCCCATAGTCTCACTGTTTCGTCGCGACTAGAAGAAGCGATCCACCGGCTGTCTAGAGAAAACGCAATTCCCGTAACGCAGTCGGTATGGCCATGCAGGACGGGACCTGGCTCTCCTGACATTGCGTGCCAAAGTTGCAATTCACCCCCCGAATAACCAGAAGCAATCCACCGTCCATCAGTAGAGAAAGCAAGAGTGAAACCCCCACCCAAGGAAGAGTCCAAAACAATCCCTGGCTCTCCTGTCTCCGAGTCCCAAAACCGAATCGTCCCATCGGAACCGCCCGACACCAGCCGCTCTCCGCTCGGAGAATACTTGACGCTCCAGACATAGTCCGTGAGACCCTCCAAGGCAAAGAGACTCTCTCCGGTCTGAGAATCCCACATTCGTATTGTTCGGTCATCTCCAGCCGAGGCGATTTGCTTGCCACAGGGAGAAAAGGCAACGGAGTTCACATCGGACTGGTGTCCTTCCATGACGAACATCTCTTGGCCGCTGGCACAATCCCACAGCCTAACCATCCCATCCCTCCCTCCAAACACGACCCTTGTGCCGTCGAGTGAAAATGCCATAGTGTCCACTCCATCCGGTGCTGTAAAAGAATAGGTGCTCGTCCATGATGAGGTGTCATAAATGCTAACGCTGCCGGTTACGCCCACGGCAAGCATTCTTCCATCAGACGAGTAGGCACAAGTAACCACACTGTCACCCAACTCCAGGTACGGGAGTTCCCCAAATTGGACACCGTCCATCTTCGCGCCGCTCAAATCCGCCCCTCGCAACCAGCTCCTCGAAAGATTGACACCCGTCAAGTCTGCTCCTTGAAACTGCGCATAGTCAAACTGACCACCGGAAAGATCGGCACTAGGGATCCTGACACCTCGTAGATCGGCACCGTGAAAGGCCACACCAGCTCGAACGATAATCGTTATGGCGTTGGCGGCGGCGATGGTTGCAGTCTCATCGGTCTTGGACAGGTCGATCACAGCCCGGAGTTGCTGCTCGAAACCAGGGGTTGACTTGACCCGATCGCATAGGAACTGGATGATCGATGGCTCAGCAAGCAGGTTCTTCTGGAACAAGGGGTTGTTGCCGTCCGACAAGAGAGCGGTGGGGGATGCATTCTCAGATTCTGGATCCATGTCCTCCTCCACAGTCTCGATCGGGTTGAAGATGACGCGAGAGAGGAGATATTCCAGCACTGATCGATGTACGAAGCGAAACTGGTTGCCGGTGCGCGTCAACGGGGAGGCCTCGCGGAGCAACTTGGCCTCGGGATCAGTCCCAAAGAACTCAGCCTTCCAAGAGTCCTTGTCCTGTCGATGGACATACTGCACAACCGGGTTGCCCTCCTGCTCCTTGAAAATGGCGGCAGCTAGACGAAGCAGGTAGTTGATCCCGCATCCTATAAAGTCGTCGTCTATTAAAGAGGTGTATGCTTCCAGGTCCTTCTGGCTCAGCTTGTTGGGTTGGATGCGTAGTCGGTTCGTCTCCAACCACTGGTCCACAAACATATCGTCAAGACGAACGCGGGTGATGCGAATGCTCGCAAGATCCTTGTTCAAAGCGACCAGGCCAGGCAGAGCCTTGAGAGCGAGGGTGAGCAGGAATGGGTTTTTGACGAGATCCATGATATTGGGGATGGCTGTCAACTTGTACATGTACTCCTCCGAGGACCAGGCGGACTGGTTTTTGAATAAAAGCACCGTCTCTGGATCTTGGACATACTGCTCGACATAACTCTTGACCTGATCCTTGGAAAAGGGGGTGATGACAGCTTCTTGGAAGACATCCTGGGAACAAGAAGCGTAGCGATCTGTAGGCTGCGGCTTGAACCGATCGATGTAGGTGGGTCCGAGGAACTGGGTGCGACAGCTGATGACCATCTTGGTATTCCATTGTCCTGGTTGGTTCAGCGCATTGCTTCGATGAAGGTTGTCCTGTTGCTGACTCTCGTCGTACCCATCGCAGATGAGTATGAGCTCGCGGTGCTGCTTCATCTCTTGGATCTGGTCGTCGCCGAAGTTGTTGGCCCGCAAATGCTTGGCGATCAAATCCTGGTCTGGGTGGTCGATGGCGGGAAGGTTGATGAACAGTGGGATAGGTCCGCCCTGCTTGTAATCAGTCCACAGTCGATGTTCGAGATGTCGGTTGAATGTCGACTTGCCAGACCCAGAGTCACCCAGCACCAACATCACTTGTCGCTCACTCGCCAGGAACTCTAACACTTTCTTCAGCAGAGGGAAGACATCCTCATCCTTGGCCTTCAGATTAGGTTTTACCAACGGTGGGATATATACCGTCTGGCGATGCTGCTGCAATCGCTGGACTTGATATTGGCACAAATCGTATTCGAGGGGTGTAATGTTTTGAACGCGGGCGAGGATTGGAGACGATGTAGGCAGAGGCAGACGGTTCCTCAGCGGGTATGGAAGTCGGATGGTGGTGTTTTGATCCTGGTGGAAGTCTTTGAGTAAGGCAATGGCGATGGTCTTGACGGCCTGGTCAGAGACGGTACTGAGTTGACCAATAATGTTAACCATCCAGGTCTTGACGCTTTCGTCCTCCCCCCACTGTGAATCGTTCTTGTACAGGTCTCCGAGAAGGTCGATGGCTTGCTGGCGGACATTGGTATCCCACATGACATCGGATGCGATCTCTCCCAGAAGCTGGCAGATACCCCATTGGAACAAGGGGTCACCACGACAAGGTGCCTCGTATATGAGTTGGTTGAGATCCTTCAGCTGGCCTGCTTGGAAAAGAGCCTGAGCAACACGGATGGCTGCGTACCATGGCCGCTTCTTTCCTTCAGAGAATCCTTCCTTGAGACCATCCAAAACTCCACGGCCGCTTTCCATCACAGAGTTCACACCCTTGTAGACATCACTGGCAACTCCCATGATGCCACCGAGTGCTTCTTGAAGGTTGCTTAGGCCCTCAAGAACTGCTCCTAGATCCAGCTTGAACACGCCTGAAACCTGGATGAGGCCATTTACAACTCCAGTCCCGTGTCGAAGAACTGACTGAAGAGCGCTCTCATCATCAGGGACATACTGCAGCGCCTGGAACGCATAGCATGCCTGGTACATCAGGTATGGATCCGAGCTACCCTCTAGTCCTGACAAGATTCCCGACAAAGGCTCATGATCCTCGACGCGGTTCAAATCCTTGACCTTGTGCTCCACCATCACGTCAAGAAGTCGCGACAGTGCCAGTGTGAGATGAAAAGGGTGCACCGAGGACTGCTGATGGGTGTCCTGCAAGCAAATCCTAAGGACACGGAGGATCTTGACCAGGTCATCAGAGACCAGAGAGTCAGGTGGGGACACTTGGACGAGCTGAACTACGCCTTGCAGGAGGTCGACATTCAGAAGAACAGACTGCTCGAATGCGGTGATGGTGCACGACAGTAGGCTGCGGTAAGTCTCCTTGTCCAAGACAGGGCCAAGAAGGACAATCTCGGCAATCTCGGTCGAGTCTTTGAGGACATCTTTGGCAAACTCGTCGACCATGCGTGTTCCCAGCCAGGAGATACATTCCTTCGCAGGCAAGTTCTTGTCCATCTCTGCAAGCCAATCAAGTTCCTTCTTGTCGAGGTTTTGGAACTTCTGCAGTGTTATGACGGAATCGCGGGTCTGATCTTCAAGTTCAGCAGCGGTGGTCAGTGGAGGAGATGAGCCGTGGAGTAGCAAGGCACTGCAATAGGCCAACTGTTGGGTGACCTCAATGCGATCCTGGACAGCAGGCAACGCAGTCTTCATCATAGGCGCGGGCAAGTTCTCGAGAAAGATGTTCGAGGTCCTCTTGGTTTCGACAGGTGCAGGCAATGGATTGTCAACAGGAGGCGTGGATATGACAGCTTGGTCGGCAACTGGGTGAACGTCACTGGCTGAGGATGTAGTAGGTGGTCCTACAACTTGAGGAGGGGTTTGAGCACTCACTGCCTGGTTGGTGGCCGTGGCATCGATCTCTTTTGTCTTGGATTTGGAAAACCCAAAGATATCACGGATTACGTCGCGCTTCCTGACACGCTGGATGTCATTGGCTTTTCCAGTATCGCTAGTAGCATGCGAACCTGGTTGGTTGAAGGGTTTACTGACCATGTTGTGTGGCGTACCATATGGTGTTTCTGTGGTTGTGTGCGAGGTTTGCAAAGATGAATTTGGAGTCGGTCAGAGATGGTGAGGATGGCGGAGATGGCTGAGTAACCAGAGTGAGTACTGCAAGAAAACACAAAGCATAAGGGAATTAGCACCGTAAGTCGTGCTGTCGGTATGCAAGGAAGCCTTCTGACGAGATTGCTATCAGAAACACCAAGGCACTTACTGTGTTTCCTGTTTGTTATTTTCTTTTTGTGGGATCTTTAGAAAGACTGACTGTCAGTGCCGAGGAAGTTTGTTTTGTTTTGTTTTGTTCTTTTGGTGTATCTAAATAGAGAGATGGCGTGAATATGACATTAGCAAAGGAACCTGCTCCGCGGGAAAGAGTCGAGGTCTTCAATGTCGTTGGCGCAGAGACAATCGTTAGCAGAGAATACCTACTTTTTTGAGTTATGTGTTAGGCACGAGTCCCTGGGTAGTGGAGTAATTGGGTTGTTGTTGGTCTTGTCCCTGATTGAAAAAGTCTTGACCAGTTATGGACGAGAGGGAATATGTTGACTATATTGTGAAAAGGCAATTGGATGCATGTTAGAGAGGACTCTTTCAGAGGCCAGCATGTGAACCGTTCTCGCTGCTGCTCTGTTTGCTGAACAAGGCGTACTCTTTGTTGGACAGGAGTATGGTTGTTTTGTCGAAGGGAGCAGGTTCCTGATGTAGGAGTCTGACAATGAATACAAGGAAGACGAATGCGAGGAGAAGAGGGGATGGCGAATGAGAGGAAAAGGTGAATGTCGGAGGAGGAAGAGAAGGGAGCGAAGGAAGAGAAAGTAGAAAAGGTACAAAAAGGGAGAAGTGCACATTGAAAAACAACGACGAGATATTTGAGCCCACTTGCCATTTGCACTGTCTTGTTTTTACTTAAGCTCCTCTTTCAATCGATCGTTTTCTTGACCCTTGTCCAGCCTAGCCTCACCCTTGCACCGCCTGAATGCCTTACAATGCATCACATCCACAAGAACCAAAGATAACCAATGTGCCATTTTATTCCTATGAGTGCTTATATGTGTATGTGCTGTTGATGCTTGTTTTATCGCTTAACTATCTTCTCCACAGGGCAATGTCCCACGATCCAGTCGCACAACAGCCTAGCAATGTTCTTTCCCGCAATCGTCTCCGTCTCCATCGTCTATGTCACATCAATCCACAACAAAACAAAGAGACAACGACAAAACGCGTTAATGACGGCATTCACCTTTCTCAACACATGCAGATACTAACGGAGATGAGGGGCTCAAAGGAGTTAACATAAAATACACCCGGAACAACCTCCACCTGTCCCCAAGCCTCCACCGCCTTCTTCTGCGCATCCTGTTCGTGCAGCTTTCGGGCATGCTTCTCAAACACAGACTGTTTCTGCTCCAACGGCGTACTCTCTCCCTCACCAACCACAACCTCGGGCTCCGCACTATCCTCCTTCTCCACCAGAGTAATAGGCCTCAGCTGAGGATAAGCCTTCCATTCCTTATGTTTATCCCACCTCCTATTCGAATACAATCGATCCAATAAAATCCTTCGACAACACCTGTAGCGAAAATGCCTTTGTAGTCGTCTCCCCATTCGAAAGTCGGGCTTGAATACTGAGAGAAATAAACTCTGCGCGCGAGTTAGTGGAGAGGATATGATGGAAGAAGGAGGAAGTGGTGAACAGACAACTGAATGAGTCTTGGGGTTGAAAGTGTAAAGTGAGTGAAAAGTGCGTGCAAGGCGGACAGCGGGGAAGAGGGAAGAGGAAGAAAGAAGATAGAAAAATAAAGATGCGTCATGGTGTGTGTGTAGGAATTGTTCGCTTATTTGTTTGTTTGTTTGTTCGCCACTGTCCCTGTGCGTCCATCCCCTTTGTCAGAAACGCATTACTTTCTCCCTTTCTGTTGCCTTTGTGATCGATATGCATGCATGCATGCATGTCGGACGACAGAAAGATGGGGGAGAGTCACGAGCCACTATTCACCTTTGTCTTTCTTGACACCTTCAAGAGTCCCTGGAACCACTTCGGAACAGCCAACAGTATCAAGACAAGACAAGCGAAAAACTTAACACATCTTTCTGATCACCAAATCAGAATCAGGTTAGTCTCAAATAAGGTTATCAGTCAGGAACAATCGGATTCGGATTCAGTTATGGACGACAAAAGAGTCAACTGATTAGATGTATATTAATGAGTTCTTTGTGCCTCCATTCTCCGTAACTAGAGCTTCACTGGCTACCCCAACAACGTCCTCGAGTATCGTATGAGCGGCACAGAGAATCTTCAAATCGGGTCCCCCCTACAGCTCCCTGCCAACAACAACACCTTCATCACCGGTCGTCGACACTCCCCAGACTCGGATAGATCCATCCCAGGAGGCGGTGACAAACACCATTTGGGAGCATCGGATTCCAGGAGATATTGGAAATGCGGTCAAAGGATTCATGGACAGTCGAGACATACACGACACGTTCACCGGCTTGTTGGGGTTGTTGTTGATGCCAGAGTCGAACTGACTTATCATGACAAACCGAAAGCGATCCACCTACCATACGGTGAATAAGCGATACAGTTGATTTGTGCTGCGTGTCCCTCCAAACTGTCGTAGGGCTGGTCTGAATGCAGGTCCTAAAGTCGGATCGTGCTGTCCGGTTAGAGAGTAGGTTAGTCCCATAATGCCACACTCGTTGTCCAATTTAATTGACGACGACAACAGCTTCCCCCCCTCCACACACACACACACAGACGATCCAGAAGGTAAATGGTGTCATATCTAGAGCCAATAGCAAGCTGAAGTCCATCAGGAGATACCATCGATAGTGCTGGTTCCCCCTGCCTATTGTCAGCATCCCAAAGAAATTACAGAGTAACACACGAAGAAAAAAAAAGGGATAACACGCTGGTGCTGTTTTCGGCTGGATAGATGCTTGTAAACTTGTGCGCTTTGTTTTATGTTTGTTTGAATGAAATGAAAGTAAGCTGGTCGATTGCTGTGAGAGAGAGAAGAGAGTTGAAGAGTGTGAAGAATAAAGCAAAGGCTAAAGAGCTAAGAAGGACCTTTATTAAGCTAGCCTCTTTTTCCTTACACTTTGCCAATGCCTAGACCAGTACCAACCTCGAAATTGTATGCTCGAGACCATTTTTTTTATTATCACAATAACACAAAAAAAAACGCACCTGCCACAAATAAGGTCGAGATTCATACTCCTACTGTTCCTCCTCCCCCCTCCTCGTAAAACACCCTTTACTCGCCACGCTCAAGACGATACTGAGCCTCCTCGCCAGGCGCATAAATCAACCCTCCAACACAGGCCTTGGAAGTCTTGCCATCCAAATAAGCACCCTCGGTAGCCACCACAATACCCCTGTTCCGCAACTTGTCAATCTCGGCCTGCATTAGCTCTCTCTCATCCATGGGCAACCAAACAGGTTTTTGGACATTATAGATTGCAGGATGACAGTATGCCTGATCCTGTAGGCGCTCCAGTTCCGCATCCACCTCCATTACTTCGGGCCATGGTCCACCTCTTCCATGTCCTGAATCGTTGCTGTTGTGGGTATCACGTCGATCCATGAAAGATGCTGGACGGTCGCTGTCGTGGTTGTGGATGTTGATGTTGGCGCTGTGGTTGAAAGTCGCAGGATGAGCATACGATACAGGACGATTGTGCAACGAAGCAGGGCGCGAATTGATAGGGCTTTGAGTCGCGAACCGTATAAGGTGACCTTGGCGTTGACCCGACAGGCGCGTGATATCGTCCTCGGACTGATACCGCCTTGACTGTTGGTGAAAGTCATGCGGCAGCATATGATGCGACCCATCCTTGGATCCCCACTCCCGACTGTCGTACGAAATGTTGGGGCGCAGGAACTGATCCGGGTCCAAGTAAGTCATATCGATCGTCGCGTAGTGTTGTGGTGGCTGAGGGTCAATGTCAGAAGGAGGGGGCACCAATGAGTCGTAATCCATAGTATAGGCTCTATGATGCAGCTCAGTCCTGCTTTCTTGTGGCTGTGCTCGGAGATGATCCAGAGGAGACGAGATGCTTCCAGCAGTAGCTGCTGTGTTGGATGTAAAGTTCTTGTTCGACAGGTTCTCCAGCATCATAACGGTCCCGTCTCCACTGGGTCGCTCGACATCCTCTTGGTCCTGTGGCTGTTCTTGGTGGTCGTGCTTCTTTGACTTGGGCTCCTTCCTCTTCTCATCTCCATCCGTGACATTTCCATGGCGATCCACGTGGAGGTCCTTGGAGAATAGAGCCACAGGCAAAAAGGTCACCAAGGGGTCAAAGGCTTCGTTCATGTTACTGAGTGAGAGGGAGGTGCAGACGAACAGGATGATCATCAAGACCAGATGGGGGACCGCGTTGTATGTAGCCTGCTTCAGGACAAAGATTCCAAACAGCGTAATCTCGCCAATAAAGATCCCCGTAAAGACTTGCTTGACGGCCGTAGGAAACAACAAACCTCCAGTCTCGACCGGTTGGCTGTAGACGTACAGGAACTGGTGCCGGAAGACAAAATAGTAGACGGTAAAGTAAAAGGTCACAAAGGGCAGGATTAGAGGCGCGAGGGTCGAGTAGACGATGCCGATACAAAAAATCAAAGTCTGCTCGGGGAAGAGGACTCCATAGTTGACGGACGCGAGTCGACCCTGGACATCCCAGATCTGCCGGGGACTCTTGGCCGTGAGGTTGGTGAAAAAAAAGTTGAGCAACAGCGGAACGATCTGAATGAGCTCCAACGCCGGTCCGGTGAATCCGCGAAGAAGAACATAGTTGATAAAGAAGGCAGACGACCTGGGGAGGTTCTCCGCAGCGAGCCTAACAATGTCATCCAGCTTGAAGCCGTTCTTTTCGAGTTGGTGGTAGGTCCCGAGAAAGCCGTTTGTCAGAGTCGAGATGAGCAGCACATTGACGACCAGAAAGAAGAAGTACTTGGTCATGAGCGAGTGCGTAATAGCGCTGTGTCGAACGGGTCCCTCATAGGTCGCCATAGTCGTCAGGATAACGGGGAGCACAGCCATGAGTCCAGCAAGCATCAGTGGTGGAATAATACCCTCGACGAGAGGAATCACTGCACTCGGCAGCTGCTCCAAGAAGGCGAGAAATGAAAACGCATCGACCAAAACTGACAAACTGGAGATACTGGCGATGAAAAGCGTAGGGACGGTCCAGAACAAGATCATAGCCGTCGAGACTGCGAGAATAACCAGACGACGACCTTTGGTGACGATCGTACTCAGGTTCATGTTGTCCCACACAACATCCAAGGGCGAGATCTCCGAGTACATGGGTGTCATGTGGAATGGTTTAGGGTGAACGACCGTCTGTACAGCACTATGGGCGCCAAACTGACAGTTGAACTGGATAAAGGCCGAGTTGAGTGATTTGAGGGATCCTGTTTGTTGTGCTGATTCGATTTCACTGTTAAGGTGTGCGAGCCGTTCCGTGTAGAAGTTGATGAGGTCGACCTTCTTGCCCCAGAATGGGATTCTTGACACTCTCCCAAGAGGTCGTGCTGGATCCTTGAATTTGGGATCTTTTTGCGCCTTTTTACTGTATGCTGATCGAATGTAGTTGTACTCTGCCATTTCCAGCTTTGGTACAATCTCATCCCGCTCCTTGCACAGCTTCAATATGTTCTTCGGGTGTCTATCATGGAGGTAATAAAATCGAGTTAGAAAAGATGGTAGAGACTGATCTCATAAACAGCGAATCGGCGACAGTAGTCAAGAAGGTGATACCTGTTGAGCCAGATTTTGGACACTCCACCAGAGAACCGGTCAAAGATGTCAAAGAGTGCTTCTTCGGTGTTCAAGCCCTCGGGGATGGCAGTGACGAGAATGGTGGTTGACTGGGGTGCCTTGTTGTGGCGCGCGCTCATAAGAAAAACATGACGACGCTGAGTGTATTCCCGCATTTCACGCCACAGTAACCCAATCGATGACCCTGTCGTCCAGAAAAGAGATAGGATGCCATCAACCATTAATGAGAAGATCATATTATCTCACTATGGTCCCTCAAAGACGAATGATTTTCAGCACACATGAACAACAAAAGGTTTCAACACCAAAAGGTTTCAACACCAAACAGCAACAATGCATAGGATACAACTTACCACAAAAGAGGTAGGTCAATGTAAGATGGAACCAAAGACGCCACGGCAAAGCGACATTTCCGATAGTCAGTTCCAACAGCTCCTCTGCATTACCACCTCCAGTCACATTGATTGGGATAAGGATAGGGACTGCCAAGAGTGTGCATCCTCCAAAGAGAATTCTAATTGATAAGAGGACGCGAAGCAACGATTAGCAGTGTGTGGCACAAACAAAGCTCGCACACGATAAGGTTCCTTGGTTATCCCTTTCTCCCTTGGTGCATTGCATACACCTCTCCATTTTTTTGCGTCATCATCGCCATCATCGATTTTAAATAACTTTTTTTTTATATCCAAACCATGTCCCTGTTCCATTGTTCCTCCTGGTTTTTACTCCATGCTATATCCCTTGCTCTTTCTTCTAAGTCCCTTTCTGGTTAAACACTTACGCGCTCATTCGGAGGAAACGCAAGAACATGTAAGCATCCAGCCCAACCCTCTCCGACAACTCCGTGTCCTTGACCTTGAACGACGCCGTGATCCAACTGAACGCTCCAGGAGGCAACGGCGGGGATTGAATGCTAACAATAAGAAAGAAGTTTTCACCGGCACATAGAAAGGACAAGGAAGAAAGAGGGACGAAGTCAGTTAGTACATGTGTGGTACGGTACCATGTATTATTTTGCTCCGACTATTGCGATAGAGCTCTTTTGGAGTGAAAAAAGGTGAAAGTATGGGGAAGGAAAGGAAGCAAGGGAGGAATTGACTTTCTGGTGCTAGCAGAGAGGGCCTTGTGTCCATGATCTTTTTCCCGTGTAAAGTGAAAATAAGGTGCAACACAACGACATGCGGGAGCAGAGGGAGGGATGCAATGGGGGAAGGTTGATGGCGACGAGGAGGTTCAATTCAGGCGTGTTGTCTTTCCCATTGTTCGCTGTTCATGAGTGTAAAATCCTCTTGTGTATGTCCAAGTTTGATCTGATCCAGGTTTAATACTGTAAATGATAATGTCCCGAGTTTCCATTCAGACCTGGATACCATCTGTCATGCCATCTATTAAAAAATTATGTATCATGGATATTCCGAGTATCGTAGATGCAGAAGGAGTCCTGGTAAAGGAGGGTGCAGATGGACGGTGTGTTTGAAATACATTAACCTGCATTTTGGTTTGAATCCTGTTGCCTGCCTTGGCCTTGACCTTTGTTCCTGCTGATCAAATATTTTTAGACTTACTCTTTGGTCACCAAGTAGGTTCTTGGCTGGTAGATCTTCCTGCTCCAGTGCCGTACAAACAAGAAGGCAATAAAGAGAGCCGCACCAACGACTGTGTTGAAGAGCAAGGCCGAAGTGAAGGCCTTGATGGATGTTTCAGATCCGTGTATGTCATTATTGGTCTCTGTTGTGTTTGTGTTGTTGTTTTCCATGTAGGTATGCGCTTTCTATGTAGGATGAGAGACGGGGGGTATAAAAGGGGTGTCGGATGGTCGGTGGTTGCACAAAAAAGAGAGAGCGTGAGATAGAGAGGAGGAGTGTAGAGTCTGTGTACTCTTTTGTTTGAGTTGTTATTATGGAAGATTTGCGTTGCTCTCTTTGTGGTGGTCGGTGCTTGTTGTGAGGTTAAGAAGGAGTGTGGATCAGTTGAATGAGGGAGGTGAATGAGTGAGAAAGAGGTAGTGATGTACAAGCGCGAATGAATGAAAGAGAATGTATGAATGAGAGAGTAAGGAGTGAATTGATCCGAAGGAGGAGAGTAAAAAGGAAAAGAAAGAAGTGCAAGAAGAGCAAAAGAAGGATTAGGAAGTCCAATGCAAATCGACTTTATCGCTCCCTCGTTCGTCATGTTTTGGTGGCACCTCCTTCACTTTGTGCTCATGATTTTTCCCTGGTACATGGAACATTACTTCTGTCCTACTCAAGTGTCCCTCAATGTAGCAATTAGCAACAAGTGAGTGAGTGGTGCACTAGCTCGTCTAGATCTGCGTGCATGCCTGTGCATGTACTAATGTACTGTACCTTTCGCTGGTAGGCTGTGTGTTCCTCAAAAATCAACATGCACGCCTTTCTTCATATACTTTTTCCATGCCACCTACACTCCAATTCGATTACAGTTCTCCCCTATCCATCATACCTTACGGGGTTAACGACAAAGATGAACTAAGCATCTCGCACTCAACTTCTACCTGCCCTAACCCATGCCCAGGAAATAGTAATCTTAGATCAAGGCATCTCCTCACAATGCAGGAGGAATACTTGCTGACTTGCACCCTTTCCTTCCACCTCTACGCAGGAAATGGGGAAAAAAAGAGGGTGGCCAGTTTCATGCCTGTCTCTTTTGAGACTGACAATGGTTTCTCCCCACTGGACATGTTTCACCTCCACAGCATCTCCAACTTCTTTGACATCATCATTTTCATCATAAAAAGGACCGGCTTGGTGATCGTAACGAAGGTACCTGGCTACTTGGTTGCCAGAAGGGTGGCCCCCTCGCATCGCTCCATCATTCAAACACTCCATAAGAAACAAATGTTCGCGATCATAAACGATTGATTATTCAAAAAAATGCATGTATTTATTTCATGGGTATGTACAAATGGGTTGGAAAAAAGATATTTCGATCACAAAACGCGCTCAAAAGTTGGCACGATTTACTGCTGGGCCTTGATGGAGTAAGGGGAGATGAACTCAAAGAAGGCAAACTGGCTGGGCTCGGTACCATACTGGTACACGAAGCGCGAAGCCAAGTAAGAACCAAAGATGGCACGGACATAGTTCTCAGGGATACGCTTCATGAGGGTCTCGAGTCCGACCTGCTTCAACAACATGTTGGGGAAGGCCTCCTCGAGGACAACCTTGCGGAGGGCCAAGTTCTCCCAGAGGGAAGTCTGCTGCAAGTTCTCGTTCAACTGGACAATGGCCAAGGACAAGTCATCGGACAAGATGGAGCGGGGAGTCTTAGTGCGCTGGTGCTCGCGCCAGAGGGCCTCGAACTCGAGGTGGGCGTTGCGCTCGATGATGGCCTGGACCTCCTTGACATACTCCTGGTAGAAGGCAGGGATGTGGTCGGGGGTGACCTGCATGTGCTCGGCGAATTCCTCGTCGTTGAACGACAAGGCGGCGAGGACCTCGAGGGAGGAGGAAGTGACACCTCCCTTGTTGGCAGAGGCATCCTTGAAGACGACGGCGCCGGCACGCTCCAGACGGAGACGGGCCTCCTGGGTGAAGAAGAGGTTGGCACCCTCGACAATGTACTTGAAGCGGGGGTGGTTGTCAGCATCGAGGAGACGGCCAACGTTCTGGAGATCGACAGACTCGGGGCGACCACCGCAGGGGACAAAGACCTCAGTCTTGACCATGGGGTTCAAGTGGAAGTTGTTGCGGAAGGAGAGACCGTCGTCGATGATCTCACCCGAGGGGAGCTTGACGTTGACCTCGTCGACAAGGACACGGAATCCCTTGGGCGAGAGCTTGGCGATGTCAAAGTTGGAGATCATGAGACGGTTCTCGGCAAGGCGGGCCAACTCGGAGCGGTCAATACCCTCAGAGTCGTACAAGACTCCGGAGCCATCGACGATACCGCAGGTCTTGTCCTTGGAGATCTTAATCTCGTTGGATCCAAGATCACCATCGGGACCTCCGGTCTGGAGCTTGTGAACGTTCTCTTCCTTAAGTCCGAGCTTGCGGTAGATACCCAAAACGTACTGGTGGACCGAGCGAGTGGTCATACCGTAGGTGTCGTGGGGAATACCTCCGAGGGACTGGGACTTGCCGGTGGTGAAGGCCTTCCAGAAGGAGGCGCCGCGCTCGCGGGCATGGGCAGAGGCCCAGTCCATGTAGTCGGCGGTACCCTCATCGGGACCGAAGAAGAGAATTTCAGGCTTCTTGTACAGGTCAACAATGGGCTCCTTGATGCCAGGGGTCTCGCCGAGGATCAACAAGTCCAAGACGGCATCGACGTACTTCTCGAAAGCGACGAGAGCCTTGTCCTGCTGGTTGACATCCAAAAGAATGGTACCCTTGGAACCGCCCTCGGGGATATCCTTGTTCTTGCGCTGCTGGGTGGCGGCAAGGGCATAGTTCTCGTCAAAGAGCGAGCGCAAGTTGATAGAGTAGGCCTCACGGTTGCGGGAGCGGATGATACGGATACCACCACGGGCAACATCACGGAAACGGAGATGGAAACCACGGAACTCGGAACCGATGACGAGGAACATGCCAAAGAGCTTGGTGGGGTACTCGATCTCGGGCAAGAAGGAGGGGTCCATGCGGAAGGAAAGAGCAACCTTCGTGGGCTGGTAAAAGTTGGTCTTCAAGACGTGCTTGTTGAAGATGAGGAAGGACTCAAAGACCATGAGCTCGTGCGAGTTGGAGGTGGTACGGCGGATCTTGTCGTAGAGCTCCTCATCGGTCAAGACGG
This sequence comes from Linnemannia hyalina, assembly GCA_019671135.1. NCBI lineage: Eukaryota > Fungi > Mortierellomycota > Mortierellomycetes > Mortierellales > Mortierellaceae > Linnemannia > Linnemannia hyalina. Next base: position 1,289,072 of record JAHRHY010000015.1, read on the forward strand.
TGTCGGTGCGGAGACGCTGGTAGGAGAGAGTAGGGGTGAGCGAGTTGACGGCAGGGTTGACGTAGTGGATCATGGCAAAGTTGATGTAGAGCAACTTGACGAGCTCGGGGTAAGTCTTGATGATCTCGAGGATGTAATCACGGGTGAAGGTGTCAGTGCGGAGACGCTTCTTCATCTTGGAGAGGACATCCTGGTGGTTGGAGTTGGACGAATCGAGGATGTTGACGAGCGAGGTGTACTCAGATCCAAGACGGTTGAGGAAGTGCTGGGCAAAGATCCAACCAATGTAACCGTAGATCGACTCCTGAACAGAGAGCTTGTTGGTCTGGAAGAAGGACTGGAGGGGAGTGGTGGGCAAGCAGTAGATGAGCGAAGCCTCCTTGATGATCTGGTGGATCGAGTGCTCAATTGGGGGAGCGGTCGACTTGGGGATTTGGTTGAGGTAGAGCGAGACGATGGTGATGCCGTTCGAGAATTGCTCGACGTACTTGCGGGTCGAGTAGAGGTCGTAGTAGTGGTACAAGTCAGAGATGGCCGAGAAGAACGACTGGGTGGTCTGCTGCTTGTAGGCGATGACGAGGCGGCGCTCGCGGGAGCCCTCGACCTCGAACATCTCGATGACGGGTCCAGTACGGGCAAGGGCGGTCTTCATGACGTCGGAGTAGATCTCGAGGGTGTTCTCGGTGGCCTTCTCGAGGAACGACTTGTCCGAGGTCTCGCGGATGTCAGACTCCTGCTCCTTGTTGGGGTTGGGGTTAACGAACGCGCACTGGCGGACAAAGTAGGTGCGGAGCTGGGTCGACGACGAGGACGAGACAGTTCCCTTGGAGCGGTACGACTCCAAGCGGTAAGCACGCTCGGTGTTGCTCACATCCAGATACTTGGCATCGATTCTGAACGAGGGTAATGAAAAATGAATATAAACGATTAGTGTTCTGCAATGACGATCCTGATTCAATTACTTGTGCCTTGGACCCACAAACGAGAACTAAAAATACCTCTTCTCGTGCTGGGGTCCCTGGAGCTGGGAGACACCGGGGCGGGAGGTGTGGATGTAGACGGCGCCCTCGTCGGTCTCGCGCTCGAGGTTGATCTCGAGGCCGTTGTCGTTCTTGGTGTAGGCAAAGATCTTGGCTCCGTACAAGGCCATGATGTGGTTGGCAATCGACTCGACCGACTCTGAGGCAAAGTACATGTCGTCAATTCCCAAGTTTCTATTCGTCATATAGTTGCAAATTGCGAGTGTTAGTTGTCTTTTTTCTTTGCCTTTTTTTCTTTCTTTCTGTTGAATTCTTTCTCCTTCCAAAGCGGAGTTGAATAACAACTCAAACGAATAGATATAATGCCCAATGCAATGTCGAATTCGCAATATTCACAACTGTCATTCTCAACACAAAAGGCAATGAAGAAAGAACATACCCGTAGAACCAGGAGACCTCGTTCTCGGCAAGGGCAGCAGGGATGAAGGCCTTCTCGGAGAGGTACTCGGTGACCTGGACCATCTGGGCCTGCTTTCCGGGGAAGGCATTCTCGATGTAGCCCGAGATGTCCTTGAGGGTGTGGGTCTGGGGGACGGGGGAAGTTTCTGCGGTGACAGTCATTTTGTTTTTTGTTGTGTGATTAAGGAAGAGGTATATGCTGGGGTCTATGTGATGAATGTACAGATGCAAGAAAAGAGAAACAGGAAAGAACAAAGAGGAAGAGGGATGAAAGATGCTATAGAGGGAGAGAGAGAGGGAGGAAGAGAGAGAGAGAGAGACGGGCGAAAAGGGGGGGGGCGGGTGAAAAGTTGAAGAGAGGTGGGATGATGAACAAGTAAGAGAAAAGAAAAAAAAAGGTGCGGATGTCCTTTCCTTTTAAACCATTGTTTCCTCCAAACTATACAAGTGATGAATGAATGAAGGAATGAATTACTAGTGAACTAGCCCTTTCTCTTTGATCGATCTGGTATTATGTGCCTGACTCTATATGTGAGTTCACTGAATGGCATGACTAGTCATTCACCCAGTCAAAAGCATTATGTACTATAGTTTGCAAGCGATTCAATTGTATCCTTTACTCATTCTTTTTCTATGGGGACAAGAAGGAGTTCTTCTCGACCCAACTTTCGATTTCCTTTTTCAATTTCGTGGGAAGAACAAATAAGGAACAACGGCCAACTCTCTCTTTGTCTCTTCAGTCATCCACACACTCTATTATTACACCTTCTACAAGAAACAGACAGATGTAAACAAATTGCCCCACACTATTCCCTCTTCGGCATTTTCAATTATGACTCTTGCCCCTCGCCCATTCTTATTACGCACAACATCGACAACCAGCCATTATTGTCATCCGTTATTTGGTCCGTGACTATGAGAGACATTCATTTTTCTAACATCTAAAACAGCGCACTTCATTCCCAAGGCAAACCCTTGATGTCTTCAAGGTAAAAGTGGAAACAAGAAAAAAGGCTTGACTTGCACTCGCTCTCTGTTGCCCGCTTACTCTCCCTCTTTCGATTGAAGTAACTGAGAGTGAAAAAAAAGAAAGAATGAGTTCCTCTTCTCTGAAGTGAAAAGAGAGTGAGAGAAAAAAGTAGCCCGTGGACAGGACAAGGTGAATCAGCACACACGGAACCAGCTTCTGATTGGTCCCCGCCTTTTTTTTCTTTGTTTATTTCGACAGACAATTGCACTCTCACTCGCTCGCACACATACCTCCACCACTTCGTCCTGGTTCCTGGACAGACTCATACAACTTGTCCCTTTCTATTCTCCTCACTCGCAAGGTAGAAGTGAGTCGTAAAGGGGTTTGGTTGGGCGATCCCGATTCTTTTTTTTCGATTCCAGTCGATTCAAAGCGAGAGTCAAGTTGTTACAAGCAGCAAATAAAAATAACTGAACGAAGCAGATCCTTCTCTACCCCACGTACTTCAAGCCACTGAAGCCAACAAACATGCAAAACAAACACTCGAAACGAAGAAACAATAATGGCTATTCTTGTTCACTTGCGTTCGCCCCCATCTCCCTCGTCATCTCTCCATCTATTTTGTTTGCAATGCTCGGTGTGTTTATGCGAACAAGCTAACTACAGTACTCCTCTTCAAACGTGCCTTCAATGATGGAGAATCTCGCTAGCAATTCCAACAAATGCAAGCTGCAAGTTGTTTCGCGCCAGAAAGAAAGGAGAGGAAATGAGAAAAAGGGGAGCAACCGAGAGAAATCAAAAGGCGAGAGGACAATTGTTGTCTGACCAACAAGTAAAGTAAAGGAATACTATTTTCCTTTTCTCCATTGCGTCTTCACTCCTTTTTTTCTTTTCCTCGCTGTGTCATTGCCCCATCATTCATGTACTCTGCCATCTTGCAAAAATGTCGCATTTACAACCCCAGCAACCATTGCGTCGTTTTTGTTTTTGTTCTTTTGTTGGCTTCTTTTTTCTCCATGGATCGCGCTTTCATTTTTTTTTTTGTTGTTTACTGAACTTTTACCCTAAGACCACATCCTTGCACGACACTGGCAAAAGAAGGGTCGAGAAAAGAAACAGAGTGTGTGAAAGGGGAGGGAGGCAGAGTTGGACATTTCAAACTCCATCGCCCTTTCTCATTTTTCAATCTCCACAACCAAAAAGCAAAAAATAGGTTCTCATTTGTTTTGTTGGAGTACTAGTACTGGATGCGTGTAATAATTGAATACCATTCAGGCAACAGGCGGGCAGAGAGAAATGAAATTTTGGGCATTTTCTCTTCAGTTTTTGCCTTCGCTTCCCCACAAAATAAGAAAGCGTTTTTTTTTTTTGTTGGATGGCAAAGGCTCAGGCCATCTCATTCTTCATTCTTATTACCGCTTTGCTTGTATTTGTTTTGCAGTGCGTACTAGGCCATCTTCTGCCTTTCGTCTTCTATTCCTAAGCCGCAACTTGCATACCCTTTGTCTACTATAGATGAGTACCACCAATAAAAACTAATGAAAAAGAAGAGAGATGGTGCAAGAGGACGATGTGTCGTATCCTTGTTGCTGACAAAAGTAACAGACAACAGGCTTGGTTCTGTCGCTACGTGGCCCCACATACCTGCGTGGGCAAAAAAAGAGGGAAATCAAGTATAGAAAAGTGGGGAGGGAGCACTGAACAAGGAGCAAAGAATGAGCTCGACCTTTCTCTATACCAAAAACCAAAGGATGCCCTTTTTGGGGTTTTCCGCTTTTTTTTTGTTGGTTACGCTATTCAACGCTTTTGTATTCAATCCCCAAGGTACCTAGATGACGAGAGCGAGTACCGTCTTTTTTTTGTTGGTCACTTTTTCTCTAGACTCATAGACAGGTCGACATAACGCCATTCCTGCCACTCAGCGCCATTGAATAGGAAGAGAAAGAGGAGGGGGAACTCCAGTCGATCCTGAATCGAGAACTGACTACGTATCCCTTGTACCAGGTCGCATTACATTCAGACGCTGTTGACAAACACGGTACCCCGCTTTTTTCATTACCACCTTCCTTCCTCTACATTCACCTTCCTTCAATTGACTCATTTGACTAAACATACCCTCTTTTTTTCAGTTGTAGTTGCTAGAGCTATGATAGTCAATTGGGAGCTAGGGTGTTGTTTTGCACATACCTCCAATACCCAACACCTTTTTTTCTTCAGAATTGAAAAGGCGTGGCTGTTAAAAAACCAATCTAATGTTTTGTCGATCGATCTGCCCTGGGCCCCATTGCTGGTGGAGAATATACGAGCAGAAAAGTGAACAGGGGAAGGGCGTGGGAGTAGAGTGAGACGTCTGTGCATACAATTGATGTGCAGACACAACAGCTCTATTCTTGAAAAATTGCGGGGGAGGAGAGACACTCTGACAGGGAAGAAGGCTGGGTGGGAACGTGGCTTGCCCTCTTTTGGAAATCAAGTTCTATGACACACACTCTCATACACCGTGGGGAAGGGATTACTGATCGACTTCGCACTTCACTCCCATCTGCACTCGCACTTCTCAACCACTACTTCAGGAATCATCTCACCCTCATCCATCATGGCCACTGAACAGTAAGGCGAATGAATGCGATCCTCGGGACAGATGATGAACCACAGGAGTCAGCACAGTTACTTGTTCATCACCCTGATGCTAGTCTTTTTATTGTGTTGCTGGGGTTGTGCTTGGTACCCAGGGCAAGGTTTAACGTCTGTGTGTGCCTGTTTTGTTGATGCTTGCCTCTTCTCTTTCTCTCGCTTGAATACAACCTCCTTCATTCGTACCTGGGCCGATCTACGCGCTTCCTTCTTGTCCTCCTAGACCCAAGAAGTCGATGCTCTACACGCGTACTGGTGACAAAGGTACACCACTTCTCCCCGCCTCCTATATGTCTCTACTGCCCTATAACCTTCTACCTCGTACTTATACTGCTTCCCATCTTATTAGGCGAGTCGTCCCTCTACAATGGCGAGCGTCGCCTCAAGACCGACAGGATCTTTGAGGCCCTGGGAGCCGTTGACGAGCTCAACTCTGCCATCGGGTAAATACCCTCTCAATTCTCAGCCCAAGCGTCTGTTATATACGAATCAATGCAAAGCAAACTGGAGAAACTGACCGCATGGTTGTCGAAATGTCGTGATAGGATCGCACACCATTACTGCTCAAAGTCCGCAAACGGCCTGGATGGGCAATTGATCGAGGTAAACACTCACATACGATCATTTAGCTACAAATGACAATGAATATGCCACCTTCATTCAGCCCTCGCGCTCGCTCGCCCAACGGCGACAAAAAAAAACAACGGAAAAAGAGGAGTTGGGTTATGTCGACTTGTACAACAGCTTTTTTGTATTCAACCAATTGATTCGCGCGGTTGCTCTCTGTCGGTCTGTATTTTTTTTTTCAGTCTGTCGGTCTGTATTCTTTTCGACCTGGGCAGTCTGTCGGTCTGTATTTTTTGTTTTTTGGTGGGTCTGTCGGCGAGAGAACCATCTCCCATCGATTCAATTCATACAAGATTGAATACCATACTTAACAAAACCCATGAGAAAAAACAACAAAAAGCGCCGATCTGTGTCCCTTTCCTCTGTCGGACTAATTTATTCCAACCCAACTCGACCCAACCCAACTAACCGAGATCTCATTTTTTTTCATCTTACGCCGGCTTGCCTTTTCGCCTCACCTTCTTTCTTACCCTTCTATCCCACTTACCCATACCCTTTCCTTCGATTCAAACCCTTCTATTTGGCTTGTTTGTTCATGTTTCTCTTTTTTTTTTTGTTTTGCTTTCCCTGTTTTTCGTAGATCCAATGTAACCTGCAGGACATCGGCTCGAACATTGCCACGCCCAGAAACGATGCATCCGAAACTCAGCTCAGTATTGTCCCCCCCTTCATCTCGCCCTCCTCTTCCTCCGCTAAACCCCTCATCCCTATTTTCTTATGTTCCAACGGGCTTTCCATCTCAGGAACGACGATGGATGGCTAGACTGAGTCGCGCCTATATTCATCATCGTGTGGCTTGTTCCAATTACTCATCGACCATTTTTTGTTTTTGCTGACTATACTGCTGTCTATGTATTTTTTGTGCTAATAGGAAACACGGCGTTTGATGATGGGCATATCGAGAAGCTGGAGGGTTGGATCGATACTCTTGACTCGGTAAGAGGCTTTGTCTTATTGTGCTTACCCGCGTTTTCCATACTACCGCTGTGTAACCCACTGAACATGTGGTGCCCGCTTTGTACGGACCCATCATCACTCAATTTCATCTCTTTGACATTGACTTGCATTATATGATATCATGAATAGAATCTCCCTCCTCTGCGCAACTTCATCCTCCCTTCCGGTGGCGAGTCCAGTATCTTCTTGCACCAGGCGCGTTCCGTAAGTTACCCCTTTCACCCTTGTTATCTTTCTATACCTACATTACTACTTTACTTGCTGTGAAGTGCAAGAAAGATAAATAACTGGACTAATTAAATCGTGGAGTCGCCTATCATCGTCCTTGTAGATCTGCAGACGCGCTGAGCGAACTACTATCCCCGTCGTCGAGGCCAACGACGCCGACGAGTCTGTTCTCAAGTACCTCAACCGGTAAAGTCATATCCGTCGTTTCTAATGGGAATTATTATTACTGGCCTCCCTTTCTCATCAACTGCAGTTACTAAACACAACCCCCCCCCTCTCTCCATTTCTCTATTCTCTTACGAAATAACTGTAGTCTGAGCGATTATTTGTTCGCGGCAGCCAGATATGCAGCCAAGTTTGAAGGATTGGAAGAGAACGTCTACAAGAAGGCCAAGAGTGGTCGTGAGGCCTCCATCCAAACCCGCGCCCTCTGAAGGTTTCTTTCCTATATAATATGTCTCTCACTACTGCTATTTGCTGGCGCCCCAGTTTCGCGCCCTTTCTGAAGAACCCCAAGAGTCATTTTGGACCCCTCCTGCCATAAAATATACGTTTCTTTGATTTTTTTCATGTCGACCCTTGTTTTGTGGATGAGGGGTTTCCTTGTCAAGATTGAATGACGATCATTATCGATGAACCAGGATTGTTATTATTTTTGAGAGTGGAGTGAGTATATTTGTATTGTTTGTGTTTACTTCGTTTGCTCGTTTTCGTAATCGCGGCACGTCGTCGTAGAGGGGGTGGTAGTGCTTCTAAAATATGTTTGAGTGGAAGGGGGGATAAAAAAATGACAATCGTTTATGGGACGACGACGAAGGTCTGTGGGGTGTAACGCTTGGAGTTGTAGACAGACTCGCCAGCCTTCCAGCCCTTGACGTTCTTCATGACCTCGGCCTCACGCTCGTTGGCAGCAGCCTCGCGACGGTAGGTGTCACGGTCAGCCTCGGCCTGGAGGAGGGGGATCAAATGGATACGCGACCACACCTTCTCGCGCTCGAGTTCCCTATATTTTTTGTTGTTGTTGGTTTCAGTATGAAGGTAGCAGGGTTAGTGAACGCCTGTTTTGGTTGTTTTGCTGCTCAGATATGAGATGTTGAAGGAGTATGGCGAGGGGGGTGGTGGTTTCGACATTCGTCCGGGAGAGCGCTGTTCTCTGTTCACCCAGAGGTCCAGGGTATTGCGTGGTGTCGACGTCCAAGGCATGATGCGCCAATTGATCGTTTAATTACTCCTGGCCAAAAAGCTTCCTTGTTCCTTGTTCCTGATCCAATTGATATGTCGATCCGCGAGAAGAAAAAAAAACTATCGCCCCTCCTTTCCAGGAAGGTCGGGGAAAGTCGCGTCCTGAAGTAGGACGAGGCGAGGGGGTTTTTTTCCCTGTCGTTTGTGCGCTATGGTTCCAACTGAAGAAAAACCGGGGAGGGGGGGTGACAAGGCCTAGCATCGCGTGTCCAAGGGCCCACTGCAAAGAAAAAGCCCCGATCCGGTGCTCATGCCAAGTACTTCCTGATTGACTCGATTGTCTCTCCCTACCAACCCGCACAGACAGCATCAATCAAAAACTCATCCTTCAGATCCGAAACGGCAAGCCTTTCCTTTTTCCTTCCTGTCCTGAAACCACGATGCGTTCTTCCGGATCCTGTACAAAGTAAACGAGCATCCACATGCAAGTTACTTTATTCCGTTTTTTTCCTCCCACAGCCCCTCCGCATCCTCGTCCTCGTCCTTCCGCCCGGTCGCTTTTTTTTCGTGATCGGATGGTTTATTACCTGCGCTCAAGGTTACCCTGGCCGGTTCTGTAAAGTCCAAGCGTGCACATGAGGGTGATACCCGAGAAGAGGGCAAGACCTGAAGGGCCGATCTTGGGGACATAGCGCTTATATCTGATCTCGGGGAACCCACCGGGGCGGGGCAGCTCTTGTTGAGGAACAGCCGACATGGTTTAGAAATAATGGATGATGTGAGAGTTTTGCTGGTAGGGGTTGCGGGATGCAGGGAAGGTCCGAAATATGAAAAGCCGAAGCCATTTCGGGAATTTGTGACGCTCAGGTACCGATCATGATCGTGATTGCTTCAAGGAAGACTGGAATTTTTTATTTTATTTTTCAAAGGGAAAGAGATTACAGCAGAGAGAGATTACGAGCAGAAAAGCAAAATGTGAACAGATAGACGCCCTAGACACAGACTAGACACAGAGAGCAAGGTTTACTGGTCCTTGGTGGAGTCAGCGCCAGCAGCGTCAGAGGAAGAGGCATTAGCCTTGTCATCAGAACCAGAGGCAGGGGCAGCAGAGGAGGCATCCGAACCACCATTGGCAGCAATAGCAGCAGCAGCGGGAGCAGAGCCATCAGCAGCTGGTGCCTGGTATCCATAGTATTGGCTGTAGTACTGCTGGTAAGCCTCCTGCTGAGCATAGTATGCAGAATAGTCAGTGGCGGCAGCACCACCAGCTGCTGATGCAGCAGCGGGAGCAGCGGCAGAAGAGGCGATAGCGGCATCACCAATAGGGGTAGATGTCACGGCAGCAGCACTCGATGATGTGGCGGGGGCTGCTGACGAGGCTGCGGCGGTACCGTATTGACCGTAGCGAGAGTAATCGTAGGTGCCATATGACGAGGTATCAGCACCGACAGCAGGTACGGCAGCTGCAGACGAAGCAGCAGTGGCATCAGCTCCAGGGACAGCTAAAGTGGCAGCAGGTAGCAGCAGGGTAGTCAATAAGGACAAAAAGAGTATTAGCTTGCAAATCCTTAACAGGTCGGACAAATAACAATATGTAGAAATAAAAAAACATGGAGAGGAAACGTACCAGCGGCACTGCCGTATTGGTAACCGTAGTACTGAGCATAAGCAGCCTGCTGCTCGGGAGTGTAGGTGCTGGCAGCAGGGGTGGCAGCGGGTGCAGCAGCAGCTCCATATCCGCTACCGTATTGCTGACCGTATGCTCCCGTAGCCTGTGCTGGCTGCTGGTATGACTGCTGCTGGCTGTATCCTCCATATCCACCGCTCGATCCTCCATATCCTCTACAAATACGAGATCAAATACAAAATAAAGGTCGCGTTAGAAAACATGGTTAAATTGTCACACAACACAGGCAAGAAAAACGACAAAGGACAAAGAAGAATCCTTACCCTTGGTCACGGCTTCCATAGCGATCGTTGTCGCGCTAAGAGTTGGAAAATACCAAATATTCGAAGAGCACATTCAAGGGCGGCAAAGGCAAAGGCAAAGGAGATTGTCCGACAATAGCACACAAAAAGTTCAAATGGCAAGGTAGGCGAAGAGGGGGGCAATTGCAGCAAAAGTCATTTGAACGATAGGGCGAATCGCAAGAACAGACAAAAGAAGGCAGAGAGCAAAAGCGACAGTCGAAGGCGGAAGTAGACGAGACAAAGTTCAAGGCATAAAGCAGTGGCAGAAACATTGAAAGTTGTCACAGACATCGGTTCAACAGGCATAAGTAAAAAAGAGAGAGAGAATAGAGAATAAGATTATCAATGCTTCATTTCGTTTTGCAGTTTGTTTGTTGCGGGAAAGCTGTCTCCTGAGCCATCCTGATGCTTGTGTTGTCGATATACACCACATCACCTTCCCAATGCCCCCCTTTTCTGTATAATAACCCCCATGTAACATGCAGTGCACGATAAAAATAATGAACGAGGAAGAGAGTGCCAGAAAGCAAACATTGACCCAATGTGCAAGACAAGGGAGGTTCTCATCTTGGATCGCGTCGGTCTGAACGGCGTCGGTAGGGTCGGATCCTCGGCAGTGGGTAAAAAATAAGAAATTGAAAGCGTCGCGTATCCCATGTTCAAGCGGCCGAGCATGTTATGACAACAAAATGATTCAGGAAACCACAGGCAAAACACGTCATAAGCAGAACTGCATTACATGTCGCAAACGCAATCTCGTGTAGGATCCATGTGAAACTATTGTACCATGCTCTGCAGGGGACAATGACGCTGCAAACGTATCCTGAAGGATGCGAGAGTGAAGAGAAGCAGTCCAGGCGATGCAAACATATTCCGAAGAACAAGTGTCGTTGTCCTTGATACAATTCCGAGTGCAAAGGCGTTTCAATTGAATTCCTGAATTCCTGAACGGCTGGTTGCCCACTGACTGTCCCGTGAATCAAATGTATAACATCTTTCCACACAAGCACACAAATCACCAAGCAAAAAGGCAAATCATCGCATTGCGAAAAAAGCATCGACGCACAAAAGCAACGAGAAAAAAATGACACCTCTTTCCCACAATCCCCCAAACGAGTCTGTATGACTTACCGCTCCGTTAACCTTCTCCATGATGAGTTGCTTGGCGTATTCGACGGCCTCGGGAGGTCCAAAGAGGTTGATGGTGCGCTCAGCAGGGGCTGGTACGCTGGGGTCGACCTGCTGGACCTGAATCTTGGCACGGGACTGGATCTGAAGCTGCTTGACGGTCTCTCCACCTCGTCCGATGACCAAACCGATCGACTCTTGGGGGACGGTCATGGTGACAGGAGGGGTGTTCTGGAATCCGCCGCCACCGTATGCGCCTCTGGGTGCCATGTCGTTGACAATTTCGTCGATAAAAGTCTTGGCGCGCTCGATGGCGCTGTCATCTCCAGTGATTGTAACAGTTCTTGAGGGGGAGTTGTGGTCCTCAGGGGTAGGGGTAACCGCAATGCGGGCACCACTGCGGTCCTGCAAGTCGCGGATGGTCTCTCCGCGACGTCCAATGACAAGGCCAACCTTGGTGCTGGGAATCTGGATAGTGGACGATGAGCCTCCACGGCCATATCCGTCGCCACCACCACCACCACCACCACCCATGCCATAGTTTCCTCCACCTCCAAATCCGCCATATCCACCGGGGCGCTCTCCGGTCTGAGAGCTTGTGATGATTTCCTGAATCTGACGTCTGGCATCAGCAATGCCGGCAGGCTGTCCAACAATGTTGACAAATCGCTCACGATCGTTAGGGTTACCATCTACAGAGCCATCAAAAGAAATCAACAATTACATGTCAGTATGTTTTATACAAAGAAAGCAAGCCGAGCTTTTTTTTTTCTGGTTTCAAAACAGACGAGAATAGAAAAAAGTTACCTTGAGAGAACTGCACTTTGCATCCAGTCTCACGCTCGATTCTCTTCAAGTTCTCGCCTCCACGTCCGATAATCAAACCAACGAGGTTTCCAGGAACACCCATTTCCTCCTGAACCTGGTGCTCGTTGCGCATAGGAGGAGCATAGTGCGAGACCTGGGATCCGAGGCCAGGGCGGTGCATTGGGCCAGAATCTATATATCAAAAAGATTGTTCAAAGACCAGAAGGGGAGAAGGATACGCAGTCGTTAGAAAACTGCTGATTCCAGAGCTTGATGCTCTTGAAAAAAGACAACAACCAGATGGTGATGAAAAAAACCATACCTCTACCTGATTCATACGCCATTCTCTTTCCGTAGCTGTTATCATCGCCTCGGCTGTCGTGGCCGCCGTGACCACCATGACCGCTATGGCCATAAGAGTCGTCCTCGTAGGGGCGCTTCATCATGGGAGGAGCGCTAGTGGAAGGGGCAGTAGCGGGGATGGCAGGAGCAGCGGTGGAGGCTGAGCTTCCGAGCTTTGCGGCGATAGCCTTAACCTTTGCGAGGGCGGATGTGAAGTCGACCTTGGGTGCGGGGGCACCGTCCTGGGGAGCGTCGGAAGGCATGATGATGTTGTTTTGTGAGAGTGATGGTAAGATTGAGAGAGAGAGAGAGAGAGGAAGAGAGAAGGAAAATGGACAACTGACGCTCAAAGGGGTGGTGAACGAAAAAAAAAGGTTGTTGTGTTTTTGCCAGTCTTCAAAAAATCGACGTACACAAATCACATATCACGTGATGTACGTATTTTTTCACTCGCTCTGTGCCTTACGCTGATGTCTGGGGCGCGTTTGCTCGAACCCGCCAACGGTGGTTAAAGCCAGTTTCCTGCCAACTTTCTTTCCTTTCATCTCTTCACACATCGATCCGATCAGGACACACTAATCACCAAACATGCAGCAACAACAATTGGAAGTCAACCCACGAGGAATCCCCAAGGCACCCTTCGTCGAGAACGTCGAGGACCATGTCAGTGAACAGGAGCCTGTTGAGATTGTCCTCAAGAAGTTCCAAGAGGCCACGGCGTAAGTCTCTCATCACATAGGCAGCCTTGCATCATCTGGACACCCCCTTACCTGGACTCAGAGGAGCTATAACAGCGGTTCAGCCTCAGTGTACTCAGGAACCAGGAAAGTCAGACGTCGGACGAACAAAGGACTCTGCCTTGGTTCTCGATATCGCGGATCATGCTGCAACACGACACTGCCGAGACGTTATCAATACTTTCATCAAGTCATGCGCCCTATGCAACTCTCAACCTTGAATATACAGCCTTACAGGATATCAGCGTCAAAACGCGACACTAACGTACCCCCCCCACCACCACCACCACCAATTCCCTAATACCTGTCCATAGCAAGTACAAGTTCATGGAGATGAACCACCTCACACGCAAACGCAACCTCGACGCAAAAATCCCAGAGATCCGCAAGACCCTCGAGATGGTCCAGTTCCTCGAATCCGAAGCAAACAACGGTGACGACTCAAAGGAGATCGAGACCATGTACGAATTGAATGACACATTATACGCCACCGCAAAGATCAAGCGTACAGGAAAAGTCTGTCTCTGGCTCGGCGTATGTACCATCTTTTTTTTTTTTCTTTGTTTCGTTTTTCTGATGACATGACCACTTTTGCGTGCTATGCCACCAGTCCTTTTTTTTTTTTTTGTTATGCGTCAAAAACTTCTAACGCCTGGTTTTCTTTTCACACCATTTTTATATCAACTTTGCACAACAGGCAAATGTGATGCTGGAATACCCAGTCGAGGAGGCTGCAGAACTGTTGGCATCAAAGCTTTCCGCGGCGTTGAAGACGTTAAAGAACACCGAGGAGGATCTGGCCTACTTGAGGGACCAGATCACCACCATGGAGGTCAACACCGCCCGTGTCTACAACTGGGATGTCAAACAGCGTCGTCTCGCCAGAGCCAAAGCCGAAGCTACCGATGCTGCCGGATTGGATTGAAAAAACAGCTCAAGCAACACACACACACACACACACATGCAAAGCATGAGTAGACCAGGTTCAGGATTTACAACAACAAAAATAAAAAGGCATGCCTTAATTCATCACAATTCGGGAAAACCTTCGTCCATGGTATCATCACCACAGCAGCAAAAGTCCCTTTCTTTCTTTTCTACTTCTATCATCCATCTTAATCGTGTCAAGAGAAAAGGTTTTTGCTTAGCGGGCAGAAAAAACATATTTGCCACGCGGAGTCATTTTTACTGCGATTTCGTTCGTTCGTTCGTTCGTTCGTTCGTTTGTTCATTGGGGTTCGTTCGTTCGTAGAATTCATTCATTTTTTGGGAGGAGTGGGGGTTGGTCATATTTTTTTTTCCTTTTCTCTTTTAGATTTTTTTTTCTTACAGAGGAAGTGAGGGTCATTGAAGATATTGAATATGGAGAAGGGGAAGCAGGGGAAGGGGAATAGAAAGGGAAAAGGCAAAAGCAAAGGGGGAAAGGGGGGAAGGGGGGGGGGGGAGGGGGAAGTATGAAGGAAAAAAAAGAGCGGAAGAGACATTGCAATCTCCAAGCTGCCGATCCGAATGCAGCTCTAGGAAAAAAAGGCATATTAGAATTTGGTATCATGTTGCAGAAGCCATTTGAAGGATAGAAAAATAATAGATATTTGGATGGGGATCTCGCTGTCTGGACACCAAACGCCAGAGAGACCCTGGTATTATTGTTGCTCCTCATTGGTCATGTCCAGAATGGGATTGACGTCGTCCACCACCGTCATATCTGCAAGGAAGGGGATGAGGTCCAGCAGTTCGGTATCATGCGGGTCGTTGAACCATGACGAGATCGGGACCGCATTGGTTTGGTGGAAAATGTAACTGGCTGGGGAGTTGTCGATAATGATCGTATTATTCAGATCACGGCCTATTACGGAGAGGTCCTTGACGTAGTTGCCCTTGTGGTTAAAGCACGACTCACGGAACAGACGATGCTTAATCACCTTGTGGATATCGAGCATGTCCAGAACTGGGTCCGCATACTATTTTGTACGAAATATTACCAACATTAGTTATCAATTGCTAGGACACCTTGCAACTGAGATTTTAACACAGCCACCGAGGAAGAAAAAAAACATGATGCTCGTACCTTGGACAGACTGGCGGTAAAGATCACAACCTCGTAGATCTCTCCCATCTTTTGCAAGAATGTATCGACACCGGGTCTCTTGATCACATAGACGTTGTGCGACTGGTTATCAATCTCGACAGGGACAACGTAGTCTGCTTGAGGAATGAGCTGTGAAAATCAGGTAAAGATAAGCAAATGTGAGAAGATTGAAATTTTAACCACCACAACAACAAAAAAATGCATGGGCCAGGTCCAATATCAATATAGGAAACGTACCTTGAAGGAACTGTGAACAAGAGTCTCATCAAGATCAAGCACTAAGCACTTTCTGCCCTGGTGTTCTGGTGCGATGGGTCCGAGTAATCCAGGTGGCTCAATCTCCTGTGAGTTCGAATTGGTCTACAAAAGGCATTGTAATCGGTTAGGTGTTATGTCCACTTTTAATCGGTCGAGTGAAGCACTCTTGCCTCAAGCAGCGCAAGGTGTAATCCAGGAGTGATGTGTGTGTGATCCTGAAGCGCGGAGTGCCATGAGCGTAAGCGATCCAGAGGCTGACGGAGAGCGTAGTGTTTGTTTGGATGAATAAGCCCAAATGTCTGGGATTCCTTGTGCTTGTGGTTTTCTTTTCCCTATTTTTTTTTCGTGCTATCTTCCTGTTCCGATTCCGTATCGCCCAAAATATGACGAGGCTCACAGCGAAACGCAATATACATATCGGGTTGAAGTTGAGAGTAAGAGCTATTGAGTGAGAGCCAATGGTGTACTGCAATGCATGGCGAGCCCTGTCCTTGATCCATGGTAGTGAAATGAAAGTATGGAGTCCATTGATAGAATGCCTCCTGAGGTTGAAACGAGCAACTTACCCCGACCTGGTCTTCCAGGACCGCAGTGGCGGTGATATCCACCAAGGTCGGCTGGGCCTGAGGAGGCTTCTCATCGGCCAACTGTCCGGCCACGGCCTTCTTGCCTGCCGCTCTTCCAGTGCTCACAGTCGGGGGACGACTCTGCGGTCCAACCTGAAGGGCCGATGCATCGCTGTCATTGACAAAGTTGGCTCCACAACAGAAAATCAGCGACAAGAACGAAGGCTTTTGCGCCTTAGACTCGATGGGGTTCTTGCGTGACTTTGCTGAAGGGGGAGCAACAGCAGTGGTAGGTCCGGAGCTGCTGCCATTGCTGGCGGCGGCAGTGTTGGCTCCGGCTGACAGGTCACTCAAAGGACTGGCAGAGGCTCCTATTGGCCGGTCAGGGGGGAATAAGTGGCAAATGAAGGGTGGGTGAATATGCGGTTGACCCGGAGGTGGGACGACGTACGAATGACCCCATGAGTGCGCAAAAAGGGAGACAGATGTAAGCCGACATTGAAAAAGGAGGGAGGAGGAGGGTGAAAAGCATGTCGAAAAATCAATCGATAGAAGCGTGCGTCAAGGTCATGAAGGGTCAGCCATAAAACCCATGCAAAGTGTCGTTAAAAAAAGCGGGAAAAAGGAGAGGAAAAGACAATATGCTGTTCCTTGAGAGACGGAAATCGATTGAAGGTTCATTCAAGGCCTGTGGTTGAACACAAGTAAACAAAAAACAAGGATTGTGCCGTTGATGTGTGTGGAAAAGTCGATGGACGATAACCATGTTACATCCTTGCTGTGTCAACCGTAGTTTTACCTTGCTCCTTTGTTGTAATATTGCTCTTGCCTGACATGAGGATTCAGGGCGACCGAGGAGAAATTGGTCCCTACGAGAGTGATAACGGCACAACAGGCAGGTAGGTTTTGGTTAGAAGGTTGACTTGGGAAGAGAGGAACGAGAGTGGCCGGAGTTCGGGCTTTTGCATAAGACCTCGCGTGTACGTGAGTATGTTTGTGGTGTGTGGGGAAATAGAAGGAGAGAGGAGCAAGTGCAACGTGAAGCACAGGTAAAAAAAAGTAGCCGATGCAAAAAGCAGATGAAAAGGAGCTCAACGAAAGAAAAAAAAAAAAGCGAACTGGTGTCATTGAGTCGCAGTCGCTATACTGGATGGTCGTTCCACGGAGCGAGAGTGTCAGAGCAAGTGGCAGAAGGTTCGGAATGCCCATTCGTTCGTTCTTTTTCTCTTCATCTATGAGCGAGACGAGACAAGAGCGCACTCTACCGCCGGTCGTGCTTCCGTCGTATCCTATGCAATTCAATCATTTTTCTTCTTTGTTTCTTTTTTCAATTTCGCTCGTTGGTCGTACACGATCAGAAAACGCAATAAAACAAAAACAGTTTCCCCCGCCGTGAGCATTTCTGGCCAAAAGGAATTATGGCGCACGATTGTGGATATGCAAGAACAAGGATATCATTGTTCTCCTGGCGATGCACACTGGGAAAAATGTACTGTAGATGGACGAGGTATCCGGGTCCAGGCTGATGAGCATGAATGATTGGGAAAGGGGACGATAAGGAAGGGATGAAGAAAGGGAGGGAACTGTATCCGCGGGAGAAGAAAAGTACCCTGCGTGTGTGTAATAATTGTCTCTGGGCGGGAGAGGTCCTTTCCCCTCCCACCCTCTCTTTAACCATTTGAACGGGGTTAAGGCCGAAAAGTCCACTCGTGAGGTTTTTTTGGTCATTATGATAGTATATTCTCCCGATATTCCGCACCAATTGACCCATCGGAGGAGATTTGTCCATTACAGTCGCCAGCATCGAGGAGAAAGGGAACCCAGGCGAATATTCCAGATATGTAGATGTAGAGACACAACCACAAACAATACACAACGAGAAAAGGAGAGGAGAGATGGATTGTTGACAGGGACACAAAATGATAGGAATGAAAGTCAATAAAAAAAGAAAAATAAGAAATGAAAAAACAACAAAGACGCAGAGGGCGCAAGGGGTTCTCCTTCCGCCTTTAAGGAAGGACAGGAGTGCGAGGAGGTGTAACTATGTGTGCGAGTGTGCGAGTGTGGCAGAGTGTGCAGGGCAAAGGAAAGCGAAAGGGAGGACTTTACGTTGTTGACAAGGCAAAGAATGAAGGGCGAAAGAGAGATATTAGGCCAAATAAATTGTGCCAGATGTGTGCGAGAGGATGGCGGAGGGGGTGACGAGTCTAATATGGAGGGATGTGTGTTCCTGTGTTGGTTGAGTTGGGTATGGACGAATGGATGGATGGATGGGAGGAGAGCCGGTTGTTGATTGTTGTTGTTGTTGGTGTGATTGTAGTGAGATGGGTATCGGTGGTAAGGGAAGGTGTGCGCGAGAGAGTGGAGGATAAAAAGAAATGCGGAGCAGAGTGAAAAGAGGTGGTGGCAGAGAGAAAAAGAGAGAGAGACAAATAAGAAAGAGGAAAAGAAAGGACGGGACGAGACAACGACTTTGCCCTGGCGAGTATAACTGGGCAAGTGTACGAAGTTGAATAGAGTCAAGTGGTAGGCCAGTTGAGTAGAGAGGAGTGATGAGTGACCAGTTGGAGGAGGAGGGGGAGTGTGTAAACGTGAGCCAAAGAGGGAGGGTCGACAAGGGTCATAAATAAAGCGACCTCACTCTTGCAAAACCAGAAATACTCCAGAACAAAAAAAAACGGCGATGACTGACTGACTGACTGACTGACTGGTGGGCTGGCACAAGGTGTGTCAGCGCAAGTGCGTGTGGGTGAGTGTGAGTGTGTTGGTTAATGAGTGTCGTTGTTGCAACTTGTGTTCTTACGTTTTGAGTGCGTGAGGGAGTGTAAGAGTGAGTGTGTTAGACTGTTTGCCGTGATGATGAAGGGGAGAGGGGAGTTAAAAAAAGGTGAAAGGGATGGGTGACGGCGCGGGGAGGATGAGGATGGGGATGAGCGGATGAGGACAGACAGTGAAGGAGGAACGAACACACGAGTAAATACAAAAATAAGAGAGGCAAATAAAACAACAAAGAAGTGGAGGAAAGGGAAGAGGGGAGAAGGGAAGGTGGAGGGTGGTCGGGGTGGGTCGAGGGAGATGAACAAAGAAAAGGAAAGAAAAGAGGAAGAAAGGGAAGAAAGGGAAGAGAGAGAGAGAAGAAAAGGGAAAAAGGAGATGGAAGGCGAGATAAAAACAAGAGAGGAGGGAAGAAAAAGACAGAAGGAAGCGAACAAGGTGCGTATGTGTGTGTGTAGTGGCAAAAAAAAGTTTAAAATCGACGGTCTCATAGTGAGAGAAGGAGAGACGAGAAAGCAGGCGATCGTCTGTCCACTTACAAACGATCAACGAGTAACAACAAAGACAAGTAACAAAGACAATAACGACATTGAACAAGAAAAAACATTAAGAGTCGTGACAAAATGCAACAAAAGTCATCGTAGTAGAAAAGGACACCTGTTTGTTTACTGGTTCTGTTCAGGTACAAGGAAGACGACATGGACCTTATCGCCACATGAACAAAAAAAACGAGAAAAGCATAATGGCATTGAGTCTGTCTTTGTCTGCGGGCTAATTGGTGGAGAAGACCCACATACAACGGAGGAAATACACGACGAGTCAAAAGGCACCAAGGAGCGAAGACCAACAGGAGGAGACTTGGAGGTGAGAAAGAAACGACGAGCACTCAAAACGGAGACAGCCAGGACACATAGAAAAGTATGAGCAGCATTAGCATTCGCATTAGCCATCATCACAATGCTTATTGATTTCTATCCGTATATGCATTCTCAATAGCACAAAGGAGAAAATAAAGAAAAGAAAGAAATAAATACGAGAGCCGACTTCCCACAAAACAACAAACACAAGAAAACCGCTGCTGCAACCTTTATATATCTTGTGGTCTAGCCTTCCCTTCCCTTCTCCTTCTCTGTCTTGCTTCTTCATTTCTCTCTTTATTATTACCTTTTCTTTTCTCACTTTTCCTTTTCTTTTTCTGGCGCATGAATAGCACTAACGCTTTTTTTGATACTGAAAATGAAAAGGAAAAAAAAGATAGAAAACAAAACACTGCCTGCATAAAAAACGCCCTTTTTATTTCTCCTTTCGCTAACTGTGAACGGTACATTGGAATAATATGAAGTGGGAGGACATAAGTTGCAGGTACAACCTTAGGATGCATGTCCACCCAAACTGAAAGGGAGGAGATATTTGAGCCAGGGGTGGAAAATAGAGAGAAAGAAGGCCTGTCGAAAGTTCCATGATCAAAAAGCGATAGGGCATACAAAGACGTGTAGGAGGACAGAGAGAGAGTGTGTGTGTGTGTGCGAAAGAGATGGCTGTGAGGATTGATTGAGCAATGAGAGAGTGGTCGACCAACCACCAAGAGCACCAAAGAAGCAATTTGTGCGTTGTTTGTTTGCTGTCGGTGATGAGGGGTGGCATACACCGTCAGTTGGTTTGTTACTGTGTGGTTGATGATGCCCTGCTTTCCCCGCATTGTCAAACAACCGTTATGTGAGATATCTGTTACCGTTGGCCCATTATCGAGAGTGGGTGATATCTATTCCTTCGCCTTATCCGCGTCTGTACAGCACATCAATCGGGACAGACAGCGGGACAAAGGCAGCATCGCACGAACAGACTCCGAGGGCCTTCAAATCATAACCAAGGACGACAACGATACCCTTTCTCTTGTATGTCTTCACCTTTTTTTAATTGACCTTCGCCCTAGGCTGGAAAATACCAAGAGCAGCAAGAACGCCATATTCTCCTATTCCTCGACCTCGAGAGCAATTACCTCCCAACATCTTGTTCTTCTTGAACACCTTGCAACGACAACACCAGAAAAAACAATGCAACAACCACAGCAACCTCCATGGAGTGTGCAACATGCCCTTTTAGTCATTTTTACTAGACCGATACCGAACTGTGATTTAAGTAGGGTCAATGAAGGGGGAAGGGAGTGATGGGAGGTTGAATGAACTGCTTTGTGTATGTCTGTCTGTCTGTCCTTGTCATACTACATCCCTTGCCTCATGGCAAGACCCTGTCCCCTTCTCTTCTCCCCCTTTCTCCTCCCTTCCTACCAATTCCAGTTCATACATGCTTTGCATTTTTTTCATTCAATTATTCATCCTCTTCTGTTGGTAGGGACACAGAAGTGGGGGGTAAGCAAAAGCAGCATCAGGGGAAGGGAGGAAGGGAGCAAGCAGAAACAGCAGCAATCAAAACACACAAAAAAATGAGCATAGGAGCAATGCAGAAATGAAAAACGGAAAGTGGCAGGTGACGGTTCTGCCCCTTTTTGCATTACCCTCTTTCTTTCTTTTTTTTGACCCCTTATTTTTATTTGCTTTTTTTGTCTTCATCCGTTCGACTTTCATCGCCCATGATGCAGTAGTGGATGCGTTTTTGTTTATTATGTCGTCTCCTGTCAAAGGGTTACAAAGAATGAAAAAAAAAAGTGACAAAAGAAAGCACCAGCAAGACAATGCATGTCAACATACACAAGGGACACTATTTTCTTCTTTCCTCGTCGTTTCTCTTCTCTCCTCTCCGCTCCGCATATCTCGTCATCTTCCTATCCACAGAGATGACAACAAGATGCAGTGTGGTTCGAACTACAGCAACCACCAAGACTCTGAATCCATCCACGCAACAGCCCGTCCTGAACTCGAACATCTGCATTAAAGTAGATATGGCTTAGTTCCTCAACAAACTTGCCCTCCCTCGACAGATCCAGACCCAATTGCTGCACATCGTGTCGACTCAGCTGCAGAGGTGCAGCGGCGGTATGAGAAGCAGAGGCAACAGTTGTCTCGTCTGCGCTTCCTCTTTCGGATGAGAAGGAGGACTCGATTGGGTCATCAAAGATGGCCGCCGTTGCCTTGAACGCGATCAGTCGACTCATTTCTAAGAGAACTGTCCTTGTCAGGTTGTGGAAGCATCTAAAACAACACGCCACCAAAATTGATAAATGAATAAGAATGAGCCAAATGAAAACAAGAAGCCCAGAGTAAACAACAGCCCCGAAACTAGGAATAGGAAGCGTACCTGATGGCCTCGGTAGATGAACTGCCACTGGTTTGCATTTGCAAGACCTGAATCCGAGTTCCATTGCGACGTTGATCGTCTCCGTCCTGCTGACCCTGACCCGGCACAGACTTATTCGGAATCAACGGTTCATAATCCTCCACCTCGGCATCATCACTCCCATACCACCACCACCATCCACCTGTCAGCATCATTCCCAGAGTATCCGACATGTTGAACCCTCCAGTACTACTGCTACTGGATCCTGAGCCCTGTCGATGACCACCACCGCCGCTACTTCCATCACGATGATGATCCGGGTCCTCTAATGTCATTGCATCGCTACCGCTACCCCCATCTCGGTTGGCCTCCGCTTCAGAGATTTCCTCCACAAGTCGCTTCTGCATCCAGTCCTGTCGTCGTTGATATCTCGCCAACTGCTGCATGAGTGCAAAGTATCGACGATGGTCGGCCATGTAGGGTTCTGTGGCCTCCAGTGCGTACTCTCCACCGACTTCCTTGACTATTGAGAGACGTGGGTGTGCTTCTTTGGGCGATGTATAGACAACAGCACTTCCTGAAGACGTTGAAAGATCGACGACGAGGTCGAACAGGTGAAGCTTGAACAAAAACAGCTTTTCCGTCGTACCTATCACCGAGTGAAACATGAAAATAAATGTTAGTGCTTCTACCTCCAGCGATGTTGACTGCTCGCTACCAACGCCAAACAAACTTACATGCAACGAATCCGCCGCTGACGCTGGACATGTGGTCGATATCATGGATCCCGACACAGAACAATGGTTGGAGCCGCTCGTTTGATCTAGTTTGCGCTAACGAAATCTCTCCTGATGGTATCGTTGCCATCAAGCAAATATTGTACACTAAATAAATGCAAAAGACCAAAAAAAAACGTTTGTTAGTTCTTGCATTCACTGGCTAACCAGTGCACTTTTGGTCAATCCGAAATGGTGGCATTAGACAACCTTACCGGCTAAGCAGGTAGACTCGATGGGAGGTGGGGTATAGATGAGGATGCGTTTCCTGGACAGGGCGGCTTTCCAAAGGGTATATACAGATGGTCCGAAGGATTCGACCAGTTGAAGGAATTGGTGTGAGGGATGCGACAACTAAAAACGCAACAGCCTCGTTAGTAAAGGCATGAAATTAAGCATATTTACGGTAAGCAAGGATGTTGAAAGTTGAAATGGACAAAGACTTACAGGAATTTCATCCGCATCAGAGTTCTCTGGCATTCCCCCTGGCGCTGACTGGATGGCCTGGATGGGTTCTGAAAGAGTGAACGAGCGACTGATCCTACGTCGACCCAGAGCCCTGTACGAATCCCGTTTGCTGGATGATGATGAAGATGGTCGTGCCGTAGGTGCTAGTGTTTTGTGGGTCGTGAAGTAGTCAGACAAGTCCGCCGTGTCCGAGCCTTCAATAACATGGTGTCTAAATAGTGTTGAAAAAGAAGACACATGGTCAGACCTTATTGGTCTCCAGATGCCACCATTCTGGCTATTTTCCAGTCAATTGATAGTCCTTACCCAGCTCGACTCTTCAAAAAGTCAATGTGTCGCCAGACCTGGCCACAACGTCCAGTATCCGCAGATGGTTTGACGAGGACTCCCACAGAAATCATCCTTGCGCCCCGATGCTCTTCGCGGTCTGCTGGTGTGTTTTTGAAGACGGCTACGCCCACACATCCTTCCAATTGAAAATATCTGTTTCGATTGAAAAAAAAAACCCACAAGCGATGGACATGTGAGTTATTTTTCGGACTTGAAAAGCATGCCGTGCGCGCACACTCGCTCACTAAGAGTGAAAATGAAAAAGGTCGAAAAAGTTCCCTCTTACATAACATCCTGTGAGGTAGTGTGGAGTCCACTTGGAAGTGCCGAAAACTCTACCCCGGTGAGCTGAATTCCTACAGAACGATAGCGTAGAGAGGCAGCAACAATTAGATTGTTAGTGACGAGCACTTGGTTCCTACTCCCCCCCACCAACTCCAGCTTCCCCTCCGTTTCCTGTTGCAAACAAGTAACTCTGGCACAAGTGGTCAATGAAAATAGAGCATACCTGGTGTAGAGTCGCTCCACTCGAGGACGTTTCCTTGGCGGGTGTCGAAGCGGACGACAAAGATGGCGTCGATGGTGGGGATGTCACTGTCGTTGTCGGCCATTTGTGCGGTTTATGTGAAATGGCGAAAAAGGTAAGTTGGCAATGGGGAGAGTGGGGTAAGTAGAGTGCAGGACAAGGCTGGGTCTTTTTTTTCCCTTTTTTTTGACGGACAGAAAGCGCGCAGGTGCACAACGTGCAGGACGACAGGAGTGGAGTGTGAGGTGCGAGATGTCCCTCTGGCAGTGCCTCCCTTGTCTCAGCGCTGGATACAGCTCCCCTTTATCTGTCGCCGTGCGAATTTCTTTTGTCAAAGCCACTGTCGTCACATGGATTGTCATTGGCGACCGAGCGGAGTAGGGAAAGAGGTCGCGAGCACAGGCACTTTCGTGGGGCAAAAAAGAGAGATAGGGCGGGCATGCGAAAATGCACCCCTGTCCATTTTGTTCTCGCTGTCGTCAAAGCAGGCCATCGCATTTGACAAGAAAGGGGATTCAATTGAGGCGAAGCGGCTCATTCCTCGATTTCCATGCGTATCTTTTTCTTTAAGGATCGACCTCGCGAGAGGGCGATTGTCCATTGAGATAGGCACCATGGTATTATCGTACCACTGCGTCTGTGCGTTTACGCAGACACAGGCTCCGCACATGGCCTCATGTACATCAATTGCATTGGTGAGGAGGGATGGCGAATATCGAGGAGTCAGTAGAGAAGGCGCTTGTCAGCATAAATGACACGAGCTGAGGAAAAGAAAGAAAGAACGAGAAGAGGGGTGAATGGATAAGAGAACGAAGGAGAAAGAACAGAAAGAACGCCTTCTTTTTTCCCCAGAAAAGAAAAGATTCAATCCAAAGACGAGAGCAATAGCCCAACGACTACGCTAGATTCACATTCTCTGTCACCCATGCAAAAAGCTAAAAGAAAAATGGGGGCGCTTGTCGTCCTGACGGCGGAGGAAGAGGAGGATGTGACTGGCAAACCCAGGACCCAGGCCCTTTTTTTCACGAGTATTTATATGACTTGACTTTTTTTCTTCTTTCCTCTTTTCTTTCTTTTTTTCCCTTCTTCTTTGCGCTTCTCCTTTGCACAAATCCCCACGCACCCTTCAACACCAACCCCCAAACACAACACACACCTACACCATGGTTTACAAAGTCGGTAAGTCGATCTATCCCCAAATCCCTTTGTCCACTTCCACTCCGCTATTCTCACACGGTGTTTTTTCGTTTCCTATGTCCCCCTGGTCCACCCTCGTCTTCTTCCTCTCCCCTGACCACACACGCCCGCACAGTTCTCCATGAGCAGCGAACACCTTCAGGGGGTCATTTTCATACACTTTCGTCGAACACTAAGCCTCAACCGCATAATCGCGCATTCCCTGTCTTTCGTCCTTCCTGCCACGCATTGACCTCCAACTGTTCATTATTTTTTCTCACACTTCTCCCCAATAGCTGATATTAGCCTCGCCGCTTTCGGTCGCAAGGAGATCGGACTCGCTGAGAACGAGATGCCCGGTCTTATGGCTCTTCGCCAGAATTATGGTCCCCTGCAGATCCTCAAGGGTGCTCGTATTGTCGGCTCGCTCCACATGACCATCCAGACCGCCGTCTTGATCGAGACCTTGACTGCCCTCGGCGCTGAGGTTACCTGGACTTCCTGCAACATCTTCTCCACCCAGGACCACGCCGCCGCCGCCATCGCCGAGTCCGGTGTCCCCGTATGTTTTTTATTGTTATTCCAGCACCGTCTTGCACCACGTTGTTGTTGTACACAACTCCTAATATTCGAGATAAACGCAGTGGAAAAGAGAAAAAACTCCAGAGGAACTAACCCACAAACATTTGATTTTAATTTGTAACGACATAGGTTTTCGCCTGGAAGGGTGAGACTGACGAGGAGTACATGTGGTGCCTCGAGCAGCAACTCCTCGCCTTCAAGGATGGCAAGGGCCCTAACCTGATCTTGGACGACGGTGGTGACTTGACCACCCTCATCCACGAGAAGTACCCCCAGCTCCTTGTCGAGATCAAGGGTATCTCTGAGGAGACCACCACCGGTGTCCACCACTTGTACAAGATGCTCAAGGACGGCAAGCTCAAGGTCCCCGCCATCAACGTCAACGACTCTGTCACAAAGTCCAAGTTCGACAACCTCTACGGATGCCGCGAGTCCTTGATCGACGGAATCAAGCGCGCCACCGATGTCATGATCGCCGGTAAGGTCGCCGTCGTTGCCGGATACGGTGATGTCGGAAAGGGTTCCGCCGCTGCTCTCAAGGGTATGGGTGCCCGTGTCCTCGTCACCGAGATCGACCCCATCAACGCTCTCCAGGCCGCTATGGAGGGTTACGAGGTCACCACCATGGAGGAGGCCGTCGTGGAGGGTAACATCTTTGTCACCACCACCGGCTGCCGTGACATTATCCGCGGCGAGCACTTTGCTGCCATGAGGGATGACTCGATTGTCTGCAACATTGGTCACTTCGACATTGAGTTGGACGTCGCTTGGTTGAAGAAGAACGCTATTTCCCACGTCAACATCAAGCCCCAGGTCGACCGCTTCCAGGTCGCCTCTGGCAACCACATCATCCTCTTGGCTGAGGGTCGCTTGGTCAACTTGGGATGCGCCACCGGCCACCCTTCGTTCGTCATGTCCAACTCGTTCTCCAACCAGGTCTTGGCCCAGATTGCCCTCTGGACCGACATTGAGTCTTACCCCTTGGGCGTCCACATGCTCCCCAAGAAGCTCGATGAGGAAGTCGCTGCCTCTCACTTGGCCAAGATTGGTGTTAAGCTCACCAAGTTGACCCCTGTCCAGGCCGAGTACCTCGGTCTCTCTCCCGAGGGTCCCTTCAAGCCCGAGCACTACCGCTACTAAGCGGTGGACACAACAGCATGCTTTATTGCGTGTCCTTGTCTCCAAGCCGGTGTATGAGGAAAAACACATAACAAACTTCAGTTTTTTGCTCTCCTTTCCCTGTTTCCAAACCATCTCATTCAATTCAACATTGTAACATAGTACCATTAAGATCATTTGTATCTTTCCTCACACATATACACCTGCACATAGTTTCCAACCACTGTCACTCATAACTACATAAAAAACAAAAACCCTTTGTTTCAACACAACCCCTTCGTCCTTGTCGTTGTTCCATGCTTATTTGCGCTTTTGCCGCCAACTTTTGTCTCTACACTACATAACTATATACATCGCGTAGATGTTCAGAGTACACGTGACAGGAAGTGTCTGATCATCGCAATGGCTGCAGTGTGCACTTTTCCGCTCACTCCTTTTTTCTCTCCCACTGAAGATTGAGTTCGCCATCCACCCATTCTTGCCTGGGTTCACCTTCTCTCCTTCTCTCTTCACTCCAGTCAACACCCTCCTCCTTCTTCATCTACATCTTCATCCTTCGCTCCTTCCTCATCCTCCCCTTCCCTCTCGCCGTTGCTTCACTTGCACCCTCATCGCGATCTCTTTGTTTTATTCTCTTCGTTTACATTGCGATCTCCTTCTTTAGCGTCTTTTCTTCATTTCACACCTCTCACCCCTCGAGCTCGCAAAATATCCTTGTTCCTAAAAAAGCGAAAGAAGCAAAAAGAGGAAGTCGAATCAGATTCACAGTAAGAAAAAAAAGAAAGCCTCGAGGGTTTTGGTTCTTTTTTTTGAGGGGGGGTGAACACCTCCGACATAATAAAAGGGCCACATCGCATTGCTGACGCATCGTCTTTATATATCTCTCTCTCTCTCTCTTCGTCAACTATTCCAGGGGGCCTTCTATTCTTTCTCTTTTACTCCAGCCGGGACGATTTACATCAAAGGTCGGGGCACCGTCAATTGGACCGCTACTTGATACACACTCGACACCCCTTGTCCTTTCTCCTCACACCGCCTCCCGACTCCAAGGTCGCGCGCAACACAATGTCTAACGAAACACCCAACAACGGCCAGTTCAACCCACAGCTGCAGTTCTCGCAGGCTGGCTTGGTTGGGAGGATGAATGGTACGTTGTCTTCTTCCTCTTTCTCTCTCGTCTTTTTGCGCCTGGGAAACAGAGTTGACACTGTATCGAAAGAGCTCAGACCACCCTGTTGTGTTTGCTGTTCTTGCTTTTTGCTCTTTCCTGATGGTGTTGAAAGGGGCTCGGGAGATGGAAATGAGTTTGACGATGAAAGAAAGAGATAAACAACATAAAAATGGAACGCGGCGCGCTTCAAAAAATACTCATCGTCCTTTTACTTACACTTTTGTTTCTCTTCGTGAACTATTCTAGCTAATGGCGTTACAGGAGCACAGATCAGGAGCATGTACGGGACACCAACGATGGCAAACGCCATGCCGAATATAAACCCAGGAATGGCAGGGCAGAATCCTGCCTTCTCCCTCGCACAGCGACAAGCACTTGGCGCCCCCTTCCAGATGAATGGCAACAACCCGGCCTTTGCAGCCCTGAGCCAACAACAACAGCGTCAAATCCAACACCAGCATATGATACAACAGCAACAGCAACAGTTCCAGCTTCAGCAGTTTCAACAACAACAGCAGCAGCAACAGCATCAACAGCAGCAGCAGCAACAGCAGCAGCAGCAACAGCAGACGTCGATGTTGAACAACTTTCAATTGCAACAACCACCACAGCCACAGCCCTCTACAGTGGATACTAACACCGACGCATCAAAGGCTGGCCAGACACCCGGTGGCGATATGAACGACGATCTTTTCGGACTGGACTCCTTTGTAGACTTTACCGACATGGGTCCTCCCACGACAGCGTCACAGTCCAGCCCTCCAAAATCGACTGATGAAAATGGCGGCACGTCAAACGAGGGCACGTCCACAGCAGCCACCGCAGCTACCACCACCAACAGCAACGCCGGTAACAATAACGCGAACGCCGCCAGTACCAACGCAAACAACTCCCCAGCCAATGCCAACGCCACCAATAACAACAACAACACCAACAACGGTGGTGCTAATGGTCAGAGCTCTATGGCAGCAGGAACTGCATTCAACCAAGCGACTGGCTCGCCTTCATCGTTTCCAGGAACCCCAGGACAAGCACAGATGCAGCAAGCTCAACAACCACTTGCACAGCCTCAGCAAAATCAGCAAAATCAGCAAAATCAGCAAACACCAGCGGCAGCATTGAACTTGCAGAGGCAACAGATGCAACAACTCCAGCAGCAGCAGCAGTTAAATCAGAACCGGAATGGCATGAGCCCTAACAGCCACACCCCTCCAGGTATGATGATGCAGCCCTCGCCACAACAGCAACAGTTGCAGCAGCTCCAGCAGCAACAGGCCCAGCAGCAGGCACAAGGCCAGCCCCAGCAACCAGGCCAGCAGATGCCCAATGGAGTGACCCCAGGCATGCCCTTCATCTCCATGGAAATGCGCCAGCAGATGAACCTTCTTCAACAAGCGAGCCGGCAACGATACCAGAACACCTTAGAGGAGATTCTGCGGCGGCAGCAGCAAGCACTTCTTGCAGCTAACGGAGACGCAGGAGTGATTGCTACGGTGAACTCCCAGTTCGACAACATGCGGGAACAAGCAGCTCAGCAACAGCAATTCCAAGCCGAGATGCAGATAAGGAGCTTCCGTCAGCAGATCATGCAGCAACAAGCTGCGGCGGCTGCGGCGGCAGCAGGGCAAGGCGCCAACCAGAGTCCCAAGATGGTTCCAAATGCTCTGGGCAATATGATGATGGCACAGACCCCCCAGCAGAAGCAGCAGCAGCTCCTAGCGCAGCAGCAGGGCGTTTTCGGTTCTCCTCCTTATACCCCCCAGCAGCAAGCGCAGAGCCAGCAGATGCAGATGCAGATGAACCTCCAGGGACAACAGCACCTGCAAGGAACGCCTCAAATGCAGCAGCAGATGCTTCAGCAGCGACAGCAACTCGAACAGTTGCAGCAACAACAGAAGCAGCAGCAGCAGCAGCAAGGACAGCTCCCACAACAGCAACTTCCTCAGCACATGCATAACGTAAACGGCATTCCCGCGAACAATGCGCTCTCAGGCGGCGCAGGAGCGAAAGCAAGGAAGCAGCAAGGATCTCAGCCTACCTCAGCCCAGTCCTCGCCATCTCAAGCCAATGCCAGTCTGCCTATTATCCATAACGTCATCCCCAACCTGAACATTGACTACACGACGATCACTGGTGACGAGTTCGAGGAGCAACTTCGGGACTTTATGAAGAACCGCAACACCCCTTTGCCAACCAAGATTCCAAGCATGGGCAGCAAGAAGATCAACCTGTTGTTGCTGTTCCGCATCTCCATGTCAATGGGAGGAATGGAGAGTGTAAGTGCCCTTATTATTTTATGTTAAATGTGTTTTGGGTATGCGAATTTGAAGTGCTCCGCTAATAGGTCTCCACATTCTTCTTGTCGTTGTGCGATATTATAGGTCTCCAAGCAGAAGGCGTGGAAGAGCATCGCAAGTCAGCTGGATATTCCGGACACACTTGCGACCGCCGCCCAAACACTCCGGAAACACTATTCTCTCCTTTTGCATCCCTTCGAGGAAGCTCTCACGCTTGCCAAGAATTCTGGCATGACCGTCCATCCGTCACTTGGTGTTGTGCCAGTGATTCCATTGCCAGACCCTATGGAGAACCAAGGTATGTTTAATATATCGACTATATGAACAAATGACACAGCACATCGCGTTTTAATTGTGCTAGACTAACAAATGTTCTCCTTACTTCCGCTTGGATGGATATGAACCTAGGCCTTCAGCAGACGGCGCAAATGGGTCAAATGGGTCAAATGGGACAGCTGAACCAGATGAACCAGATGAACCCAATGAACCCGATGGGTCAGATGGCGCAAATGGGTCAAATAGGACAAATGGCTCAGATGGGTATGGGCGCCCCTCACCTCCTCCACCAGCAAGGGTTCCCAGCTAATCCTATGATGCAGCAACACCAGATGCAGCTGCAACAACACCAGCTCCAGTTATACCAGCAGCAGCAGCAGCAAATTCAGCAGCAGCAAATTCAACAGCAGCAGATACTTCAGCAACAACAGGCGCAACAGCAGCAGCAGCAGATGCAACAACAGCAGCATTTGCAGCAACAACAGGCTCAACAGCAGGCGCAGCAGCAGTCCCAACAGTCGCAAGCGCAACAGCAACCACATTTGCCTAATGCACGGGTCCCCACTACTGGCCCCATGACTTCTTCGGGTCCAGCCACCAATGCGTCTGCGCGATTCTCGCCCTACCCTACTGCCATGCTTTTGAAGCAGGCACAGGCACAGGCCCAAGCCCAGGCTCAAGCTCAAGCACAAGCCCAGGCTCAAGCATCGCCATCCCTCCCTGACACCACCGTTCCAGGCCAGGATGCCTCTGCAGGCGCGACACCTGACCTTGGACAAGCTGCTGCAGGTCAGGACAAGGATTCCAACACTTCCCAGGGTGAATCACAAGGTGATGCCTCGGCTCCTGTCTCTACAGACACGCAGGCACTGCCCGCATCTTCAGCACCCACTGCGCAGGCGCAAGGCGCAGCTGATGGATCTGGACAGGACGCGTCAAGTGCAGGAGCAACTGGAGCAGGAGCAGGAGGTGTCGTCGCTGATCCTAATGCTTTGACGCAAGCTCCAGGCAGCGACGCCCCTGTTATTAGCGGCGCTTCGGCTGCCAATATGCAAGGACCAGGAGCGCCCGGCGGACCCACGGCAACTTCCACAGGTCTTCCCGACTCGACTCTTGGATTCGCTCAAGCCATGATGGCTGTCCCGGTACCGGTCATCACATTGCCATCGTCGTTGCCTCATGGACATGGACCTCATGGACTCGTTGATGCGGCCAAGGTATCGGCACAACCAGCTGCACCGAGCAAAGCTGCGCCTGCTTCGGTGAAGGAGCCATCGCCAGTTGTGGAAGAGCTACCTATGGTGGTTGCATACCATCCCATCACAAGAGCAGTCGACACCTACGGTGGCATTGACATTCTTGCCATGGAAAAGTTTCACATCCCGCATTATGTTCCAGCACGTGAACACCTTGGTAAGGCTGCAGCCTTTGTCATATTGCGGAATTGTTGTTGAAATTTCCATTGTTTTTCCACCTTCGCCTTTTGCATTTTATTGACTCATTTTATCTATGTTATATTCTTGTGTAGGCGCGGTGGACATTCATGCGCTGATCATGTCACTAAAGTCGGGAATGAAGATGGAGGTGACTACTGCGCTGAACACGCTATCAACGCTCACGAGACAGGATTCTGACAACTTGCAACTTGCACGGTGTCCAGAGCTGTTGGATACGATACTGGACTTGACGGAAGAGACGTTTGACAGTTGGAAGGTCGGCGAGGGCATTCAAATGGCACCAGCTAAACCCGAACTGGTAGAGGACGCGATGGACACGGAGCCATGTACAAAGTCGGTCGCTCCACCACCACCACCACCGATTTTCTCACAGAAGGCCCGCTTTGATACCTACGAGGAGCTGTTTGAGGCCAGTGTAGATGAGGCTTGTCACTTGATGGAGATCCAGCCAGGCTCGCTGATGTTGGTGGATGATCAGGAAGGCGATTCGGACACGGACACAGAGTCATCACAGACGATGCTTCGGTTCCAAGAATGGTCGTCCAACAAGGACCAGTTTTTGGCACTCTCCAACCTCCTCCGGAATCTGTCGTTCTCACCGGGCAACTTTGAGTTTTTGGCGCACTACCCACGGTTCCTGCAGGTCCTGAAGGGCACGCTGTTGAGGTTGCAGATGAAGGGCCTTTCTCAGTCGTTTGGTGCTGGAGCACAGGATGTCAAGAGCGATGCCGACGAGTCCAACGCCGTACGGAGTAGTGACGACAATAATAGCAGCACCGCGACAACAACGACAGAGGAGGAGGAGTCATCAAGGTCACTGGAGGAGACGTATCAGAAGAATGGCTGGCTCCCGTCGACCGGGGCTCTGACGATCCTTGAGCACCGGAAAGACATTTTGACGATCTTGGCCAACCTTTCGGGGTACCTGATTCTACCGGACTCGGATAGCGCACAGTGGATCATGATTTTGATCCTAGACTTTCTCCAAGCCCAGGACACGTACTACGCCAGTCTAGCCTTGGAAGCAGTTGCAAAGCTTGGGATCAGCCACGACAACCGGCTATTGCTGTCGAGTGTCGATCGGGATCTGAGGATGGAGGGTGTGAAACAACGTAATGGCGGACGGTTGCCGACCCGGAATCCAAAGTCGTCGTCTTCAAGTCATCATCACCATAATAGCCGCAGCCACCACAACTACCACATGTTGAGCTTTGATGAACCAGAAAAGTGGGAGACTGGTGGATTCCTGTTGCCTCTTTTTGAGTCGATTTCTGCGATGCTGGCGCAGGCGCTGACGACGGTGACGGCACAACAGGCGACGGGAGTGGTGATGCCACATTCGGGACTGGCGCATCTGGAGACGTTGATGCTGGCGGCGTACAACCTAGCGGCGTTGTCGGAGATGGATTTCCGGCGGTACATGGTGTTGCAGCCCGGGTTTGTGAGTTGTCTATTGAGGCTGAGCGTGATATTGGCGGATGTGCGGACGCCGGCGTACACGTCAGCGAGCATGCGGACGGTCGAGACTTTACGGGTGGTCTCGAAGGATAATGAGCACCTGTTGGTCCAGTACACGGAAGTTATTGCCAAGGCGGCGATGCAGCCACATATCCATCCCAAGGTTTTGGATGACTTGATGTGTGTCCTATAGAAGTAGGGGTTGGCGATGGATGGGAGGGCGGGTTTTTGGGAGGTTTATTTTTTTTTTATCTCAGGAGTGGGGGGGATTTTGTCGATACAACAAAACAAACAGACAACAACAGCAACAAAAGCAACACACTATTCTTAACTATTAGACCCTCTCTTTATTGCAAAACAAAAACATAGTTTCTTATTTCTTGTATTTCAATCTACATGTACATGTTGTACCTTGAAATGGCTTCTTCAAACATGAACGTTGCGTGTTTCCGGAACGAACTTGAAGAAGCATCAGAGCATGGGTCTGTTCCTTGTTCCTGGAAAAAAAAAGAGCTTGCACTTCAAAATTATTCGACAAAGCCATTGACTTCTATTGTCCATCTTCCTCCAAAGTCAAAGAGTCGTCAATGGTACCACGCTGGACCAACAACTTCTTTTGCATCGGACTAAGACCAATCGTACCCTTGAGCACAAGACCGGCGGTATGGAGAACCGCAAGATTGGTGCCACAGAACAGCTTGACGACAACATCCTCACCATCGCTCGACACTCGCCAGACCCGGACTGATTCGTCGCTGCAGCCAGTGACAAATTCCATAGGGATGGTCGGACTCCAGGCAATGCCAAGGACCATGTCAAAGTAACCACGGACCGTTGAGACACACGACCAGGTCTCTGTATCGCTTGGTGGTCGCCGCCTGCGCCAGACTCGAACTGTCTTGTCCTCACTGCCGGAAGCAATCCATTCGCCGCAAGGTGAGTAGGCAATGCATTGCACACTTTTTGAGTGTCCATTCAGCTCGATAGCACGCTCCTCTGACTGTAAACCCAAAAGGTAGATCAAGCTATAATAGGTTCCGACTGCAAGCTGTTGGCCGTCCGGCGAAAACGACATCACCCCAACACAGCAATGTATGGACCTGGACATTGTTAGACCTTTCGATTGAGGATCGAAGAGCCAGATGTCACCACTCGAAGCGCCGACTGCGAGCTGATGTCCGGTCGGGGAGAATGCCAAGCAGCTGATAATCTCGCGAGTAGGTCCGCCCTTCTCATTAAGTATGTGCACATGTTGAGTGCTGGCAAGGTTCCACAGCGTCACAGTATGGTACAGGTCAATAGAAGCGATCCAGCGACAGCAAGGCGACATGGTAACGTACTCCGCCGCGCTGGAGCCTTCCAGAATAGACTTTGGACTTCCTGCCTGAAGCTCCCACAATCGAAGAGCCCTGTTTTGATTGAAGGCCACGGTTGGGATGTTGTCCAATGAATATGACACGGACAAGACTAGTTTAGTTTCCGGTAACTCACTCGGAAGTGGTACAGGCGTTCCTGTGAGAGAATTCCACTGCTTGACCGTGTGACTGTTGCCGACTGTAAGAATATATTGGCCATTCGGAGAGTACACCGTACTCCGTACATCCCCGATTTGATCCTGCTGCTCAACACTCGACGTCAAGATAGAGTCCACATCCCACAGCCGCACCCTGCAGTCATCACCACCCGATGCGATGTGAAGGCCATTCGGAGAAAAGACGACATCGTACACAGCCTTGTGGCTTGACAGTGTGTTAATGGGGTTGCCTGTCGACGCATCCCATAGTCTCACTGTGTAGTCGTGACTGGAAGAAACAATCCACCGGCTGTCTGGAGAAAACGCAATGCCTGTGACACCTCCGGTATGACCACGCAGAACAGGACCTGGCTCTCCAGACACCGCGTGCCAAAGTTGCAATCCACCCCTCGCATGACCAGAAGCAATCCACCGTCCGTCAGTAGAAAAGGCAAGAGTGCGAACCTCACCCAAGGAAGAGTCCAAAACAATCCCTACTTCTCCTGTCTCCAAGTTCCAAAACCTAATCGTATCATCGGAACCGCCCGACACCAGCCGCTCTCCGCTCGGAGAATACTTGACGCTCTTGACCTGGTCTCTGTGACCCTCCAAGACAAAGAGACTCTCCCCGGTATGCGAATCCCACACTCGTACTGTTTCGTCATCACTGGATGAGGCGATTTGCTTGCCACAGGGAGAGAAGGTAACGGAGTTCACTTTATACGTATGCCCTCTCATGACGAACATCTCTTGGCCGCTGGCACAATCCCACAGCCTAACCCACCCACCCTTCCCTCCAAACACGACCCTTTTGCCGTCGGGTGAAAATGCCATAGTTTGCATTTTACGCGGCGCTCCAAAGGAATAGGTCTCCGTCCATGATGAGGTGTTGTAAGTGCTAACGCCGTAGATTCCAAATATCTCTACACCCACGGCAAGCGTTCTTCCATCGGGCGAGTAGGCACAGGCACGCACACTGTTATCCAACTCCAGGTACGGGAGTTCCCCAAATTGGACACCATCCATCTTTGCGCCGCTCAAATCCGCCTCTCGCAACCAGCTCCTCGAAAGATTGACACCCGTCAAGTCTGCTCCTTGAAACTGCGCATAGTCAAACTGACCACCGGAAAGGTCGGCGCCAGGGATTTTGACACCACGGAGGTCTGCGTCATGAAAGGTCACGCCGGCCTTGACCAAAATCGTGATGGCGGTCGTCGCTGCAATCTTGACCGTGTCAGTCGTCGCATTCGCCTTGGACTCTTCGACAGCATCCAGTAGCTGCTGCCGGAAAGATGGATTCTGTCGCACTCTTTCAGCCAGGAACTGCACGACCGATGGCTCCGTGACAATGTTCAACCGAGACAGGCATGTCATGAGATCAGGGCCCGGTTCCCGCTCGTCGAGGCCATCAACAGCTTCTTCGTCATAATCGAGAGGGTCGTAGATAGTCCTAGAATAAAAGTACTCCAGTAGCGAACGATGAAGAAACCGAAAGAAGGCGCCAGACCGCTTCACCGTACTCGACTCTCGAAGCAGCTTGGCTTGGCCACTGGGGTTAAAGAACGCGGCCTTCCAGGTGTTCTTGTCGCGAAGGTGGGTGTACTTGACGACGGGATTTCCTGCATGGTCGATGAAGATGGCGGTAGCGAGATCCTTCTGGTAGTGGATTCCATGGTAGAGAAAGTTGTCCTCGATAAGCATATCCAGTTCCGACCGCTCCTCGCTGCTCAAGGGGCTGGCTTCTAGTCGCTTACGGTTGACCTCGAGCCACCGCCTGACGAAACTGTCGTACAACTGCACACGTGTAATACGGATGGTCGAGAGATCTGTCTTTGAGGCGACTACAGATGGGAGAGCATCCAGAGCCAACGTAAGGAGGAAAGGGTTGGAGACGAGATCAATGAGGTTGGGGATGTTGACCAGTTTGTCCATGTATTCCTCTGCTGTCCATGTCGGTTTGTTATGGATAGGGTCGACCATGGGTAGTTCCTTGACGTAATCGTCAACATACTGCTGAATCTGAGCTGTGGAGAAAGCTGCGACCGCCGCCTCCTGGTAAAGATCTGTCGCAGTGTGATGGTACCTATCGACAGGCTGAGGCTGGAAGCGAGAGCGGTAGTCTTGTCCGAGGTACTGGGTGCGGCAACTGATGACGACCTTGACTTGCCACTGCCCTGGCTGATTGAACTGATTGGTGGTGTGAATGTTGGTCTTAAGCTGGCTTTCGTCATAGCCGTCGCAGATAAGCATGAACTGGCGGTGCAGTTTCATTTCGTGGATCTGGTTCTCTGAAAAGTTGAGATACTGGAGCTGCTTCTCGATGAGGTCGTGTGTCGGATAGTCAATGGTGGGTAGGTTGATGTAGAGAGGAATGGGTCCGTATTTCTTGTAGTCCTTCCACAGAGTGTGCTCCAGCTCGAGGTTGAATGTCGATTTGCCGGCACCAGAATCTCCCAGCACCAAGAACACCTGTCGTTCACCAGCCAAGAACTCGAGAATTTTCTCCATGAGCGAAAACAGCGTATCGTCGGGTGACAGCAGGCTGGGTTTAGCCTGGAGAGGGATGTAAACGCCCTTGCTGTACTCCTCGAGCCGCTGCAACCTCAGTTTGTGCAGATCGTACTCGATGTCGGAGATAGCCAAAACACCGGCGAGTAGAGGTGATGATGGTGGCAGAGGAAAACGGTTCCTCAGTGGGTAAGGAAGTCGGATGGTGGCGGTTTGATCCTGGTGGAGGTCTTTGAGTAAAGCAATGGCGATGGTCTTGACGGCCTGGTCTGAAACGGTACTGAGGTGGCTAATAATGTTAACCATCCAGGTTTTGACGCTCTCGTCCTCCCCCCACTGTGAATCGTTCTTGTACAGGTCTCCGAGAAGGTCGATGGCTTGCTGGCGGACATTGGTATCCCACATGACATCGGATGCGATCTCTCCCAGAATCTGGCAGATACCCCATTGGAACAAGGAGTCACCACGACAAGGTGCCTCGTATATGAGTTGGTTGAGATCCTTCAGTTGGCCAGCTTGGAAGAGAGCCTGAGCAACACGGATGGCTGCGTACCATGGTCGCTTCTTTCCTTCAGAGAATCCTTCCTTGAAACCATCCAGAACGCCGCGGCCGTTCTCCATCACAGAGTTCACACCCTTGTAGACATCACTAGCAACTCCGATGATGCCACCGAGTGCTTCTTGAAGGTTGCTTAGACCCTGAAGAACTGCTCCCAGATCCAGTTTGAATACACCAGAAACCTGGATGAGGCCATTGACAACTCCAGTCCCGTGTCGAAGAACTGACTGAAGTGCACTCTCATCATCAGGGACATACTGGAGCGCCTGAAATGCATAACAAGCTTGGTACATCAGGTACGGATCCGAGCTACCTTTCAGTCCTGACAAGATTCCTGACAAAGGCTCATGATCCTCGACGCGGTCCAAATCCTTGACCTGGTGCTCTGCCATCACGTCAAGAAGTCGCGACAGTGCCAATGTGAGATGAAAAGGGTGTGCCGAAGACTGCTGGTGGGAGTCCTGCAAGCAAATCCTAAGGACACGGAGGATCTTGACCAAGTCGTCAGAGACCAGAGAGTCAGGAGGGGCCACTTGGACGAGCTGAACAAGGCCTTGCAGGAGATCGACATTCAGAAGAACAGACTGCTCGAATGCGGTGATGGTGCACGACAGCAGGCTGCGGTAAGTCTCCTTGTCCAAGACAGGGCCAAGAAGGACAATCTCGGCAATCTCGGTCGAGTCTTTGAGGACATCTTTGGCAAACTCGTCGACCATGCGTGCTCCCAACCAGGAGATACGTTCCTTCGCAGGCAAGTTCTTTTCCATCTCTGCAAGCCAATCAAGTTCCTTGTTGTCAAGGTTTTGGAACCTCTGCAGTGTTATGGCGGGATTGCGGGCCTGCTCATCAAGTTCAGCAGCGGTGGCCAGTGCAGGAGATGAACCGTAGAGAAGCAAGGCACTGCAATAGGCCAACTGTTGGGTGACCTCAATGCGATCCTGGACAGCAGGCAACGTAGTCTTCATCACAGGCGCAGGCAAGTTCTTGAGAAAGATGTTCGAGATCCTCTTGGTTTCGACAGGTGCAGGCAGGGGCTTGTCGACAGGAGGGGTGGATGTGACAGCTTGGTCGGCAACTGGGTGAACGTCACTGGCTGAGGATGCAGTAGGCGGTCCTACAACTTGAGGAGGGGTTTGAGCACTCACTGTCTGGTTGGTAACCGTGGCATCGACCTCTTTTGTCTTGGATTTGGAGAAGGCGAGGATCTCACGAATTACGTCGCGCTTGCTGACGCTCTGGGTGTCATTGGCTTTACCAGCATCGCTAGTAGCATGCGGACCTGGTTGATTGAAGGGTTTGTTGACCATGTTGTGTGCTGTTATGGATATTAACGACAACGAGTGTTAGTAATCAATAATAACTGTGTAGGCGCACTTGTAGGGTTGGCATGGAGGGCAATTAATGTTCTACAAAGTGCGTACCCTAAGGTGTTTCTGTGGCTGTGTGCGAAGTTTGCAAAGATGGATTTGGAGTCGGTCAGAGATGGTGAGGATGGCGGAGATGGCCGAGTAACCAGAGTGAGTACTGCAAGAAAACACAAAGCGCAAGGAAATTAGCACCATGAATCGTGCTGTCGACATGCAAGGAAGCCTTCTGGCGGGGTTGTTATCAAAAACACCAAGGCAGGCACTTACTGTGATTCCTGTTTGTTATTTTCTTTTTGTGTGATCTTTAGCAAGACTGACTGTCAATGCCGAGGATGTTTGTTTTATTTTGTTTTGTTCTTTTGGTGTATCTAAATAGAGAGATGGCGTGAACATGACATTAGTAATGGAACCTGCTCCGCGGGAAAGAGTCGAGGCCTTCAATGTCGTTGGCGCAGAGACAATTGTTAGCAGAAAATACCTACTTTTTTACGTTTTGTGTTAGGCACGAGTCTCCGGGTTGTGGAGCAATTGGGTTGTTGTTGGTCTTTCCCTTGTAAGAAAGACTTGGCCAGTTATGGGGTAAGGAGAGGGAGTATGTTGACTATATTGTGAAAGGCTATTGGATGCATGTTAGAGAGCGATCTTTCAGAGGCCAGCGTGTAAACCGTTTTCACTGCTGCTCTGTTTGCTGAACAAGGCGTACTCTTTCTTGGACAGGTGTAAGGTTGTTTTGTCGAAGGGAGCAGGTTCCTGATGCAGGAGTCTGGCGAATGAATACAAGGAAGACGAATGTGAGGAGAAGAGGGGATGGCGAATGAGAGGAAAAGGTGTTGACGATGACAAAAGGGAGGTGAATGTCGGAGGAGGAAGAGAAGAGAAAGTAGAAAAGGTGTGAAATGGGAGAAGCGCACATTAACGAGATATTTGAGCCCACTTGCCATTTGCACTATCTTGTTTTTACTTGCGCTCCCCCTTCAATCGATCGCTTTCTTGACCCTTGTCCAGCCTAGCCTCACCCTTGCACCGCCTGAATGCCTTACAATGCATCACATCCACAAGAACCAAAGATAACCAATGTGCCATTTTATTCCTATGAGTGCTTATGTGTGTATGTGCTGTTGATGCTTGTTTTATCGCTTAACTATCTTCTCCACAGGGCAATATCCCACTATCCAGTCGCACAACAGCCTAGCAATGTTCTTTCCCGCAATCGTCTCCGTCTCCATCGTCTATGTCATATCAATCCACAACAAAACAAAGAGACAACGACAAAACGCGTTAATGATGGC
Organism: Linnemannia hyalina; assembly: GCA_019671135.1. Taxonomy (NCBI): domain Eukaryota; kingdom Fungi; phylum Mortierellomycota; class Mortierellomycetes; order Mortierellales; family Mortierellaceae; genus Linnemannia; species Linnemannia hyalina. The sequence continues at coordinate 1,329,888 of JAHRHY010000015.1, forward strand.
ATTCACCTTTCTCAACACATGCAGATACTTACGGAGATGAGGGGCTCAAAGGAGTTAACATAAACACACCCGGAACAACCTCTACCTGTCCCAATCCTCCACCGCTTCTTCTGTGCATCCAGTTCGTGCTGCTTTTGAGCATGCCTCTCAAACACACCTGTTTTTGCTCCGACGGCGCACTCTCTCCCTCACCAACCACAACCTCGGGCCCGCACCATCCTCCCTCCACCAGAGGAATAGGCCTCAACTGAGGATAAGCCTTCCATTCCTTATGTTTAACCCACCTCCTGTTCGAATACAATCGATCCAACAAATCCTTCAACAGCACCTCTGGCGAAAAGATCTTTGTAATCGCCTCCCCATTCGAAAGTCGGGCTTGAATACTAAGAGAAATAAACTCTGCGCGCGAGTTGGTGGAGAGGATATGATGGAAGAAGGAGGAAGTGGTGAACAGACAACTGAATGAGTCTTGGGGTTGAAAGTGAAAAGTGGGTGAAAAGTGCTAGCAAGGCGAAAAGCGAGAAAGAAAGAAGAGGAAGATGATAGAAAAATAAGGATGCGCCATGGTGTGTGTGTGAATTGTTCGCTTGTTCGTTTGTTTGTTTGTTCGCTTGTTTGTAAGTTCACCGGCCACTGTCCCTGTGCGTCCATACCCTTTGTCAGAAACGCATTACTTTCTTTTTTCCCTTCTGTTACTGTTGTGATCGATACGCATGCATGTCGGACGACAAGAAGATGGGAGAAAGGTGAAGAGAGAGTCACGAGCTACTGTTCCACTTTGTCTTTCTTGACACCTGCAAGAGCCCCTTGAACCTCTTCGGAACAGCCAACAGCATCAAGACAAGACAAGCGAAAAACGAACACATCCAACTATCCAACTGGTCACCAAATCAGAATCAGGTTAGTCTCAAATAAGGTTATCAGCCAGACAGAGACAATCGATCAATGCCCCACCCTTTTCTTTTACCTCTGTCGTGTCCCCATGCAGCATTAAGAATGCCGTTAACGATATTGGGCATCGTGTCCCAATCATGTACCATAACTCCCCGAGGTATTCCGTTGGCATCGGGAACGATGAGATGTTGTTGGGCGATAACATGTGTTGCGAAGAATAAGAAGGATATGATGTGCAACATATTTTAATTAAAAAAAATAATTCCTCAACGGTGAAATGCATGTTAATCTCAGGGCTCTTCAGCGGCCGTAAAGATACCTTCCTCGTTGACATATTGGAGAAGTTCACCAATTCCAGAGAACCCCAATAAAAATTCACGCAGAAGATACCAAGATGAGTCTATGTCACACAACAGACCGTCATCCTCATTCATGTTAAACCACGTAATACAATCTGTCCCATCTTTGGATTTAAACCCATCATAGACGACAAATGGGCCCAATTCGACAGGACCAGACCTAATAAAAGACTTGTATTCATCCACAGTAGTATCTTTTTCCACGTACGTCAACTCTATGTGATCTTCACGCTCCATGGCATTCAAGACGTGTCTGACGCGATCTGGGAGTGGTACTTTGTAGAATATGTAAAAAGGATAGGTGGACATGACGTCTTAAAGAGCTAGGTTCGAGGTTGTTGACTAGAGGCAGGTAGCAAGGGGAGGAAAGAATAGGGTAAGGGAAGGCAGTCTTGAAGAAATACACGAGCGCTTTTCTTTTTTCTTGTTCCTTGTTTGTGTTTGATGTTTCTGACCGACAACGACTTACTTCCTCTTGAACTTGGTTGTTGGTTTGTTCAAAAGTGCTGATTCCAAACGTGGGAGTCTGATGAATGTAAAAAGTAGTAAAAGGGTGGATGTTGAATGAGCAGAAAGTGTTGCTGATGAAAGGAGAGAGGGCGATGATGTTGGCGGAGGGAAAGTGAGAAAGGAGAGAAACGAAAAGAGAGAAGGAAGGGATACAAAAAAAAGAGAGAAGAAAAGCAAAAGAAGGGCAATCCGAGTCCACATGACTTTGATCCACAAGTGTCCTACAGAGGACGGACTACTTGCATTGTCATAGGTGCCATGGACATATGTCCCGCCCTCACCACCCTTGCTGTCGAAAAGAAGAGAAGGAACATTTAGTTTTCGTCAGTTAAAAAGGAATAAAAGAAGTCACACATATGGGCATGGCACCGTAGACAATGATACCTATGTCAATACAGTGAGCCATAATGGTTTACACCGTCATTTTTACCCCTTGCACCTGTACAGCAGGCCAACAAAAAGATGAATGCTTGAACAAGGAGAATAGTAAAGCTAAAATTAGTAGCGAGAACCATGATGCATATTTTGTACCAGACAGAGACTATCGATCAAATCATATTTTTTATTCATATGAGTTTCTTTGCCCCTCCTCTGTGAAGACCTAGATAGATGGCGTTTCAATCAGTGCCACTTTTTCCGTATGTCGTGAGGTATCTGTGGTCTAATTAATCGCACTTTTACTGTAGTATTTGTAGTGCACCAGAGGTCGCTTGCTTGCTCCCTGTCTCTTTTAACATATTGCAGTGAGACATAGCAACTGAAATGACAAGTGTTTCCTTGCCGCATCACAGACTCGTCTTCTCTTTATTTGCTACCAGTTGAGGGTACTACAGCTATCCTACAATCCTGCCTACAAACCCTGCCTTCTGTAACATCGGGAACAATCGGATTCAGATTCAGATCCAGGTGGACAAAAGAGACAATTGATCAGATGTATTTTTATTAATGAGTCCTTTGCGCCTCCGTTCTTCGTAACTAGAGCTCCACTGGCTACTCCCCATTGTTCATCCTCGCAAGGATCGAGGAGCTACCGATGGCCCCACTCTGGGTCAGCACCTTCTTGTTGTTCGGGCTCAGACCAGCAACGTCCCTGAGTATCATCTCTGCGGCACAGAGGATCCTAAAGAACCCACAGCTACCTGACTACAACACCTACACCCTCACCGGTCGATTATCGCCACCGAAAAGCTAACCTACTCCCTTGCTTTCTATTGCTTTTTTAGGTTCATCAGCGGTGCTTGTGAGCTGCACTCAGACCATTGGCCAACCTCGCTACACCCCCTCGGACATTTAACAATTCACCATGTCCCACGACATAAAAAAACCCTAAGTGAATCAAGACAAAATATTTTGAGTGTTGATTAAGTCGGAGTTGACTCTCACGTCATCTCTCCACCTCACTCACTCACTTCATGCGTTTACTAGAGAGATTTCACCGCCTACCCAAAAAAAAAAAAAAAAAAAAAAAAAGAGAGAGAGGTGGGGGAAACGATGTGGTACAATGCACAACGAGCCTAGCCTATGGTCTCGACATCGGTATTATCCTTCCTGTTAACCTGTAACCCAGGTAAGCGAAGAAAAATAAAAGCTGACGCGGAAAATAACGTCGAAGCCGCGATTGTCCATCGCAGATCTTATCTGGCGATCAGATCCAAAACAAGTCGCGTCCCAGATAAGGTTATCAGCGACTGAGCTGAGGGAATTGTCAAGGACATAGCAATGGTCAGTTTAATATTAGAAACAACAGCAGTAAAATAACAGCATAAATGCAGGCAAAGTATATTCAGTCTGATTTTATTTCTTTGCGACTCCATTCGTCATCCATTTCCTACTCTTCGACATCCAATCGTCCACCTTCGCCCAAAGTTACATAGTCGTCAATGGCACCACGCTGCACCAATAGCTTCTTGTTCTCCGCACTAAGGCCACCCACGTCCTTCATAATCAATCCGCTGGCACACAAAAGCCCAAGGTTTGTGCCCCACTGCATCTTGACCACAACACCTTTCTCGTCCTCACCTTCACCTTCACCTTCACCATAGCTCAACACTCGCCAGACACGAACGGATCCGTCCTGACAACCAGTGACAAACTCCATTGGTACAATTGGATTCCAAGCAATGTCCTGCACGGTATTGAAGAACTCGAGGATTGACGCAACACACAACCAACTCTCCATTGCCACTTCTGCCTCTACATCTTCAGGCTGACGCTTCCAGACTCGAACCGTGTTGTCGACACTGCTGGACGCGATCCATTGGCCACAAGGTGTATAGGCCATGGATACGATCATACCGTTATGTCCATCCAACATCGCACTCGGTTCCTCCGAAACAAAGTCCCAAAGTTTGATCGTCCTGCTGGTCCCTAGAGCGAGCTGCTGACAGTTTGGAGAATAGGCTACTTTCTGAAAGGCCTCCTTCCAGACCAACTTTCTGCATTGGACGAGTTCCTGGGTATCTGCAACGAACAGGACTACATGACCGGTCGCACAAACAACTACAAGCTGGTGTCCAGAGGGCGAGAACATCATGTCGCCAATGCCAGAATAGTTCCCTTCGTCGAGATCGGCAAGAATGTATTGCTGGTCCGTGTCGTGGAGGTCCCAGAGTCGAATCGTCTCATCCCTGCTGAACGACGCGATCCAGCGGCCACAAGGGGACAAGGCTATCTTGACTACTGCTTGTTTATGTCCCTTCAACACAAGTCCCTACATGCCAGTCCGACAATCCCACCATCGGATCGCATTATAGCCACCGTTAGTCGCCATTTGATCCCAATTGCCCGGCGAAAATGACGGAGATATAATCGTTGAAAAGTCTGGGGTCGTGAACGGAGCTGGTTCAGGTTCTCCAGTCGAGGATTTCCATTGCTGAACTGTGCTGCGAATACTGTAAGAGAAGGCGGCGTGACCATTGGGCGAGTATGTCACCTTCCGTACATATTGAATTCGACTTTTCACCTCGACAATCGACAAACAAGTCTCGACATCCCACAAGCGCACCTTGCCGCCGTTTCTTCCAGACGCAATCTGGCGACCATCCGGAGAGAAGGCAATATCGCACACGAAGTTGCTATGACCGGTCAGGATGGAAAAAAGGCTCCCCGTCGACGCATCCCATAATCGTACCATCAGATCCTCGCACGAAGTAAGAATCCATTGACCGTTCGGAGAAAACAGGATCCTTCCAACAGTGTTGGTGTGGCCGCGTAGAGCTGGGCCTAGCTCTCTGGTGACAGCATTTCAGACCTGTGCTGCGCCATTGTCGTGACTAGAAGCAAGCCACTGGCCATCCGGAGAATAGGCAAGGCTGTATACCCCTCCCAAAGGAGGAGTCACAACAACCCCTGGCTCCCCTGTCTCTGGATCCCAAAACCGAATCGTGCCATCCCAACTGCCTGATACAAGATGTCGACCGTCCGGGGAATACTTGACGCTTCGGGCCTTGTGAGTATGGCCCTTCAAGACAAAGACGCTCTCTCCCGTCTGAGAGTTCCATATCCGCACTGTGTAGTCGTTGCTGGCGGACGCAATCTGTGTGCCGCAAGGTGAGCAAGCAACAGACGTAACCTCCTCGGTGTGACCTTTCACATGAAATACCTTCTCCCCGTTGATGCAATCCCAGACACCAAGCGTGTGGTCGTTGCAGCCGTATACGATATCTCTGCTGTTGTGCGAAAACACTACACAGAAGGCATCCCGAACGTTCTCGACTTGGCATAGCATGTTCCAGGTTGATGTGTCGTACATAATGAGCCCGCCACCACGCTGAGCTACACCAAATATCTTGCCATCAGGAGAATACACACAGGCCTCCACCCACCGACCCGTTTCAAGATTTGGCAACTCTCCGAAGCGCACATCCTCCATCTTCGCATTTCTCAAGTCAGCCTGCCGCAACCAACTCCGTGTAAGGTTCACGCCCACCAAGTCGGCTCCTCGAAACAGAGTAGAATCGAACTGACCTTCAGAAAGGTCGGCGCCAGGGACCTTGATACCTTGCAGATCTGCGCCGTTGAAGTTAAAGCCGGCTTTGACTAGGATGGTTATGGCGTTGGTGGCGCCAGTAGTGGTGGTGACGGCGGCATCGGTCTTGGAAAGGTTGACGACAGAGAGGAGCTGCTGGTTAAAGTCGAGTCGAGCTTTACGCGGTCGCATAGGAACTGAATTATGGAGGGTTCAGTAAGTAGGTTACGCCTGAACAATGGGTTACTAGGGTCAAACTCATGGGCGGTAGAGGAAGGTGTTTCCGTTTCCGTTGTAGAGTCATCGTCCGTCCTGACCGGGTTGTAGACAACTCGAGAAAAGAAATACTCCAGCATGGATCTATGAAGGAACCGGATTTGGTTGCCTGTACGAGTCAAGGGACAATATTCCTGCAACAGTCGCACATTTGGATCTGTTCCAAAGAACTCTGCCTTCTAGGTGTCGTGGTCATGAAAGTGGGTGTACTGGACAACTGGGTTTCCATTCTGTCTCTCAAAGTTCGCCAGCGCCAGCCTCATGGCGTAATCAGTGCCCATCGATACAAAGCCTGCACCCAATAACTCATTGAAGGCCCGTCGGTCATCCTGTGGCAAGTCATTGTCCTGGAGACGACCTCTATGGACACTCAGCCAGCGTTCAACAAAGATATCATAGAGTTGAACGCGGGTTACCCTGACAGTCAAGAGATCCTGCTTGCCCTCGGCAATGGATGGCAAAGCTTCGAGCGCTAGCGGCAGAAGGAAGGGGATCTTGACCAGGTCCATGAGGTTGGGGATAGTGGTGAGCATCCGCATATAGTCCCCCGTAACCCAAGGTCGAGGCTCGAGCGGGACGTAGCAGGTGACATATTCCTCGATCTGCTCCTTGGACGAAGGCGCAATAACAGCTTCTTGAAAGAGATTTGTCCAAGTCGACTGGTCCCAGTCGACAGGCTGAGGCTGGAATCGAGAGCGGTAGTCCGATTCCAAAAACTGACTACGGCAGCTGATGACGATCTTGGATCTCCACTGTCCCGGCTGGTTGAGCTGGTTGGTGGTGTGGAAATTGATCTTGAGCTGACGTTCATCGTAACCATCACAGATAAGAATAAACTGTCGGTGGTGCTTCATCTCCTGGATGTGATCTTCCGAGAAGTTGTACTGCAGTAACTGCTTCTCGATCAGATCATGCTCTGGGTCGTCAATGGTGGGAAGGTTGATATAGAGAGGGATGGATTCGCCATGCTTGTAGTCTGTCCAGAGTTGGTGTTCCAAGTGTCGATTAAATGTTGACTTTCCAGCTCCTGAATAACCTAGAATAAGCATCACTTGACGTTGACTCGCCAAAAACTCCTGCACTTTCTCTTTGAGAGAGAAGAGGTCGTTGTCTTGGGCTTGGAGTTTGGCCTTAGCCATAGGAAGGATGTAGATGAGCTGCTTTAACTCCCCTAGCCGCCGCATCGGAAGTTGCAGAGGTCATCCTCGAGATGTACTGTATCTTGCACGTCGATTTCGATGCCGTGAAAACTGTCGGTGTGTTGTTTGTTGTTAGAGTCGTCTTTGTCTCCATTGGCATGTGTTTGAATGGGTGAGTCATGAGTCATGTTGCGAGCGCTAATAATCAAAATGACAATTGCCATGTTGTTAGCAATGCAAACTAAACAATGATAGGGGAGTACGTCCAGACATGACTTTTTTATTTTTTTCGACGATACTGAGCCATGGCCTTGTCGATCTTCGCCTTTTCTTTTATTGTTTTTGTTGTCCCAACCCTGTACCTTGTCGCCGCTGACCGACTATCTAAAGGACGCCAAAAGAGAAAGCAGAGTTATATAACTTCAAAGGAAACTAACAAAAGGAACAATGCATGTAGGTTGAGGCATCTCTCACCGAGCCCTTCTTTTATATGGCATCCTCCACTGCGCACAAGTCAATCCCAGGCACGAAATATTCGCTGCCATTTTTATTCATCGAACAAAGCGCAATAATTTGGTTATCACCTACATTATGTGCAAACGGAGATTCAGGAGCACTTCGGTTGATCAATTTTGAATCAAGATGTCGCCTGCCAATGCACGAAAAAACAAAACAAGTACATGTCGTTCGGTCTGTTCCTCTATGGCAACAGCGGCCAGAAAAAGAACCTCAAAGGCACAGCACCTTTTTTTTTGCGCGCGGAGGCGTAGGAATACATCATATGTATTATACTATAACCTTGCTAATAACCTTCCCACCACCATGATCCACCTCCTACTACTCAACGCCCAGACCTCCAACTTCCCCTAAAGTCAAAGACTCGTCAATGGCGCCGCGCTGGACCAATAACTTCCGGTGCATCGGACTAAGGCCAGTCGCACCCTTGAGCACAAGACCTTCTGCGTTGAGAACCGCAAGATTAGTGCCCCAGAGTAGCTTGACGACAACACCCTCACCATCGCTCGACACTCGCCAGACTCGGACAGATCCGTCTCTGCAACCGGTGGCAAATTCCATAGGGACGGTCGGATTCCAGGCAATGTCAAGGACGGGATCAAAGTAACTACGGACTGTCGAGACACACGACCAGGTCTCCGTATCGCCTGGTGGTCGCCGCCTGCGCCAGACTCGAACTGTTTTGTCCGCACTGCCGGAAGCAATCCATTCGCCGCAAGGTGAGTAGGCAATGCATTCCACCCATTCTGTGTGTCCTCTCAGCTCGATAGCACAATCCTCTGACTGCACGCTCCAGAGGCAGATCGAGCAATCACCGGTTCCGACTGCAAGCTGCTGACCGTCCGGCGAAAACGACATCGCCGCAATACCCCGATGTGTGGACTTAGACATTATTAGACTTTTCGATTGAGCATCAAAGACCCAGATGGTGCCACCCCGAGTGCCAACTGCGAGCTGATGTCCGGTCGGGGAGAATGCCAAGTAACGGATTCCTTCCTCATCGACTCCGTCATTCTCAATAAGTACGTGCATTTTTTGAGTACTGGCAAGGTCCCATAGCTTCACGGTATTGTTCGAGTCAACAGAAACGATCCAGCGACAGAAAGGCGACATGGTAACGTACTTCGCCCCGCTGTAGCCTTCCAGAATAGCCTTTGGACCTCCTGCTTGAAGCTCCCACAATCGAAGAGTCATGCCTTGCTTGACAACTGCGGTTGCGATGCCGTCCAATGAATATGATACGGATCTGACTGATAGAGATTCCGGTAACTCAATCGGAGGTGTCACAAGCGTTCCTGTCAGAGAGGTCCATTGCTTGACTGTTTTGCCGTTGCTGAGAGTAAGAATAGCTTGGCCATTCGGAGAGTACATTGTCCTCCTTACAGCCCCAGGTTGATCCTGTTGCTCAACACTCGACATCAAGATAGAGTCGACATCCCACAGCCGCACTCTGTTGTCATCGCCACCCGATGCGATTTGAAGGCCATTCGGAGAAAAGACGACATCGTTCACAGCGGTCATATGGCTTGATAGCGTGTTAATGGGAGTGCCTGTCGACGTGTCCCATAATCTCACTGTTTCGTCCAGGCTGGAAGAAGCGATCCACCGGCTATCTGGAGAAAAAGCAATTCCCGTAACGCTTCTGGTATGGCCATGCAGGACGGGACCTGGCTCTCCAGACGCCGCGTGCCAAAGTTGCAAATCGCCCCCCGCATGACCAGAAGCAATCCACCGTCCATCAGTAGAAAAGGCAAGACTGAGAACCTCCTCCATGGAAAAGTCCAAAACAATCCCTACTTCTCCTGTCTCCGAGTTCCAAAACCGAATCGTCCCATCCCAACTACTCGATATCAGCCGCTCACCGCTCGGAGAATATTTGACACTCCAGACCTCGTCCGTGTGACCCTCTAAGACAAAGAGACTCTCTCCGGTCCGAGAATCCCATACTCGTACTGTTTCGTCATTGCTAGATGAGGCGATTTGCTTGCCACAGGGAGAAAAGGCAACGGAGTACACAAAGTTGTTGTGCCCTTCCATGACAAACATCTCTTGGCCGCTGGCACAATCCCACAGCCTAACCAACCCATCCTCCCCTCCAAACACGACCCTTGTGCCGTCGGGAGACAATCCCAAAGTTTCCACCTCATCCGGTCCTGCAAAAGAATAGGTTTCCATCCATGATGAAGTGTTGTAAATGATAACACCCATTCTCAAAATCCCTACACCCACGGCAAGCGTTCTTCCATCAGACGAGTAGGCACAGGCACGCACAAAGCTCTCCACCTCTAGGTACGGGAGTTCCCCAAATTGGACACCATCCATCTTTGCGCCGCTCAAATCCGCCTCTCGCAACCAGCTCCTCGAAAGATTGACATCCGTCAAGTCTGCTCCTTGGAACTGCGCATAGTCAAACTGACCACCGGAAAGGTCAGCACAAGGGATCTTTACGCCGCGGAGATCGGCACCATGAAAGGCCACACCAGATCGGACAAGAATCGTTATGGCGTTGGCGGCGGCGATGGTTGCAGTCTCATCGGTCTTGGACAGGTCGATCACAGCCCGGAGTTGTGGCTCGAAATCTGGGGTTGACTTGACCCGATCACACAGGAACTGGATGATGGATGGTTCAGCAAGCAGGTTCTTCTGGAACAAGGGGCCGTTGCCATCGGACGAGAGAGCGGAGGGGGATGCATTCTCACATTCTGGATCCATGTCTTCCCCCACAGTCTCGATCGGGTTGTAGATGACGCGAGAGAGGAGATATTCCAGCACCGATCGATGTACGAAGCGAAACAAGCTGCCGGTGCGCGTCAATGGGGAGGCCTCACGGAGTAACTTGGCCTCGGGATCATTCCCAAAGAAATCCGCCTTCCAAGAGTCCTTGTCCTGTAGATGAACATACTGGACAACCGGGTTGGCGCCCTGCTTCTTAAAGATCGCCGCAGCCAAACGTAGCAAGTAGCTGATCCCGCATCCAATAAAGTCATCGTCCATTAGGGAGGTGTATGCTTCCAAGTCCTTCTGGCTCAGCTTGTTGGGTTGGATGCGGAGTCGGTTCGTCTCCAACCACTGGTCCACAAACATATCGTAAAGACGAACGCGGGTGATGCGAATGCTCGTAAGAGCTTTGTTCAAAGCGACCAGGCCAGGGAGAGCCTTGAGAGCGAGGGTGAGCAGGAATGGGTTTTTGACGAGATCCATGATATTGGGGATGGCTGTCAACTTGTACATGTACTCCTCCGAGGACCAGGCAGACTGGTTTTTGAATAAAAGCACCGTCTCTGGATCTTGGACATACTGCTCGACATAGTTCTTGACCTGATCCTTGGAAAAGGGGGTGATGACAGCTTCTTGGAAGACATCCTGAGAACCAGAAGCGTAACGATCTGTGGGCTGCGGCTTGAACCGATCGACGTAGGTGGGTCCGAGGAACTGGGTGCGACAGCTGATGACCATCTTGGTGTTCCACTGTCCTGGTTGGTTCAGCGCATTGCTTCGATGGAGGTTGTCCTGTTGCTGACTCTCGTCGTACCCGTCGCAGATGAGTACGAGTTCGCGGTGCTGCTTCATCTCCTGGATCTGATCGTCGCTGAAGTTGTTGGCCCTCAGATGCTTGGCGATCAAATCCTGGTCTGGCCGGTCGATGGCAGGGAGGTTGATGAACAGGGGGATAGGTCCACCCTGCTTGTAATCGGTCCAGAGTCGATGTTCGAGGTGGCGGTTGAATGTCGACTTGCCAGATCCAGAGTCACCTAGTACCAACATCACTTGTCGCTGACTTGCCAGGAACTCTAACACTTTCTCCAGCAGAGGAAAGACATCTTCGTCCTTGGCCTTCAGACTAGGTTTCGCTAACGGTGAGATATAGACTGTCTGGTGGTGCTGCTGTAATCGCTGGACTTGATATTGGCATAAGTCGTATTCGAGGGGAGTAATGTTTTGAACGCGCGCGAGGATCGGAGACGATGTAGGCAGAGGAAGACGGTTCCTCAGCGGGTAAGGAAGTCGGGTAGTGGTGCCTTGATCCTGGTGGAGGTCTCTGAGTAAGTCAATGGCAATGGTCTTGACGGCCTGGTCTGAAACGGTACTGAGTTTGCCAATAATGTTAACCATCCAGCTCTGGACGCTTTCATCCTTCCCCCACTCTAGATCGTTCATGTACAGGTCTCCGAGAAGGTCGACGGCTTGCTGGCGGACATTGATATTCCAGATAACATCGGATGCGATCTCTCCCAGAATCTGGCAGATACCCCATTGGAACAAGGGGTCACCACGACAAGGTGCCTCGTAAATGAGTTGGTTGAGATCCTTCAGCTGGCCTGCTTGGAAAAGAGCCTGAGCAACACGGATGGCTGCGTACCATGGACGCTTCTTTCCTTCAGAGAATCCTTCCTTGAGACCATCCAGAACTCCGCGGCCACTCTCCATCACAGAGTTCACACCCTTGTAGACATCACTGGCAACTCCAATGAAGCCACCGAGTGCTTCTTGAAGGTTGACTAGACCCTCAAGAACTGCTTCTAGATCCAGCTTGAATACACCAGAAACCTGGATGAGGCCATTTACAACTCCAGTCCCGTGTCGAAGAACTGACTGAAGAGCGCTCTCATCATCAGGGACATACTGGAGCGCCTGGAATGCATAACAAGCTTGGTACATCAGGTACGCATCCGAGCTACCCTTCAGTCCTGACAAGATTCCCGACAATGGCTCATGATCCTCGACGCGGTCCAAATCCTTGACCTTGTGCTCTGCCATCACGTCAAGAAGTCGCGACAGCGCCAGTGTGAGATGAAAAGGGTGCGCCGAGGACTGCTGGTGGGTGTCCTGTAAGCAAATCCTAAGGACACGGAGGATCTTGACCAAGTCGTCAGAGATCAGAGAGTCAGGAGGGGCCACTTGGACCAACTGAACTACGCCTTGCAGGAGATCGACATTCAGAAGAACAGACTGCTCGAATGCGGTGATGGTGCACGACAGCAGGCTGCGGTAAGTCTCCTTGTCCAAGACAGGGCCAAGAAGGACAATCTCGGCAATCTCGGTCGAGTCTTTGAGGACATCCTTGGCAAACTCGTCGACCATGCGTGTTCCCAGCCAGGAGATACGTTCCTTCGCAGGCAAGTTCTTTTCCATCTCTGCAAGCCAATCAAGTTCCTTGTTGTCAAGGTTTTGGAACCTCTGCAGTGTTATGGCGGGATTGCGGGCCTGCTCATCAAGTTCAGCAGCGGTGGCCAGTGCAGGAGATGAACCGTAGAGAAGCAAGGCACTGCAATAGGCCAACTGTTGGGTGACCTCAATGCGATCTTGGACAGCAGGCAACGTAGTCTTCATCACAGGCGCAGGCAAGTTCTTGAGAAAGATGTTCGAGATCCTCTTGGTTTCGACAGGTGCAGGCAGGGGCTTGTCGACAGGAGGGGTGGATGTGACAGCTTGGTCGGCAACTGGGTGAACGTCACTGGCTGAGGATGCAGTAGGCGGTCCTACAACTTGAGGAGGGGTTTGAGCACTCACTGTCTGGTTGGTAACCGTGGCATCGACCTCTTTTGTCTTGGATTTGGAGAAGGCGAAGATCTCACGAATTACGTCGCGCTTGCTGACGCTCTGGGTGTCATTGGCTTTGCCAGCATCGCTAGTAGTATGCGAACCTGGTTGGTTGGAGGCTTTGTTGACCATGTCGCGCGCTGTATGGAGAACAACGACAATGAGTGTTAGTAATCAATAATGATTGTATAGGCGCACTTGCAAGGTTGGCATGGAGGGCAATTAATGTTCTACAAAGTGCGTACCCTAAGGTGTTTCTGTGGTTGTGTGCGAGGTTTGCAAAGATGAATTTGGAGGCGGTCAGAGATGGTGAGGATGGCGGAGATGGTTGGGTAACCAGAGTGGGTACTGCAAGAAAACACAAAGCATAAGGGAATTAGCACCGTAAGTCGTGCTGTCGGTATGCAAGGAAGCCTTCTGACGGGGTTGCTATCAAAAACACGAAGGCACTTACTGTGTTTCCTGTTTGCTGGCTTCTTTTGTGTGATCTTTAGCAAGACTGACTGTCAATGCCTAGGATGTTTGCTTTTTTTGTTTTGTTCTTTTGGTGTATCTAGATAGAGAGATGGCGTGAACATGGCATTAGCAATTGGTCTTACTCCGCGGGAAAGAGTCGGAACTCCTCGCGTAGAGGAAATCGCAATCTAATAACGCCTACTTTTTTGAGCTATGTGTTTCGTACAAGCTTCCCGGTAGTGGAGCAATTGGTTGTTGTTGGTCTTGTCCTTTGTAAGAAAGTGACCGGTTATGGGGTTTGAATGAGAGTAAGTATGTTGACCATATTTCGAAAAGGCAATTGGATGCATGTCAGAGAGCGATATTTCAGAGGCGAGCGTGTGAACCGTTCTCGCTGCTGCTCTGTTTGTTGAACAAGGCGTACTCTTTCTTGGGCAGGTGTATGGTTGTTTTGTCGAAGGGAGCAGGCTCCTGATGCAGGAGTCTGACGAATGAATACAAGAAGGACGAATGCGAGGAGAAGAGAGGATGATGAATGAGAGGAAAAAATGTTGACGATGACAAAGGGGAGGTGAATGTCGGAGGAGGAAGAGAAGGGAGAGAAGGAAGAGAAAGTAGAAAAGGTACAAAAAGGGACAAATATACATTGAAAAACAACGACGAGATATTTGAGCCCACTTGCCAACCATGGCACTGCCTTTCGTCCCATGATGCCATCTGCCCTGTCTTGATTTTACTAGCGCGTTTTGCTCTTCTTTCGACCGATCACATAGACTTCCTCCTCAGTGCCCTGTTCAGCCCTATTGTGAGCAAGAACAATGTGCTTCCCCTACCTTAGTCCTTTAACTCATTCTAAGTTTTCTCCTCTACAAAATTCGTATTTTGCGGGGTGTGATCCCTTCTAATCTAATCAGGTTTTGCAGATTATTCTTCCTCTACCTCATTTATCAAAACACGATTCAAAGTCAAGTTCGTCCTCGATCCTGCCCCACGACTTTTTCTTCTTTCTCGAGGACAGGGTCCAGGGATCTGGACTCTGCCTTTTTTGCAGTCGCTCACAGAATCGTGTTGTCTTGTGCGGGAACGAAACACACTTTTTTTGGTGGCGCAAGTTTCACACGGTCATGCAACACTTTTTCTCTTAGATCACACCATCTCTTGTCCTTCCTCTCCATCCAGATCTCTTTCCGCTTCCTTGTCCCCATCACCCTCCCCCACACCACAAACCCATTCACAATGCCACCCCCCGAACTAATCATCTATCTAGAACCATCCCTCCACACCACCCTCTACACCCAAATCTCCCACTACTTCACCGCCACCACCCACACACCCTTCGCAGGAAACGAAGCAACCCGCTACCCACCCCACACAACAATGGTCGGATTCTTTAACACAACCACACCACCAACCACACCGCCACCGTCCCCGCAATCCTTGAGCATATCGACACCTGACGTATTCACATCCAAACCTTCACTTCGACCACTCCGGACCAACAACCAACGTCCCCCAAAACAGTTATCAACGGCTGCTAATGCCCAAACCCAACCCTCCTCCTCATTAGCACAACACCCTCTCCTTTCCTTCTCGACCTCCTCCAAACCCTCTCCCAAACATTCCCAGACCTAGGTCTCCGCCGAAAGCAAATCGACCACATCTCCCTCTGCTACTGGGACGAAGTCCAACCAGATTTCACTACCGTCCCTGACACCCTCACCCTCCAGATACATCTCCTCCCATGTATCGCCTAGCTGTGCCAACATATTGTGGAGTACACATCACCATTCAACAAAATGGCGCATATCCTGTATATTCCGAATTCATTGGATGATTGTTGGAAACTTTTCGACAAAAAAAATGATCGTCTCGATGTCGCCTAGTGCGGGCGAGAAGAAGAAAACGAGAGCGTATAGGCGTAAAAAATTCCTTCGCTTCTTCATGGTCACCATCGTCTTGGGCAAGAAATATTGCTGTTTCTAGGTCCCGAAGAAGCCATCTGCGCTCGGAAATGTAAGGCATGGTGAAGTCCAAAGGCGAAGTTGCAAGGACAAAAAAAAAAAATCCACCAAAAAAAAAAAAAACGACCCTGTTAGTGAACTCCGAAACCCTGTCTCGACACAGAAAAAAAAAAAAAAATTGGGTTACGAAGACGACGAAGGAAGTCTTACGTCCATTATCCGAGCAGACGAGCCATGTCTGTGCCCTCCCAACCCTCCCTTTCGTTTAGTTTAGTTTTTCTTTTCTCTTTTTTTTCGTGCTCGGTCAGAAAGATGGTATCCAGAGATCGAGCAGACTTTATTTTTCCTTAGTTTAGTTTCTCGAGTGCAACCCATGAAGACTGATTACATAGACATGGCTCGTCTGCCCTAGCTGGATAATGGCTTATTCACACAGCCCTTGTGAGAATAGATTAATGTATCTTTTCGCCGACGACTTGTCCGACGGCTTATAAACATTGTACGAGATGGGAAACCCACTTCATGTCCCGCCCATCCCACCCCATTTAGTTTAGTGTTCTACCTCGCAAAGTTCCTACGCTGATGGTGAGGTTCTACGTACTGCGCTTTTTTTTCATTTATCTTTGGATTTACTGAGAAAATAAAGATTGTCACGTTAGACATGAAGTTTCCCATCTCGTACAATGTTTGTAAGCCGTCGGACAAGTCCTCGGCAAAAAGATACAAAGTGGAAGTGTAGTCCCGTCAATGAAACCTACACAGTTGGGAAAGCCCTCCGTTCTCATAACTCGTCCGATCTCCCTACTTCTCTCGGCGTTTGGCCAAACAACCCCAGCCATTCCGCATCTCCATTAAGGCATTAATAACGTGGCTGGTGTAAACCGTTGTAGTTCCAGTGCCAATACCAAAGAGGGCTTGCATCTTGCTGGCACTTGCTATGGTTCCATGGACTCCGAGTCGAGTCAGGGTAACCGCCAGCTGCAGGGAGGGGTGCGCTTGGAGCCAGACAAAGTTATTAGAGAATACCGGATGATCCTGTATCTCGTCCAAATGATCCGAGAATCCTTCTCGTGTCGCCCTGAACATCGACCGAAACTATGAGCTTTGGTTAGGCTTGGGAACATCTCGGTGAGGTCATGGGGTGGTCGCCTTGTTATCGTGCGCTCTGCAGTGTATCGCGAGTCTAGGACGTGTTGGTAAAGAAGACACAGATCTTTTGTTTCATCATCTTCGCCATCATTGTTCAAGAGAATGATGATAGTCTCCAACTCTTCGATTAGTTACCGGTGTTCGGACTTGTAAGGCTTCGCAGCCCTGGTGTTGTCAAAAAAGAGGAACAAGACAATTGAGGGCTGACATGAAATACATCTGCTCTCCAAGTGGTGTATTTCGACGCTTGTGATCAAAATAAGAGCTGAATCCCCAGATTTAACATCTTTTTTATGTTGGTTTTATGCGCCTGTGGTGTCTTTTGTACTCAAGGAAAACCGAATCTGGTATGTCCTGCGTGAAAAGTCGAGTGAGCTCTGTTGGCATGTTGTCAAGAGAAAAAGTGTTGTTTTGGCTTTCGGAGACGTGCTCTTCTCTGTGCGCATCAGTGGTACTATGTTTCAAGGGGCTACTGATTCCTGGTGGAGGGGCCTCATGAATAAAAAAAATGAATGTAAAGGAGAGCCGGATATCGAATGTAAGGAGATGTGTTGGTGATGGAAGAGAAGGGTGATGGCATTGGCAGAAGGAGAGAGCAAAGGACAGAAACAAAGTGCCAAAGAAGAAAAAGGGAGCAGATGAGCAAAAGAAGGAGCCTGAACCCAACCCACATGGCCTTGTAGATCTTCGCCTTTTCTTTTATTGTTATTGTTCCCCCAACCCTGAACCTTCTCACCGCTGACCGACTATCTAAAGGACGCCACAGAAGAAAGCAGAGTCGTACGCTTCAAAGGTAACTAGCAAAAGGAATAATGCATGAAAGGCGAGGTATCTCTCTCCGAACTCTTCTTTTTTATGGCATCCTTTACCATCACCACCTCCACTGCGCACAGATTAGTCCCAGGTACGAAATGTCCGCTGCCATTTTATTTATTCATCGATCAAAGCACTGTAATTTGTGTATCAGAACTGCACGTTCAGTTTCAGATAGGGTTATCAACTACTGTTGTGCAAACAGGGATCCACAATAGGAGCTCCTCGGTTGATCAGTTTTGAATCAAGGATGTCGCCCGCCAATGCACGAAGACAAAACAAGTACATGTCGTTCGGTCTGTTCTATGAAAGTCAGGACTACAAAACATGCAACAGCGATCAGAAAACGACCCTCAAAGGCACAGCGCTTTTTTATTACATAGGAATAAACACATAAGGTATTCTACTATTAGCCTTGTTGATCACCTTCTCGCTACCATGATCCACCTCCTACTCCTCAACGTCCAGTCGTCCATTTTTCTCCAATGTTAATGAATCGTCAATGGCGCCGCGCTGGACCAACAACTTCTTTTGCATCGGACTAAGACCAGTCGTACCCTTGAGCACAAGATCGGCGGCGTGGAGAATCGCAAAATTGGTACCCCAGAGTAGCTTGACGACAACATCCTCACCATCGATCGACACTCGCCAGACTCGGACAGATTGGTCCTCGCAGCCAGTGACAAATTCCATAGGAACTGTCGGATTCCAGGCAATGTCAAGGACCATGTCAAAGTAACCATGGATCGTCGAGACACACGACCAGTTCTCCATATCGCCTGGTGGTCGCCGCCTGCGCCAGACTCGAACTGTGTTGTCCTCACTGCCGGAAGCAATCCATTCGCCGCAAGGTGAGTAGGCAATGCATTTCACCACCTTTGTGTGTCCTCCCAGCTCGATAGCATGCTCCTCTGACTGTACGCCCCAAAGGTAGATCGAGCTATCATAGCTTAAGACTGCAAGCTGCTGGCCGTCCGGCGAAAGCGACATCGCCTCAATACTCCCATGTGTCGACTTGGACGTTATCAAACCTTTCGATTGAGTATCAAAGAACCAGATGGTGCCGCCCTGAGTGCCAACTGCGAGCTGATGTCCGGTCGCCGAGAATGCCACGCCATTGATATTCTCTCCATCAACTCCGCCATTCTCAATAAGTACGTGCTTTTGTTGAGTGCTGGCAAGGTCCCACAGTGTCACGGTATTTTCCCAGTCAACAGACACGATCCAACGACAGCAAGGCGACATGGTAATGTTCTTCGCCGGCCTTGGGACTTCTAGAATAGACTTTGGACCTCCTGCCTGAAGCTCCCATAACTGAACAGTCTCGTCTTGATCGTCTTGATAGACGGCAGCGGTTGGGATGCCGTCTAATGAATATGACACGAACCAGACTGATAGAGATTCTGGTAACTCGATCGGAAGTGGTACAGGCACCCCTGTGAGAGAATCCCATTGCTGGACGGTTTGGCTGTTGCGGAGGCCGTGGATGTTGCCGACTGTAAGAATAGCTTGGCCATTTGGGGAGTACACTGTCTTCTCTACTGGCCCGATTTGATCCTGCTGCTCAACACTCGACGTCAAAATAGAGTCGACATCCCACAGTCTCACCCTGCTGTCTTTCCCACCCGATGCGATTTGAAGGCCATTCGGAGAAAAGACGACATCGTTCACAATGGCCTTGTGACTTGACAGCGTGTTAATGAGAGTGCCTGTCGATGCGTCCCATAGTCTCACTGTGCCGTCACTGCTGGAAGAAGCGATCCACCGGCTATCAGGAGAAAACGCAATACCCGTAACGTAATCGGTATGACCATGCAGGACAGGACCTGGCTCTCCAGACACCGCGTGCCAAAGTTGCAATTCACCCCCCGCATGACCAGAAGCAATCCACCGTCCATCAGTAGAAAAGGCCAGGCTGTCAGTCGCGCCTAGGGAACAGTTCAAAACGACCCCTGGCTCTCCTGTCTCCGAGTTCCAAACCCGAATCGTATCATCACAACCGCCCGACACCAGTCGCTCTCCGCTCGGAGAATACTTGACGCTCGAGACTTCGCTCGTGTGACCCTCCAAGACAAAGAGACACTCTCCGGTCTGAGAATCCCACACTCGTACTGTGTTGTCTTCTCCGGCTGAGGCGATTTGCTTGCCACAGGGAGAAAAAGCAACGGATTTCACAAAGTCACTGTGCCCTTCCATGACGAACATCTCTTGGCCGCTGGCACAATCCCACAGCCTAACCAACCTCTTCTTCCCTCCAGACACGACTCTTGTGCCGTCGGGTGAAAATTCTATAGTTCGCACTTCATCCGGTACTGTAAAAGAATAGGTGCTCGTCCATGATGAGGTGTCGTAAATGCTAACGCAGTCGATTGTCCAGCCCAACACACCCACGGCAAACATTGTTCCATCAGACGAGTAGGCACAGGTATACACAGCGTCACTCAACTCCAGGTACGGTAGTTCCCCAAATTGGACACCCTTCATCTGTGCGCCACTCAAATCCGCCTTCCGCAACCAGCTCCTCGAAAGATTGACACCCGTCAAGTCTGCTCCTTGAAGCTGCACATAGTCAAACTGACCGCCGGAAAGATCGGCACTAGGGATCTTGACACCGCGGAGATCGGCACCGTGGAAGGCCACACCAGCTCGGACAAGAATCGTTATGGCGTTGGTGGCGGCAATGGTTGCAGTCTCATCGGTCTTGGACTGATCGATCACAGCCCGGAGTTGTGGCTCGAAAGCAGGGATTGACTTGACCCGATCGCACAGGAACTGGATGATGGATGGCTCAGCAAGCAAGCTCTTCTGGAATAACGGGCCGTTGTCGTCCGACGAGAGAGCGGTGGGGGATGCGGTCTCAGATTCTGGATCCATGTCTTCCTCCACAGTCTCGGCTGGGTTGTAGATGACGCGAGAGAACATATATTCCAGCACTGATCGATGTACGAATCGGAACTGGTTGCCCGTGCGAGTCAATGGGGAGGCCTCACGGAGTAGCTTGGCCTCCGGATCAGTCCCAAAGAACTCCGCCTTCCAAGAGTCCTTTTCCTGTCGATGGACATACTGGACAATCGGGTTGCCGTCCTGTTCTTTGAAAATGGCCGCAGCTAGACGAAGCAGGTAGCTGATCCCGCATCCAATAAAGTCATCGTCTATCAGGGAGGTGTATGCTTCCAGATCCTTCTGGCTCAGCTTGTTGACTTGGATGCGTAGTCGGTTCGTCTCCAACCACTGGTCCACAAACATATCGTAAAGACGAACGCGGGTGATGCGAATGCTCGCAAGATCCTTGTTCGAGGCCACCAGGCCAGGGAGAGCCTTGAGAGCGAGGGTGAGCAGGAATGGATTTTTGACGAGATCCATGATATTGGGGATGGCTGTCAACTTGTACATGTACTCCTCCGAGGACCAGGCAGACTGGTTCTGGTTTCTGAATAAAAGCATCGTCTGTGGATCTTGGGCATATTGCTCGACATAGTTCTTGACCTGATCCTTGGAGAAGGGGGTGATCGCAACTTCTTGGAAGACATCATGAGGACCAGTAGCATAACGATCTGTGGGCTGCGGCTTGAACCGATCGACATAAGTGGTTCCGAGGAACTGGGTGCGACAGCTGATGACCATCTTGATGTTCCACTGTCCTGGCTGGTTCAGCGCATTGCTTCGATGGAGGTTGTCCTGTTGCTGACTCTCGTCGTACCCATCGCAGATGAGTATGAGTTCGCGGTGCTGCTTCATCTCTTGGATCTGGTCGTCGCTGAAGTTGTTGGCCCTCAGATGCTTGGCGATCAAATCCTGGTCTGGGCGGTCGATGGCGGGAAGGTTGATGAACAGGGGGATAGGTCCGCCTTGCTTGTAATCGGTCCACAGTCGATGTTCGAGGTGGCGATTGAATGTCGACTTGCCAGATCCAGAGTCACCCAGTATCAACATCACTTGTCGCTCACTCGCCAGGAACTCTAGGACCTTCTCCAGCAGAGGGAATACATCCTCATCCTTGGCCTTCAGATTAGGTTTCGCCAACGGTGAAATGTAGACCGTCTGGCGATGCTGCTGCAATCGCTGGATTTGATATTGGCACAGATCGTATTCGAGGGGTGTAATGTTTTGAACGCGCGCCAGGATTGGAGACGATGCAGGTAGAGGAAGACGATTCCTCAGTGGGTAAAGGAGTCGGCTGGTGGTGCCTTGATCCTGGTGAAGGTCTTTGAGTAAGGCAATGGTGATGGTCTTGACGGCCTGGTCTGAAACGGTACTGAGTTGGCCAATAATGTTAACCATCCAGGTCTTGATGCTTTCATCCTTCCCCCACTGTGAATCGTTCTTGTACAGGTCTCCAAGAAGGTCGATGGCTTGCTGGCGGACATTGATATCCCACATGACATCGGATGCGATCTCTCCCAGAATCTGGCAGATACCCCATTGGAACAAGGGATCACCACGACAAGGTGCCTCGTATATGAGTTGGTTGAGATCCTTCAGTTGGCCAGCTTGGAGAAGAGCCTGAGCAACACGGATGGCTGCGTACCATGACCGCTTCTTTCCTTCAGAGAATCCTTCCTTGAGACCATCCAGAACTCCGCGGCCGCTCTCCATCACAGAGTTCACACCCTTGTAGACATCACTGGCAACTCCCATGATCCCGCCGAGTGCTTCTTGAAGGTTTCCTAGACCCTCAAGAACTGCTCCTAGATCCAGCTTAAATACACCAGAAACCTGGATGAGGCCATTTACAACTCCAGTCCCATGTCGAAGAACTGACTGAAGTGCACTCTCATCATCAGGGACATACTGGAGCGCCTGGAATGCATAACAAGCTTGGTACATCAGGTACGCATCCGAGCTACTCTTCAGCCCTGACAAGATTCCCGACAAAGGCTCATGATCCTCGACGCGGTTCAAATCCTTGACCTTGTGCTCCGCCATCACGTCAAGAAGTCGCGACAGTGCCAGTGTGAGATGAAAAGGGTACACCGAGGACTGCTGGTGGGTGTCCTGCAAGCAAATCCTAAGGACACGGAGGATCTTGACCAAGTCGTCGGAGATCAGAGAGTCAGGAGGGGCCACTTGGACCAACTGAACTACGCCTTGCAGGAGATCGACATTCAGAAGAACAGACTGCTCGAATGCGGTGATGGTGCATGACAGCAGGCTGCGGTAAGTCTCCTTGTCCAAGACAGGGCCAAGAAGGACAATTTCGGCAATCTCGGTCGAGTCTTTGAGGACATCTTTGGCAAACTCGTCGACCATGCGTGTTCCTAGCCAGTAGATACGTTCTTTCGCAGGTAAGTTCTTGTCCATCAGTGCAAGCCAATCAAGTTCCTTGTTGTCAAGGTTTTGGAACCTCTGCAGTGTTATGGCGGGATCGCGGGCCTGCTCTTCAAGTTCAGCAGCGGTAGCTTGGGGAGGAGATGAGCCATGGAGAAGCAAGGCACAGCAATAGGCCAACTGCTGAGTGACCTCAATGCGATCCTGGACGGCAGGCAACTCAGTCTTCATCACAGGTGCAGGCAAGTTCTCGAGAAAGATGTTCGAGGTTCGCTTGGTTTCGACAGGTACAGGCAGGGACTTGTCAACTAGAGGGGTGGAAGCAAGAACGTGATTGTCTATAGAGTAGATGTCACTGGCTGAGGATGTAGTAGGCGGTCCTACAATTTGAGGAGGGGTTTGACCACTCACTGCCTGGTTGGTAACCGTGGCATCGGCCCCTTTGGCCTTGGATTTGGAGAAGCCGAAGCTCTTGCGGATTACGTCACGCTTCCTAACGCGCTGGGTGTCATTGGCTTTGCTACCATCGCTAGTACCATGGGGACCTGGTTGGTTGGAGGGATTGTTGGCCATGTTGCGAGCTGTTGTGGATAACAACGACAAGGAATGTTAGTAATCAATAATAATTGTGTAGGCGCGTTTGCAAGGCTGTCATGGAGGGATAATGCATGCTTTACAAGGTGCGTACCTTGAGGTGTCTCTGTATTTATGTATGAGGCTTGCAAAGGTGGATTTGGAGTCGGTCGACTGACGGCGGAGATGGTAAGGATGGCGAAGGTTGCGTATATCTAGAGTGAATAAGAACTGCGCAAACAAACAAGGCACAAGGAAATTGGCAGCATGAGTCGTGCTGTCGACATGCAAGGAATCCTTCTGGTGGGTTTGCTCTCGAAAACACCAACATACCTACTGTGTTTCTTGTTTGTTATTTTCTTTTTATATGGTCTTTGGCAAGGCTGACGGGTCAACGCTTAGGAAAGGTTTTTTCTTCTTTTTGGTATATCTGAATAGAGAGAGATGGCATGAACATTACATTAGCAATTGAGCCTGGTCCGTGGGAAATAGTCAAAGTCTTCAATGTCGTTGGCGCAGAGACAATCGTCAGCAGAGAATATCTACTTTTTTGAGTTGCGTGTTAGGCACGAGTCTCTGGGCTGTGGAGCAATCAGGTTGCTATTGGTCTTGCCCCTTGTAAGAAAGACTTGACCAGTTATGGGGTTTGGAGGAGAGTGAGTATGTTGACTATTTTGTGAAAAGGCAATTGGATGCATGTTAGAGAAAGATCTTTCAGAGGCCAGCGTGTGAACCGTTTTTGTTGCTGCTCTGTTTGCCGAATAAGACGTACTCTTTCTTGGACCGGTGTATGGTTGTTGTGGCGAAGGGAGCAGGTTCCTGATGCAGGAGTCTGATGAACGAAATCAAGAAAGACGAATGCGAGGAAAAGAGAGGATGATGAATGAGAGGAAAAGGTGTTGATGATGACACAGGGGAGGTGAATGTCAGAAGAGGTAGAGAAGGGAGCGAAGGAAGTGGAAAAGAAAAAAGGTATAAACAGGAACAAGCTTACTAAGGGAATATTATACGAAAAAAGAATAGATGGCCCATACCCTATTTGTTTGATAATTCACATGCATACATGGATGCATGCAAAAAATGGCATGAGCAAGATGAAATAGCCCTTTACCTCACTCTGCCAAGTTTTTCTCCTTGATGTCGTCTGTCTGTCCTTACGCTATCTCCTTCCACGAAAGTCTTATTTTGCGGTGCGTGGTCCCCTGTAATCTAATCAGGTTTTGCAGATCGTTCTTTGAAAAGAACCACACCCTCCTCGACCTCCTTTATCAAAAGACGATTCAAAGTCGAACGACAGAGGGATCTGGGTCGAGCCGTTCTTGCAGTCGCCCACATATGAATATCGAGCTGTTTTGTGCCCAGGAACGAAACACCCTTTTTTTTTGGTGGCGCAAGCTATCTTCTCTTGACTACAGTGGGTTCCTTATTCCGTTTCCCCAATCTCTCACTTTCTTCTTTTAGATCACAACCATCTCCTCTCCATCCACATCTCCTTCCTCTTCCTCGTCCCCATCACTCTCACCCACACCCCAAACCCATTCACAATGCCACCTCCAGAACTAATCATCTACCTAGAACCATCTTACCATTCCACCCTCCACACCCAACTCTCCCACTACTTCACCGCCACCACCCACACACCCTTCGCAGGAAACGAAGCAACCCGCTACCCACCCCACACAACAATGGTCGGATTCTTTAACACTCCCACACCACCAACCCACACCACCACCATCCCCGCAATCCTTGAGCACATCGACACCTGGTGTATTCACCTCCAAACCCTCACTTCAACCACTCCAGACCAACAACCAACCTCCCCAAAGACAGTTATCAACGGTTTCTACCGTCCTAACCCAACCCTCCTCCTCATTAGCATAACACCCTCCTCCTACCTTCTCGACCTCCTCCAAACCCTCTCCCAAACATTCCCAGACCTTGGTCTCCGCCAAAAGCAAATCAACCACCTCTCCCTTTGCTACTGGGACGACGTCCAACCAACTGTCATCCCCGACACCCTCCTCGCAGAACGCGTCGAGTTAACAAACCAGGCAACGCGCCTCGCACAAGAAAAGATCCCAATGGTCGATATCCCTGCCAGCACCACCATCGAGAATGAAGGCTGGGATGTAGTCATCTACTCGATTGAGGGACGTAATAAGGCCAGTGGGTTACCGTACCCTTTGCAGGAGATCAAACGCTGGACCCTCCCTTCTTTCGTCTAGGGTCTCTTTGTTTTCTACACATTCCCCCCCCCCCCTCTTCATACATAAATAATCCAACGCAATTAAACCTTGGCACAGCACGCAGATAAAACGAAAAAATACTAGCCAGGTGCAGCAAATAGTCATTTAATGTCACAGCAATCTGCAAGAAATGAAAGAACGAAAAAAAAAAAAAAACTCCCTCACGTATTGAACTCATTGACGAGACTTCTTGAGACCACCGCTCAGCATCAGGGCTCGGAACTCAGCATTACTCTTGGGTGCCACAGGTGCAGCTGCTGCTTCCGCGCCCTCTCCACCCACTCCAGTAGCTGCTGCTTCTCCTGCTCCGCTTGACGACGATCCTGTAGACGTAGTAGAGGCTGGCTTGAAAGCCCCAAGAGGAGTTCCTGTGCCAGCAGATCGCGGTGGTCTTGCCCGGAGCGCCTTTCCAGCTTGCATCGTACTCCTGGGTTGCATCGATCTAGGTGCCATTGCCGTCAGCTTTGCCATCGGTTTCCTATAGGGTCCACGAGAATCAAACGACAAAGTATTTGACGTAAATAATTGAGCGCCTAAACATACCTTTTTACACTAAAGAACTTGTCAACAACACAGTCAAAGAATAACTTACGTTTGTGGCGCTGGTTTGGCAAAGGTCGCAGAATCTGACTTTGCAGAGGCTGAATTCGACTTTGTAGTGGCAGAAGACGACTCAGTTGGCACTTTATCTCCCGATTCACTTGCGGCTGTCTCTGTCATCTCCACATCTTGAGCCTTGCCACCTGCCTTATGATCAGGATGATCTTGACCACCGCCTTGAGCTCGCTTCTCCTCTGACTTCTTGGCCTTGAGTTTCCTTCTCTCGGTTCTCGTCAACCCTTCGTACTCTGGGTTCTTGAACATCCGGCGGCTTACCTCCAAAGTTTTGCCCTGGAAAGAAAGTCCGCTCATCGCTACCGCCGCGTCCGCATCCGCCTGGTAGAAATGAAGAGAGGGAGGGACGTGTTAATAACCAAGGCAAGAGAGAGAGAGAGCGAGCACGCATACAACAATATGATGAGCGATGAGTTGTAGTAATGAGAGATACCATACCTCAGTGTGGAACTTGATATTGGCCCAGGTGCCTCCCTTTGCGTCAGCTTGTCTCTGCACATATACATGCTCGGGCTCAGCATACTAAAGGTCGAAAGATGGCATAAATATATTACATGTTAGGTAGTTGTCAACATAATCCACCTCGATGCGCTTGCTTCTGCAAGATACAACATAAACTAATTCTTACCAAGGAGACCAACTTGCGGAGATCCTCATCTTTGACATCAATGTCCAGCCCTTTAACGTTCAGCTCGTGTCGACTCTCCTTGGGCAACCTGGTAGGCCATGGCAGTTCAAGTAAGCAAATCAGGTTAGTGAGTGGACTATCCGAACCAAAATCATAAGCGAGAAGAATGAGTAATAACTTACGGAGGCTTTACGGAGGGAGGCGCTCGCGAGGCTTTGTTCGTGTCCGAGATCCTGACCTGCAGACCTAGCCTGTGACCCACATCCCGTCCATCCAAAGCCAGCGCTGCTTGTGCTTCTTCCTATGTGAAGGAAATAAATGTGAACGTTGAACAGGATTAAAACTCCAAAACACCGACTATACTCTCCCAGGTGAGTCTCGGAATCGACCGATAGAAAATGAAAAACTTACAGGTTTGGACATCTGAACGTATGCAAAATACCGTGCTTTGCCCTGCTTAGGTGCAGCCATCGTGCATCGGAGCACTGTGCCATACTATTAATACAAATGCAGTCAATCTGGTTAGTACGTTGATATTCAAAGCACAAGAAGGCAAGCCAAAGAGTGTCCAAAGTCCCTCCAATCTTACCTCGCCGAACATCTCCTTCAACTTGGCCGCTGTCGTGTCCTCTTTAAAGTTAACAACAAACAAGGTATCTTCGTGCCGTCCAGCACTGATATCCAGTGGCTTCTGCGAATGGCTTGACTCACTATCGCAACGAAATGATTTTGGGCTGGGGTGTTAGCTCTCAGCAAATAACAGCGAAGGTGGAGAACCAAACGTCCCAGATTGACCTCAAGTGATGTACCTCTTGACAGGAGTTCGCTCCGCAACCGCATCCGGCTTTTCCTTGACCCTTCCCTTGGGCTTTGGCTCCACTTTTGGGATTTTGAATGTCTCTACCTCGTCCTGGAACGAAACCTTTCTCTTCTTGGTAGGCACCTATAGGATATTCGTAGATGCAAATTAGCTTGCTGGTATCTGTCATTTCTTTCACACATTCCTGTCACTGTCTACAAAATTATTGACTTACAGGTGTCGGCTCCTCAATGGCTACAGCAGGCTCTGCCACCGCATATGCGCTCTGATCCACGTATGCACTATTAAGCGCAACCTATGTTAAATATACAGTGTAAGGCAAGGCGTTAGACTACTGCTGACTACCAGGCCGCAATTCGCACCGTCGGCGCATGCTTGGCTGTTGTTACCTCTGCGCGGAAAAGTTCTACGGTTTTCATGGCAGCACGAGACCGAGTCAGAGCGTCCTTGTATTCTAAGACAGTCCCATGTTCCCGCTCAAACAACAGCCATGCCTCAAAGACCTTTTCTGGCCAGTCAATCTGCTTGGCAACATTGCATGCCTTTGCGAAAATCTGCCGCGCTTGCTTGGGGCTTCCCAATCGCCTAATAAATGCATGATAAAGTATAAAATGCGAGTTGAGTCAACTTTTCTGACTCAATAACACAGGTAAAGGATGACAACGGCAGAGGGCCACTAATTGTCTTTGCGAAAGCTGAACTTACTTTTCCAATGCCACGCGCGCCAGCCATGACTCTGAGGATGCCTTGAGCTTGCTCTCAATCTTGGCCCACAATGCACGCGCATTCTCTTTGTTCTCAAGAGGTCCAGCCTCAATCTCGATCCAGAACTGTTCAACCTTGCAGTAAGGATCTCCGCCCACTATGTTAATATTATACGAGAAAGCAATAGAATTAGTTATCATTATCACTTGGGTAAGATGAAAATCATGATCGACGCCTGGTAACTCTGCTTGTATTCACCTGACTCAAGGACAGCTCCTGCGTGCTCGAACGCCGCCCTAATCTTGGTTTTGCCATCTATAACGCAGAACATCTTTCATGTCAGTGCCTACTCCATGTACATGATCAAGCATTCGTATAGTCAAAAGTCTCAGCCGTCCCAACTATTTACCTTCGTCTTTCTTCTCCGCACGGACAACATAAGAGCATCTGGCCTGCAGAACCTTGGAAAGTTCCTGCGGACTTGCCAACAGAGTGGTATCGCTCAGTGCACTAGCAAACAATGCTAAGCAGCGCCAATGATTGGATAAAGGTAGGTTATGCATTAGAAATTACTACATGAAAAGACGTGATTTCTCTTCTCCCCAATATTAATTCCACTGCAACTTACCATTCAATTCCTCCTCAGGCTTGTGGTACATTTCCTATTGGTGATCCCATACAAAAGACAGAAATATATGTGTCAGCTTCCATTCCAGCCTATTCTCCCCCAAAAAAAGGGGGGGAGTAGACATGATTCTGTTTTCATCCGTGGCGTACCATCAGAAGGAACCGACTTTCCCAGAGATCCCCTGACCATGGACAATTCCTCGTTGACCTTTCGGCGATAGTCAGTACTTCTTTGGGGTCCAGATCGTATCCAGCTTTTTGAGGGTTCTAGAGTAAGGTGACATAAGGAGAAAGGTCAATATGAGTAAGTTTACCCTATTATGCCTACGATCGAGAAATAGAGTGCATAAACAAGGCTGCGGAGTGTTACCATAGACATCATGAAGGTGATATAGTCGATCCAGACTGAAGGCACAAGGCAGTGTACAGCAACAGCCCTCTCAAATAATGTCCGCGTCCTTGCAAAATGTCTCCGCTCCGGCCGCATCTCATAGTCTAGGTAGCTCGTAAACGCCTCCACGCTGTTTCCTGTTGCAACCTATAATATGCAGTACAGAATGGTCAGTTGTTTGCTTTTGTTCATACAACTCCAATCGAAAAGAGAGACGCCTAGACTAAACTGAGGTCCTACCAAGTTCTGCTCAAAAGCCTCCCGTTCAGTCAACAACTTGCGTGTAGCGGCATTGATTTTGCTGCAGTTTTCCATTGTCTTTTCGTACTCCTCAGGCTCGTATTTGGAAATTAATGGAGACAGAGCTGAGAATGTTTCTTCCAGTGTAACATGGGGGATAGCGATTCTGTCCAGATACATCTTTTTCACCCTCCTGACATCCTCAGGTCTAGTATGATAAAACAAGTATGAGTATTGATTAGTCCCATGTGCAACCAAGACTGCGACGGCGTGCATGCATCGGCAAGGACGGAAATGGTAACCTACGATGCAGGATCCTAGATAAATAGCACAAATCAATAGGTAAATTAAATCAAAATATTAGAGTTGGCACAATGCTTGCGTGTTAGATCACTATGACACAAGATAAGTACACCACTGTTTTTACCCGGGCTGCAAGATTCTCGAGCTCAAAGTTTATCCAGACATTCCAGATGGTATGACTCTCAGGGATATGGTATCCAGTCCACTTGTCCGCCCTCTTGAAAATCTTGTTCAGCTCCTGAGCGTTGACAACAGTCTCTTCTTCCTCTAGTGCGTCCTGGTACTCTTTTGATTCGTTGTACTCCTGCAGTGCATAGTCGACATAGGACTTCCAGATTTTGATAGCTAAAACGTGAAGAAAAAGGCATAATCGACAAGTTTGTTATTGTTTCATTGACGCAATGTTGTAGACCCTACCAGTCCAAAACAGGATGAAAGACATCCAAAACAGAGTGAAAGACAATCTGCAACACAAATGAGTGGGAGGGGGGAGGAAGGGGTGCAATGCGGCCCGGTGTCTCAAAACTTACAAAGGTATTCAGTAGTGGCTCGTTCGTAGAGGGAGAGGACATGTCTCTTTTCGTCCCCAGATGTCGCCATGTTGACCTCGTCGTTGATCCAGTCCATCCAAAGGTCTATTACAACGAAATCGAGTCTCAAATTAATTGTGTGCCAAGCAACAAAACAGAACCGGGACAACACAGCGAGCCCCCATTGTCTCTATGACTCATGTACCTTCAGACAAAGGATAAAGCCTGTTCATAGCCTCACGAGCATCACGGAGCTCTTCAAACATATCGGCACCCTTGAGCAAGGTGATCAGTTGTGTGTGTGCTTCATACTGATTGGGATTCGCCTCGAGCAATGTCTGGAAGGTAGCAATGGCCTCAATCGTCTCGCTGCTAGGCCCGTCATGTGCCCCGCTGCCGCCTTCGATGCCGTCCATGTCAAAGTCATCGTCATCGCCTCCTGTGAGGTTGTCGATGGCGTCGATGGTCTTGTTGTCGTCTGCCATTGCTTTTCTCGTTGCTGATGTGGTGTGAAGGAGGCAGAGTTAATCATTGTGGGAGGCGTGTTTCTCCAAGTCTACGCGATTTCGCACTCAGCTCCTGAAGCCAAAAAGCAGTCCCGCACTCGAAGAGTTTTAGAGTTTCCTTCCTAGCAACACGAGCAGAGTATCACTGCCAACTTTGTCGCTGTCAGAGGTGAATATATACGAGAAGGTACCTTGGAGTATGTTAAAACTTTTGAATGTCAGTGTGCTGGCCATCCTCGGATTCGGAAGGACAGGATTGTAGGTGGAGCGTCAGAGAAACCAAGAATCCGAAAGAAGAGCATGAAGCAAGGTTGCCCTGTCCGGAATCATTGCTGTATGGCAGAAACCCACAGGAGAGGATGGGGCTTCACAGTTTCATGTACTGGATCAGTTATCGACATCACCACAATCATACACTCGGTAGCCTTACGGACCTCGGTACTCGCCAGAATTCTGCTGACATCAACGCTACTGTAAGAAACCTGATTCTGTAAGGATCTGCTATCCAAAAGGTGATGCAGCAGCTGACTATGGACTACGACAAGTTCACTCAGATTCTTCGAGGGGACGGTCAAAGGCTCTCATGGAACGACTTTATCACGTACGAGGACGTTTACAACGAATGGCATTCCATCATCACCAAGCGCATGAGGAAAGACTCAGATGTCGCTGTCTCATGCATAGAGTGGATGGAGCTCTTTGAGACTTCTGACCTTGCTTAATAGTAGTCCAATTCCAATAAAAAAAGGCGTTCTTGAGTTCCTAAGGAGCAGAAATGAAGTTCTGATATTGGAAAACGAGTGGATACTAAAATGTGCGACACCGTCTATGCAACCTTCAGACGCGTCTCTACCTCATTTTTTGGCTCAGCTGATGCCAGTTTTTGTTCTTATTTTCAAAAACCTATATATTAATTGTCGTAAATATGTCAGTTCTACAATGCATACAAGTTCTCATTAGGAGGCAACTCTCAAAAACATCATCCTCAGGTAATTCACTTAGAAGGAACTCGCAAGAAAAGATGTCCACATCCTCATGGTAGTCTTACGCTGTAATTGGCTCTAGATTGACTAATGAAGATTGATTGGCTTTTGCATCTCTTATCCTGTCATGTGAAGATATGAAAATCGTACATTCCAAGGGTCTCCACTCCGCTAATAGGCGTCAAGAAGGCCAACCACATTTTTTCCTCACCTCGCGTATGGATTTTTTTGTCCAGGCCACAAACGACCTGCCTTGCCAAGACAACCGACGACTGCCAGCAGCTCCCATAGCGCCCGTGGCAATGACCCCTGTGTTCGCTGCGGTCAAGACATATTATAATGAAATTTGAGAGTATTATTGCAAGCAGTTTCCCAAAACATGAATCTGACCTACAAATATACATTGTAGGATCTCATTCAATCGTTGGGTCGTAGTCATACTGACATCTTCTTTGAAGGGAAGCTCCACTCGGACCGCTTTTGACCTGTCTAGACTCAGCAAAAATGCGACTTCCACACTTCAACTTTTGACCACCGGCTATATCTACTTCACGGAGCCCTCTCTGAAGGGTGTGTTCTACGCCAACGACAACACAAAAGAGGATCATCGGATTCCCTGATCGACTTTGCATACTATCCCGGAGCATTATCGAGCGATTATACAAGATACGCTAACGCCTTCTTATCAACCTCCCGAGGATCACTCATCGAGGTTCTCTTTAGTTATCATGGACATTCGAACAAGAGTGCGTCTATCGTTAGCGATGCTTGGAGAACTTGCTACAAGATCAAAGGGACGATCCAAACTAATGGACTAATGATTAATCGTCTCGCCCTTTGACACTTCCGAAAGCACGACACTCGCAACAGCGACAGCAATCCAACAAGCAGCAGCAACAGCAGCAACAGCAATAACAGCAACAGCATCAACAGCATCGTCAGAAACAGCAACAGCATCTCCGACGATCTGGACGCCGAGCGTGCCGGACACGATGGACAACGATTTTGAGTTGTTGGATATTGAGGATGAAGTCGAGGAGACAAGCCAGAATCAGGATAACGACAACCGCCCCAGCAGTGTTCCCAGGGAATGGACTCGTGAGGCCGCCGAATCCAAGCTGCTCCCGAATGCGCAGTTAACGTTCTCACGCCCAGAAGACTGTCCGGACCCTAGAGGGCACATTCGTGATTGGTTGGGACCCTGGCGAAAAGAATGTTAATGTCAAGTCGGGATTGGATCCCAAATCCTCCGACGGGCGGCACACACACACACTGAAGATCACAAGGGCCCTATTTGTGGAGACCCACCGTGAGATTTCGACGAGATATGGAGAGGGCAGGAAGAAGGCACCGCAGGAGCGGCAACACACGGATGGGATCAATAACATAGCGGAGTTGGAGACCAGCATGCCAAGTCTCACGCTCCCGACCATGGATAGATACGTCTCCTACATGTGATCCTCGGCCGGCACCACAGGACAACAGCAAAAAACTCTTCAAGCTCTTCTCTCGTCCTATCGCCTAAAATGGTATCGCATAAAACAATGGGACGTTTTGAGGGCCCAACGGAGAAGTCTTGATATGGCTGTGGATGTTGTATTGAACATGGTGGAGACCACGGTGCCAGGGTTGAACGACGAGGGCAAGCTGGTTCTCGATCAGGATGGCAATGTGGCCATGAGAGCTGTTTATGGGTGAAGTAAGAACGAGTCTCTGCAGTGACCGGTTGTGATATGTATAGGATTAGCCCAGTTCAGCTCAAGGACTGGTCTTCCATCGAAACGCGCCAAGCTCACCCGTCGGTTCATTCAAATTGTAAGGTTTCTGCCTTCACACTCACAGAACGCTTTGGTGATTCATGGTCAATGCACAAACTAACACATTGGTTCTCTTTTTTTTTTTTTTTTTTTGGGCTGTAATAGGCCCGACCACTGGGATACATTGAGGTCGGCTGTATTGACTTCTGTACATCAGCGAAGTGCCTCAAGGAGGGCTGCAACGAGTTCCTAGAATCTCTTCCAAACAGAAGCAGGTACTACCGAAACTGCCGGATGCACTTTGATCGCGACGGTGTGGGTGCTGAAAACATATCAATGATCTGCCAGTCACTGCTACAGCACCAACGTTGTCTCCCAAAGTTCATGCCAACACCACAGGAGCCAAGTCTGACTGTTGCTACTCCTCCTGCAGGTTGGGGGTCCTCCTCCATCAGTGACAAGAGCAAAAGGCCACCCGACACAAAGGACCCCTAGCCGATGAAGCATTTATCCAACGAGTTCAGCTGAAGAGATCTCAAAGGTCTCATAGCCCTCAACCGACCAGTAATCGGGACTGACACTCCCTCGAACAATCTTGCAAGTCCCTTGACTTTGGTATGCTGCCAAGCGTCTTTTTCTAACCAAAACCGTTTGTTATCTTTTTCAGTGTGTGTGTGTGTGTTCGTTAGGACACTCTAACTCCTCGAACCAAAAATGCAGGATTGACCGATTTCACACTTTGACCCCCTCTTGAGGTTGAAGGAAGGAAGGAAGAACATGATGATGCAAGAGACAGAGACTATTCAATCTTTTTTCCCCTTCTTGCCTCAGGCTAGAGGATAGTCTGCAATTGAGCAAAGCCAAACAGTTGGATTGACTTGGTTAGGCTGCAGCAGTTGAGTTCAACTGTCTGGCTTGCTCCATTGCGCTCTAGGTCAAGGGCAGATCGGGTGGGTGAAGAAAGTTCGGCCGGGGGTTATCTCGAGTAATTCCTAGTCGTACCAAAAACAGCGATCAAAGAAGGACAAGCACATAAACTTCCCCCTCTTTCCCCCTCTCCGTCGTTTTTTTGCGATGTTTTCTATTCCTTTGTGTCAGTCCGTTGCTTTATTAGCATAGAAAGAGAAAAAGGACGAAGAAACGAAACGGGGTTTAAAAATAACTATCGTAAAGGAGACCATGTTGGGCAAAGGAAAAAAAAAAAAAAAAAAAAACAAGAATCAAACAGTGAATCGTGACAAGAAGAAAAAGAACGGGCACACAAACAAGCAAAACCAGGGACACTAAAATAGTGCAGGATGGCCCGGGTGCATGTGCATAACGTTGCTTGTTGTTGTTTTTGATTCGCGTCTGGTGCATGGCCCATTCACGAAAAGAGAGACAGATCAATGCTGGCTAGGGGTCGATGAAAAGATGGAGAGAAGGAAGGAAGGACGATGTTCGAGCAATCAAAAAAAGAAGGCAAAAAGAAAGGACAGCAAAGACGGAGGGAGACGGAGAGGGGAAGGGAATGGATAAGGCAAACACATTCTGAATGAGAGACAAAATGAGGGCATGGGCACAATTTCAAGGGGACAGTGAGATTGGGCCTATCATCCCAACAGCATCATAGGAAATAGGAAAGAGAAGAGGGAAGGAGAAAAAGAAGCACGACCCAGGGCTAGAGCTCGTTTTTGCAGCTGAACAATAATCCAGACAATCGAGTCCAGTAAACTTGGTTAGGCTGCCACATCAGTCCTGTCTGATTTGTTCAATTGCGGATCGGCCTCCGAGAGATATGCAAGGCAAAAACGATGTGCGACGGAGGCTGGGGGAAGGAGAGGAAGGACTCGAGCCTTAACCAACAGAATGGGAGAGAGACGAGGGCAGAGATAACGACACCTGAAAGGACAGACACGCCATTGCGTCCTCCTTGTCATACCTCCTTCCTCTCTCCCAACGCCTTTCTTTCCCTCTCTATCTCTCCCTCTCTCACCCACAAAACACACGCACACGCATGCACGCCTGTACGCCGTAGGTCATTCTTTCTCCTACTTTTCTTCCTTTTTACATTTTTTCTTTCCTTATGCAAACAACCAAACCCACCCTCCCACAACCTTTTTTGTCTTCTTCACACAAGTGAGCAACGATCCCGACGGAAAGGAAAAAGATAGGGTACGAAGGCGTGAGAGCAAAGCAAGCGAGAAAAGAAAGGAATCTAGCCCAAACTTGTGTGCATATTTTTTTTTGTGTTTGGAGTCTGTTCGCCTGTTCTTTCTCCGCCCACACTGCCCCATGCCCCTCCCCCACATGTATCGACCGAGCGGAAATGAAAGGTTTGGGGGAGAGAACGAGCCTTTTTTTTTCTTTCTTTTCTATTCTTTTCTTTTCTTTTGGTGTCGGACCTTTTTTTTTATCCCTTCTGTGTCTCGCTCTCTCGTTTCAAGGTTCTGTTTTTTCTTTCGTTAGTGTAAAGGAGGGAGGGGAGGTGAAATAGATGGAGAAATGGAATGGAACATGCAGAAGGGAGGAAGAGAGAGAGAGAGAGAGAGAGAGAAAGGAAATAACAAACTTAGTTGGTGTGGCATTGACCATTGAATTCATTTTGAATGCTTTGGTAATTAAAAGATGTAGATGTAGAAAAGAATATTAAAAATGGAGCAGGCTGTGATTGCGATGAGTTTGTTTGTGTGTGTGTGTGTGTATGTTGTTGATAACAGAGAGCAGGAAATGATGAAGGTTGAGGCACAGTTACAGCACGTAAAAGAAAAAAAGAAGCGAGATAGATAGTGCATGGTGCATGGTCTGGTGGTATCGCCACTCCATTTTTTAATATTACTTTTGGGTTTTGGTTTCTTCTTCCGCAAAGCCTTTCTTGGCTATTTTGCTCCCACTCGGGAATACAACTTCATTTGGCCATTTGGCAGGGTCTTGTTTCTTGCTGTCCATGGTGCAAATGCGATGGCGCGATGGTGGTCTTTTTTTCACAAGGCGCATTAAAGATAATGAGCAGTCCAGTGGCAACAAGGGTGATCGATCTAGAGAGAGAGAGAGTGAGAGAGAGAGGGGGGAAGAGGGAGAGGGATAGGGAGAAGGATTCAATTCGTCAAGATAGCCGACCAGTCTTAATCCCATGGTCAAAATAGCGAATGGTGAATGGTCGTTGCCCCCCTCTATATTACTTTGCCCCTTTCTCTTTTTCGAGTATTTATTTCGCCTTTTCTTTTTCTTCCAATTGCTCCTTCTTCTCTTCTTCCCTTCTCTACTTCTTTTCTTTCTCCTTACTTTCCCCTTTACTTCCTCATTCGCCATTCCTCTTCTCATCGACTCATCACCTGTGCAGTCCCTATTATTCATTCATTTCATTTCATTTCATTCATTCACACTCGCATTCTATTCCACCTATTTGTTTCCTCGACACAGCTTGGCCTTTATTACCTTATTCACACACACACACAATCGAGCCGTGACTTGACACCATTTTCCTTTTTCTTTCTTGTCTTTTCTTCCCACACACTCACTCCAACACATACACCGACACTCAATACCCCAACCCACACACTTAATATACCCATCATCACCTTTGCTCCACTCGGCCTACACTCCCCCTTCCACCTCTACCGCTCTTCCGCCTCTACCACCTCTACCGCCTCTACCGCCCTTCCACTTCTACCCACTCTACCGCTTTACCACCCAATCCCGACAGCCACCAGCATCCAACATACAAATAAACCCTTTTCTGCATACTTTTCACCAACAATTCCAACCATCGTTCCGCCCACCACCTTACAAAAACCCTTATATACCAACAAATCACACCCAAACTAAATGACAAGCCAACCACTGGTGGCCACGTTCTACGTGGACTACCTCTCGCACCCCCTCTCTTCAGAACACCTCCTCGTCTGCTACCAACAAATCACTCGCCAGATCGCCCATGCCCCCCTCTCCGCCAAAGATGCTGCCATCTCCTTCCAACACCAATCCCAGGCCATGATCGAGCTCCTCGGCCAACACCAGACCCTCGCTATCCCCCAGACCAAGGAACGCCCAGCCCCCGTCGGCTGCCAATCCCAGCTCAAGCGCATGCAAAACGCCCTCTGGCGCCGATCATCCCAATCAAGCCTCGCCAAAGACGTCGCTCTCGTCCGGCCCGAATCATTGAACTGGTAATATCTCTCTCCCCATTATTGCTTTATCTTGATCCCGCGTGGTGCTCAACATTGGGCATTGGTCGCCATTGGGTGGTGGTGGTTATTAAGCACAAGCGATTTGGGCCACCTTTTTGGATAACTGTCAATTGCAAACCCTCCATCTCTTTCTTCATCCCAACCTGTCCTTACTTCATTCTCCCTCTTATTCATCCATCCATCGAACGCGGCATCAACGGATGATCCTTTTTCTCCGAGAGTGAATCAATTCATTACGAGAGTGAACAAAAGAATTGATTCTAGGCCATTTGTTACTATCCTCTGTCTCCTTTGACAAATCGGAACCCCCTGCATGTTCCTTCTTTCTTACTTTGTATCCTATTTATGCGCGCCTTTTCCCTATCAAATTCGCTATCCTACTTCTTTCCCCTTTGACCAGCCTCACTTTGCTACCAAATGTTGGGTATATGTGACGTTGTGGTGTTCTCTTTGCCTGCTTGCCTGCTAGCATGGAAGAATGGAAGAGGAAAAAAAAAAGAAAGGAAAGGAAAATAGGATCGCCCCGTAATCCTTTTTTCCCGCTAATGATGGTTGCATGCATGACAAAAAAACCAACAACAAGAGAAGATCTTTCCTCGTTCCCTTTTGGAGTTTGGATCTTTGTTTACCAACTCTTGCTCATGGATGATGGAAAAAAAGAAGAAAGAAAAGGAGGAGAAGGAGAATGGTCCGTCCGATATTCTTGTTCTCGACAAGAGGGCCTCTTTACTTCTTCCCTTTACCCCATCTTTTTTTGTGACCCCCTGTCTCTACTTTCGTTTACCTCACAGCCTTAACCCTACATTTACATCCTCCGACTCATCTCAGATTGGACAAAGAAGGGATGGATATCGGAGTGTTCAGAAAGCCCCGAATGTGGATATTAGAGTTGAGGTTGAGGCGAGCCTTTGTTCGTCTTTCATTCCCCTTCAACTTTTGCGCCCCCTTGTTGTTATTCTTCTTTTTGTTGTTGTTGTTGTTGTTGTTGTTGTTGTTGTTCACTGCCCCTACTCCTCCTTCCCCCTACTCGTCCCTTTTACCTCTTCTTTTTCCTTTCAATTGTTGTGCAGTCAATAGTTGCTGTAGCAACCCTTGTTTATCGCCTGGGTATCTTTTCCTTTCCCTTTACAAGAGAGCAAGAGAGCAAAAAAAGAAAGAAGAAAGTGAGCTTTGGCCACCTTGCAGAAGTCGACCCTTTTGTCTTTATGAATTATATGTACTCTTTGATGAGTGGCTGGACCGAGCACGAAGGTTGGTTGATCGGTCGGGATCAATTGATTCGTTCTGTTTTACTTTACTTGAATGTATCTTTGCTCTCTCCTTTTCTATCAGTTGTACTTCTACACCCTTTTTTCCCCATCAATCACCTGCACTAGTGCCTGTTATTATGCAAACAGGACACATCTAAACAAAGAGAGCATTTTCCTACTCTTTGGTTGGTTGGTCCTCTTAATCCATACAACAGCAACAACAGTGCACACACACCCTTTCCCCCCCTTTTTATCACATCACCTACTCGACTCTTTTCTTTCTTATTCACCCATACCCCAGTGGTACAACGGGACCGAACTGTGATCATACCTAAATCTCGCTGTAGAGGAGTAACACAGGTCCGATGGATATACATAGAACTACACCTCTCTTTTTTTACTCTTTTTCCTTTTCTTGTTT
This sequence comes from Linnemannia hyalina, assembly GCA_019671135.1. Lineage (NCBI taxonomy): Eukaryota > Fungi > Mortierellomycota > Mortierellomycetes > Mortierellales > Mortierellaceae > Linnemannia > Linnemannia hyalina. The sequence goes on from JAHRHY010000015.1 coordinate 1,369,501, forward strand.
CAATCCCATGTGAACATTGGCCATGGATAACCAAATGTGGGTTGTAGAATACACAAGGGAAAAAGTAACATCGATGCCAGATAACATCCACTCACACACACACACACACACACATTCATTACCCATCCAAGACATCCATACATGCCACAGAGACACAACAACGCATGCAAGGGATGGTCTTTGTTTCTCCACTCCCACTATCACAAACCTAAACACTAATCACACTCGGCTTACCTTTTTATTGTTTCGTCTAAACGCGTGTTTATGTAATTAGGCAGAAGGAATGCGATGTACTATGGCTCTATGGTCCCCTCTACAATGCTACCCAGCCTCGGAAACATCAACATCAAGTGCATTCATCCCCTACTTGTGACTGGACGACAACCTTCTCCCAATACTCTCCTCACCAACAACCCGCATCGTCCCCCATCTCAGTAGATAGTCTCTCCAATGACATCGAATCTCTTGCTATTGCAGCACCAACTGAGGTCTCCGTATCGCCTTTGGAGGAATTGCCAACAGCACCACAAACAGTTGCAGTGGCAACAGAAGCAGTAGAAGACGAGACACCGGAGTCATCGACGACGGTGACCGCCATCGAAACTCTACCTTCACTACCATCACTCTCCACGTCTTCGCCCGACTCGGTTGCTCCCGATGCAGTTATCGCAGTCGACACCGCAGTATCAACAACAACAACAGCAATCAATGTTTCCGTCCCTGCATCCGATAGGCAATCAGGCGCAGACGTTTCTGTTTCCCCCCTTCACATCGACACCTCTGCCCCTACTGCGGTCAAGAACGAGTCGTTGTCGTCCTCGCTTACCGAGGAGAACACACTCTCCCGACCAAAATCGGCCTTGAAGCAGTTGGGCACGATGGCCCAAACCATTGAGGAGCTTCGGTCCTTCACCCAGACACCTCACTACCTCGCCCTCACCAAGGCCCTCGACTCCTTCTCCCTGACTTCGTCAGCTGAAGGTTCGTCATCGACCCTGGTGGAGCTCGTGGAAGGTACCCAGTCAGAGCCCATGTCGCCCATCACTGACGGTGGCAACAACGACGGCTCAACCTTCTTGTTGCCCATCTTCCCCTCACCGACAAAGTACCATTTCCGAAGCCATGACCGTCGGCGAGCATCGTTCCCCAAATCTGCATCCCACCCGAATCAACTGAACGTCAATATCAACCTCAACATGGACGTCTCTGTCGACGATGCTCCTGTCGCTGGTGGGCGTCGAGCCACCATTGGAGGTAGTCATTGCAGTACCTCTGGTCGCCGTCATCATAATGGGCGCTTGGTTCCTTCTGCGTCCGCCAAGCAGCTGCGGTTCAGTCTTGAAGTCCAAGAATTGATTTTCTTGCCGACTTCGCCTCCCTTCCGGATCACGCGCGCCAGACCCACGAGGGCGCATTCTGACCCCGCCATTCGAGCCGTGACCTCCTCTTCTTTCATTGCCCCGCAGTCGTCTCATATTCATGGTCAGCATCAAGATGGTCTGTCGACTGCGCAGCAGCATTCGTTGCGCCGATCGGGTCTCTTCTCGAAACCCGCTGCCTCTGAGGCCTCGTTCGAGAACACGACCACAACTTTTATCAAGGTCCGCGCCTCTTCGTCGTCTCATGGATCTCGGTCGAGGTTGTACTACCGGGATGATGAGAATCGGCCCGAGTGCAACTCTAACGACGACGATTACTACTATGAGGACTGTCGCGGGGGTTGTAACTCCACCACGGATGAGGAGTTCACTGATGACGGAGACGACGAGGACGATTACAACGACTCGGAGGATCTCCTGGACGGGGAGGACGATGAGCACGATGAGTTCAATGGACTCGGCAGGACGAGACGGCACTCTACCGGATCTCGTCACAAACGTTGTCAACATGCCAGATCGCGGCGGTACCGTCTCTCGTCCAAGGATGGCATCGTCGCTCGGCGGGCGAATGATACCTCGTACCCGGTAAAGGCAGATGGACCCGGCGTGTTGTGGCAGGTTTATACTGCTGTTACAGGCGTTAAGGAGTTGATTGCTTGGTATGGTTCCATGGTCTACCACAGCTCTTCCCTCTAAGCATTTCTTATTCGTTTCCCTCTACAGGTGCCAACCCCCTCGTATTTTTTTCGTTGTTCGTATCATTCAAAAAACTATACCCTTCTTTTTTTGTCTCTGATGAAGGCTCAAAATCACACATTCCCCACTCTACCACTTTTTTCTCTTCCTTTCCCTATCCTTTCCTTTTCCTTATTCTTTTTGTTTTTGTTATTTTTTCTTGTCTTCATTTCCTGCCTTTGCATTTTAAACAAAAACAATAAACAGCTGTACACTTTCTCCTTTTTCCAAACTATTATATCCGCATTAAGAAATGTTTGCATGAATTGGTCTAAAGTGAAAAAAAGCAACAATGCTATGTTCTCCTCGAATGATGTGAGCATATCGATTTTTCTCAATCGAAAAGTGCTAGGATCCGTCGCTCAAGCGCCTGTCGAACAGCAAACACCCGCTCCAGGTCAGACCCTCGCACTAGCACCTGAGCCCTCACCACTCGCTCTTCCTCCGGTCCATTACCTGCAGATGAAGGAAGTTCAAGGTCAACCCAAACACACCGCGCATCGGGATCCTCAATCCGTCCATGTCCACCCGCCACTCCTCCCACACCCATACCAACAGTCCCACTCCCCCAGTGGTTGATCCCCCTAGAACTCCGAGCCGCGTCTGCATCAAAATAGCTGCTCCTATGACCTCGACCCCGATAACCCTGCATCCCCTGCTGTGTAGTCGGACGCATCACAGGCTGCGCCGCGTAATCACTCCTTCCAGAAGAACTGAGACATTCATCTGGGACGACAAAACACGTTCTGAAACAAGCTTGCCGTCGTCCACCACGACCCATTCCCGACACCGACTTGTCTCCGCCGCCACCTGCGATCGACATGTCCACAACCTTGAGCCCCCTCCGATCACCATCACGGGCATGACAGTTTTCTGCGGAGGGGAGAAGGAGGAGGGCCGGTAGACATTGTCGGATGGGGATGGACGTCGTGTCGATCTCGAATTCTATAGGTCGAAACGCTGACGCTGCACCTGCCTGACCCGTGGTGGTGGTGGTTGTCGCTGTCATTGTGCCTGCGCCGGACGTGTTTCCTTTTTCGATCGTGCATTGCATGCACTCCTCCTCCTCCTCCTCAACATCTCCAACTACTTGCCTAACCCCACCGCGGTTACTGATATTGGTGTTGCTGGTTACGGTAGGAAGAGGAATAGGACCACGCTGTACGAACGCAGGAACATCGCGTCTCGACAGATCCTCAACCCCTTCCACAAAATCCACTACATCCAATTCCAAACTGTCCACCACAAAGTACGCCGAAAACCCTCCTTCTCCTGCCTGGCCCTGGCCATCTTCTGCCTTTGACTGTTGAAAATGTCCACCTTCACAAAACAACAAGCCGATCGAGACCTGTAGGGGAAAGTTGCTGACCATCTCCCGATCGAGTTCAATATCCAGCGCCCAAGGTGTTTGACGGGTAAGAGTTTGTAGACTTGCGAATGTTTGATGATGCGTCCTGCTTTTCTTCTTCCAGCTGGTGTTGTGATGTACTCGATGAAAGGTCGTGGTCGGCTTTCCGTGCGGACAGAAGTCGACTTTGCTCGCCACATTAACTCCTACTATTACATGTTACGAATGAAAAAACAACGACAAAAAGTTCAGTTTCGCATTCCAGAAAAAAAAAAAAAAAAAAAAAACGGTTAGGCATGATCTCAGAGAGGCAACAAAAAAAACCAAAAAAAAACAGGACGGTACCTGACCATCCATGACTCCAATCAATATTCGCTCTGGATTTGATCCTCAACTGCGCATAGAATCGCTTGGTCCCCTCATACCCATCCGCCACGACATGCGAGAATGTCGACAACGACGTCTCGATCAACTGTCCTGCTTCCATGTTCATATCCACATCCTCCTCGCTGGCATCCGGTTGAGCGGAGCTAGAGGTAGCCATGATCGACTGTTGTAGTTCAAAGACAAGTCGATTATACGTCGCGATCCGTTGATTCTCCAACTAAAGGAATTAAGAGTTTTTTGTTATTACGCAAAAAACAAAAAAAAAAGATGATAAAAGCCAACACCATGGATGTGGTTTAGGTTAGCTTTCAATACATTATTTCACTTTATATTCCCGTGCATTCTTTTGCTTATTGGCTGCCTCACCCCACCCCCCTTTTCTCTTATCAAACACATGCTAAAGAACAACTCAAAAACACAAAACGAATAACAAACACGCAAGGGAAAACGCGTATCCGTGTCCTTCTATCGGGTTATGTTAGAGTCGGTTTAGAAGAAGAAGACCTGTACCTGACATTGGACCTCAAGTCGCTTGACTTGATCCGATAACCTCTCCAGTTCCGAAAGCGCCCTTCCGACTGTTTCTCTTGCATCTACCACCCCCTGTGACCTCGCGTGTCTAGCCACAACAAAGGAGCATAATTGAGTTAGTTCGTGTAAATGGGGCAAAAAAGAAGTATTTCATGTTTCGCGTAACACGTTATTACGAAAATGACCCACTCAAGCGTGTGAAAACCAAAAAAAAAGCGAGACCTACTTTGTCCACTCTGATGGGAATGTGAGCAATTGACCTTGTTGGTTGAATCCGTAGAGCCCCTCGACTGTCTTTGTTTCATCATCTGAGAGTATAGGTGATATGGCGCACAGTGGAGGCAAGTCCATGATTTCTTGGTCCTTGAGATCTGAGTCTCCAAATGACGTCATTGGTATTCGAATAACGCGACCCTTTCCTGTCAACACATACAAATGCGCCTATGGTGGATGATGTGGAAGACGGGGGACGAGATCAGAACGTGCTTTTTTTGTTTTTGCTTTAAAGGACCAACGTTTGGGCGAAATGGGTTCGTGATGAGTGATAAAGTCTTACCTCTGCAACAAACGCAGTTTGAACATCCATGTCAAGAGCTAGAGTCTTTGGTGCAGAGGCCAAAGGAGCGATATCTTGATCCACCTGCGTTCCGGTCCATGACATCGTCCCTTTTGATCTATCGTAGTGTTATTTAGCGAGGACAGATGTGCGTTATTAGCGATAGTTGTTATAACGCATGTCCAAGACGAGTAAGTCATGGAGTATTTCTCTTACCCAACAACTAGAAGACTCTGGCCATGACTTGGGGATTTGCTTGGGATGGCAAGTAGTGCTGCAATGGATTCCTAATTATTCAATTTTGGCAATATTAGAAATTTAGTCGATCAATCTTGGGCTCCCAAACCGTGGTTCACGTCTTGCAAAAAAAAAAAAAAAAAAAAAGACCCCTCGTTTACCTCGACTGAGAACAACTCTTGAATATTAACTGTGCCAGCAGAGATTGAAATGCGATAGATGACTGAGGCTCTCGTCTCCACAAACAAAGTCGCTGCATGTCCATTCTGTGTCCTGTAAAGTGGGTATTCAGATATACGAGTGACAGCCTGCAGTCGATGCGCCTTGGGAACGAGCTGGCGAGTGATTTCTGTGTGCGGAGCAAATTGGTGGCGTGAGGTCCAGTGGACGAGCTCTTCCCCATGGCGGAAAATTAGAAGGTCTCCTGCTACGAACGCGATATGTGATACGTTTGTCTATGTGGGGGGAAAGAGGGAAAGGAAGTTGAATGTCAGATTATGCGCGATATATGAGATGATATGCAAAAAATGTATCGATAATTGAGGGAGTGGTTGCTTTACTTCAGATCCGATGAGATGTTGCGCGTTGTTGACGAGCTGCACTTTGCGAGCGGGATCTGCGGTACCGTGAGAGGTTGGTGTTGTTGTTGTTGTTGATGGTAGGGGTGAGGCAGTCCTTTGTCGCTTGTTTGCGGGGGGGAGGTGTGAATCGAGTGCATCGAAATCCTCATCAACCACCAATCCATCCTCGTCGTTCCACAACTCAACTTCTTCCTCTTCTTCTGCTTCCAATCTCTTGCTGTTGTCGTCATTTTCAATCTTGATGGCGATCTCAGGCGAAGTTAGAGCTGCTGTTGATGTTTGGTAATTTGTACTCCCACGACCATCTCCTTGGTTCAATGAATTGTTGTCGTTGGTGTTGGTCACGGGTGGAGGCACGTTCCAGATCGATCCGTCCTGCGTGGCAACAACAAGTACGATCCCATTTTCTTCGCGTCCTTGGTGTTCTTGTCGTTGCTTGGCACCCTTCTTGGAGTTGCTATTGGTGTTGTTGCAGGAGTACGAGTAGGATACGATCGGGTGTGGGAAAGACCATACACTCTAGAGAGTTAAGTTGTTGTCGTTACTTCTTTATTATTATTTTTGCTGGTTGCACGTTTCTATGCATACTTCTACTTGGCTGTAGTTGTTCAGAAAAAAACGACGCGCTTTCGTGAGTGTTTTTGTTACCTGGAGGGAGTTGTTGGTGAAGAGGTGGAGTGTTGATGGGTGTGAGTGGATTATGATTACTCGTTGTTGATTCCTGTTGTTGTAGTTGTTGGGTGTGAGTTGTTGTAGGAGTGGTGATCCTGCCGAGTGAGAGGTCGAATGAGTGAGGGGTGGTGGCAGGTGGCACGCCACTATGGTTGCCATGTCTAGTTTTCCTTGGTTTGCTTTTGTTGTGTGATTAATGAAAGGAGTTGTTGTTGTCGTTGATTAGATTATGCTCACACCTCACACACAGTCAGATAACCCCTTTGCCTTTGCCACCAGAGAAAAAGAGCACCATCGAAAAGAGTCACTCACTTCTTGGTTCTCAGTGGCTGTCAGTCACACTGTCAGATCTGAGCATGTGCACAATGCGTCTTTTTTTCTTCTCTCTTTTCTTCTGCGCGCCCTTTTGGTGTCTTTGCTCTCTCTTCTTTTTCTGTTCTTTCTTCATCCAAACACCCCTTCTTCCCTTCCTCTTGCACCCTCCAACTTCTTTATCGTCGATAACCTTTTTCTCCTTTTTCTTCCTTTTCTTGTCCTCGTCTCACTCTCTTTTTTGGTCCCTCCAAACCCACGTTTCATCTTTCTTTCCTTTCGTCCTTTGTTCCGTTCTTCCCACACCCACCCATTATCCCTCTTGGCACCCATTGGCACCCACACAATCCACCCACCGGCTCTCTAGGTCTATCTATCGTTCTTTCTATCCCACTCGCAGCTCTCACTTCAATTCACTCAACCCGCAGCAGACAACGTTGTACTCTGCTCCAACTGTCCCTCTGTCTCCCTTCACCTGACAACCAGGGCTCAACCCTCTCCCCTCTTAACCTTGGCACCTTTCATCCTCCGCTCCACCCATTCATCGACACATATTCCTCTCAGCAAACAAACACACAAACCAACAGTATACAACACCTTTCCTCGTCAAACGACAGCCCCTTTCACACACTCTCTCTGTACTCCTTCAACCTCGCATACACCTTCTTTTACACGCACACATCACATTACACAAAACGATGCTTATCCCAACACCAAAGGCATCGTCAAGCCTGTCGCCCCTCGACCTGCTCGAGTTGGCAGCACCTGGCGCAAACGCAGGAGAAAGACTCTTCAACACAGACACGTCAACAGAAGTGGTGGTACCAACGGTACCAGGGACAACAAGACGCCATAGAGACTCGATATCCTTCTTCCTTCCGATATTCATCCTCACGATCCTCCTCATCATCCTCATCCTATCCCTCATCTTTGCTCGCTGTCTCTACCGTCGCTTCAAAGCCATGCACCTCTCCCCTTCGCCCTCCACTTCCACCTGGAAGGCCCACTCCTCCACAACCTACGGATCCAACGACCAGTCTCATAACCACCATAATCATGGAGAAAACAGTGATACAGAGGAGGAAGACGAACGCACAGAACAGGAGCGTCTGTTGGCCAGACGCAGGAGCACCTCTTATTATGACGCCAATCGGTCTCGAGCTCCCGTCGCAGTCGTCATTCAGCATGATGCCAAGGGGCGACCTATCTCGACTTGGTCTACTGCCAGCTCTGTCGCTGCCCAACGTGGAGAGGAGCTATCGAGGTGGAGTCGACGAAGGGATGATCTGATCAAGATCTATGGGCAGAATAATCTGAATAATAGTTCTTTTGCGGAGGAGGATGGGCCTGACGAGGAGGATGGGCAAGAAGATGGTGGTCGCGACAGTGCTGCTTATGTGTATCATCAGCAGGGACTGGATGTAGAGGGGGAAGGTGAGGGTGTGGAAGGAGGAGAGCAACAACGTCGTCATGGAGGAGGAGGAGGGCCATTGGATGGGGTCTCAGAGCTGGGTGAGAGTCATACGCACAGCCACAACAACTACAACCACAACCATAGTAATACCCACCTTCAGACCCACTCGAGTGAGAACCCACTTTTGGATCCACAGCAACAGCGCACCACTCAAAGCAGTCAGAGGTCGTCAAGGGTCAACACCACCACCAGCACATCCACACTCCACGAACAGCATGGCGGGACGTAGCTTGCCCTTGTCCAGGATACGCACGCTCACACAATCGCACACCCAAAAGGAGAATAAAAATACTAAACATGGAAAAGCAGTCATCTCACAAGAGCACAGGCACTCACAAGAAGGCGGGGGAGGGAATAAAGAAAAGGAGAGAGGTACATTGGCTTTTGTACGGACCTTGTTGGTTGGTCCATGGTGGTGAAATTGGGACTTTTTTTTCTTTTTACTTTTTTTGTTTTCCTTTGGGCTTTTGTGCTTCCTTTTTGTTCTTTGCTCATGATATCCCCTTTGTTAAAGTTAGGGTCCAGCCTTTGCACTAAGCGATCCTTACCGCACACATACATCCATCGAACACTGAACACTACAACAAACCGCATGGGAAGATGGGCAAAACACAACAATTGGGTCACACTGGTCGAGCACGTCAGAGATAGACGGGAAGGGGGTGGGCGAACAAAAGAAGGTCGAAGCGCAGACCATTTATATCCCCTGCTTTCCCTGCAGAATGAAAGAGAGGAAGGGGGACGACATACTTTTTGTGCGGTGTTTTCTTCTCCAATCAACCTGGGACGAAAGGGGTGAAATGAGGATCCAAGCGTTGGCTATTGAACAAACAACAAGGGCCAAGCCAACCACACCACGTCTGCCTTGTCTGGGGGACGTGGGTGCATGAAAAGAGAGAAGAGGGAAAAGAAGAAGGGAAATACTTTTTGCACCGTTAGTGTTCTGATAATCTTTGTCACCGAATGGTGAAAACGGGCAAAAGGAAACTGGGGGTAAAGGAAACTAATGTGGGTGTTAGTTTGGCAAGAAAGTAAATGTATACAACAGGAACAACAATGGCGCCTTTCTCGCTGTTTGCCCACAGTGTGAACCCTGAATACATAAACACACTTCTTTTCTTACTTTGTTCTTCTTCTCTTCTTTTACAAAATATCATTCTCACTCATCCATTTCCTCCCTTTACACTTGATATCCCGTCTCCTCACTCACTCACTTCATCGCGCAACTCTCATACGCACATACACTCACACCTCAGTTTTCCTTCAAGAGGCATCCTCTTCGCTAACAGGAAATGAGAATCGGATACTTTTCAAAGGTGGGGGCGGCTGTAACGGCCTTCTTCACCCCTTCCACCTTCCAACTTTCTGGTGGACCAGACACAGCAAAGGAACTCGTCCTCACAAAGTCTGTCGCCATCATCGGTAAGTCCTGTTGTTCTGCGCCCCTCATTCTTGCTTGGAACGGTTTGTTGTTATTTATCACATCAAGGGAAATCACACTCAAAGACAGGAATAGTCAAGGCAGATACACTTGGAGCAAGCCACAACAGGATGATGTGTAACGACAGAGGAGTGTCAAGAACGCGTTACTCGTGTGCGGGTGGCGGTTGTGATTGTTGTCGTTCTTGGCGACAATCAATCCTTTTTGGCACGCGTTCGCGTCATACTCCTCACTCTTTGTCTGCTTGTTGTCGTTATTTTTTTTCTCACACGCCTCCATTTTTCTCACACGAACCCAGTCTAACGCAATTTCTCATCCATGGAAACCATACTACCTTCATCTCTTTCTCGCCCCCCCAAAATAGGCGCGGGAGCAGGAGGATCCTCAACAGCATTCTACCTCCAAAAGCTCCTCCAACCCCCAGGAGAACCCCTGCACAAACACCAACTCCTCCACCCAACCACCATCACCATCTTTGACCAATCCGATAAAATCGGTGGTCGTTGTCAAGTCTTTTTCACCACCAACCCTGCCGACCCCGAAAACAGCAAACCAGAACAGGAATTGGCGATCGAGGTTGGGGCGAGTATCTTCGTGAAGGTTAACCATCACTTGGCGGATTCCACGAAGGAGTTTGGGTTGAAGGTGAAGAAGTTGGATGATGAGTTGTTGGCGATTTGGGATGGGGATAAGTTTTTGTTTACGGAGAGTTCTTGGAAGTTTTGGTCGATTCTGAAAGGACTTGCTCGTTGGGGTCTAACACCCATCAAGGTAAGCAGCAAGGGGGTGTTGAGCAAGGGTAAATGGAAAACAGGGCGCGTGCACACTAACGGCATCTTTCTTCCTGTCTACTAACGTCACACTCCCTTTTCACGCTCCCCTTTTTCCGTCCATGTTATTAGTTGAACCGCCTGTTGAAGACGACACTGGATAACCTCCTCAGCTTCTACACCTCCCCAGAATCTTACACCTCCATCCACGAATTCTCAACTGCCCACAATATCCATACCGAAGCCAGCATGCTCACCAACGAATACCTCGAATCCCACGGAATCAGCAAACAATACGCCCAAGAGGTCGTCGAAGTCGCCACACGCGTCAATTACGGATCCAACCTCGATGATATACATGCCTTGGGAGCACTGGTCACCATGGCGGCGAATGATGCTCAGCAAATTGAAGGAGGCAACTTCCAGATCTTTGAAGGGATGGTTGCCAAGTCTGGGGCTGAGGTGAGGTTGGGGACCAAGATTGCGAGGGTTAGAAGGTTAGAGCCCCGATATGAGGGTGAGGAGCCGCAGTTTGAGGTTACGACGTCTACAGGACAGAAGCAGATCTTTGACTACATCGTCCTTGCCGCTCCCATTGTAAGTTTTCTTACTTTTTCATTGTACTTTTTTGTTTGTATTTTGGGATGTGTCGCGACGCGTCTGTGACATGAAATTTAGCTCAAAAAGTCTAAACAAGAAACGCGTTATTAATTACACACATTTTTGAACAATACACAGGAATCGACAAACATCCACTTTGACATCTCACTCCCCCCACAACCAAAAGTCGACTACCGTACCATCCACGCAACATTTGTCCGTGGCCACGTCAATCCCTCATACTTCTATACCTCAACCTCCCCTGCCCGATCTTCAACCCCCTCCACAAAGGACTTCCCGACCCATATCCTCTCCACCAACTCGCGCGCGGAGTTTACCTCTCTCAGTATCCAAGCCCGACTTTCGAATGGGGAGACGATTACAAAGATCTTTTCGCCAGAGGTGTTGTCGAAGGATTTGTTGGATCGATTGTATTCGAACAGGACGTGGGTTAAGCATAAGGAATGGAAGGCGTATCCTAAGCTGAGGCCTATTTCTCTGGTGGAGGAGGAGGATAGTGCAGAGCCCGAGGTTGTTGTTGGTGAGGGAGAGAGTGCGTCGTCGGAACAGAAACAAGCAGTGTTTGAGAAGCATGCGCGAAAGCAGCACGAACAGGATGCACAAAAGAAGGCGGTTGAGGCTTGGGGACAGGTGGAGGTTGTTCCGGGTGTGTTTTATGTCAATTCCTTTGAGCCCCTCATCTCCGTAAGTGTCTATGTCTTCTCATTGTTGTTGTACACTTGTTCTGTTATGTGTTGAGAAAAGTGAATGCCTTCATTAACGCGTTTGTTATTATCTCTTTTGTTTTGTTGTGGATTGATGTGATATAGACGATGGAGACGGAAACGATTTCAGGAAAGAACATTGCCAGGCTGTTGCGCGACCGGATCGTAGGACAATGCCCAGTGGAAAAGATAGTCAAGCGATAAAACAAGCATCAAAAGCACGTACACACTTAAGCACTCACACGAATAAAATGGCCCATTAGTTATCTTTTGTTGTTGTGGATGTGATGCATTGTAATTTGTAAGGCATACAGGCGATGCAGGGGTGAAGCTGGACTGTACAAGGACAAGGACCAAGAAATCGATCGATTGAAAGGGAAGCGCTTTAAGCGCAAATAAAATCAAGACGGTACAAACGGTATGATGGACGAAAAAGGCAGTGTAAGTAGGCTCAAATCTCCCATCTTTCAATGTGTACTTGTCCCTTGTACCTTTTCTACTTTCTCTTCTTTCTCTTCCTTCACTTCCTCCCTCGACATTCACCTCCCCTTTGTCATCGTCAACACCTTTTCCCTTCATTCATCATCCTCTCTTCTCCTCGCATTCGTCTTTCTTGTTTTCGTTCGTCAGACTCCTGCCTGCATCAGGAACTTGCTCCCTTCGCCATAATAACCATACACCAGTCCAAGAGAGAGTACGCCTTATTCAGCAAACAGAGCAGCAGCGAGAACGGTTCACACACTATCATCTGAAAGATCTTTCTCTAACATGCATCCATTTGCCTTTTCACAATATAGCCAACATACTCCCTCTCCTTCAAACCCCGTAGTCTTTTTCAATCAGGGAAAAGACCAACAACAGCCCAATTGCTCCACAACCCGGAGACTAGTGCCTTACACATAACTCAAAAAAGTAGGTATTCTCTACTGACGATTGTCTCAGCGCCAACGACATTAAAGGCCTCGACTCTTTCCCACGGACCAGGTTCAATTGCTAATGCGATGTTCACGTCTCTCTATTTTGATATACCAAAAGAACAAAACTAACTTTCCTCAACATTGACCGTCAGCTTTACCAAAGATACAAAAAGAAATAACAAACAGGAATCATAGTAAGTGCCTTGGTGTTTTTGATAGCAACCCCATCAGAAGGCTTCCTTGCATGTCGATAGCACGACTCATGATGCTAATTCCCTTGTGCCTTGTATTTTGCGTGGTTTTCTTGCAGAACTCACTCTCGTTACTCGCCATCTCCGTCATCCTCACCATCTCCGCCATCAGTCTTCCGACTCCAAATCCATCTTTGCAACAATCACAGAAACACCTCAAGGTATGCACTTTGTAAAACATGCATTGCCCTTCCATGCCAACCTTGCAAGTGCGCCTACTCAATTATTATTATTAATTACTAACGCTCGTTGTCGTTAATATCCATAACAGTTCGCAACATGGGCAATAAACCCTCGAAACAACCAGGTCCGCATGCTACTAGCGATACTGGCAAAGCCAGTGACACCCAGGGCGTCAGGAAGCGCGACGTAATCCGCGATACCTTCGGCTTCTCCAAATCCAAGACAAAAGATGTCAATGCCACGGTCGCCAGCCATGCAGTGAGTGCACAACACCCTCCTCAACTTGTAGGACCGCCTACTGCATCCTCAGCCAGTGACACCCACTCAGTTGCCGACCAAGCTGTCATATCCACCCCTCCTGTTGACAAGTCCTTGCCTGTATCTGTTGAAACCAAGAGAACCTCGAACATCTTTCTCGAGAACTTACCCGCGCCTATGATGAAGACTGAGTTGCCTGCCGTCCAGTATCGCATTGAAGTCACCCAGCAGTTGGCCTATTGCTGTGCCTTGATTCGCCATGGTTCATCTCCTCCCCAGGCCACCGCTGCTGAACTTGAAGAGCAGGCCCGCGATCCCGCCATAATACTGCAGAAGACCCCAAACCTCGACAAGAAGGAACTTGATTGGCTTGCAGAGATGGACAAGAACTTGCCTGCAAAGGAACGTATCTCCTGGCTGGGAACACGCATGGTCGACGAGTTTGCCAAAGATGTCCTCAAAGACTCGACCGAGATTGCCGAGATTGTCCTTCTTGGCCCTGTCTTGGACAAGGAGACTTACCGCAGCCTGCTGTCATGCACCATCACTGCATTCGAGCAGTCTGTTCTTCTGAATGTTGATCTCCTGCAAGGCCTTGTTCAGCTCGTCCAAGTGGCCCCTCCTGACTCTCTGGTCTCTGACGACTTGGTCAAGATCCTCCGTGTCCTTAGGATTTGCTTACAGGACACCCACCAACAGTCCTCGGCCCACCCTTTTCATCTCACACTGGCACTGTCGCGGCTTCTTGACGTGATGGCAGAGCACAAGGTCAAGGATTTGAACCGCGTCGAGGATCATGAGCCTTTGTCGGGAATCTTGTCAGGACTGAAGGGTAGCTCGGATCCGTACTTGATGTACCAGGCATGCTATGCGTTCCAGGCGCTGCAATATGTCCCTGATGATGAGAGCGCTCTTCAATCAGTTCTTCGACACGGGACTGGGGTTGTCAATGGCCTCATCCAGGTTTCTGGTGTATTTAAGCTGGATCTAGAAGCAGTTCTTGAGGGTCTAAGCAACCTTCAAGAAGCACTCGGTGGCATCATAGGAGTTGACAATGATGTTTACAAGGGTGTGAACTCTGTGATGGAGAGCGGCCGCGGAGTTCTGGATGGTCTCAAGGAAGGATTATCTGAAGGAAAGAAGCGTCCATGGTACGCAGCCATCCGTGTTGCTCAGGCTCTTCTCCAAGCTGGCCAACTGAAGGATCTCAACCAACTCATATACGAGGCACCTTGTCGTGGTGATCCCTTGTTCCAATGGGGTATCTGCCAGCTTCTGGGAGAGATCGCATCCGATGTTATCTGGGATACCAATGTCCGCCAGCAAGCCGACGACCTTCTTGGAGACCTGTACAGGAACGATTCACAGTGGGGGAAGGATGAAAGCGTCAAGACCTGGATGCTTAGCATTATTGGCCAACTCAGTACCGTTTCTGACCAAGCCGTCAAGACCATTGCCATTGTCTTACTCAAAGACATCCACCAGGATCAAAGCACCACCACCCGACTTCCTTACCCACTGAGGAATCGTCTTCCTCCGCCTACATTGTCTCCGATCCTGGCCCGCGTTCAAAACATTACTCCCCTCGAAAATGGTTTGTGTCAATATCAAATCCAGCGAAAACAGCAGCACCGCCAAACGGTCTATATCCCACCGTTGGCGAAACCTAGTCTGAAGGCCAAGGATGAGGATGTCTTCCCTCTGCTGGAGAAAGTCCTAGAGTTCCTGGCAAGTGAGCGACAAGTGATGTTGGTACTGGGGGACTCTGGGTCTGGCAAGTCGACATTCAACCGCCATCTCGAACATCGACTCTGGACCGATTACAAGCAGGGTGGACCTATCCCCTTGTTCATCAACCTTCCCGCCATCGACCACCCAGACCAGGATTTGATCGCCAAGCATCTGAAGGCCAACAACTTCAGCGACGATCAGATCCAGGAGATGAAACAGCACCGCGAACTCGTACTCATCTGCGATGGGTACGACGAGAGTCAGCAACAGGGCAACCTTCATCAAAGCAACGCGCTGAACCAGCCAGGACAGTGGAACACCAAGATGGTCATCAGTTGCCGCACCCAGTTCCTCGGATCCGACTACCTCATTCGGTTCAAGCCGCAGCCTACAGACCGTTACGCTTCTGGTTCTCAGGATGTCTTCCAAGAAGCTGTCATCACCCCCTTCTCCAAGGATCAGGTCGAGAGCTATGTCGAGCTGTATGCTCAAGATTCACAGACGGTGCTTTTATTCAGAAACCGGTCTGCTTGGTCCCCGGAGGAGTACATGGACAAGTTGGCGACAATCCCCAATATCATGGATCTCGTCAATAACCCATTCCTGCTCACCCTCGCTCTCAAAGCTCTACCTGTCCTGGTCGCCTTGCACAAGGATCTTGCGAGCATTCGCATCAGCCGCGTTCGCCTTTACGATATATTTGTCGACCAGTGGTTGGAGACGAACCGACTACGCATCCAACCCAACAAGCTGAGCCAGAAGGAATTGGAGGCATACAAACCTATGGAGAACGATTTTATCGGGTACGGCGTTGACTACCTGCTACGTTTGGCTGCGGCGATCTTCAAGAAGCAGGGCGGTAACCCGGTCGTTCAGTATGTCCATCGACAGGACAAGGACTCTTGGAAGGCGGAGTTCTTTGGGACTGATCCCGAGGCCACGTTGCTCCGTGAGGCTTCCCCTTTGACGCGCACCGACAACCAGTTCCGGTTCGTACATCGATCAGTGCTGGAATATCTCCTCTCTCGTGTGATCTACAACCCGGTCGATACTGTGGAGGAAGGCATGGATCCAGAATCTGAGATCGCACCCCCCACCGCTCTTTCGTCGAACGGCAACAACCCCTTGTTCCAGAAGAACCTACTTGGTGAGCCATCCATCATCCAGTTCCTGTGCGATCGGGTCAAGTCAACCCCAGATTTCGAGCAACAACTCCGGGCTGTGATCGACCTGTCCAAGTCCGATGAGACTGCAACCATCGCCGCCATCAACGCCATTACGATCCTCGTCCGAGCTGATGTGGCCTTCCACGGTGCCGATCTCCGCGGCGTCAAGATCCCTGGTGCCGACCTTTCGGGTGGTCAGTTTGACTATGCGCAGTTCCAAGGAGCAGACTTGACGGATGTCAATCTTTCGAGGAGCTGGTTGCGAGGGGCGGATTTGAGTGGCGCACAGATGGATGGTGTCCAGTTTGGGGAACTCCCGTACCTGGAGTTGGAGAAGGATGTGATTGCCTGTGCCTACTCGTCTGATGGAAGAATGCTTGCCGTGGGTGCAAAGAGTTGGGGAGTGCGCCCTAGAGTTAGCATTTACGACACCTCAGCATGGACGAGAACCTATTCCTTTACAGGACCGGGTAAGATGGTAACTATGGCATTTTCACCCGATGGCACAAGGGTCGTGTTTGGAGGGTTTGGTGGGACGGTTAGGCTGTGGGATTGTGCCAGCGGCGAAGAGATGTTCGTCATGGAAGGGCACCAGGATTATGTGAACTCCGTTGCCTTTTCTCCCTGTGGCAAGCAAATCGCCTCATCCAGTGGTGACAAGACAGTACGAGTGTGGGATTCTCGGACCGGGGAGAGTGTCTTTGTCTTGGAGGGTCACACGGACTATGTCAGAAGCGTCAAGTATTCTCCGAGCGGAGAGTGGCTGGTGTCGGGCGGTTCTGATGATACGATTCGGTTTTGGAACTCGGAGACAGGAGAGCCAGGGGTCGTTTTGAACTGTTCCCTAGGCGCGACTGACAGCCTGGCCTTTTCTACTGATGGACGGTGGATTGCTTCTGGCCATTGGAAGGGTGAATTGCAACTTTGGCACGCGGTGTCTGGAGAGCCAGGTCCTGTCCTGCGTGGTCATACCACAAGCGTCACGGGAATTGCATTTTCTCCAGATAGCCGGTGGATCGCGTCTTCTAGTTGGGACGAAACAGTGAGACTATGGGAAGCGTCGACAGGCACTCCCATTAACACGCTGTCAAGCCATAAGTCCTTTGTGAACGATGTTGTCTTTTCTCCGAATGGCCTTCAAATCGCATCGGGTGGGAAGGACAGCAGGGTGCGACTGTGGGATGTCGACTCTGTCTTGACGTCGAGTGTTCAACAACAGTATCAAATCAAGGGTGTATGGAAGACGGTGTACTCCCCGAATGGTCAAACTATCCTCACAATCGGCGGAGGCCGAACCGTCACGCAATGGAACTCTCTGACGGGAGCATCCAGACCACTTTCGATCGAGTTACAGGAATCCCGATCATTTGGCCAGTCACACTCATCACATGCCAACCTAACCGCGACCGTCAATCAAGACGGAACTCTCCGATTGCGGGGCCTTCGGGATGGAAGTACAGAGGCTATTCTGGAAGGCTACAGCGCAGCGAATTACGTTACCTTGTCGCCTTGCGGTCATTGGACCGCGTCTGTTGACCGGGACAGTACCGTGATGCTGTGGGAAAATGACAACACTAATGGATGGCAGGTACTTATGGAGAATGGCGGACGCACTCGCGAGGAAATCCGTTGCTCGGCATTCAGGGGGTCCGAATATCAGCTCGCAGTCGGCGCTTGGAATGGTGACACCTGGCTCTTCGATCCACAATCGAAAGGTCAAATAACGTCCAAGTCGACACATTGGATTATTGAGGTGATTTCGTTTTCGCCAGACAGCCAGCAGCTTGCAGTCGGAAGCATTGATGGTTCGATCTACCTTTGGGGCTTACAGTCAGATGAGCGTGCCATCAAGCTGAAAGGACACACAAGGACGGTGAAACGCATTGCCTACTCGCCTTGCGGCGAATGGATTGCTTCCGGCAGTGAGGACAACACAGTTCGAGTCTGGCGCAGGCGACGATCACCAGGCGATACGGAGACCTGGTCGTGTGTCTCGACAGTCCGTGGTTATTTTGGCGCAGTCAGAGACATTGCCTGGCGTCCGACCGCTCCTATGGAATTTGTCACTAGCTGCAGCGACGAATCTGTCCGGGTCTGGCGAGTGTCGAGTGATGGTGAAGATGTTGTCGTCAAGCTACTCTGGGGGACCAATCTTGTGATTCTCAACGCCGAGGGTCTTGTGCTCAAGTGTACGACTGGTCTTAGTCCGATGCAAAAGAAGTTGTTGGTCCAGCGCGGAGCCATTGACGACTCTCCGACAGAAGGAGACGAACAAGACGATTATACGAGCTCTGAAGGAGATGAATTTGATGATGAGGACCCGTCGGAAGTAGACTTTTCACGTCTAAGTTATCATATGGAGTTTGTTAGATCTCTGTAGATCTCGACGATATCCATAGCGACTATGAGATGGGAATGTATATATGATACCAAGCATGTAAGACAACCATTGTAACATTTTTTGTTTAACTATCCTACTAAACACCATGATATTCTTCAAACAACAAAGTCCTCTTATTTTTTGCACACCAATCTTTTGAATGTGTCCATCTACTATTAAACTGTACCCCTCACTGCAAGATTCAGCAGAGTAGTTCATGTATGTGATCATCTAATGCACTTGTACTCTCAACTGTATCTTAGGGGCGAAATACAGGGGAGAGATTACATTTAAAAAAAACATGTGCTGTCTATTGCTATTTTATTCTGTGTTCTGTTGCCCACTATGAAGAGATATGTCAGTTGTGGAAGTCAACACTCCGTTCCTTGGGCTTTGGATATTTTTTATATGCTTTTTATATCCTCTGCACATGGAGGGCCGCAAAGCATAAATAACAGACATTTTTTTTTTCATGAGTGACCGATGGTGCAACCATAAGAGAGGAAAATGTGCCACCTTGGTTCTCGATGGTCCGTGAACCAATGTTCCATGAGGGATGGGATGCTGTCTCCTTGCCCTTGGGTCTGTTAGGTCTGTTGCTGCTACTGACAAACAAACCTCTCTTTTTCCATATCTCGAAAGTCATAATTGAAAGGAGAGACAGTTCTGTCAAGGAAATAATTTACTCCGCATCTTTTTTTTCCACTCCTCTTTCCTCCCTTTGGTCTTTCAACTTCATCGCCAAACAACGGTGATCGACATCTTTGAGGACGATTACTCAACAAGTCAGCGCGATACTGGATATCTCCTGCTTTCGCTGCAGAATCAAGGAGAGGGAAGGATGACATGCTTTTTGTGCGATGTTATCTTCTCCAATCATTAACCATATGGAACTTGGGAAGAAAGGGGTGAAAGGGGTGAAAGGATGATCCAAGCGTTGGCTATTGAACAAACAACAAGGGCCAAGCCAACCACACCACGTCTGCCTTGTCTGGGGGACGTGGGTGCATGAACAGAGAGAAGAGGAAAAAGAAGGTGGGAAATACTTTTTGCACCGTTAGTGTTCTGATAATCTTTGTCACCGAATGGTGAAAACGGGCAAAAGGAAACTGGGGGTAAAGGAAACTAATGTGGGTGTTAGTTTGGCAAGAAAGTAAATGTATACAACAGGAACAACAATGGCGCCTTTCTCGCTGTTTGCCCACAGTGTGAACCCTGAATACATAAACACACTTCTTTTCTTACTTTGTTTCTTTTCTCTTCTTTTACAAAATATCAATCTCACTCATCCATTTTTTCCTCCCTTTACACTTGATATCCCGTCTCCTCGCTCCCTCACTTCATCGCGCAACTCTCATACACACATACACTCACACCTCAGTTTTCCTTCAAGAGGCATCCTCTTCGCTAACAGGAAATGAGAATCGGATACTTTTCAAAGGAGCCATAACAGGACGATGTGTAACGACAGAGGAGTGTCAAGAACGCGTTAC
The DNA here is from genome assembly GCA_019671135.1 of Linnemannia hyalina. Classification (NCBI taxonomy): domain Eukaryota; kingdom Fungi; phylum Mortierellomycota; class Mortierellomycetes; order Mortierellales; family Mortierellaceae; genus Linnemannia; species Linnemannia hyalina. The sequence goes on from JAHRHY010000015.1 coordinate 1,389,628, forward strand.
TCGTGTGCGGGTGGCGGTTGTGATTGTTGTCGTTCTTGGCGACAATCAATCCTGCGATAAAATAAGGTTTAGACTAGAAGAAGGTTGCATTAGGGCCAAGCAGGAACGATCTCTTATGTCGTTCCTGGTGGCTTAGTTCTAGCTAGTTCATGTTATTGCAAAAAGATGGGGTGGCTAGGCAGTGGCGGCGATGCCTTAGGTTAGCAGTCATATTCTTTAGTAGACATAGTATTAGTAGTGCGCCGAGCCCTCTTGTCTGCTCTTTGTCCTTTTACACATCACTTCTTGGACGAGAGCTGTATTGACAAGAGTTTCGCTGGCGCGCTGCAGTGTATTGTTTTGTGTGATTCTTTTTAGGACGTTATTATCACTTTCCCCCTCTCCAACCTACAACCCCCCTTCCCCCCCCCCCCCCCCCGTACCAATTGAGGACTTAACAGCGGTCCTAAAACTCTGGCCGTCGACCCTCTCCCCTGAGTAACAGCGAATAGGCAAATGTCCGAGGGGGTGTAGCGAGGATGGTCAATGGTCTGAGTGCAGCTCAATAGCACCGCTGATGAACCTAAAAAGCAATAGAAAGCAGGGGACTAAGTTTAGATTTTTGGTGGCGATTGTCGGCTGTCGGTTCTTTAGGATCCTCTGTGCCGCAGATATGATACTCAGGGACGTTGCTGGTCAGAACCCGAACAACAAGAAGGTGCTGACCCAGAGTGGCGCCATCAACAGCTCTTCAACCTTTACGAGGATGAACAATGGGGAATAGCCAGTGGAGCTCTAGTTACGGAGAATGGAGGCACAAAGGACTCGTGAATAAAAAATACATCTGATCAATTGTCTCTTTTGTCGACCTGGATCTGAATCTGAATTCGATTGTTCCTAGCTGATAACCTTATTTGAGACTACCCTGATCCTGATTTGGTGATCAGTTGGATAGTTGGATGTGTTCGTATTTCGCTTGTCTTGTCTTGATGCTGTTGGCTGTTCCGAAGTGGTTCCAGGAGCTCTTGCAGGTGTCAAGAAAGACAAAGTGGAACAGTGGCTCATGACTCTCCCCTCACCTTTCTCCCACCTTCTTGTCGTCCGACATGCATGCGTATCGATCACAAAGGTAACAGAAAGGGAAAGAAGAAAAATAAAGTAATGCGTGGTATGGACGCACAGGGACAGTGGCTGGAGAACTTACAAACAAGCGAACAAACAAACAAACGAACAAGCGAACAATTCACACACACGCCATCGCGCATCCTTATATTTCTATCTTCTTCTTCCTCTTCCCTCTTCCTCGCTTTCCGCCTTGCACGCACTTTTCACTCACTTTACACTTTCAACTCCAAGACTCATTCAGTTGTCTGTTCACCTCTTCCTCCTTCCTCCATCATATCCTCTCCACCAACTCGCGCGCGGAGTTTATTTCTCTCAGTATTCATGCCCGACTTTCGAATGCAGAGACGATTGCAAAGATCTTTTCGCCAGAGGTGTTGTCGAAGGATTTGTTGGATCGATTGTATTCGAACAGGACATGGGTTAAGCATAAGGAGTGGAAGGCGTATCCTAACCTGAGGCCTATTTCTCTGGTGGAGGGGGAGGATAGTGCAGAGCCCGAGTTTGTGGTTGGTGACGGAGAGAGTGCGTCATCGGAGCAGAAACAGGCAGTGTTTGAGAAGCATACCCGAAAGCAGCACGAACAGGATGCACAGAAGAAGGCGATTGAGGCTTGGGGACAGGTGGAGGTCGTTCCGGGTGTGTTTTATGTCAACTCCTTTGAGCCTCTCATCTCCGTAAGTGTCTATGTCTTCTCATTGTTGTTGTACACTTATTCTGTTATGTGTTGAGAAAAGTGAATGCCTTCATTAACGCGTTTGTTATTATCTCTTTTGTTTTGTTGTGGATTGATGTGATATAGACGATGGAGACGGAAACGATTGCAGGAAAGAACATTGCCAGGCTGTTGCGCGACCGGATCGTAGGACAATGCCCAGTGGAAAAGATAGTCAAGCGATAAAACAAGCATCAAAAGCACGTACACACTTAAGCACTCACACGAATAAAATGGCCCATTAGTTATCTTTTGTTGTTGTGGATGTGATGCATTGTAATTTGTAAGGCATACAGGTGATGCAGGGATGAGGCTGGGCTGGACAAGGACAAGGATCAAGAAATCGATCGATTGAAAGGGGAGTGCTTTAGGCGCAAATAAAATCAAGACGGTGCAAATGGCATGATGGGACGAAAGGCAGTGTAAGTGGGCTAAAACATCTTTTTGTTCCTTTTCTACTTTTTCTTCCTTCACTCACTTCTCTTCCTCCTTCGACATTCACCTCCCCTTTGTCATCGTCAACACCTTTTCCCCTCATTCGCCATCCTCTTTTCCTCTCGCATTCGTCTTTCTTGCATTCATTCGTCAGACTCCTGCATCAGGAACCTGCCCCCTTCGCCATAACAACCATACACCTGTCCAAGTGGGAGTACGCTTTGTACAGCAAAAAGAGCAGCAACGAAAATGGTTCACACGCTGTCCTCTGAAAGATCTTTCTCTAACAAGCATCCAATTGACTTTTCACAACATAGTCAACATACTCCCTCTCCTTCAAAGCTCATAACTGGTCACTTTCTTACAAAGGACAAGACCAATAGCAACCTAATTGCTCCACAGCCCGGAGACTAGTGCCTCACACACATCTCAAAAAAGTAGGTATTCTCTGCTAACGATTGTCTCTGCGCCAATGATATTGAAGACTTCAACTCTTACCCACGGAGGAACAGGTTCAATTCTAATGGGATGTTCACGCCATCTCTCTATTCAGACACACCAAAAAAGAACAAAACAAAACAATACAAAATTTCTTAGTCAGCCTTGCTGAAGATCATACAAAACGAAAATAACAAGCAGGAAACACAGTAAGTGCCTTGGTCTTTTTGATAGCAACCCCATCAGAAGGCTTCCTTGCATGTCCACAACACGACTCATGGTGCTAATTTCTTTGTGCTTTGTGTGCTGGCATCGTTTTCTTGCAGTGCTCACTCTTGCTACTCGCCATCTTCGCCACCCTCACCATCTCCGCTGTTAGTCGACCGACTCTAAATCCATCTTTTCAAACCTTGTACACGACCACAGAAACACCTCAAGGTACGCACTTTGTAAAACCTGCATTACCCTTCCATGCCAACCTTGCAAATGCGCCTACACAATTGTTATTGAATACTAACATTCATTCATTGTCATTTTATCCATAACAGCTCGCAACATGGTCAACAAACCTTCCAACCAACCAGGTCCGCATGTTCCTAGCGACACTGGCAAAGACAATGATGCCCAGGGCGTCAGGAAGCGCGACGTAATCCACGAAATCTTCAGCTTCTCCAAAAAACCCAAGACCAAAGAGGTCGATGTTACGGCCACCAACCAGGAATTGAGTACTCAAGACCTTCCTCAAGTTGTAGGACCGCCTACTGCATTCTCAGCCAGTGACATCCACTCTATGGACAATCACGTTCTTGCTTCCACCCCTCTAGTTGACAATCCCCTGCCTACACCTGTTGAAACCAAGTGGATCTCGAACATCTTTCTCGAGAACTTGCCCTCGCCTATGGTGAAAACTGAGTTGCCTGCTGTCTATGATCGCATTGAGGTCACTCAGCAGTTGGCCTATTGCTGTGCCTTGCTTCTCCACGGTTCGTTTCTTCCCCAAGTCACCGCTGCTGAACTTGAAGAGCAGGCCCGCGATCCCGCCATAACACTGCAGAGGTTCCCAAACCTCAACAAGAAGGAACTTGATTGGCTTGCAGAGATGGGCAAGAACTTGCCTGCGAAGGAACGTATCTCCTGGTTGGGAACACGCATGGTAGACGAGTTTGCCAAAGATGTCCTCAAAGACTCGACCGAGATTGCTGAGATTGTCCTTCTTGGCCCTGTCTTGGACAAGGAGACTTACCGCAGCCTGCTGTCGTGCACCATCACCGCATTCGAGCAGTCTGTTCTTCTGAATGTCGATCTACTGCAAGGCGTAGTTCAGTTGGTCCAAGTGGCCCCTCCTGACTCTCTGATCTCGGACGACTTGGTCAAGATCCTCCGTGTCCTTAGGATTTGCTTGCAGGACACCCACCAGAAGTCCTCGGCACACCCTTTTCATCTCACGTTGGCACTGTCGCGACTTCTTGACGTGATGGCAGAGCACAAGGTCAAGGATTTGAACCGCGTCGAGGATCGTGAGCCTTTGTCGGGAATCTTGTCAGGACTAGAGGGTAGCTCGGATCCGTACCTGATGTACCAAGCTTGCTATGCGTTCCAGGCGCTGCAGTATATCCCTGATGATGAGAGCGCTCTTCAATCAGTTCTTCGACACGGGACTGGGGTTGTCAATGGCCTCATCCAGGTTTCAGGCGTGTTCAAGCTGGATCTAGAAGCAGTTCTTGAGGGTCTAAGCAACCTTCAAGAAGCACTCGGTGGCATCATGGGAGTTGCCAGTGATGTCTACAAGGGTGTGAACTCTGTGATGGAGAGCGGCCGTGGAGTTCTGGATGGTCTCAAGGAAGGATTCTCTGAAGGAAAGAAGCGTCCATGGTACGCAGCCATCCGTGTTGCTCAGGCTCTTCTCCAAGCTGGCCAGCTGAAGGATCTCAACCAACTCATATACGAGGCACCTTGTCGTGGTGACCCCTTGTTCCAATGGGGTATCTGCCAGCTTCTGGGAGAGATCGCATCCGATGTTATCTGGGATACCAATGTCCGCCAGCAAGCCGTCGACTTTCTCGGAGACCTGTACAAGAACGATTCACAGTGGGGAGAGGACGAGGGCGTCAAGACCTGGATGTTTCAGATTATTGGTCAACTCAGTACTGTTTCTGACCAGGCCGTCAAGACCATTGCCATTACCTTGCTCAAAGTCCTCCACCAAGATCAAGGCACCACCATCCGACTTCCATACCCGCTGAGGAACCGTCTTCCTCCGCCTACATTGTCTCCGATCCTGGCCCGCGTTCAAAACATTACTCCCCTCGAATACGATTTGTGCCAGTATCAATTCCAGCGATTGCAGCAGCATCGCCAGACGGTCTATATCCCACCGTTGGCGAAACCTAATCTGAAGGCCAAAGATGAGGATATCTTCCCTCTGCTGGAGAAGGTGTTAGAGTTCCTGGCGAGCGAGCAACAAGTGATGTTGGTACTGGGTGACTCTGGGTCTGGCAAGTCGACATTCAACCGCCATCTCGAACATCGACTCTGGACCGATTACAAGCAGGGTGGGCCTATCCCCCTGTTCATCAACCTTCCCGCCATCGACCACCCAGACCAGGATTTGATCGCCAAGCATTTGCGGGCCAACAACTTCAGCGACGATCAGATCCAGGAGATCAAGCAGCACCGCAAGCTTGTCCTCATATGCGATGGGTACGACGAGAGTCAGCAACAGGACAACCTCCATCGAAGCAATGCGCTGAACCAGCCAGGACAGTGGAACACCAAGGTGGTCATCAGTTGTCGTACCCAGTTCCTCGGACCCACCTACATCGATCGGTTCAAGCCGCAGCCGACAGATTGTTACGCTACTGCTCCTCAGGATGTCTTCCAAGAAGCTGTCATCACCCCCTTCTCCAAGGATCAGGTCGAGAGCTATGTCGAGCAGTATGCCCAAGATCCACAGATGGCGCTTTTATTCAGAAACCAGAGCCAGTCTGCCTGGTCCTCGGAGGAGTACATGTACAAGTTGACAGCCATCCCCAATATCATGGATCTCGTCAAAAACCCATTCTTGCTCACTCTCGCTCTCAAGGCTCTGCCTGGCCTGGTCGCGTCGAACAAGGATTTTGCGAGCATTCGCATCACCCGCGTTCGCCTTTACGATATGTTTGTAGACCAATGGTTGGAGACGAACCGACTACGCATCCAACCCAACAAGCTGAGCCAGAAGGACCTGGAAGCATACACCTCCCTGATGGACGACGACTTTATTGGATGCGGAGTCGGCTACCTGCTTCGTCTAGCTGCGGCCATTTTCAGGGAGCAGGACGGCAAGCCGGTTGTCCAGTATGTCCATCGACAGGACAAGGACTCTTGGAAGGCGGAGTTCTTTGGGACTAATCCCGAGGCCACGTTGCTCCGTGAGGCCTCGCCGTTGTCGCGCACGGGCAACCAGTTCCGCTTCGTACATCGATCAGTGCTGGAATATCTTCTCTCTCGCGTCATCTTCAACCCGGTCGAGAATGTGGGGGAAGACATGGATCCACAATCTGAGACCGCATCCCCTACCGCTCTCTCGTCGAACGGCAACAACCCCCTGTTCCAGAGGAACCTACTTGGTGAGCCATCCATCATCCAGTTCCTGTGCGATCGGGTCAAGTCAACCCCAGATTTCGAGCAACAACTCCGGGCTGTGATCGACCTGTCCAAGTCCGATGAGACTGCAACCATCGCCGCCATCAACGCCATTACGATCCTCGTCCGAGCTGATGTGGCCTTCCACGGTGCCGATCTCCGCGGCGTCAAGATCCCTGGTGCCGACCTTTCGGGTGGTCAGTTTGACTATGCGCAGTTCCAAGGAGCAGACTTGACGCGTGTCAATCTTTCGAGGAGCTGGTTGCGAGGGGCGGATTTGAGCGGCACAAAGATGGATGATGTCCAATTTGGGGAACTACCGTACCTGGAGTTCGAAAATAGTGTGCGTACCTGTGCCTACTCGCAAGATGGAAGAATGCTTGCCTTAGGTGTAGGGTTTTTGAGAATTGACGTTAGCATTTACGACACCTCATCATGGACGAGCACCTATTCCTTTACAGGACCGGATGACGTGCGAACTATGGCATTTTCACCCGACGGCACAAAGGTCGTGTTTGGAGGGAATGATGGGTTTGTTAGGCTGTGGGATTGTGCCAGCGGCCAAGAGATATTCGTCATGAATGGGCACAAGAAAATTTTGAACTCCATTGCCTTTTCGCCCTGTGGCCAACAAATCGCCTCGGCTGGATATGACCGAACAGTACGAGTGTGGGATTCTCAGACCGGAGAGAGTCTCTTTGGCTTGGAGGGTCACACGGATGAGGTCCAAAGCGTCAAGTATTCTCCGAGCGGAGAGTGGCTGGTGTTGGGCGGTTCTGATGGTACGATTCGGTTTTGGAACTCGGAGACAGGAGCAGCAGGGATTGTTTTGCACTCTTCCTTGGGTGCGGTTTGCACTCTTGCCTTTTCTTCTGATGGACGGTGGATAGCTTCTGGTCATACGGATGGCGGATTGCAACTTTGGTACGCGGTGTCTGGAGAGCCAGGTCCTGTCCTGCATGGTCATACCTTTAACGTTACGGGTATTGCGTTTTCTCCAGACAGCCGGTGGATCGCTTCTTCCAGCGGTGACCACACAGTGAGACTATGGGATGCGTCGACAGGCACTCCCATTAATACGCTGTCTAGCCATAAGTCCTTTGTGCACGATGTCGTCTTTTCTCCGAATGGCCATCAAATCGCATCAGGTGGTACTGACACAAGAGTGCGACTGTGGGATGTCGACTCTATATTGACGTCGAGTGTTAAGCAGCAGGATCAAATCGGGCCAGTAAGGAAGACAGTGTACTCCCCAGATGGCCAAGCTATACTTACAAGAGGTCAAACCGTCAAGCAATGGGATTCTATGACAGGAGTGCCCGTACCACTTTCGATCGAGTTATCGGAATTTCTATTAGTCGAATCCGTGTCATATTCATTAGACGGCATCCCAACCGCTGCCGTCGATCAAAACGGGACTGTTCGATTGTGGGAGCTTCAGGAAGGAGGACGAAAGACTACTCTGGAAGGCTCATGGTCGGCGGAGTACGCTACCATGTCGCCTTGCTGTCGTTGGATCGTGTCTGTTGACCGGGACGATACCGTGACGTTGTGGGACCTTGACAACACTCAACAAAAGCACGTACTTATTGAGAATAGCGGAGTCAATCAAGAGGAATTCATCTGCTTGGCATTCTCGACGACTGGACATCAGCTCGCAGTCGGAACTGGGACTGGCAACATCTGGCTCTTCGATCCTCAATCGAAAGGTCTAATAACGTTCAAGTCGACACATTGGGTTATTGCGGCGATGTCGTTTTCGCCGGACTGCCGGCAGCTTGCAGTCGGGACCGATGGATGCTCGGTCTACCTTTGGAACTTCCAGTCAGAGGAGCGTGCTATCGAGCTGGAAGGACACACACAGATGGTGAAATGCATTGCCTACTCACCTTGCGGCGAATGGATTGCTTCCGGCAGTGCGGACTATACAGTTCGAGTCTGGCGCAGGCGGCAACCGCCAGGTAATACGGAGAACTGGTCGTGTGTTTCGACAGTCCGTGGTTACTTTGGCGTAGTCAGTGACATTGCCTGGAGTCCGACCGTCCCTATGGAATTTGTCACTGGCTGCGAGGACGAATCAGTCCGGGTCTGGCGAGTGTCGATCGATGGTGAGGATGTTGTCGTCAAGATGCTCTGGGGTACTAATCTTGCGGTTCTTCACGCCGAGGGTCTTGTGCTTAAGGGTACAACTGGTCTTGGTTTTACAGAGCAGAAGTTGTTGGTCCAGTGCGGCGCCATTGACGATTCATTGACATTGGAGGAAGATGGACGATCGGATGTTGAGGAGTAGGAAGTGGATCATGGTAGTGAGAAGGCGATCAGCAAAGCTAATAGAATACATATGTTGTGTACTACGCCTTCGTGCCTTTGAAGGTCGTTTTCTGACTGCTGTTGCATGTTTCGTAGCCTTGACTTTCATGGAAGAACAAACCGAACGACATGTACTTGTTTTGTTTGTAGTGAATTGGCAGGCGACATCCCTGATTCAAAAACTGATCAACCGATGTGCTCCTGGATCCCCGTTTGCACATACTGTAGTTGATAACCCTATCTGATAACCAAATTACAGTACTTTGATCGATGAATGAAAATGGCAGCAGGATATTTCGTGACCTGTGCGCACACAAGGATGCCATATGAAAGTAGGGCTCGGTGAGAGATGCCTCGACCTTCATGGATTGTTACTTTTGTTAGTTGCCTTTGAAGAGTACAACTCTACTTTCCCCTTTGGATAGTCGGTCAGCAGCGACAAGGTACAGGGTTGGGAGAACAATAACAATAAAAGAAGAGGCGAAGATCTGCAAGGCCATGGCTCACTATCTTCGAAAAAGACAAAAGTCATGTGGGTTGGGCTAAGGCTCCTTCTTTTCTTTGGCACTTTGATTCTCTCCTTTACTCCCTCCCTCCTCCAACGCCATCACCCTTCTCTTCCATCACCAACACCCCTCCTTACATCCGACATCCGGCTCTCCTTTACATTCCTCGTCTTTGTTCATCTGGCCCTCGTGCATACAGGGAAGAGCACGTCTCCCAAAGCCAGAACAACAATAAAACAAAAAAAAAGATGTTAATGACCTCCTCAAAGTGCTCAATTGCTTATTTGTCTCCCTCCCGACCCGCCTTCAGGAAGAGCAAAAGAGAAAATAGTAGGGCGTTCCCGTACCTGTGACGCTGTGAGTGTTTGTGCTGTGTCATGTGTACAACAGGAAAATGCAAGGGAGTGAACAAACCAACCTGTTGATTTTTTTGTCGCTAGAGCCTTTCACTCACGTTTCTCGACACGACACCCTCCATCAACTCCAAAAGCAACACGTTTCTGAGCCTAACCACATCACACTCCAGCAACCACGAAAAGGTAAGGGTATCGCTCCCTCTCCCTCTGGACATACTCCCCCATCATTGTTTAGTTTGCATTGCTAACAACATGCCAATTGTCATATTAAATATTAGCATTCGCAACATGACCCATCACTCATCCATGCAAACCCATGCCAATGGAGACGAAGACGACCCTAACAACAAACAACACACCGACAGTTTTCACGGCATCGAAATCGACGTGCAAGATATAGAGTATCTCGAGGACGACCTGTGCAACCTCCGATTGCGGCGACTGGGAGAGTTACAGCAGCTCATCTACATCCTTCCTATGGCCAAGGCCAACCTCCAAGCCCAAGACAACGACCTCTTCTCTCTCAAAGAGAAAGTGCAAGAGTTTTTAGCGAGTCAACGTCAAGTGATACTTATTCTAGGAGATTCAGGAGCTGGCAAGTCAACATTTAATCGACACTTGGAACACCAGCTCTGGACCGACTACAAGCAAGGCGGGCCCATCCCTCTCTACATCAATCTTCCCACCATTGACGACCCAGAGCATGATTTGATCGAGAAGCAGTTGCAGCACCACAACTTCTCGAATGACCAAATCCAGGAGATGAAGCAGCACCGACAGTTTATTCTCATCTGTGATGGTTACGACGAGAGCCAGCTCAAGATCAATATCCACACCACCAACCACCTCAACCAACCGGGACAATGGAGATCCAAGATCGTCATCAGCTGCCGTAGTCAGTTTTTGGAATCGGACTACCGCTCTCAATTCCAGCCTCAACCTGTCGATCGACTTGGATAAATCTCTTTCAAGAAGCTGTTATTACGCCTTTTTCCAAAGAGCAGATCGAGGAGTATGTCACTCGCTACGTCCCGCTCGAGCCTCGACCTTGGGTTACTGAGGACTACATGCGGATGCTCACCACTATCCCCAACCTCATGGACCTGGTCAAGATCCCCTTCCTTCTGACGCTAGCGCTCGAAGCTTTGCCATCCATTGCCGAGGGCAAGCAGGATCTCTCGACCGTCAGGGTGACTCGCGTTCAACTCTATGATACCTTTGTTGTACATTGGCTGGGTGTCAATAAACGGCGTCTCCAGAGCAACGTCTTGTCACAGGATGACCGACGGGTCCTCAATCAGCTTTTGGATGCTGGGTTTATATCGATGGGCACTGACTACGCTATGAGGCTGGCACTGGCGATTTTTGAGAAACAGAATGGAAACCCAGTTGTCCAGTACACCCACTTTCATGACCATGACACCTGGAAGGAGGAGTTCTCTTGGAATAGATCCAGTTGTGCGACTCTTGCAGGAATCGTGTCCATTGACTCGTACAGGCAACCAGTTCCTGTTCCTTCACAGATCCATGCTGGAGTATTTCTTTTCTCGAGTCGTCTACAACCCGGTCAGGACGGACGATGACTCTACAATGGAAACGGAAACACGTCCCTCTATCGCCCATGGGTTCGACCCTAGTAACCCGTTGTTCCGACGTAACTTGCTTACTGAACCCTCCATAATTCAGTTCCTATGCGACCGCGTAAAGCTCGACTCGACTTTTAACCAGCAGCTCCTCACTGTCGTCAACCTTTCCAAGACAGATGCCGCCGTTACCACCACCACTGCCGCCACCAACGCCATGACGATCCTGATCAAAGCCGGCAATAACTTCAACGGCGCCGATCTCCGCGGCGTCAAGATCCCTGGTGCCGACCTTTCCGGTGGTCAGTTTGACTATGCGCAGTTCCATGGAGCAGACTTGATGGGTGTCAATCTTTCGAGGAGCTGGTTGCGAGAGGCGGATTTGAGCGGCGCACAGATGGATGGTGTCCAATTTGGGGAACTCCCGTACCTGCAGTTCAGTAAATCTGTGGTTGCCTGTGCCTACTCGCCTGATGGAGGTATGCTTGCCGTGGGTGAGGCGAGTTGGATAGGCGGGGAGTTAATTAACGACAGCGGCGTTAGCATTTACGACACCTCATCTTGGACGAGCACCTACTCTTTTACAGGACCGGAAGAAGTGAAAACTATGGCATTTTCACCCGACGGCACAAGGGTCGTGTTTGGAGGGAATGATGGGTTTGTTAGGCTGTGGGATTGTGCCAGCGGCCAAGAGATGTTCGACATGGAAGGGCACCAGCACAGAGTGAACTCCGTTGCTTTTTCTCTCTGTGGCAAGCAAATAGCCTCGGCCGGAGATGACCATACAGTTCGATTGTGGGATTCGTATACCGAAGAGAGTCTCTTTGTCTTGGTGGGTCACACGAGCGAAGTCTTGATCGTCAAATATTCTCCGAGCGGAGAGTGGCTGGTGTCGGGTGGTAACGATAAGACTATTCGGTTTTGGAGCCCGGAGACAGGAGAACTAGGGATTGTTTTGGAGTCTTCCTTGGGTGAGGTTTGGACTCTTGCCTTTTCTACTGATGGACGGTGGATTGCTTCTGGCCATGTGGTGGGAGGATTGCAACTTTGGCACGCGGTGTCTGGAGAGCCAGGCCCTGTCCTGCATGGCCATCTCAAAAGGGTTACGGGAATTGTGTTTTCTCCAGACAGCCGGTGGATCGCTTCTTCTAGTTACGACAGCACAGTGAGACTATGGGACACGTCGACAGGCACTCACATTAACAAGTTGTCAAGCCATAAGACCCCTGTGAACGATGTAGCCTTTTCTCCGAATGGCCATCAAATCGCATCGGGCGGGAAGGACAGCAGGGTGCGACTGTGGGATGTGGACTCTATTTTGACGTCGAGTGTTGAGCAGCAGGTTCAAATCTCTAATGTACGGAAGACAGTGTACTCCCGGGATGGTCAATCTATCCTCATACTCTGCGGCGACCAAAGTAGCCACGACGAAACTGTCCAAGTCCAACAATGGGATTCTACGACAGGAGCGCCTGTACCACTTCCGATTGAGTTATCGGGAGAACCACCAGTCGTGTCCGTGTCATATTCATTAGACGACGTCCCAACCGCAGTTGTCGAACAAGACGAGACTCTTCGATTGTGGGAGCTTCAGGAAGGAAGACGAGAGACTATTTTGGAAGGCTCAAGGGAGGCGAAGTTCGTTACCATGTCGCCTTGCTGTCGTTGGATCGTTTCTATTGACAGGGACAACACCGTGACGTTGTGGGACCTTGACAACACTCAACAAAAGCACGTACTTATTGAGAAAGGCGGAGTCGGTGGCATGAATATCATTCACTTGGCATTCTCGGCGACCGGACATCAGCTTGCAGTGGGCACTTGGGGTGGCACCATCTGGCTCTTTGATGCCCAATCGAAAGGTTTAAAAACGTCCAAGTCGATACATCGGGGCATTTCAGCGATATCATTTTCGCCGGACGGCCAACAGCTTGCAGCCGGAACCGCTGAGTGCTCGATCTACCTTTGGGGCTTACAATCAGAGGAGCGCGCCATCGAGCTGAGAGGACACACAGAAAGGGCGATACGCATTGCTTACTCACCTTGCGGCGAATGGATTGCTTCCCGCAGTCGGGACAATACAGTGCGAGTCTGGCGCAGGCGGCGACTGCCAGGCGATACAGAGACCTGGTCGTGTGTCTCAACGCTCCACTGCTACTTTGACATTGTCCATGACATTGCCTGGAGTCCGACCGCCCCTTTGGAATTTGTCACCGCTTGCAGAGACGAATCAGTCCGGGTCTGGCGAGTGTCGAGCGATGATGAGGATGTTGTCGTCAAGCTACTCTGGGGTACCAATCTTGCGGTTCTCCATGCCGAGGGTCTTGTGCTCAAGGGTACGACTGGTCTTAGTCCGATGCAAAAGGAGTTGTTGGTCCAGCGCGGCGCCATTGATGATTCGTTAACATTGGAAGAAGATGGACGATCGGACGTTGAGGAGTAGGAGATACGATTATTATGGAAAATGAAAATCCAGGAAAGAGTAGATGAGTTTCTTACAAAACACAACCCAAGATCGTCTTATTGACAGAACATGCACCACAGTCAAATAGAAAAGCGAAACGATGGAATTAAAGTGATTCAAGTGTTATTAAATCGTTATTTTGTGCCTGAATGATAAATCTAGGACTCTCTTTTTCTTAATTTCATGAGGCCCACCGGTGGAAACAAGAAGCTCGATGTGACGCTCAGGGATGCAGGGAAAGAAAGGCAGACAAGAATCATATGTCTTCGGATGCAAGGGCAAGTACCTAACACGGCAGTTCATTTTGCGAGAATACACGGACAAGCCCAAATGGTCCGATGAAGACCTCCACACTTTGCTCTCCTTTAAACCGAGGTGCATGTCGGTTGTCGGGATCATGGGCCGACTCCTCAATTTTCTAGCGGATGGATGTGTACAAGGACCCTCAGGACCACTTCTCACCTGGGAATATTTACTGGCTGATTCGGCTTATCGTCTAACGACGACTTGCATTCCAGCGTACAAGGCACCCGCAGTAAATTTTTGCCTGAGAATAGGAACTTCAACCCGAGTTCGTAACGAGCATTGCATTGAAGTGCTCAAGTCTCGGTGGGGATCTCTGCGAGAGATGAGTATATACAGGTTATGCGTCATTTTGTTGAATGAGTAGCATCGTGCTGTGTACTCCACAATATGTTGATACAGCTAGGCGATATATGAGAGGAGATATATCCGGAAGGCGAGGGTGTCAGGGAGGGTGGTGAAAGCTGGTTGGACGTCGTCCCAGTATCAGAGGGGGAGGTGGTTGATTTGCTTTTGGCGGAGACCCAGGTCTGGGAATGTTTGGGAGAGGGTTTGGAGGAGGTTGAGAAGGTAAGAGGAGGGTGTTATGCTGATGAAGAGGAAGGTTGGGCATGGGCGGTAGTAGCCGTTGATAACTGTTTTTGGGGACGTTGGTTGTTGGTCTGGAATGGTTGAAGTGAGGGTTTGGAGGTGAATACACCAGGCGTCGATGTGCTCGATGATTGCGGGGATGGTGGTGGTATGGATTGGTGGTGATGGAGTGTAAAGAATCCGACCATTGTTGTTTGGGGTAGGTAGCGGGTTAGTCCAGTGAACCACACCACTGGTGGTCCACCGGACGAGAAATTAAATAAACGGTCACACACCTGTTCTCCTTCCAGTGCACACCTGTTCTCCTTCCAGTGTACACCTGTTCTCCTTCCGGTGTACACCTGTTCTTCTACCAGTGTGCACCTGTTCTCTACCAGTGTACACTTATTCTTACACTGGTGCATGATACTGCTCGTTTTTTTTGCCACCTTCGCATGCGTCACAGCGTCGGTGAGGCTTGGATACACCATGCTCTGACACAGAAGGAAGGAGTAAAGAGTATGTTGTAGGAAATACATTCATCATCATCCCTATCCCTTTCCATCATCTCTACATCTCTACCCTATAACCTTCCATCATCGCCCGCATTGAATTACAACTACGATCCCTTAGAGGATACCACATACGATGACTTGGAAGAAGATCCCTATTCTCACAGTCCACAAGGAGAAGAGTTCGAGGAAGATTTTCCTTCGAAGCTTAGGCGAAGTGCCATTGGAGCCCGAAACGCTGATGACGAAATGACTGACGGACCTGTTGACGAAAACAGTAACGAGGGCGAAGTTGAGTCCCTCCTTTCAGTAAGTTGTTTGAAATTATCGGATCTGATTTTGTGCCGTCCCAAGTTGTGCGAGTTTACTTGCTGACCCTGCCCCTTTATTCGATTCGTGCAGCCTAGTGCGGAAGCGCGTTTTTGGGGACAACCGGGAGAGATGTCTACGGTCGTTCGTGCGGAACCTCCTGCTGTTCTTGAGCCCCCTCCATTGCTTCGCATAGCCTCAATGCCCGAAACAACTGCCAACCCCGTAGCGTCTCCCTCTCGTTCACGGGTTGCTTACCACCCTTACCGCTCCCAATCTTCCTCAGCGCTCTCCGATACCGCGGATTCGACATCGATTTCTGGATTATCTCGACGTGAGAGTACTGATGACCCCGAGACGCGTGATGCTCCAAGGGGTATTCCAAGGTCTCAAACATCTCACTCCAGGGCCACTTCAATCGCCATTATTGAGGACATGAGGACCGGGACCCCGTTGTATGATATGAACCCAACTCAAGTTCGTGGAGAGCAGCGTCGCCAATTGCGTGCCCAATATGCGTGTTCGGAGCGATGGCTGCAGGTGGTGGAGAGATGTCATCCGTATGAGCTCCCTTCGCCTGAGGATTGTAGCGAGCATGCTCCAGAGGAGATGAAGGCTTTGATACATGTTCCAAACCGTGCGCGGGCTCGTGGTAAGGCCATCTTCTCTCATTTTTTCCGTTCGGTCAAGGTCTTCGATGAGGGAGAAGAAAAGAGCAAATACATCTGTGCCATAATGACCGACGACTCCTGCAAGACCAAGTTATCCGGTGGTGCTGGAATGATCGGCCGGGAAAGTCATATGAATAGCACCCACAAAGCAGTGTACGAGGCCTTCCGATTATTCCAGGGGCTCCAGAATTGCCTGGATCGCTTGCCAGTCGACCCTCACGCGTCCCAGGAGCAACAAGAATACCAAGCACCTTCGACCCCCAAGCGGACACCCAGGAAATCGAAATTTCAGAGCGCCTTACCCGGTATTCCGATCCCTACTTTGGAAGATAAGGCAACTGTGGAAATATGCTGGCTAAATCTCCTCAGCGAGGGTGCGGTGAACTACTCTTTGTTCGACAATCCTAATTTTCGGAAAATCAAGGCAGTGAGCATGCGGGGATTCGACGTCCATGCCTCACAGACGATGAAGAAGAAAGTCGCCAATACCACCCGTGACAAATATCTCCACCTTCGAGGACTGTTTGCCAGGGACTTAGACCGTTGCGCTATTACATTCGACGGCTGGACAAGCGCGGACCAGCGCAAGTATCTGGGGATCACAATGCACTACATTACCCCAAGCTTACAGATGGACGGCAACAATCCTCCTCGACATGGTGCTAATTGAAGGAGAGCGTCAGACGGGAGAGTATCTGCTGATAAAGCTTAGTAAGGTTCCTTTTTTTTTTTTTTTTTGGATATTGTTGTCTTATTAAGGTAGGAGGCGGTTTGGGCTAATCTACGAATCATATTATCAGATCCTAACACGTATTCCGCTTTTCTTTCGAATATAGAAGAAGTTCTCGCAGCCTGGGCTTTGGAAGGCAAGGTCATTGCCGCAACAACAGATCAAGGCGCGAATATGAAAAAGTGTCTGTCTCTTTATCAGCAAGAGACGAGTAACGTGGCCTGGATCGCGTGTGCTGCACATAAAATGCAGTTGTGCATCAGCAAAGCGTGGGAAGCATCAGCCACGGTTGCAGCCCTGATCAGCAAGTGTTCGGAAGTGTCCGTTTTTTTTAGAACCCACCCGAATGCGATGTCAATCCTGGCAGAGGAGCAGAAGGTCCTGTTCGGCAAGAGCTACAAACTTCTTGCGATGAACCACACTAGATGGAACTCCAAGTATGTAATGATCGCCCGGGTCGTCAAGGTTTCTCCGGCCTTCGGAAAAGCATACCGACGAATGCTTGCAGCCCACAACGACCAACGAACCAACGCCCTCACGCTCAAAAAGCTCATTCCATCCGGAGAAGAGGTCGCTATCCTCAACGAGCTCATTCGACTTCTCCAAGGAGCAGCCAACTTCACCCATTGGGTAGGCCAACTTGAGAACCCGACTATCTCACAAGTCTATCCCAGGATTGAAGGAATCCTTCCTGCTATCGACACTTTCGTCACCGACGGACCACGAGAGATGCATCAACAGCTGGAGAAAGAGTTGCGACAATCATGGAGCTATGAGACTATCCCGATTCCATGCTGGTGGCCATGTTCCTAGCCCCAGCTTATGGAAAGCTCGACATGTGGAATACGCCGCTCCCCGCCGATGCACGCCTCCCCCCGGCCTTCGAGGTGACAGATATGGTCTTCCGAATGTTGAATGGAAGAAGCGATCCATCGACATATTTGTGCAAGGCTAAATATTTGGTCGTCGCAGAAATCATTCGCTTACAGGAGGAGGACGCCCAACGCTCTGCCCAGAACCGTCAGGATTCCCAAGTATCGACTCCAAGCCGCCAGAAGAGATTCCACTCCGGGCCCATTCAAACATTGGTCAGGCGAAGGATGAATGCCGCAATGATCGTGCAGGATTACTGCGAGCAAATAGCGGCCGAGGAGAATGATTTTTCCGAATTTGCAGATCTTCCTCTGGATTACTGGAACGAACGGCAGGAAGACCCCGAGGCAGCATATTTAATCCGCGTGGCTCGCGCTTACTTGGGAATCCCAGCTACATCATCTGAATCCGAACGATCGTTTAGTCGTGCCGGACGAATCCTAGGAACCAATAGGTGCAGGATGCTTCATACAACTTTCCGGAACTTGATGCGCAACCATAGTTTCAACAAATTCTTCTGTAGATTTCCACATTACTTGAATCCTGGGTATCTTTATTGGCATTAAATCCCTTCTTTTATAAAGCATATCAGACGAACGAACGGGTGGCGACCAAGTGATATGAGTAAGAGGAAAGCAAACATGAGGGGTGTCGCGTTGATATTATGGAGAGATCATAACGTGTAAATCACGTATTTGCTCCTGCTTTATTGGTGTATGTGCTGATACAGTCGCGGGTATGGATGAAACTGAGGACTTACCAGCGAGTGAAGAAGGTGGGAGAGTGAGTTGAGTGAGTTGGAAACGAAGCAAGGACAGGAAAAAAATAATGAGCAAAGAAGTGACAACAGTGAGGAAATGCTTTTAGGGAAGACATTGCCGTTTGGGGAGCGATGTTGAAAGGCAAAGCGAAGGCTGATGTGCGTGGACGCAGGTCAAATGTAGCATGGTTTTTACGACGCATACTGGGTGGCAACACAAGCAGTGTACAACAGAGAGCCAGATAGAGGATAGGTGTCTACTAGTGGAGATAATAAGAGAGAACCAGTGTACACTGGTAGAAGAACAGGTGTACACCGGAAGGAGAACAGGTGTACACTGGAAGGAGAACAGGTGTGCACTGGAAGGAGAACAGGTATGTGACCGTTTATTTAATTTCTCGTCCGGTGGACCACCACTTCAGCACACCGATGGCCACACCGGAAGGTGGCTGAAGACGCCAATTTTTGCACCTGAAGTAGAGCGGTGTGGTTCACTGCGGGTTACTTCGTTTCCGGCGAAGGGTGTAGTGGGATGGTTGTAGGTAGATGATTAGTTCTGGGGATGGCATTGTGAATGGGTTTCGGAATGTGGGAGAGGGTGATGGGGAGAAGAAAGAGGAAGGAGATTTGGATGGAGAGGAAGACCTGGGTACAACATGATTTTCATCATTGAAGGACAGCCTCCACCGTCTTTGAGAAAGCAAACAAAAGGAGGTTGTTGTGTGAGCTTCTTTATTTGCTTCCAAGAACGATCTGCAAAACATGCTTAGATTAGGGGGAGCACACACTGGGAAATAAGAATCCCGCAGAGCGAGAACAAACAGACGACGTCAGGGAATCAGAGAGAGGAGAAAAACTTGACAGAATGAGGTAAAGGACTGAGGTAGAGGGAAGCACATTACGTTCGTCTTGCTCACAAATAGGGCTGGACAAGGGACTGAGGAGGAAGCATGTGTGATCGGTCGAAAGAAGGAAGGCAAACGACACGATGGACGAAAGGAAGTGCCATGGTTGGCAAGTGGGCTCAAATATCTCGTCGTTGTTTTTTCAAATGTGTAGAGCCTGAGGTTGTGGTTGGTGAGGGATAGGGTGCGTCGACGGAGCAGAAACAGGCTGTGTTTGAGAAGCATACCCGAAAGCAGCACGATCAGGATGCACAGAAGAAGGCGGTTGAGGCTTGGGGACAGGTGGAGGTTGTTCCGAGCGTGTTTTATGTCAACTCCTTTGAGCCCCTCATCTCCGTAAGTGTCTATGTCTTCTCATTGTTGTTGTATACTTGTTCTGTTATGTGTTGAGAAAAGCGAATGCCTTCATTAACGCGTTTGTTATTATCTTTTTGTTTTGTTGTGGATTGATGTGGTATAGACGATGGAGACGGAAACGATTGCAGGAAAGAACATTGCCAGGCTGTTGTACGACCGGATCATGGGATATTTCCCTGTGGAGAAGATAGTCAAGCGATAAACAAGCATCAACAGCACGTACACACAAATGCACACACAGGAACCAAATTGCACATTGACTATCTTTAGTTCTTGTGGATGCGATACATTGAAAGGCATACAGGCGGTGCAGGGGTGAGGCTGGGCTGGACAGGACAAGGATCAAGAAAGCGATCGATTGAAAGGGCGCAAGTAAAATCAAGACGAAAGGCATTGCAAGTGGGTTAAAACATCTTGTCTTTCAATACGTACATTTGTCCCTTTTTGTACCGTTTCTACTTTCTCTTCCTTCGTTCCCTTCACTTTCTCCTTCGACATTCACTTCCCCTTTGTCATCGTCAACACCTTTTCCTCTCATTCTTCATCTTCTCTTCTCCTCGCATTCGTCTTTGATTTCGTTCATCAGACTCCTGCATCAGGAACCTGCTCCCTTCGCCATATCAACCATACACCTGTCCAAGTGAGAGTACGCCTTGTACAGCAAAAAGAGCAGCAACGAAAACGGTTCACAGGCTGTCCTCTGAATGATCTTTCTCTAACATGCATCCAATTGCCTTTTCACAATATAGTCAACATACTCCCTCTCCATAACTGGTCAAGTCTTACTTACATAACTCAAAAAAGTAGGCATTTTTTGCTGATATTGACGGCACCAACGACATTGAAGGCCTCGACTCTTTCCCACGAATCAGGTTCCATTGTTAATGAAAAAAAGTATTCCCTCAGCATTGAACGCCAGCATTTGCTAAAGATCACACAAATAGAAATAACGAACAGGAAACAAAGTAGGTGCCTTGGTATTTTTGATAGCAACCCCGTCAGAAGGCTTCCTTGCATGTCGACAGCACGACTCATGTTGCTAATTACCTTGTACCTTGTTTGTTTGCGTCGTTTTCTTGCAGTACTCACTCTAGTTATTCGCCATCTCCGCCATTCTCACCATCTCCGCCGTCAGTCGACCGACTCCAAATCCATCTTTGCAAACCTTGTAAACAATCACAGAAACACCTAAAGGTACGCACTTTGTGAAACATGAATTACTCCTCCATGTCTACCTTGCAAATGCGCCTACACAATTTTTATTGAATACTAACATTCATTCATTGTCATTTTATCCATAACAGCTCACAACATGGTCAACAAACCTTCCAACCAACCAGGTCCGCATGTTCCTAGCGACACTGGCAAAGACAATGACGCCCAGGGCGTCAGGAAGCGCGACGTAATCCGTGATATCTTTGGTTTCTCCAGATCCAAGACAAAAGAGGTCGATGCCACGGCCACTAACCAGGCAGTGAGTGCTCAAACCCCTCCTCAAGTTGTAGGACCACTTACTGCATCCTCAGCCAGTGACGTTCACCCAGTTGCCGACCAAGCTGTCATTTCCACGCCTCCTGTTGACAAGTCCCTGCCTGCACCTGTTGAAACCAAGAGAACCTCGAACATCTTTCTCGAGAACTTACCCGCGCCTATGATGAAGACTGAGTTGCCTGCCGTCCAGTATCGCATTGAAGTCACCCAGCAGTTGGCCTATTGCTGTGCTTTGATTCGCCAAGGTTCATCTCCTCCCCAAGTCACCGCTGCTGAACTTGAAGAGCAGGCCCCCGATCCCGCCATAATACTGCAGAAGACCCCAAACCTCAACAAGAAGGAACTTGATTGGCTTGCAGAGATGGACAAGAACTTGCCTGCAAAGGAACGTATCTCCTGGCTGGGAACACGCATGGTCGACGAGTTTGCCAAAGATGTTCTCAAAGACTCGACTGAGATTGCCGAGATTGTCCTTCTTGGCCCTGTCTTGGACAAGGAGACTTACCGCAGCCTGCTGTCATGCACCATCACTGCATTCGAGCAGTCTACTCTTCTGAATGTCGATCTCCTGCAAGGCGTCGTTCAGTTGGTCCAAGTGGCCCCTCCTGACTCTCTGGTCTCTGACGACTTGGTCAAGATCCTCCGAGTCCTTAGGATTTGCTTGCAGGACACCCACCAGCAGTCCTCGGTGCACCCTTTTCATCTCACACTGGCACTGTCGCGACTTCTTGACGTGATGGCAGAGCACAAGGTCAAGGATTTGAACCGCGTCGAGGATCATGAGCCTCTGTCGGGAATCTTGTCAGGACTGAAGGGTAGCTCGGATCCATACCTGATGTACCAAGCTTGCTATGCGTTCCAGGCGCTGCAGTATGTCCCTGATGATGAGAGCGCTCTTCAATCAGTTCTTCGACACGGGACCGGGATTGTCAATGGCCTCATCCAGGTTTCTGGTGTATTCAAGTTGGATCTGGGAGCAGTTCTTGAGGGTCTAAGCAACCTTCAAGAAGCACTCGGTGGCATCATAGGAGTTGACAATGATGTTTACAAGGGTGTGAACTCTGTGATGGAGAGCGGCCGCGGAGTTCTGGATGGTCTCAAGGAAGGACTATCTGAAGGAAAGAAGCGGCCATGGTACGCAGCCATCCGTGTTGCTCAGGCTCTTCTCCAAACTGGCCAGCTGAAGGATCTCAACCAACTCATATACGAGGCACCTTGTCGTGGTGACCCCTTGTTCCAATGGGGTATCTGCCAGATTCTGGGAGAGATCGCATCCGATGTCATGTGGGATAGCAATGTCCACCAGCAAGCCGTCGACCTTCTTGGAGACCTGTACAAGAACGATTCACAGTGGGGGAAGGATGAAAGCGTCCAGAGCTGGATGCTTCACATTATTGGTCAACTCAGCACTGTTTCTGACCAGGCTGTCAACACCATCGCCATTGCCTTACTCAAAGACCTCCACCAGGATCAAAGCACCACCATCCGACTTCCTTACCCGCTCAGGAACCGCCTTCCTCTGCCACCATCATCACCTCTACTCAATGGCGTTTTGGCTATCCCCGACATCGAGTACGATCTGCACAAGCTGAGGTTGCAGCGACTTGAGGAGTACCGCAAAGGCGTCTACATCCCTCCCCAGGCCAAACCCAGCCTGAAGTCACCCGACGATACGCTGTTTTCGCTCATGGAGAAAGCGCTCGAGTTCTTGGGTAGTCAACGACAGGTGTTCTTGGTGCTGGGAGATTCTGGTGCTGGCAAGTCGACATTCAACCTGGAGCTGGAGCACACTCTGTGGAAGGACTACAAGAAATACGGACCCATTCCTATCTACATCAACCTACCTACCATTGACGATCCGACACACGACCTCATCGAGAAGCAGCTCCAGTATCTCAACTTTTCAGAGAACCAGATCCACGAAATGAAACTGCACCGCCAGTTCATGCTTATCTGCGACGGCTATGACGAAAGCCAGCTTAAGACCAACATTCACACCACCAATCAGTTCAATCAGCCAGGGCAGTGGCAAGTCAAGGTCGTCATCAGTTGCCGTACCCAGTACCTCGGACAAGACTACCGCTCTCGCTTCCAGCCTCAGCCTGTCGATAGCTACCAGCGTGTTGCGACAGATCTCTTCCAGGAGGCGGCGGTCGCAGCTTTCTCCACAGCTCAGATTCAGCAGTATGTTAACGATTATGTCAAGGAACTACCCACAGTCGACCCTATCCATAACAAACCGACATGGACAGCAGAGGAGTATATGGACAAACTGGTCAACATCCCCAACCTCATTGATCTCGTCTCCAACCCCTTCCTCCTTACGCTGGCTCTGGATGCTCTCCCATCCGTAGTCGCCTCAAAGACAGATCTCTCGGCAATCCGCATTACACGCGTGCAGTTGTACGACAGTTTCGTCAGGCGGTGGCTCGAGGTCAACCGTGAGAGGCTAGAAGCCAGCCCCTTGAGCAGCGAGGAGCGGTTGGAATTGGACATGCTTATCGAGGACAACTTTCTCTACCATGGAATCCATTACCAGAAAGATCTCGCTACCGCCATCTTCATCGATCATGCAGGAAATCCCGTCGTCAAGTACACCCACCTTCGCGACAAAAACACCTGGAAGGCCGCGTTCTTTAACCCCAATGGCCAAGCCAAGCTGCTTCGAGAGTCGAGTACGGTGAAGCGGTCTGGCGCCTTCTTTCGGTTTCTTCATCGTTCGCTACTGGAGTACTTTTATTCTAGGACTATCTACGACCCTCTCGACTATGGCGAAGAAGCTGTTGATGGCCTCGACGAGCGGGAACCGGGTCCTGATCTCATGACATGCCTGTCTCAGTTGAACATTATCACGGAGCCATCGATCGTGCAGTTCCTGGCTGAACGAGTGCCACAGAATCCATCTTTTCGGCAGCAGTTACTGGATGCTGTCGAAGAGTCCAAGGTGAATGCGACGACTGAAGCGGTCAAGATTGCAGCGATGACCGCCATCACGATTTTGGTCAAGGCCGGCGTGACCTTTCATGGCGCAGACCTCCGAGGTGTCAAAATCCCTGGTGCCGACCTTTCCGGTGGTCAGTTTGACTATGCGCAGTTTCAAGGAGCAGACTTGACGGGTGTCAATCTTTCGAGGAGTTGGTTGCGAGAGGCGGATTTGAGCGGCGCAAAGACGGATGGTGTCCAATTTGGGGAACTCCCGTACCTGGAGTTGGGTGACACTGTGCGTGCCTGTGCCTACTCGCCTGATGGAAGAATGCTTGCCGTGGGTGTAGGGATTTCTAAAATCGGCGTTGGCATTTACGACACCTCATCATGGACGAAGACCTATTCCATAACAGCACCGAATCTAGTGGAAACTATGACATTTTCACCCGACAGCACGAGGGTCGCGTTTGGAGGGAATGATGGGTTGGTTAGGCTGTGGGATTACGCCAGCGGCCAAGAGATGGTCGTCATGGAAGGACACATGTTCAATGTTAAGTTCGTTGCCTTTTCTCCCTGTGGCCAGCAAATCGCCTCAGCTGGAGATGACCGAACAGTTCGATTGTGGGATTCGCATACCGGAGAGAGTCTCTTTGTCTTGAAGGGTCACACGGACCAAGTCTGGATCATCAAATATTTTCCGAGCGGAGGGCGGCTAGTGTCGGGCGGTTGCGATAATGCGATTCGGTTTTGGAACTCGGAGGATGGAGCACCAGGGATTGTTTTCCACTCTTCCTTGGGTGCGGTTTGCACTCTTGCCTTTTCTACTGACGGACGGTGGATTGCTTCTGGTCATGTGGGAGGTGGATTGCAACTTTGGCACGCGGAGTCTGGAGAGCCAGGTCCTATCCTGCATGGCCATACCGGACAGGTTATGGGGATTGCGTTTTCTCCTGACAGCCGGTGGATCGCTTCCTCTAGTCGCGACGAAACGGTGAGACTATGGGATGCGTCGACAGGTACTCCCATTAACACGCTGACTAGTCATAAGTCCTTTGTGAACGATGTCGTCTTTTCTCCGAATGGCCATCAAATCGCATCAGGCGGTACTGACAACAGAGTGCGACTGTGGGATGTCGAATCTATTTTGATGTCGAGTGTTGAGCAGCAGGATCAAATCGGGTATGTACGGAGGACGGTGTACTCCCCGAATGGTCAAACTATCCTCGCATTCGGCAACAACTATACCATCGACAGCCAAGCCGTCCAGCAATGGGATTCTCTCACAGGAGCGCCTGTACCACTTCCGATTAAGGTTCCAAAGTATCCATCAGTCGTGTCCGTCTTATATTTATTAGACGACGTCCCAACCGCGGTCGTCTCTCAAGAGGGGACTCTTCGATTGTGGGAGCTTCAGGACGGAAGACGAGAGACTACTCTGGAAGGCTCCGAGCCGGCGAAGAACGTTACCATGTCGCCTTGCTGTCGTTGGATCGTGTCTGTTGACTGGGACAATACCGTGACGCTGTGGGACCTTGCCAGCACTCATCAAAAGCATGTACTTATTGAGCATGGCGGACCCACTCGCGAGGAAATCCGTAGCTTGGCATTCTCGGCGACCGGACATCAACTCGCAGTCGGCGCTTGGAATGGGAACATCTGGCTCTTCGACCCTCAATCGAAAGGTCTAATAACGTCCAAGTCGGTATATCGTGGTGTTAACGCGATATCGTTGTCGCCCGACAGTCAGCGGTTTGTAGTCGGAACCTACGAAGGCTCGATCTACCTTTGGGGCGTACAGTCAGAGGAGCGTGCTATCGAGCTGAGAGGACACACGAAGATGGTGAATTGCATTGCCTACTCGCCTTGCGGTGAATGGATTGCTTCCGGCAGTGAAGACAAAACAGTTCGAGTCTGGCGCAGGCGGGCACCACCAGGCGATACGGAGAACTGGTCGTGTGTCTCGACGGTCCATGGTTACTTTGGCGTAGTCAGTGACATTGCCTGGAGTCCGATTGTCCCTGCGGAATTTGTCACTGGCTGCGAAGACGAATCAGTCCGGGTCTGGCGAGTGTCGATCGATGGTGAGGATGTTGTCGTCAAGCTATTCTGGGGTACCAATCTTGGGGTTCTTCACACCGCCGGTCTTGTGCTCAAGGATACGATTGGTCTTAATCCGATGCAAAAGAAGTTGTTGGTCCAGAGCGGTGCCATTGATGACTCTCTGACGGAAGGAGACGAACAAGACGATTATACGGGCTCGGAAGGAGATGATGATTATACAAGCTCTGAAGGAGATGAATCTGAGGATTATACAGGCTCTGAAGGAGATGAATCTGATGATGAGGAGCCGTCGAAAGCATAAATAATAGACATATTTTCTTTTCATGAGTGACCGATGGTGCAAATTATAAGAGAGGAAAATGTGCCACCTCGGCTCTCGATGGTCCGTGATACCAATGTTCAATGAAGGGTGCTGTCTCCTTGCCGTTGGTTCTGTTAGGTCTGTTGCTGCCGACGACAAGCAAGACTCTCTTTTTCCATATCTCGAAAGTCATAATTGAAAGGAGAGACAGTTCTGTCGAGGAAATAATTTAGTCTCCATTTTTTTTGGTAGCTCCTCTTTTCCTCCCTACAGTCTTTCAACCTCATCACCAAACAACGGTGATCGACATCTTAGAGGAAGATCACTCAACAAGTTAGCGTAATGCTGTATATCCCCTGCTTTCCCTGCAGGATCAAGAAGGAAGGACGACATGCTTTTTGTGCGGTGTTTTCTTCTCCAATCATCACCAGATGGAAGTTGGGAAGAAAAGGGTGAAGTGATGATCCAAGGGTTGGCAATGGAACAAACAACAAGGGCCCAGCCAACCACACCACGTCTGCCTTGTCTGGGGGACGTGGGCGCATGAAAAGAGAGAAGAGGAAAAAGAAGGTGGGAAATACTTTTTGCACCGTTAGTGTTCTGATAATCTTTGTCACCGAATGGTGAAAACGGGCAAAAGGAAACTGGTAAAGGAAACTAATGTGGGTGTTAGTTTGGCAAGAAAGTAAATGTATACAACAGGAACAACAATGGCGCCTTTCTCGCTGTTTGCCCACAGTGTGAACCCTGAATACATAAACACACTTCTTTTCTTACTTTGTTTCTCTTCTCTTCTTTTACAAATATCATTCTCACTCATCCATTTCCTCCCTTTACACTTGATATCCCGTCTCCTCACTCACTCACTTCATCGCGCAACTCTCATACACACATACACTCACACCTCAGTCTTCCTTCAAGAGGCATCCTCTTCGCTAACAGGAAATGAGAATCGGATACTTTTCAAAGGAGCCATAACAGGACGATGTGTAACGACAGAGGAGTGTCAAGAACGCGTTACTCGTGTGCGGGTGGCGGTTGTGATTGTTGTCGTTCTTGGCGACAATCAATCCTTTTTGGCACGCGTTCGCGTCATACTCCTCACTCTTTGTCTGCTTGTTGTCGTTATTTTTTTTCTCACACGCCTCCATTTTTCTCACACGACCCCAGTCTAACGCAATTTCTCATCCATGGAAACCCCACTACCTTCATCTCTTTCTCGCCCCCCAAAATAAGCGCGGGAGCAGGAGGATCCTCAACAACATTCTACCTCCAAAAGCTCCTCCAACCCCCAGGAGAACCCCTGCACAAACACCAACTCCTCCACCCAACCACCATCACCATCTTTGACCAATCCGATAAAATCGGTGGTCGTTGTCAAGTCTTTTTCACCACCAACCCTGCCGACCCCGAAAACAGCAAACCAGAACAGGAATTGGCGATCGAGGTTGGGGCGAGTATCTTCGTGAAGGTTAACCATCACTTGGCGGATTCCACGGAGGAGTTTGGGTTGAAGGTGAAGAAGTTGGATGATGAGTTGTTGGCGATTTGGGATGGGGATAAGTTTTTGTTTACGGAGAGTTCTTGGAAGTTTTGGTCGATTCTGAAAGGACTTGCTCGTTGGGGTATAGCACCCATCAAGGTAAGCAGCAAGGGGGTGTTGAGCAAGGGTAAATGGAAAACAGGGCGCGTGCACACTAACGGCACCTTTCTTCCTGTCTACTAACGTCACACTCCCTTTTCACGCTCCCCTTTTTCCGTCCATGTTATTAGTTGAACCGCCTGTTGAAGACGACACTGGATAACCTCCTCAGCTTCTACACCTCCCCAGAATCTTACACCTCCATCCACGAATTCTCAACTGCCCACAATATCCATACCGAAGCCAGCATGCTCACCAACGAATACCTCGAATCCCACGGAATCAGCAAACAATACGCCCAAGAGGTCGTCGAAGTCGCCACACGCGTCAATTACGGATCCAACCTCGATGATATACATGCCTTGGGAGCACTGGTCACCATGGCAGCGAATGATGCTCAGCAAATTGAAGGAGGCAACTTCCAGATCTTTGAAGGGATGGTTGCCAAGTCTGGGGCTGAGGTGAGGTTGGGGACCAAGATTGCGAGGGTCAGGAGGTTAGAGCCCCGATATGAGGGTGAGGAGCCGCAGTTTGAGGTTACGACGTCTACAGGACAGAAGCAGATCTTTGACTAAATCGTCCTTGCTTCTCCCATTGTAAGTTTTCTTACTTTTTCATTGTACTTTTTTGTTTGTATTTTGGGGTGTGTCGCGACGCGTCTGTGACATGAAATTTAGCTCAAAAAGTCTAAACAAGAAACGCGTTATTTATTACACACCTTTTTGAACAATACACAGGAATCGACAAACATCCACTTTGATATCTCACTCCCCCCACAACCAAAAGTCGACTACCGTACCATCCACGCAACATTCGTCCGTGGCCACGTCAATCCCTCATACTTCTATGCCCCAACCTCCCCTGCTCGATCTTCAACCCCCTCCGCAAAGGACTTCCCAACCCATATCCTCTCCACTAACTCGCGCGCAGAGTTTATTTCTCTGAGTATTCAAGCCCGACTTTCGAATGGGGAGACGATTACAAAGATCTTTTCGCCAGAGGTGTTGTCGAAGGATTTATTGGATCGATTGTATTCGAACAGGACATGGGTTAAGCATAAGGAATGGAAGGCGTATCCTAAGCTGAGGCCCATTCCTTTGGTGGAGAAGGAGGATGATGCAGAGCCCGAGGTTGTTGTTGGTGAGGGAGAGAGTGCGTCGTCGGAGCAGAAACAGGTAGTGTTTGAGAGGCATGCGCGAAAGCAGCACGAACAGGATGCACAGAAGAAGGCGGTGGAGGCTTGGGGACAGGTGGAGGTTGTTCCGGGTGTGTTTTATGTCAAATCCTTTGGCCCCCTCATCTCTGTAAGTGTCTATGTCTTCTCATTGTTGTTGTACACTTGTTCTGTTATGTGTTGAGAAAAGTGAATGCCTTCATTAACACGTTTGTTATTATCTCTTTTGTTTTGTTGTGGATTGATGTGATATAGACGATGGAGACGGAAACGATTGCAGGAAAGAACATTGCCAGGCTGTTGCGCGACCAGATCGTGGGATATTGCCCAGTGGAAAAGATAGTTAAGCGATAAAACAAGCATCAACAGCACGTACACACTTAAGCACTCACACGAATAAAATGGCCCATTTGTTATCTTTTTGTTGTTGTGGATATGATGCATTGTAAGGCATACAGGCGATGCAGGGATGAGGCTGGGCTGGACATGGACAAGGATCAAGAAATCGATCGGGAGTGCTTTAGGCAAATAAAATCAAGACGGTGCAAATGGCATGATGGGGCGAAAGGCAGTGCAAGTGGGCTCAAATCTCCCATCTTTCAATGTGTACTTGTCCCTTGTTGTACCTTTTCTACTTTCTCTTCCTTCTCTTCCTTCACTTCCTCCTCCGACATTCACCTCCCCTTTGTCATCGTCAACACCTTTTCCCCTCATTCGCCATCCTCTTTTCCCCTCTCATTCGTCCTTCTTGCATTCATTCGTCAGACTCCTGCATCAGGAACCTGTCCCCTTCGACAAAACAACCATACACCTGTCCAAGAAAGAGTACGCCTTGTTCAGCAAACAGAGCAGCAGCGAGAACGGTTCACACAGTATCCTCTGAAAGATCTCTCTCTAACATGTATCCATTTGCCTTTCCACAATATAGTCAACTTACTCCCTCTCCTTCAAAGCCCATAACTGGTCAAGTCTTTCTTACAAGGGACAAGACCAACAACAACCCAATTACTCCACTACCTGGAAGCTTGTACCAAACACATAACTTAAAAAAGTAGCTGTTATTTGCTTATGATTTCCTCTACTCTCTCAAAGGTGCGAGTTTCGACTCTTTCCTGTGGAGCAGGTGCAATTGCTAATGTCATGTTCACGCCATCTCCCCATTTAGATATACCAAAAAGAACAAAGCCAACCTTTCCTCAGCATTGACCGTCAGCCAGCCAAACATTACACAAAAGCAAATAACAAACAGGAAACACAGTAGGTGCCTTGGTGTTTTTGAGAGTAACTCCGTCGGAAGGCATCCTTGTATGTCCACAACACGACTCATGGTGCTAATTTCCTTGTGCTCTGTCTGTTTGCGTCGTTTTCTTGTCTAGATATACGCCCTCCTTACCATCCCGCCGTCAGTCGTCCGACTCCAAATCCATCTTTGCAAACCTAGTAAACAATCACAGAAACACCTCAAGGTACGCACTTTGTAAAACATGCATTGCCCCTCCTTGCCAACCTTGCAAGTACGCCTACACAATTATACAATTATTATTGATTACTAATACTCGTTGTCGTTGGTATTCATAACAGCTCGCAACATGGGCAACAAACCCTCAAAACAACCAGGTCCGCATGCTACTAGCGATGCTGGCAAAGCCAATGACACCCACCGCGTCAGGAGGCGCGACGTAATCCGTGATATCTTCGGCTTCTCCAGATCCAAGACAAAAGAGGTCGATGCCACGGCCACTAACCAGGCAGTGAGTACTCAAACCCCTCCTCATGTTGTAGGACCACTTACTGCATCCTCAGCCAGTGACGTTCACCCAGTTGCCGACCAAGCTGTCATTTCCACGCCTCCTGTTGACAAGTCCCTGCCTGCACCTGTTAAAACCAAGAGGATGTCGAACATCTTTCTCGAGAACTTGGCTGCACCTATGATGAAGATTGAGTTGCCTGCCGTCCAGGATCGCATTGAGGTCACCCAGCAGTTGGCCTATTGTAATGCCTTGCTTCTCCATGGTTCATCTCCTCCCCAGGCCACTGCTGCTGAACTTGAAGAGCAGGCCCCCGATCCCGCCATAACACTGCAGACGAACCCAAACCTCGACAAGAAGGAACTTGATTGGCTTGCAGAGATGGACAAGAACTTGCCTGCAAAGGAACGTATCTCCTGGCTGGGAACACGCATGGTCGACGAGTTTGCCAAAGATGTCCTCAAAGACTCGACTGAGATTGCCGAGATTGTCCTTCTTGGCCCTGTCTTGGACAAGGAGACTTACCGCAGCCTGCTGTCATGCACCATCACCGCATTCGAGCAATCCGTTCTTCTGAATGTTGATCTCCTGCAAGGCCTTGTTCAGCTCGTCCAAGTGGCCCCTCCTGACTCTCTGGTCTCGGACGACTTGGTCAAGATCCTCCGAGTCCTTAGGATTTGCTTGCAGGACACCCACCAGCAGTCCTCGGTGCACCCTTTTCATCTCACGTTGGCACTGTCGCGACTTCTTGACGTGATGGCAGAGCACAAGGTCAAGGATTTGAACCGCGTCGAGGATCATGAGCCTCTGTCGGGAATCTTGTCAGGACTGAAGGGTAGCTCGGATCCATACCTGATGTACCAAGCTTGCTATGCGTTCCAGGCGCTGCAATATGTCCCTGATGATGAGAGCGCTCTTCAATCAGTTCTTCGACATGGGACTGGAGTTGTAAATGGCCTCATCCAGGTTTCTGGTGTATTTAAGCTGGATCTAGGAGCAGTTCTTGAGGGTCTAAGCAACCTTCAAGAAGCACTCGGTGGGATCATGGTAGTTGCCAGAGATGTTTACAAGGGTATGAACTCTGTGATGGAGAGCGGCCGCGGAGTTCTGGATGGTCTCAAGGAAGGATTCTCTGAAGGAAAGAAGCGTCCATGGTACGCAGCCATCCGTGTTGCTCAGGCTCTTCTCCAAGCTGGCCAGTTGATGGATCTCAACCAACTCATATACGAGGCACCTTGT
Organism: Linnemannia hyalina; assembly: GCA_019671135.1. Taxonomy (NCBI): domain Eukaryota; kingdom Fungi; phylum Mortierellomycota; class Mortierellomycetes; order Mortierellales; family Mortierellaceae; genus Linnemannia; species Linnemannia hyalina. The sequence goes on from JAHRHY010000015.1 coordinate 1,421,731, forward strand.
CGTGGTGACCCCTTGTTCCAATGGGGTATCTGCCAACTTCTGGGAGAGATGGCATCCGATGTCATGTGGGATATCAATGTCCGCCTGCAAGCCGTCGTCCTTCTCGGAGACCTGTACAAGAACGATTCACAGTGGGGGGAGGATGAGAGCGTCAAGACCTGGATGGTTAACATTATTGGCCAACTAAGTACCGTTTCTGACCAGATCGTCAAGACCATCGTCATTGCCTTACTCAGAGACATCCACCAGGATCAAGGCACCAGCACCCGACTTCCTTACCCACTGAGGAGCCGTCTTCCTCCGCCTAAATCGTCTCCAATCCTGGCCCGCGTTCAAAACATTACACCACTCGAATACGGTTTGTCCCAATATCAACTCCAGCGAAAACAGCAGCACCACCAGACGGTCTATATCCCACCGTTGGCGAAACCTAGTCTGAAGGCCAAAGATGAGGATGTCTTCCCTCTGCTGGAGAAAGTCCTAGAGTTCCTGGCAAGTGAGCGACAAGTGATGTTGGTACTGGGGGACTCTGGGTCTGGCAAGTCGACATTCAACCGCCATCTCGAACATCGACTCTGGACCGATTACAAGCAGGGTGGACCTATCCCCCTGTTCATCAACCTTCCCGCCATCGACCGGCCAGATCAGGATTTGATCGCCAAGCATCTGCGGGCCAACAATTTCAGCGAAGACCAGATCCAAGAGATGAAGCAGCACCGCCAACTCGTACTCATCTGCGATGGGTACGACGAGAGTCAGCAACAGGGCAACCTTCATCGAAGCAACGCTCTGAACCAGCCAGGACAGTGGAACACCAAGATGGTCATCAGTTGTCGCACCCAGTTCCTCGGATCCGACTACCTCATTCGGTTCAAGCCGCAGCCCACAGACCGATACGCCTCTGGTTCTCAGGATGTCTTCCAAGAAGCTGTCATCACCCCCTTCTCCAAGGATCAGGTCGAGAGCTATGTCGAGCAGTATGCCCAAGATTCACAGACGGCGCTTTTATTCAGAAACCAGAACCAGTCTGCCTGGTCTTCGGAGGAGTACATGTACAAGTTGTCGGCCATCCCCAATATCATGGATCTCGTCAAAAACCCATTCTTGCTCACTCTCGCTCTCAAGGCTCTGCCTGGCCTGGTCGCTTTGAACAAGGATCTTGCGAGCATTCGCATCACCCGCGTTCGTCTTTACGATATGTTTGTCGACCAATGGATGGAGACGAACCGACTACGCATCCAACCCAACACGCTGAGCCAGAAGGACCTGGAGGCATACACCCCTATGGAGAACGATTTTATCGGGTACGGCGTTGACTACCTGCTACGTTTGGCTGCGGCCATTTTCAGGGAGCAGGGCGGCAAGCCGGTTGTTCAGTACAACCATCTACTGGAAAGGAACTCTTGGAAGGCGGAGTTCTTTGGACCTGATCCCCAAGCCAAATTGCTCCGTGAGGCCTCCCCGTTGACTCGCACCGGCAACCAGTTCCGGTTCGTACATCGATCCGTGCTGGAATATCTCCTCTCCCGCGTCATCTACAACCCGGTCGAGACTGTGGAGAAAGTCATGGATCCAGAATCTGAGATCGCACCCCCCACCGTCCTCTTGTCGGACGGCAACGGCCCCTTGTTCCAAAAGGACCTACTTGCTGAGCCATCCATCATCCAGTTCCTGTGCGATCGGGTCAAGTCGACCCCTGATTTAGAGCAACAACTTCGCGCTGTGATCGATCTGTCCAAGACCGACCTCAGCGCTGCGATTGCTGCCACTAACGCCATAACGATTCTCGTCCGGTCTGGTTTGACCTTCCACGGTGCCGATCTCCGTGGCGTCAGGATCCCTGGTGCCGACCTTTCCGGTGGTCAGTTTGACTATGCGCAGTTCCAAGGAGCAGACTTGAGGGATGTCAATCTTTTGAGAAGTTGGTTGCGAGAGGCGGATTTGAGCGGCGCAACGATGGATGGTGTCCAGTTTGGGGAACTCCCGTACCTGGAGTTGGAGAAGGATGTGGGTGCCTGTGCCTACACGTCTAATGGAAGACTGCTTGCCGTGGGTGCAATTAGTTGGAGAACCGGTGCTAGCATTGGCATTTACGACACCTCAGCATGGACGAGAACCTATTCCTTTACAGGACCGGATAACATGGTAACTATGGCATTTTCACCCGATGGCACAAGGGTCGTGTTTGGAGGGTTTGGTGGGACGGTTAGGCTGTGGGATTGTGCCAGCGGCGAAGAGATGTTCGTCATGGAAGGGCACCAGGATTATGTGAACTCCGTTGCCTTTTCTCCCTGTGGCAAGCAAATCGCCTCATCCAGTGGTGACAAGACAGTACGAGTGTGGGATTCTCGGACCGGGGAGAGTGTCTTTGTCTTGGAGGGTCACACGGACTATGTCAGAAGCGTCAAGTATTCTCCGAGCGGAGAGTGGCTGGTGTCGGGCGGTTCTGATGATACGATTCGGTTTTGGAACTCGGAGACTGGAGAAGTAGGGATTGTTTTGGAGCCTTCCTTGGGTGAGGTTTGGACTCTTGCCTTTTCTACTGATGGACGGTGGATTGCTTCTGGTCATGTGGGGGGTGGATTGCAACTTTGGCACGCGGAGTCTGGAGAGCCAGGTCCTGTCTTGCATGGCCATACCGGAGACCTTACGGGTATTGCGTTTTCTCCAAACAGCCGGTGGATCGCTTCATCCAGCCTGGACGGAACAGTGAGACTATGGGACGCGTCGACAGGCACTCCCATTAACAAGCTGTCAGGCCACATGGCAGAAGTGAACGATGTCGTCTTTTCTCCAGATGGCCTTCAAATCGCATCGGGTGGGAAGGACAACAGAGTGCGACTGTGGGATGTTGACTCTATTTTGACGTCGAGTGTTCAACAACAGGATCAACTGGAAGCTATACAAAGGACGATGTACTCCCCGAATGGTCAAGCTATCCTCGTGTTCGGCAGCAACTATACCAGGAGCAGCCAAACCGTCCTGCAATGGGATTCTATAACAGGAGCGCCCGTACCACTTTCGATCGAGTTACCTGAATCTCGATCAGTCATGTCCGTGTCATATTCATTAGACGGCATCCCAACCGCAGCCGTCGATCAAGACGAAACTCTTCAATTGTGGGAGCTTCAGGAAGGAGGACGAAAGACTACTTTGGAAGGCTCATGGTCGGCGAATTACGTTACCGTGTCGCCTTGCTGTCGCTGGATCGTGTCTGCTAACCTGTACAACACCGTGGTGCTGTGGGACCTTGCCAGCACTCAACAGAAGCACGTACTTATTGAGTATGGCGGAGACGATGGCGAGATGATCAATTGCTTGGTATTCTCGGCGACCGGACATCAGCTCGCAGTCGGAACTGGTTCTGGCAGCATCTGGCTCTTTGACCCTCAATCGAAAGGTCTGATAATGTCCAAGTCGATACTTGTGGGTATTGGGGCGATGTCGTTTTCGCCAGACGGCCAGCAGCTTGCAGTAGGAACCACTGCTTCCTGGATCAATTTTTGGAGCTTACAGTCAGAAGAGCGTGCTATCGACCTGATGGGACACGCAGGATGTGTGAATAGCATTGCTTACTCACCTTGCGGTGAATGGATTGCTTCCGGCAGTTGGGACAAAACAGTTCGAGTCTGGCGCAGGCGGCAACCACCAGGCGATGCGGAGAACTGGTCATGTGTCTCGACGGTCTGTAGTTACTTTGATATGGTCCTTGACATTGCCTGGAGTCCGACCGTCCCTATGGAGTTTGTCACCGGTTGCAGAGACGGATCTGTCCGAGTCTGGCGAGTGTCGAGCGATGGTGGGGATGTTGTCGTCAAGCTACTCTGGGGTACCAATCTTGCGGTTCTCAACGCCGAGGGTCTTGTGCTCAAGGGTACGATTGGTCTTAGTCCGATGCAAAAGAAGTTGTTGGTCCAGAGCGGTGCCATTGATGACTCTCTGACGGAAGGAGGCGAACAAGACGATTATACGAGCTCTGGTGGAGATGAATCTGATGATGAGGAGCCGTTGAAAGCATAAATAATAGACATATTTTCTTTTCATGAGTGACCGATGGTGCAAAATATAAGAGAGGAAAATGTGCCACCTCGGCTCTCGATGGTCCGTGATACCAATGTTCAATGAAGGATGCTGTCTCCTTGCCCTTGGTTCTGTTAGTTCTGTTGCTGCCACTGACAAACAAACCTTTCTTTTTCCATATCTCGAAAGTCATAATTGAAAGGAGAGACAGTTCTGTCAAGGAAATAATATAACCTGCCTTTTTTTTTTCCAAACAATGGTGATCGACATCTTTGAGGACGATCACTCAACAAGTCAGCGCAACACTGTATCAATCTGAAACGAAGAAACTTTTTTTCAGTCTCAGATAGCCCACTCAAGGCAATCATTCACCCATCACTATCACTCCCCATTTATTATTCATCCATCCATCCTTCACTCCCTTCCTTCCTCCATCTCCCAACCGCCCTTCAACTCCTCAAGCGTCATAATAATAACAACTAGTCTTCTCCAGAATCTTCTCCCGGATCTCCCCCCACCGCTCCCAGGGCTGCCGAACAGTCTCCCACTGCGTCGCAGAATAATTCATCACCGCCTGGAACTGTCGCTCGCTCAAGAGGCCCTCCGGATCCAGACCTCGCAAGATCATCTCCTTCAGTTCCCACGGCAGCGCTGCCAGACTTCCTCCTCTTGTTTGCTGTTGTTGATCTTGTTGTTCGGGGTGTTGGGAAGATTCTGGTCCTTGGATGGCGGAGGATTTAAAGTCGGTGGCGAGGGGTGGGGTGGGTAGTCCAGTTTGCAATGATATTAAACATGCCGTAGAAGTCGTCGTATCTGAAGTCGAATCTAGTGGAGAAATAAGGGTGTTGTGGTTGCTGTGTCCTGCTCCAGAGCCAAGTGTCAACTCCATCGTCGTAGGTCGCACCGCAATCGTCAGTCCTGCTTCCGCCGCCTCCTTCTGTGTTGAAATCGTCACCGGCGGCACACGTCGTTTAGGATCCTCCTTGGCGAACATCAGGACTCGTGCAACGGCCAAGATTTCAAAGCACAGCGTGCGCATGTTGCCTGTACGCTTGTAGTTGTGACGGACATAGGTCTTGAGCGACATTTGGGCCCGCGCAGTTTGGTGCCGTTCTCGTGCAAGGCTCTCTTCATGCGCGGCGGCGGTGACGGGTGCTGGTGCTAGTGGTAAGACTAGCAGCGGAGGTGGCGGCGTAAATATCGTGGTGGCAGCGGTCGGCACTGGAGCATCAGTAGGAGCGTTGGCAGGAACTTGAAGCGGTAAGGCCAAGGCAGCATAAGTAGGCGCCAAGACTTCTCCAACTTGTGTCGAGGCGACAGGTTCATTGATACTGGGTAGCTCTTCCTGTGGATAATACTGCGTCTCGACTGCAACAGTTGCAGCGTTCTGGTAGTACTGCTGCTGCTGTTGGTGGAACGGCATATCCATGTACAGTCCTGTCCCCTCATTCCCGGCCATACGGTGGTGGTCTTGCTCTACCGTCAACGTCAGATGCAACAAGGACGTATTCGTCCGCATCGCCGCCAACATCGCCTCCAACCCAGCCCTACTAAACTCGACCTCATTCTCCGACAGATCCAGTTCTTCAAGGTAGCTGTTTAAACAGAGACCCTGACTCAGCGCCAAGATACCCATATCACCAACACAATTCCGTCCGAGGCCCAGAACTCGCAGCGACCGGTTCACACTCAACTTGATGGCGAGCTTCAAGACCCCCGTATCGGTGAGCTGACAGTCATAGAGGTTGAGCGAGACGACAGGGCAATGGTGAGACTTGAGTGCCTCGGCCAGGTACGGGACACCGACATCTGTGACCTTGGCACCGCGCAGGTCCAGGTGTGTGATCCTCGATTGGGACAGGACCAGGATCTTGCAGAGATCGACACCGCCGGCAAATGTCAGGGGGTTGGCTTCCATGTTGATTTCCTTGAGTGTCAGCTCGTTGGATTCAAAGGCGGCGAGGATGGTGGACGCGCCCCAGTCCGAGATCTTGTTAAAGGACAGATCGAGCTGGACGATGCTGGTGCCGAGGATAATCTTGGCGATGGAGATGCAGCCTACGTCGTTGATGTCGTTGTTGGATAGGTCGAGTCGACGGATGTTACACGCCTTGTCCTTCTGCAACCTCACCATCGTCTATATGTAATGTAAAGTGATGTTCGCAAAAAGGTTGTGTGAGGCCCAGAAGCATTTGGAAGTAATTTCACCGCTAAATAATAGCGCGTATCGCAAATTCAAATGACATGACAAACGTACCTGCTGGAGGGAGTGGATGGCTTTGGGTCCGAGCTGATTCTCGCTCAGGTCCAACTCGATCAACGAATGATTCTTGTATATACCTGCAAGCTGCATGATCCCCTCAAACCCCAACCGGTTACTGCCCAAGTTCAAGTACTGGATTCGACAAACGCTATCTGCCATCAGTCCACCTACAGCCTGTGCGCCCCAGATCCCGAGGTTGGTGTCCCAAAGGTTGAGGTAGACGAGTCGTGAATAGAAATGGCTGAAGAAGATGTCGTGGATGTTGATGGGTGAGATGATGGTTCCTGCCAAGTTGAGATAGATATCTGGTCCCCTGCGATGACTCGGTCGCCCTTGTTGGTTCTCCTCCGCATAATTGCCTTCTTCGTCACAATCATTATCGTTTGTTAAGGATGCACAGTCATTATCGTCGCCATAAAATCGTTGTTGTTTGTCATGCAAGTGTTGATCGTCGATCCCAAAGAATCCTGCCTGTGAAGATTTGGAGGCTGCAGCTGCAGTGGGAGGGGAAGGGAGGCCCATGGTATGCGTGTAACCCCTGCGAGAGACTTCCTCGTGTTGCTCTTGCTCCCAGGGATGGTAGTTGTCGTCAATTTCCTCCTCGTATGCGTGGTCGTTCCCCCAAGGAGCGACACCGACAGGGTTGATTCTCCTCGTATCATAGAAAGGAGAGGCGCTATAAATAGGTGTGTCCGGATCATCTCCATTTCGACCAAGCATCGAAAGCGACTGTCGTTGACCGTCGTGGGTATAGTGGTTGCTGTTATTGCTGTGGACATGAATGACCAGGTCCTCGTGCAAGGGGTCGTTCAGCAGCGCCAGGGCTTGGGTCATGCTCACGGGCGAGACATGGTCGTCGTAGAGGATATACTTTGTCTCGCTCGGTGGCATGCAGTCCTCGTCGTCCTCGTCCATGTCTGCCCAGTCCAAATCCAATCCATCATGCGCATGTTCACCCTGTCCCCCTCCTACTCCTACTCCTATTGCATTTCCACCTCCTCCTAGTCCACCACCTCCTGCACCAATACCACCGCCGCCTAATTGAAAGGGTGTGGTAGCATCAGCAGCTGCCGCTGCAGCAAGAGCATTCGACTCGAGGGACATCATCTGCTGTTGAAATATCTGTGTCGCGTCCGGGCTTAATGGACCAGTGCTCCCCCCAGCAAATCCATGATAACCACCAGGAAGGAGCGAATCTTGGAGGGGATCGAGGGCGTTGGCAGAGTTGATGAGGGACTCTGCAAACTCAGCTTGGTCGATATGGGCCTGAATCTCGGCAGCTATCTCGGCTTCTTCCATGTCCTCGAGGTATAGTTGGAGTTGGAGCTGGGTGTGAAGCATAATGTCGTCCTTGTACTGCTCAACTTGTTGCTGTTCCTGGTGTGTTAATTGATTTGAGGAGGACGACCCTGACGAGGAGGAAGACGGCGAAGAAGAAGCCGCCCCAGGTGGCGGTAGTTGCGGTGCTAGTCCAGAGTTGTTGTCGGCTATGTGAGTTGAGCCCGAGGCGGATGCTGAGTCGACGAGTGGCGCATTGGCCTCCTCAACCTCCTCCTTTCTAGTAGTGCCTGTAGACGAGGGTGGGGTAAGGATATTATGACTGGCATGACCGGCGGCGGCACTAGCCTCGTTTGGTGCAGTAGTCGTATTTGAGGAACTGTCGTCGGGTATGAGTGCAGCGAGCCTTATTGGATTATCAGCAGCTGGACTAGACGAAGTCGAGGTGGAAGAAGAAGGGGCCCGGACGGAGTCTTTGAGGGATGGGGAGGAGGGGTCCATGCCGGCGTCATTGATCACACAGTTGCTGTGTTCGAATGAGGCCTCTTTAGAGCAACTTGTAGACAGGGGAGAGGTATGTGTGTGTGGGTATAGGTGTGAGAATGAATGCAGAAAGTGAGCAGATGAAAAGGTTGAGAAGGGGATGGACAAGGACAGTAAGGCGCAATAAGCGAGAAAGCGAGAAGGAGGGGGGGGGAGAGAGAGATAGGGACAGATAGAGAGAGAGAGATAATGAGAGAGCGAGGGAGGTGGTTGGAACTTGAAAGGAGAGAGAGGAGGGACGAGCGTAGAGCAGAGAGAGAGGGGACACAAAGAAAGGGACAGACTGGAGAGTGGACGACGGGAAGGGCGAATGGGAAGTGGGAAAGAAGGTACAAGGGAGAAGGGGACAGAGAACCGAGAACCGAGAACTAAAGGAGGACGGCGGGAGAAGGACAATTGGAAATGGACCAAGGACAAGGGGGAGGGGGGGTAGGACAACGACAACAACAAACATTGACATTGACAGAGATGACATCAACTTGATTCATGCGAATGGGACCAACTGTGCCTGAAAACATATGATATGAACACTCACTCATTCCTGTTATTCCATGCACGTTTTTTTCCTTTTCTCGCTTCTTTCTTTTTCTTTTTTCTTTTTCTCTTTCGTCTCTCTCCTCTGTTCATCAAACAATGAATAAATAGACCGGTGCTTGCTTCCCTTCACGGTTCACATTTCATAAGATAGAAACTCACGCGAGAACTATCTCTCCATGGTTCAATTGCTGAAAGGAAGCATTACTTATCTCGCTATGTATGTATCTGACCATGAATACCGCTGCAACAAACAAATGAGAACATCCCGCCGTCTTGAAAAGATAAACCTTGTCACAGACCTGTCATTTTCTCTACTCTATTTTTGGCGCAACCTTCGAAATCGGGACATGGATCAAGAAAACAGGGAACAGGGAACAGGAACAGGGAGCAGGGAACAGGGAGCAGGGTGAGTAAGCAAAGAGAAAGGAGACCCAAGCCAAGCCATGTAGATAGACAGGTGGCTGAGGAGAAGTAGGAAATTGAGGGGATTATCGATGAAAAAGTAGAGAGAGCTGTCAAAAAGAAAATGCCTCATTTGTTTGTAAGGCTCTCTGTGTCTTGCAGGGTACTCATGCCATCGTGCGAAACAAGAAAGTAGAAAAAGTAAACAAACGTGTGAGCGAGCGGGGGTCATTGTCCAGCTGTTCTGAACCAGGAACCAACCAGAAAGTGCCAATGGTCGGTCTGTCAATTGGCAACATACGAAGGAAGGCTGGCTAGAAAGACAAGCAAGGCAAGAAAGAGGAAGGAGGAATGGTGAGAGAAGGAAAGAGAAAGGAAGAGAAGGAAAGAGAAAGGAAGAGAAGAAAGAAGACAAGAAGCGAAGCATTCTGTTGGCTGAGAGCAAAATTGAGTTCTCTCTTTCTTCTTGCAACACACCTTGTCAACTTTTTTCGTACGACAGTAGCCAAGAACGCAAGAAACGCGGTGTAAGGTGTAAGTACCTTGTTGGTCCGCTGCCACTTCAGCCTCATCGTTGCCTAAAAGGGAGTTGTTCTGTTCTCTTTCGCAATTAGCTTGTCCTCTTGTTTTGGCGTCTTTTGGCGTACTTTCTCTTACCACTCTGTTATCAGATGGGGGCCCCTTTTTGGCGTTATCAGATTCAAAGCATGGTGGGAAAACCAAAGGAACAACCAAATGGCGTTCGTTTGTTCGGACACTTTATCCGGGCACATTGCCCCCCAATGGATGTGTTTGAACTTTGAACAAGAGGAAAAAAGCCTTGAAAGTTATAAAAGGGGACGACTCCCGCCCTCTTTTTTTTTCTCCTCTTTTCTCTTCTTTCTCCTTCCTCCTCCTTGTCATCACCCCTCCCCCCTCCTCACCTCCAAGTCCATCTCTCTCCACCAAGCAAGACCAAGTCCAAGTAACCACTAAGGTAAAAAGAAGAATACTCCTGTACCTCCACCTCTACAGAAACATCCCATCCTATGACTTTTCTGTGCATATCTGAACGTGTCCACGCGCACATTATCCGACAAAACAGATCTCTTGGTTTCTGTCCATCTCGATTTTTTTTTCTTCTGTGTTGTTTTCATACAAACACAAGAAACAGCAAATGACCCTCACACGGGCCATATCTCTCGTGCTTTCTCCCACAAACAAAAGAGTCCATACATATTCTTCTCGTCCTATCAAAATGCACCAACTAACAAACTCTTCTGTTTCTCCCTCTCGTTCTCCCTTTTTTTTCTCTTCACCTCTTGACTTCACTTACCCTTGCATTCAGGACGCTCACTTCCATCAGGACCCTAACCAAACGAATCAGCAAACAATGATCATCACAGTCGCAATCGCTCTCGCGGCCATCAAGGGCATCTTCACCGCAGCACCTCCCGCACCCGTTTTAGACCACGTCGCAGACACAACAACCACCTCCGTCAAGTCCTCCACCAACGGGTCTACCGCCACTACTATCACAACCACCACCACCACTTTGTCCTCCTCCTCCTCGACCATCAACGGATCCGCTGACACCACCACCGTCGTCTCTGAAAAGTCCCTCTCCTCACCTGAAGGCGAGAAGCGCGACAAAAAGGACAAAAAGGACAAAAAGGACAAGAAGGAAAAGAAGGACAAGGGTGACAAACCACCAGCCACAGAAGAAGAAAAAGAAGACCTAAACATCCCCTATATCTCCTCCGAAGACTGCAACGCCTGCCCAACACCCTGCAAAGACGAAGACCACCCACATTACCCTTCCTACCTCAAGATCGACCATGAAATGCCCCTCCTCCACTCCATGAAACCCTACATCCGTCACGTCCTCATCTCGACCGGCCAAGACGATTGGGACGCGCATATTGACTCTGATCCTACCCAACTGGCGCACCATATGCAGAAGGCGATTGATGCGGGACAACAACGACTCAGGGATGAGAATGGAGGAAAGGATGTGCCTAGGATTGTGCTGACGAATTCGTCGAGGAAGGCAGAGACTTGGGATGGTCCGGGCTGGCAGGTGGTCATCTTGCCGGATCAGATTGTTGTGAATGATGTTTTGCCTGATCAGTGTGATGATTTCTTTGAGGCTTTCTTGAGGCCTGCGGTCGGGGCTGTCTTTGATAGACCTATTACTACCACCGTCGCTGATGCCTCCAACAAAGAAATCCAGGTCGAGAAGGATGGCGGACAAGACTTCTCAACAGTCTCGATCTCTACCGCAAACGGTGCACCAGAGGTCTCGTCCGCAAGCTCAACATCCACCGAACAATCCGCCGACGGCTCAACCCGCACCATCACCACCACTACCACCACAACTGCATCCTCCATCCGGACCATCTCTGCCTCATCCTCATCCTCCTCGATCCACTCAACCGCCTCCACCATCACCGGTCCCGGCCACTTCCACCACTCCACCAGCGACACAACCCGTCAAGTACAAGCCGGCTCCACAACCTTCCTCGCCCACCGGTGGCTCCCCAAATCCGCCATTATGATCTGCTCCCACGGAAAACGCGACAACCGCTGCTCCAAAACCGCCCCGCTTCTCAAAAAGCAATTCCTCCAATGCCTCCGTCGAAAGGACATCTATGGCGACGCCGAGGGCGACGTCGAGATCTGGTTGGTCTCCCATATCGGCGGGCACAAGTTTGCCGGAAACGTGATTGTACACAGATCGGAGCCCGAGGAGAAGACGAGTATGGCGATTTGGTATGGAAGAGTGGAGCCTTGTCATGCGACAGCGATTGTTGAGGCGACGATTGAGAGAGGAGAGGTTATTCGGGAGTTGTACCGGGGCGCCATGTTGGGCAGTTTTGATCCCTCCAAGAAGAAGAAGGTCGCCTGGTAATCTAGGCTCATACCTCTATGGATTTGAAGGATGACCTTATTTATTGTTTTCATACCTTTTTTTTTTTTTCTTTCTCCGCATTCGTACTCTTTTCATTCACACTCCTCACTCCCTACTCCACAAACAATAAGATAAGATCGTAATAAAAACACAAAAAAAAAGGCTGGCAACCTTCGCAGCGCTCGTCACAGTCGCCAGCCCATCCATACAAAAAAAAACTCCATCTCTTTCCTTGTATCCTTGCTTGCTACTTGGTTTTGAATTCAATTTTAATCATCAAGATCGGATATGCGTCGTCCTCCTACCCTACAGTTTTTTTTAAACGTCCAAGGCCTTGACAGCCATCTCAAGAGCACCCTCATGAGTCTTGTTTCCACCAATAAAGCCTCCCATATGGACAAAGATGCCTCCAGGGATCCCACTACGCTGGGACAACTCCTCATCACGGAATCCTCTCCACTCCTGAGGCAACGCCTTCCTGCACTCAAAGCTCTCGGGCGAAGGAGGAACACATTGGACTCTCCACTGGTTGTTATCATCGGGGTACAACACATACACGGGCTTGTCCTCAATACACAACTCCTCCTCCAAGTTGAACAAATGCTCCTTCCAGGGGCAAGACTGATCAAAGACCAAGATCTTTCCCGAGGGATGAATATCCATCCGCTTATCCAACGCGCTGACGACCAAATCCCGGGCAGGCAACCACGACTGACCCAAGTACCGAACCGAATCCGTGAAATCCTGACCCGTCATCGCAACAGCCTTCAAGAACTGTCCATCGACATCTACATCCTTTTGGTTCCACCAGGGGTTCAATCCTGCGACACGCTGAGGGAGCGCGGTACCGACACGGTACTTGGGCTTGATGTCGGCGGGGTACTGAGAGATACCGTTGTCACCGCCGTCGAGAGCCTCGATAAAGTTCTCGTAGACCTTTTGGTAAAGGAGCTCAACCTTGGGATCCGACTCCTCCAAGTTCAAGAGAGTCGCGATGATCTCCTTTCCGAAATGCCTGTATTTTTTTTTCATTGTCGAATTAGACAAACAAATTGTTAAAAAAAGACGGGTCCATGAACGAAAATGCTTACAGAAAGCAACCTATTTTCCCAACAAAAGAACAAAAAAAAAAAAAAAAAAGAAACATACTTGTAGACGAGTCCAGCACTGCTGAGTTTGGTATCGAACTTTCCGCCAAAGACCTCAGTGAATCCACGCTGGTGGTGATCATAACGCTGAGTAGCAGGGTCATAAACGCCTCCGACATCAACAACAACATCGCATGTCGCCAACTTGGCAGGGTCGCGTGTGCGGACAAGGTCTATTGTCGGTTTTTTTTTTTTTTTTTTTTTTTTTTTTCATTGACAAAAATGTAGTGCGCGCGTTAGTTAGTATCCCTGATGCTTGTTTTTTACTTCTGTGAAAAAAAGGGAGATAAAAAGGTGTGTGTGTGTGTGTGTGTGTTGTTGGTGTGTAGGATGTTTGAACCGAGAGATAAGACGTTTACCGGCATTCTTGAACTCCTTGGACTGTCGGAGCATATGGACGGCGAGCGCCTCGTCGCAGTGGAAGTGTCCGTTGTGAGTTCCGATAACCTAATTGATTATCAACACCAACAAAAAAAAGAACAGAGCAAAAGCCATAGTTGTTAGCTTACTTGAAAACTAACAAAACAACAATGCAAATGACTTCGGAGCTCATCTCCGAGGGAGGGGGTCTCTGACGAGTGCGCAAGTGGCGTTTCTCCGGTGTTGTCTTGTCGATTGAGATCCCTTGCATTCGCAAGCCTTCGTTATATGGCGTCTGTCTTCTTCTGTTGTTGTTGAACTACAGTTATCCCTGTCCTGCGTAAGTGGTAGTGCTGCTTACTTTGGCCATGTTGAATGTGAATGAAGAGACGCGTCTGAAGAGTGGTGATGAAAAAGAAGGACGAAGCAACCGAGTAGTAGCAAACATAAAAAAAGGGCTGGAGAAAAAAAAGTACGAAAGGGGCCTTGTTGATTTTTATTATTTCATTTCTACTTTAACAGTCACCTCCCTGCCCCCTACTCGTGGGCTTGGACTTGGACTTGGACTTGGACTGAAACGGGCTCGTTGTTGCTTGTTGGTCTCATTGTTGAGGGCTCAAACACGTCCTGTCTCTCTGACAGATCCTCGCCCTGGTCAAACCTCTCCTTCTCCTGATATTGTTGTTGATGTTGAAGCGGTTTCCGCGATAGTTGCAAAGATCCATTAGGCTTGCGCGGCTCAAGTGGAGGAGAAGAGGTCATATCATCATCCATCACCACCTCTCGTTCAGGCTGGCTGCTACCGGAAGGGCGTCGTCGGTCACCGTTCTCCATTCCAGGCAACTCTCCCGGCTGCTGCTGCTGCCGTCCAACCCTGCGATGATCATCACGCGGGGGTGGGGACATAGAACCTGAAAGTTGAGGTCGGGAACTACCACTGCTGCTGGCATGGACCTGATGAGAATGGTGGTGTGGGTATTGCTGTCGTTGATGTTGCTGTTGGTGTTGGTGTTGCTGTTGCGGTGGCTGCTCAGACATAGGATAGCGGTGCTGTTTCGGCGAAAGCTCCTGTGGATAACGAGCAGTCTTATTGTTAGCATAAGAGCCCTAGAAAATTGAGCAAATCATCAATCCACATACAGCAAACACAGTTGTTAGCCATTTTCATGTAGGCAAACATAATGGAATCAAAGCAATGGAGAGTGTAGGGGTATTTATTGTTACTCTCTTACGTTGTCTACTTGCGAAAAGTCTTGAGACCGAGCGACGTCGTCAAGGCGTCCGTCATGGTGGTGACTGTGGTGACTATGGTGATGGTGTCCACGTTCACGTTCACGATCGCGTTCGCGGTCACGGTCACGGTCGTGCTCTCGTTCCTGTGGCTCCTGAGGGTGACCATGCCGAGATCCATAGTTTGCATGATCCCGCTCCCGCTCCTGCTCACGACCATAGTTGTCACCTCCTTGCGGAGGTTCCCGTCCATAGTCGCGATTGCTGAATGAGCCGGAGTATTCCTGAGCAGGACCATGGCCGCCACCGCCACCGCCTCCACGACCGGATGGGACTTGTATCGTGCCATTGTCCCCCCGGAAAGCAGGCTTCCGAGGCTGATAGTTGCTGCTTTCTCGTGCACCGATCGTCAAGTGAGGTCCGGCGGCTGGGGGCATCGTCCTGGGGTTGTAGTTGTACTCGCGCTGACGAGGACCATCATGTCGTGAGGCAGCCTGGCCAGAGTTGGAAGGAGAACCGTGAGATCCACCCTTAGAAGGCCTGGAGCTCATGAACTGAGGAGGGATCTGGGTGCTATAGGCTTGATGGCCCTGACCGCTCTGGCTGAGTCGCTGGCCTTGACCTGAGTGCTTGGATGAGGAGCCAGAAGATCCGCCGCTAGCTGCTGCTGCTGCCAGGATGACCGAAGCCGCTGCAGATGTAGGTACATTGCGCGAGGAGGCGTTATGGGACGATGGAGGTCCAGGAGGGCCGGATCCACCCCATGGTGCTTGGCGTCGAGATGCTGGAGGAGCTGAAGCGGGAGCAGCATGACCCCGCGAAGGTAATGCCGGCGCCTCTTTTGAGATGAGCATCTTGATTGTCGCGATGTGATCCTGCTTCTTACTGTCCGGGATTGTAGGATCCAGTGTGATCGCCCTGCAGCGCTCCTGCATAAACTGGATATTCTTGGACTCGTGACACTGGAACGGCAGGTGGTAAGGGATTTGGTTACAGACAATGCAGTGACCAGGGGTGATGGTAGGGACAAAGGCCTTGCCAATGGACATCGACCGGAGATTGTCCTGGTATGCGGAGCTGCCGAGCCGTGCTGCTGCCGCTGTGAGGTTCTTGGCAGTCTTACCCTTGGGGAGCTCGAGGGGTGTGATCTGCTTGTCCAGCAAGAACCGGTCGAGAACAGCGAGCGCCATGTTCTTGTAATTATCGGGGTGGTTGCTGGTGGCAATCTGTTGCCTCCGTTCCAACACGAGGGGTATATCTTGGCTCTCTGGGCACCGGTCTCGGTGGCTCCGGCTACAGACAAGGCACGGTGGTGACTTGCGCCCTGGCTTCTTTTGAGCAGCATCCATAGCTGCTCCGCCTCGTCCAGGAATCATGCCTCCCGGTCCTGCATGCATCTGGTAAGGCGACGGTGGCTGCATGCGTGCCTTCTTGATCTTGCCAGTCGATCCTTCTACATTGGTGTGGTGCTCTCCGCCAGGTCTCGAGCCATCCTCCAGGCCCTCCATATCGGTCGGCTGCGAAGGTGACTGGTTCGCATCGTAGGCAAGCCCCTTGCTCTTCTTTGATCGCTTGCCGATATCCAACTCATTTATCACGTTCTCTGGATCACCTCCAGCATCAGAATCGCCCGATTCTACCTCCGATCCCGCCATCTCCTGATCGACATAGTCCTCCTCTTCTTCCTTCGGCACTTCCTTCCCTGCCTTGCGCTTCTTATTGGAGGGGCTATCGTTGTTACCGTTCTCCGCATAAGAAAGGACAGTCTTGCGACGAGCCCCTCTACCCAGGGTTTCCTCCTCTTGAGCATACGCCATCGCCAGACGGTCTCGCAACAGGGTGGACCAGAATCCTTGCTCTTCAGTCTCTGGCGGTGCATCGATGGGGATCTCCTCATCCACAATGCCCTTGGTCTCGGTCCAGACCTTGGCAAATCCAAAACCGCCGACCTTGGACTCTCCGTTCTCGTCTACTTTGTTGCGCTCAATCTTGCTGCGGTCGAGAAGGGCATCTAGGGCGGCGTCATCGTACTTGACATCCTCGTTCGTCGTCGACTCCTCCTCGAAGAGAGCCTTGGCACCGAACTTGAGAATACTCTCGACATCAACGGGGTCCAGGTTCTCGTCTTCCATACGCTCGACAATCAAGTGATCCAGAATCATCTTCTTCTTGCCGATCTGCACAATGCGCTCCTCGGCAGAGTTCCTAGTCATGAATTTGAGAACCAGGACCTTGTTCTTCTGTCCTATACGATGGGCGCGAGAAAGGGCCTGCATATCTGCCTTTGGGTTGAAGTCGACATCGTAGATGAGAATAGTGTCTGCGGTCGCCAGGTTGACGCCGACTCCTCCAGCTCTGGTCGACAACAAAAAGACAAACACGTCTGAATCGGGGGCGTTGAACTTGTCGATCCTGGCCTGACGATCGTTGCTGCTCGTGCTTCCGTCGAGGCGGACGAATTTGTATCGTTCGCCATTAAGGTAATCCTCCAGAATGTCGAGCAGGCGGGTCATGGTCGAGAAGATGAGGATGCGATGACCGTTCGCCTTCAGCTTGGGAAGCATGTTGTGGAGCAACTCGAGCTTGCCACCCGCCTCGATCAGACTCTTGTGGACCAGCTCTGCAGTGTTCAGGTATCTGGGCTCGACACCCTCGATGAGATAGGGATGATTCAGACACTTGCGGAGCTCCATAAGGATGTTGTGCAAAGAAGCCTTGCGGTTGGAAGCAGTTCCTCCACGGTTGGTGATCGACTGGAGTAACTTATGGTTACGCGCCAGGATGCCCTTGTAGATCTCCTTCTGCAGAGCAGACATGCCTACAGGGACAATCACCTCGCTCTATAAATTACAATGAAAAATGGGTTAGTTACTGACAGAGTGTCGAAAATCGCCATATAAATAATCAAAACAGTATGTCAATGGTCATTACCATAGGAGGCAAGTCCTTGAGCACCTCATCCTTTGTACGACGAAGGAAGAATGGCTTGAGCAACTACAATAATAAGGAGGAAAATGGTGACGTAAGCAGAAAGATCATAACGAATCAAGGTACAACAACATCCAAAATGACTGATGATATGCTTACTCCGTGCAGCTCCTCGACGGCAGACTTGTCGAGGTTCTCGTACTTCTTTTCGAGCTCAGTCACGTCAGCGAACTGGACAGGGTCCAAAAAGTTCATCAAACTGAACAGTTCGCGAATGTTGTTCTGCAGAGGCGTTCCAGTCAACAGCACCCTGTTCTCGATCACCAGCTCGTTCAGTTTGACGAACAACATACTGTTCTCGTTCTTGAGACGCTGACCCTCGTCGACGACCAGACACTCCCATGAGTTCTTCCTGAACAGGACACTGTCGGTAACGTTGACGATCATCTCGTATGTCGTCACCACGACGTGGCACTTGAGGTCGTGAGTGCCACGGTGGAAGAGTTCGTGGTCCCGAACAACTGACCGAGAACTCTGGGGACCATAGTAGGCCACAACACGAAGATCAGGCGACCACTTGGCAAACTCGCGGACCCAATTGGTCAAAGTCGAGTTGGGGACGACAATAAGACATGGGAAGGCCTTGAGTTGGTGGAACAGAGTGTTCACGAACGCCACCATCTGGATAGTCTTACCCAGGCCCATCTCATCGGCCAGGATACTGTTGACACCCTTTGAGTGATTGTACCGCAACCAACTATCACAAACAATGGCAACAAAAATAAAAGGAATAAGTGCATGTTCTGTGCATACGGAAATCCTCAGATGCAAATAAAGTACTGTGCTTACTTGAGACCATCCATTTGGTAGTCCTTGAGTGTGCCGCCACTGATGTAAGAAGGCTGCTCCTTTAACTCGGCAAATGGTGGCTGGTTTGCTGGCCGTGGCTGAACGCCAGACCGTCCCTTTTTGGCGCGAGAAGGGATCTGGATCTTTTGTGCTGCTACCCAATCCTTGAAGGCTGCCTTGAACGAGGCATAGTGGGGACTATCAGGCTCGTCTGGTTCATCCCAGGTGGCTATTAAGTTTTTAAAAACAAAAACGTAAAAAATCAGAATCTCAGGCTCTTAAAAACCACACGCCACCAAAAACATGAAAACAGGCTCAAACTTACATTGGTCATAATCCAGCGACTTCCACTTGACAAAGACACTCTGGATGTGGTCGAGCGCGTCCATGTCGTCCTCTGACCCGTCATATTCGGTATCAAAGATGACATCTAGGACCTTGTCGACCTGGAGCCACTCCGGTGGCACAATATCAGAAATTTCTGCAGGGCCTGGCGTCCGCTTCCAGAATGACTTGATCTTGGCGGGTGACACCACTTGGCTGACCCAGTAGGCGGGTACCCAGGTCAGCTTCCTGTAAGACATATTCTTCCACTTGATAAGGAGCTCGCGCGTGGTGTTGGGTGCTTGAGTGAAGGTGCTGCCATCCTTGGTGGTCGACTCTGATAAGCTCGGTGTGGAGGGATTAGGGGTATCGACTGACTGCATTTCCACATCAGCATCCTGAGTCTCGTTGGTGGCGGTAGAAATCGAAGCAGAAATGATGGGGACATCACGGAACGCAAGAATCAGATCCAGCTCCATATCCCACTCCAGACATTGATGGCACTTCCAGTCCTTCCTGTACTGCCGTATGATCTCGGCCTGACTGATTCCTGGATCCATGGTTGACAGCCGCTTGAGACATTTGTCGTGAGCGGTATACGTGCAGCGGAAACACCTGAACAATATCGTGGGAGGCTCGACTGTCGGTTCGGCAGAATCCTCTGACTTTGTCGAAGGTGAATCCTCTGTTGCTTCTGAAGGCTTGCCAGAGTCTTCCGTCGATGGACTGTCAGATGTTGTCTCAGCTGTAGACACAGTGGCTGCAGCGGCACCGCCCGCTGTTGCTTCACCATCCGCCCCGTTCACTGTTGCTGTCACTCCAGCATCCGTTAGTGGCGTCGTATCCATGGCTGTGGTCTCTGTAGGCTTTGCGGTAGGTGTTGGTGGAGGCGTCCGACCGACCCATTCATGACACTCGAGACATTCTGCTCCCTTGGTCTTAATGCAGGCCTCGCACCGAAATCCAGTCCCGATCAGGCTGTCAGTGTAGGTCTTTCGGAGACAAGCACGATGGTATCCAGCTGAACAACACTCGCAGAGCAAAAGTGATCCCAGGGGTTCGTCATCCTCCTCGTCGTCGCTCTTCTTTTTGGACTTGCGCTTGGAGACCTCGCCTCGTTGACCGCAGCGTGTGCAAAATGGATGATGTGCCTGGACATAGCTTGACTCAGTAGATGTGGCAGCAATAGTCCTTTTGGACTTGGGTACTGTTGCCCATGACGTCGCCGGCGCCGCTTTACGCTCGGGTTTAGGCTTTTGGGGTGCTGACTCGTCGGAAGAGCCTTCCGATGATTCGATTGGCCGTTGGGTCCTGGCCACGGATTGTGCAGCTCGTCGTGGATAACCGCGTGCCGAGATTGTTGAGGCAGGGGGTGTATCTTGGTCCTGATCCCGAACATCGTCCCCGCTAGATGTTGCCTTTTTGGATTTGGTCGCCTTCTTGCCTCCTCGAGATCCAGAGTATTCACCACCATCATCCGAGTCGTCGCCGCCCTCAAAGTACTGGACATTGGCCTTGGCTTTCGTCCTAGAAGGCCGCGAGGCGAGGGAGGACCGTCGCTTGGAAGAATCGCCATCGCTCTTGGACTTTTTTACCTGCGCTGGTGGAGGCGAAGGAGTGTTGGATTTGACTTCTGATTTTGAAAATTGGCTGTGTTCGTATTCCTGAACAAGATCATCCCACTGGCCTAGGGCTTCCACAGACTCCTATTCCACCCAAAAGCATTTTTGCAAAAGAGAACGTGTTAGCGTGTTCCAAATAATCGTCTTGGGTTAACAACATACCCACATGTGCCACATGTGCCACATTCGCTCTCGCTGCAATGGAGCCCCAAGCGCCGCAACAAGATAAATCTGCCAAGCCACCAGCCAGCCCCTGATTCTGATTTTGGGCCTTTGCGCAGATCTCGGTCCACTGAGCCCAGTGATGACGAAGGCAAAGAGGCGCCCATCCCTTCCTCCGATCGACTCCGGAGTAGTTTTCTATCCTGCATCTTGTATCGCCGTCGTTTTCCTCTTTGCCAGTGCGAACACTCTTCAAACTGCTGCCCAATCCCAACACCCCAGCTCTCATAGATGTCATTTTTTTTCTTTATCCCTTGAATCTTGAGCGCTTCCCCCTGGATCCTTTTTTTCTTCTAGATTTTGCTAATAATATACAGAGCTGGACACCCTTCATTAATGCAAGAGACACCCCTTCATTCCACTCCTTGTAGTTGCCTTTGGTCCTTCATATTTAACTCTCTGCTTCCCACTCCTTTTTTTGTCCCTGTTCAGTTGACCCCATCCCTTTCTCCTATTTCCGCTCAATCTCTTGGCTGCATCACTTTTCATGTTCATCGTTGTGAGCACAAGGAAGTATCCTCCCCTGACACCTGAGCTCCAAGAGAAGGAGACCGTCGTCTACAGCATTCCAAGCGAACAAGTCGATAGGTGGAGAAGTCCAAAAGTCGAAAAAAAGACGAATGTGGTCCTGTTTGGTGTATCCTGGAGCCGGTAGAAATCAGTGAGGCTGTCACCAGACTGCCATTATTCTCTAAAGCTCTTGCTGATAAATATGTCCGCAGTGACCAGTCCTCGCTTCCTCACCAATCGTGATTGTGCGTGACGATTGATGCCCCAGGGTAACGAGCCTCCTCTGCCAAACCACACGCCTTGAAACACTGTGCACGAGTTCGATTTAAAGGAATGGGCGGGGAAGTGTGGCCTTACCTCTGTGGTATCGCCGTTTTCCCATACAACTGTGTATTTAACAGCTCCGCCGTCGTCGATGGTTTGATCCACAATCCTGAGAACGTCGCCCTTCGATGAGGGAGTGCCTACAGTAGAGACCCTAATGTTGTCTTGTTCGGCATCCTTCATCGGCACATCGCGTTGGTCCTGAGAGTCAACTTCCATCGTAGATGTAGATCTAGGTGAAGATGGTGGCGTAGTCTAAGTGGTGTATTTTTGGTTCTAGGCGTGTTGGTAGAGATGTTGGTAGAGATGTGATGTGATCGAAGCGTGAGATAGGAGTACGATCAGGGTTCTGTTGAACAAGAGAAAGAGGAAGGGAGAGATGGCGGCAAGAGAAGCAGAGAGAGAAGATCCCAGAAGGGTTTTTGATTAGTACATTGGTGTGAAGAAGGATAATTGATATGACGTGTGTTGGGTGCGACTGTTATGAAGAGTGTGGTGCGTGCGGGAAGGGGAGTACGAGTGGAAGAAAAAAAAAAAGACAACGACGCGAGAAGGGAGTGAGAGAGAGAGTATGTGTGTGAATGTGAGGAGGGACAGTACAGGAGACAGACACGAAGAGGGGAGAGAGACAAGAAGAGCAAAAGGCAGTATGTTGTGTTCGCCCCTTCTTTTTGACTAACGCACGGTGCAATGCAAAGCGTGTAATAATATAACGAAGACAGCGAAGCACGCCCGTTTCTTTTTTTCTTTTGGGTTTGTGGTGTGTATGTCGCAGATAATATGAGACAATTATGATAACGGGTAGAAGAGTAAAGGGCGGTTGAAAGAAGAAGAGGTAAG
This sequence comes from Linnemannia hyalina, assembly GCA_019671135.1. NCBI lineage: Eukaryota > Fungi > Mortierellomycota > Mortierellomycetes > Mortierellales > Mortierellaceae > Linnemannia > Linnemannia hyalina. Next base: position 1,444,021 of record JAHRHY010000015.1, read on the forward strand.
TGAGAAATGGATGAAAAATAAAAAGACGGGGCGGGTTTGGCTGATGAATGCATGCCTCGACTGACAGCGTGTGTGTCGTCGTCGTGTCGTCGTGTCCAAGGGGCGGCAGTGTCTGCACATGATACACCTCGAAGATGCAGCCGAGAGGCTCTCAGACATCATTTTGACGGCCGGATGAAAGACTAATATTTCCCAGATGTTGATTTCGACACTACCTGGCCTGTCAACGGCTCTCATTCTCTCGTCTCACAACAGGGTCAGGGAAGAAGGGGAGAGAGAGCTGATTCGAAGCATCGCGCAGACCCCGGCACACACACACAGAGCACGATCCCGCCCTTGAAATCATCGAATTGATTATGAATGGCTAGAATGGCTACCGCTAGCAGTGCCAATCCATGCCATGTACTGCACTAAACCCCCTTGACCCGTCTTACTCTTGGTTTGCTTCAGAAACGCCCATTGCCAGGGACACCAGAGAAACGCAATAAAGGGGGTGATGATGTGATGAAGAAAAAGAAAAAATAAATCCAACTGGGGGCCAAACCAACCCCCTTCTCGTTCATATCGTGAACAAAAGTGCGCCAGTGGATATTGCATTTGTAGCACCAAGACATAGCTGCAACTGCTGGTGGCGGGTGAGTGGCCGACATACTCAGGCACAATAGAAAGAGAAGAATCAATTGGTGGCAAAATAAGACGGATATGTATGTCTCTGACGGTATGGAAGGTGTCAAGATAGGATGCATGTGTCAGACACGCAGCACATATTGAGGGGCCAATTGACATGAAGGAAAAATGGGTCATGGGGGGAAGAGGGGGGGAGAGGAAACAAGGAAGAAGTGAGGAGTGACGGAAGGGACAAAGTCAAAGGGAGAGGGATCCAGGGGACGCAGCATCAGCATCCACAAGCAAATACAGTTTGATAAGCAAAGCGGGAAACATAAAAATGCGATGCTTGAAGTGCATATTGTTGTGGATGCGAATGTGATCTTTTCTCGATTGAGCAAAAGGACACCATGCCGTCGCTGGATCAGAACAAAACTCAAGACTCCATCTCCTGTGAACTAGCATTTGTGCATTTGGGGGGGGGGGGGGTTGTATCAATGCATGGTGGAGTGGAAGTATTGGCGGTAAAACATGAAGTGAAAGAGACGAAATGTAGTTATATGAGGAAGACATAAAAGAAATAGAAAGGATAGGTAAAACCAAATATGAACTCTGTGTGTGTTCAATGGTATTGCATTGATTGATGTTGATTGAGCGAAAAGGACATAAAAGAGAGAACAGTGGCTGTGCGTGAGATTGGACCATAGATTGGAAAGGATGAACAAAAACAAAGTATTGTAGTTGTTGTTTTTGTAATGCATAAAAGAAGTGAACGTAGAAAAGCGAGTTATTCGCCACGGAGGGGGTGGGCACAAGGTAAGGAGATGGGGGAAAGGGAAAGACAGGGAGATGGGGTGATATGGAAAAAGAGCTTATTCCCTGACTGGGGACTACAACATTGATTATTTACTATGCCTGAATGACAAGATAGATAGGAGTAGCAAATACTTCGCAAATGGCAAAACTCCTTTTTTTGGGTGCAATTGTTTGTTGTGGGTCTCTTACCTGCGGTGCTTGAGGTAGCCTTGTTATTTCGTCCCAGGCGGCCAGGTTATCACAAAGCGCAACGCGAGCGAAAAGTAAGTCGGTCTGCGTGTTTGTAAGGCAATCAAGTGCAGGTGTGGGTGTCTTAATCGCTGATGGACGATTGTAAAGCGTGAAAGACGGGTATGGCTGCTTGTTGAATTGCTGTGTCTGTGGTATGATGTGCTCAAATCACCCTTTAGGCGAGATGAGTCGAGTCGTAGTCTTCGTTGTGGTAGGAGTAAGACGTTGTGTCGAGTAAGGTGGAATAGCCGGCGGCTGAGCGAATGCGTGTGTATTAGTGGAGGTGGAAGGAGGAAGTGGCGGCGAGATGTAGTTGCGGGTTAATAGAAGGGAAGGAGAAGGCGTGATGCAACCGAGTTAGAGGGAAAGGGAAGGTCGGTAGATGGGTATGTGTGCGATGGAAGAAAGGAAAAGGGGAGAAAAGGGAACAGAAAAGGAGAGAAGAGAGGAGGAGCGGGATACGGAAGCCAAGAAGAAGAGAATGAAAAAAAAAAAAAAAGGCGGACGGAGACGACACCCGCTTCTCTCTCTGTCATAACCCCTCTGACGCTCTCCCTCCCTCCCTTTTTCCCAAATCTTCTGCCCAGGCCAGGCGCAGGTCATGAGCAGCATCTTCTGGCTGACGGGATCCCAAACACTAAAATCTCTTTTCCCTCGAAATTGCGTATTTCAATTCCGGCTCTCACACAACTCAATGTGACCTCCCAAACCCACACAAAAACCTGCCTCGCCGGTTTCTTTTTTGCTCGTGAGTGCCAACCGCTCCCCATGCGCCATTACCATTCCGGCTCCATTTTATTTATTCCTTCTATGCAATGGATTTAAAGTATGGAAGGGATGATCCTTCTTCAAGCACAGTCGTCACATCGTATTTTTTTCGGCGCAAGGGCCATCTCCAAGGAACATTGGCGGTTGCCACCTAGACGATCCCTGTTACATTGACAACATGAAAAGCATCGATACCGACCGACTTCGATCTTTCAAGAGCTCTGTTCGCTACAAAGGAAGCGAAAAACAGGAAGCAGCTTCACCTCGATAACGAAATCGTCGACGGGCTCCGCGGGGCAGAACGGGGGCCCCACACATTCCTTGGTCGGCTCATATCACGTTTTCCTTTGATTCGTCACGTGTTTTGTGCAAGATGAGATGATTTTATTTGTGGGAATGGAAAAAAAGACTCATGGCTTCGACTTGACGTTGGACTTCAAGTAAAAGTTGAGGGAGATGGCTGTCAGCAAGCAGACACACATTAACGTAGGCATGACAGGTTCATCTATTATTACAAAGATATAAGATAATAAATAAGTGAGTGTTCATTGTACAATACCAATCATAAACAGGAAATACAGAAGATAAAGGAGGAAGCTTACCGTAGGGACCGGGATCCCTGTTACGCAACATGGTGAGACGTCTCTCGTAGAGCCAGATAGAGTAGACAAGTGTCAAGAGAGCCGTGACGGCCAAAAGGATACCGGCAAAGCGTCCAATGTTGTCTCCAGCGTTGAAGAGACCGACACCGAGAGTGCCCAAAAGAACAGCAAAGTTCATCCACTTAAGGAACGTACGCTCGTTAGCAAAGAAGACTTTGGCCTCGACCTTCAACACACCAGCAACCTTCTTGGGTTTGGGTGGGATAATCCTGATCTGAGGGATTGCGTCATCGGCCTGGGTGGGTCCCAATAATGGGCTGGACTCACGCGAATCCTTGCCTTTGGACATTTTAAACACACCGCCCAAACCCTTGAATCCGAAACCCTTCTTGATACTGCTCGCCCGGAACGATCCTGGACGGGAGCTGGTTCCATAAGGTCCACCATAGTTGTTATCAACAACGACATCCATAGAGCGATTCTTGCCCTTGGACAGAGCAGGTCCGTGCTCGGACTCGGCTCTTGAGACGACCGATGAACGGCGACTGTTGATACTATCGATCTCGGCAGTCGAGTGAGCTCTGCTGATCGTGGGGGTGTCGGACGACAGTTGACCACGCATGGAATCGGGAGTACGACCAGAGTCCTTCTCGAGCTGTGCCAGCCAGAAGGGAAGAAGGGCGACGTGACTCTCCAGCAAGACAGCAACACCGTGGACGTACTTTGAGAAGGATTCGGCCGACTCGACCAAATGGCTGTTCATCAATTCTTCAACCCAGGCAGGGGTGGCCTTGTTGGGAGGCAACTCTAGCTTGACCTCGAGAATGGCATAGTTGAATCGGGTCATATCGTGCTCGTGTGCAGTCTTGGTTCCGACGGGGTATTCGACATCCATGCGACGCCAGTGGTTTCCGGAACGAGTCACGCCATCCAAGTTGTCCTCGCGGATCATGCACAGATCGGCATCGAGCGAGAGACGGACGCGGTTGTCGCCGGGGATCTGGAAAGCGGTTCTGTTGTAAACGGTTCTCAAAACGGGGCGAAGCTTCATGTCGACAATGCTCTTTTGGACATCCTTCACCAGCTCCTGGAATTGCTCAATCTCGGCTGGTGACTTGACTCCCTGCTCCTTCAGCTTGGCGACCTGACGATCCAAGGTGTAAGTGCCCTTCAAGAAGGCGTCGACGTACTTTTCCTTGATAGAGAAGCGATCGTGGTACTCTCCCAGCTTGTTGATCTCGTGGTGAATCTTGCGCTCAATAATGATCTCGTTGTTGGAGGGGTTGCCGTACCAGCGAAGTCGGATGGCCTGCGCTCCTTCCTTCCGCTCCAGCTTGGTGTTGTAGAGGTCGAATGAAGAGTTGTCAAGGTAGACGGAGGAGAGCGAGGGATCGAGAGACTCTGAGTTGTTGGGTCCAGGTCCGCGAGGGGTGTACAGAATGACGGGTAAGTGCTTGAGGACGGTGGTTTTGACCTCCATGACGTTGTCGGGGTGGACCCAGAACTTGAACGACCTGCGGTCGAGGCCCTGCTGGTTGATCATTCCTGTGAGAGTCGAGGGGGTGATGGGGGTGCCAAAGGCCAGGGACTCTGCTCCGATGGTGTGGTAGAGCTTGGAGAGGCGGACGACGAGCGAATCAAAGTTGACATTGTAGAACGCGCGCGACTTGAGCTGGACCATGAACACTGGCCTCAACTTGTAAGGGACATTTTTCTACCAGCACATGAATGGAAAAAGGACGTAATGTCAGTTTTGATATGCTCCTTGTTTTAGTTTTCTTTCCTTGTCTAGCCTTTTCCTTCTTCATTTCCTTTTACTTTTTTTATCTTTCTTCCTTTCCTCGCTTGCCTTTTCATATCCATGTTAAACCGTTTCAAAAGAGCTTCGTTACTGCTTCTCCTCTCTCCCCAATATCTCAAGACTCAAGGATCCATTCCCAAACAAAAAAAACGGCACACCATTAGACTACTTACGTCGTGCTTTTTGACGATCTTGAGGAATCCGGCATAGTTAGTTCTGCAGTACTTCGACAGCTGGTTGACCTCATCCGTGATCTCAGTGATGGCAGCTGTCAAGGAATCGAGAGCCTTTTGGTTATAGGCCTCCTGGAAGGTCGCCACCCTCAGCTCTGCCTTGGTGGTGCGCTCCTGCAACTCTTCAAACTTGGAGTTCACAAACGCATAGATCTAATATACACAATCCAGTTGGAGAGGGCGAGAGGTGCAGATAAGGAAAAATATGATTAGCTCACTGGTTTGCAATACCCACGGTGTCAGACACAAGAGACGAGAAAGAGCACAACCTTGGAAAGATATATGTGGACCAACACTTGCGAAAAGAAATGCTCTCTTTGTTTTTTTTTACCTTTGTGAGATCACTGTCGAGGGTCTGACCAAAGATTCCCTCGTCACGCTCAGTCCAGCCATTGTGTCCGTTGAGGCCTTGTTCGAGCTGCCTCTTGAGGGCGTTGTACTGGACATAGTTGTCCTTCCATGGTTCGTAGGTGGAATCTTCGAGGTTGTCACCAAACTTCATTGTGGCGTGTGTGAATGTGAGTGGAGTAGAGTGGAAGGGTGAGTGGGGAAGCTAGAGGCTCAGAGTGAGAGGTGTATGTTAGAGTGGGGAGTGGTATAAAGTGGGCGGGAGTGATAAAAGAGGGAGAAAGGGAGAGAGAGAGAGAGACGGGTGCCGGGGTGGAACTGAATGGGGAAGATGGCAGCAAGTCAGGTCAGGTGGAATGGGGAATACAAAAAGTGAAAAAGGAAAGAAGGAGAAAAGTAAAAAGGAGAGAGAGAGAGAGAGAGAGAGAGAGAGAGAGAGAGAGAGAGAGAGAGAGAGAGAGAGAGAGAGAGAAATAGAGTGGAGTGGGCAAGGGAAGTAAAGATATATATTTTTTTTATGAGAGTCTGCATGTGCGCCTAAATGGACAGAGACTGGGTTCACGTTGTGTCCGTTCTTCTTCCCCTTGGACAGACAGCAGAGCGTTGCACTGATTGACTGAGTACGCTTCGAGCGGATCACCCAAAATCTAACTGACCCTTCCTCTCTTCCTCTCCAGTGCTTTCTGCTGGCGCTGGTCCTTTTCATCAATGCCTCCTTCAACGCTCGCTCGCTATCACTTTGCTCCCTCTGTCAAGGCATTGACTACCACAAAAAAAGAGGGAGGGAGGATAAACGACAACAACAGGACGAAGGAAGGTGGAGATAGAGGCGGTCCAACACATGAATGATGGACATTGAATCGCCACACTCCATGCAGCTCTATGGCTTTAAGCACACACACAGTCAAAAAGCACCAACATGACCTTTCTGTTGCTCCTTTGATGGTTCTTGCACAAGGTTTGTCAATCGTAGCGATGAAAGGATGTCCTGTCCAATGCCATCTCCCACACGCAGTGAAGAAATTATAATCCAATGCCCGACCAGACATTCAATCCTCACTTCTGCCAAATCATCCAGTCGTGCGCAAGAACCGTAGAACGTGTTCAGACAACAAGTCTCGGAACAAATCAACCTTGCAAAACTCAGATCATCTATCATCGTTTGCGCCTGATTGTCCGGTTGTCCATCCACACCTGCACCTTCCTCTTTCGAAGATGGAAAGGGACAAGAGAGGGATCGATCTCTCACCATCATCATCATCATCATCAGCAGCAGCAGCAACAGTACCCACACAGCACTCTTCTCTCTCTAGTATCTCGCCTTTCGCGCGTTCATTAAATATCTCCCCTCCAAAAGTCGTAGTTAGTATCAACCCCCCTTTTGTCCTTCAAGCTAGATCCGATCGTACGGGTCTATCCTTTCCTCTTCATTGATCTGCGCAACCCTCTTTTTCATCGCATCAGAAAGAGGTAACGTTTTTTTATACATCTATACCCTCCATTATCAAAACGGTTCAACCATGGCCACCCACGATTGACCGGAGACGAAAATCTATCTCGATGCTCACTCCCCTCCCCTCTTCCCTTCACTTTTCTGTCCTTTTTTTCATGCATCTTGCTGAGATACAAGCTGGCTGCTGGACAACAAAAGAAGAGCATACGGCAGCTCCGATGTCTACAAAAGGAACGAATCTGCTTCATCTTGCTACAACGCATTCTCTAAAGTTTCTAAACACTCTCTCAATGGTGGCCTGGTTCAAACAAAATAGATATCCCGATTAAAGATTATTTTTTTCTCAGCTATCCTCTCCTAGCTGTGTGCACCAGTCGCATTTATTTCTCCGGCGGAAACCGATGGGCGGAGGAAGGCGTTCGATTCCCTATTTGACGATGGATAATAGGGAGTGTCCAACTCGATCGGACCTTTCTTGAAGGGGCAAGTGGGCAGTCTGGGGTACATGGTTACTCTGTGAAGACAAGATACCGGAGAAGTGAGAGAGAATGGAGCCAATTTTTTGCAAGTGAAGGGACGGATGAAAGGGTCATGGTGTCTCTTCATTTTGATTGCAACATGCAAGAGGAGCTAACCATCTCGTACCATAGATCATCAAAATCTGGGGAGTGATACTAGATTGTAGGTGTGGATGTGTATTATGTATATCGATTAAACAAGAGATGGTAGTTCCATCTAACGATGAAGTGAATGTACCGCTTGAAAGCATCTGGCCACATCGCTGAACAAGTCAGCGACGCAACTTGGCCCTGATTGTTTTCTGTCCTGCGAGCATTTCAATTCTTGAAAGATACCTGCGGCTGTCGCCAGAGGCTCACTTGGTATTCACTGGATAGAAAAAAAACTGAACCTGTGGTTTATTTCAAAGAATATAGCAGAAGTTAGCCACGACCGAGCGACCATGCCGACATGGTGGAGAAAAAGTGCCTTCGTAGCTTTCGAGGCCTCTAGCTTTCGCTCCAGTCTTCTTTCGATGCTATTATTGTCCTCAAATTAGTGGCGCTGCTTGCAGCACTAGCTCCGTGCCCAATTCTGTGACAAGGGTTAGCCGCCAAACCGCCAATACATGTGACTGTTTCCAAGCTGCTTGAAAAAAAAAAGAAAAAAAAATGTGCTGAAGCTCAACCCACAACGGTCCAAACAAAAACATCCATCTGCACCTTCTCTCCCTCCCTCCCCATCAACGCACAAATCAACAATGGTCACCCGCCACAACATCCAGCGCCCCAAGTTCAACCTCCAGAAGCTCGGCCGTGTCAGGAAGCAGGCGCTCAAGTCGAACTCGACCTCGTACAAGTCTATTGTCTCGACCAACATCCAGCACGTCGCCCGTATCTCCAAAAAGAAGGCTCAGCAGAAGCAGACGGTCATGAAGCACGCCATGGACACTGCTCTCATCAAGGCTGGAGGCGTCCGGGAGGCTACCATGAAGGGTAAGCTTTTTTTTTTGCTTTGTCGTTCTTTTCAAATGGAGCTATGATCATATCTGGATCAGTACCTGAGAAGGATATTGGAAGGGATGGAGTATACCCTTTTTGAAAGGATCAATTGACTGACCTGATTCTTCGTTCTCTTCGCTTTCTATTACCATTTGATTCATTGGATATAACAGAGGCCCCCGTTCAGAAGGAGGAGCCCGTCGTTGTCAAGGCCATTCCCTCAGGCCCTGGAACCACCTTGGGTGCCCCCTCTGGTAAGATGCTTCTTCGATCACTTGGGCAACCAACTCCTTTTCTACATGCTTTCACTAGCCCAGTTGTGCCATGAAAGTAACCCATGTATCTTATCTTTTTTTCAATTGCTATAATAGCTTAAGTCAGTCCACAGAGGAATCCATGGCAAGGAAATGAACAAGCAACACACAGTGGAAATCGATATCAACCCCCAACCTGCATCTGCATCTTTTTTTGTACAATAAGTCTTTTTAATAAAACCGTCAAAAATCTAATAGCGGTTGTTTCTTTTGGCTTGCTTGTGTATCCCTTGGGAGTGGAGAGGAGATTTTTTCAGTTCCACTCGTTGGGACGAAGTGTGCGCCTGAAAAAACGACTTTCCGAGAAGCATCATGGTTGTGTGAAAAAATTCGCACTGCATGTGCTCCCCGTCGGAGAGGTGGCTGAGCCAAGATAAGAATGGTCAGGTACTTTTTTTTTTGAGCCTGCGCCTGGCTGGAACACCTTTTTTGATTTTTGGCTTAAACACCTTTTTGATTTTTTTCTTGTCTCTCAACAACCACACCCATTCGCCAAGCAGGACTCACGCATCTACTTTGTTCAACATGCCCGCCGATTCGCTTATTCCGGACATTCCGGGTGTGCCCATCGATGCCAGAAGTGAGAGCTTCCTCCGTGAGCGAATCTGTCGAGCCATCGGAATCAATGGCAGTCGGTAGAGTTCAGCGTGCGCTTGAATGAACCAGGGAACATATCTGTATCGAAGAGGGGAAGCTCTTGACCTTTGTGCGAATGGGCAGAAGATTAACGATATATGTTTCTTTGTTTTTTGTTTACTAGATTCATTGGTAAACGACCTGGACTATGGAAGGGGCTCGCTGGAGTAGAGCGGCGTTAATATCAGGACCAACAATTGGGACGCGTAGTGTGAAGGCAGACGATACTGACACACTGGATATCGACGCCATTGCGTTGTCTTTATCTTTCTAGGTGCTCAGCCCGTCAGTTTCACGCGTACGACACTTCAGGAACTCAAGTCAGAAGAGTAAGCAACATGGAGCCTCAGGAACCCACACGAATGTTGTCATTGGATTCCGCTATATGGAACGAACAGTAGCGACTTACTGTTGTACCTGGCTTTACTTTTTTTCTTGTCATCAGTTACTTTGTCGCCGAAAAGTCAGACGGTGTCCGCGTTCTTCTCTATTGTGTTATCAACGAGCGTGGCCAACAGCAAGTTTTCTTGGTAACTACCACCTATTCATTCCAATTTTGGTAGCAAATAACTACTCTTTGGAATGCTCACCCTGAGTCACGCATTACCTTTGAATGCTATGTGTAGGTGGATCGCAAGAACAAGTTCAGCTTTGTACCTCAATTGAGATTTCCCATTGCCAGCAACCTCCAGGCGTACCATAATGAGACAATTGTCGACGGCGAACTTGTCACGGACCAGGAACCGGATGGAAGTCAGGTCGTTCGTTACCTTGCCTTTGATCTTTTGGCTTACAATGGACAGAATATCATCAAGAAGCCCCTCAGATCTCGGTTGGCTGTAAGTTCAGCTTTTGTATCGGGCGAAAAGATGGACATAAGCTGCAGGTGGAAACCGATATTAACTGCTGGCAATATTGCTTGGACTTTTCAGAGGTTACAACAGGAGTTTATAACGCCGTATAGAGAGTTACTCAAGGTCGCTCAACCTCAGTTCGTTCGCGAGCAGCCCTTCAAGTGAGTTGCATGTCCACACGCACAGTACCACATCACTGGCGAGATACCAGATGTTTAATGAACTCACATGCATTTTGAATCCACGCAACAAATAGGGTTGGGTTGAAGGAGGTCAACTTGTCGTACGGAATCGAAAAGATGTTCAAGGAAGTTCTCCCAAGACTCAAGCATGGAAGCGACGGACTAATCTTTACCTCCGCCGTGGCTGAATACGTACCCTCGACTAACATCAAAATGTAAGTCTTGCGCTCAATAACACCCCAGCCCGGCTTTTCGGCCTTCGACCACACAACGTTCCGTGTCGCATAACATTAACATTCTGTGCGTGCGTATGATACTCACATCTCTAGGCTGAAGTGGAAGCCCCCAAGCGAGAACACGATCGACTTTAGGTTGTCGCTGGAGTTCCCAATCAACCAGGGTGCGCCCGATTATGACCAAAAGCCACAGTTTGTGCTTCATGAATGGCAGGGCGGTCAACAATACAACCGTTTTGGAGTATTGACGGTCGATGATGGACTCTGGCAGCAGTAAGTAGCAGCGCCCATAAGAAAAAATCTCCGAAAACATTGCAGAGGTTGGTTGAACAAAGGCGACAGGCAAATGCTGACATTCACCTTTCATGTTTATTTAATTATGCGATTAGCTGGAAGAGCACGGCAACTCCATTGCAGAACAGGGTGGTCGAGGTCAACTACTCGCCCAAAGACTCGAGTTGGAGATTCTTCCGGTTTAGAGATGACAAGGAGCACGGCAATCATTCATCCGTAGTCAAGAAGGTCCAGGAGAGTATTCGGGATGGCGTCGAGCGTGATGAGGTACAGTTACTGTCTTCTAGATAGCGTGCGGTCTATGCTGACGTTGTTTTTTTTCTATGGAGCACTCGGAACGCGTCCTATTGGTGCTTCCTTTTTTTGTTGTTTTCCTCGGTAAGGTTGACTTACTTGAATTTTTATTCTTTATGGTGTGATGAAAATAGTTGTTGCAAGCGCAGGCGGAAATTAGGGCCGCATGGAAGCACCGAGAACAGGTCCTCCAGCAACAACAACAACAGTACCAACAACAACAACAACATCACCAGTAGAGAATGGAACAGCCAACGGCGTCTGCAAAAAAGGGTGCATATGTGAGACTATGAGACCTCACTGTTTGTCAGAACGCGGCGCGTTGGTATCTTAACTGCGTAGTCGAATTTGGGCGAAGGACAGTACATACATAATAAATAAGGACGACAAAATATGCCCCGATATTTGTATTTACTTTGCGCTTTTGTTCCTTGGTCTGTTGTTCCATGGATGGCCAAGTCCTTGCTCACCGAATCCGTACTTTTCATTGACAAGAAAGGAAAACAATACGTAGACTTGCAAAAAAAAAAATCTCAACAACACCTGGTCCACGTGTACTACCTGGGATGAAAGGCGATTGAGCGCTCCCCATGTTCTGTTCGCTTTGTTCGCTCCGCAAGAATAGAAAACAAGCGTCTGCGCATTAGGAGCAAGAAATAATAAAAATAATGCACCGATGAGTCGAAACTTACTCTTACAACCTAGTCAAAGTGTCAAATGCTGAGCGCTGAAATGAGATTGGTTAGTGTGGGTACGTGTGGTGCGTGTGGTGCGTGTGGTGCGTGTGGTGCGTGTGGTGCGTGTAGTGCGGGAGATGTTATTGTTTGTGTACGTTTGTGTACGTTTGCCAACATAAAAATGGTGCCCCGTGGATATTTTTCTGTTGCTGTTTGTTTGTCCCCCCTGTTGGATGTTTGTCGTACAACTCAATTTACGACGACAGGAAAGTTGAGATAAAAATAAACGCGTGAAGGCACGCGCGCGCACCACTGCACAAACTCACACTCTCTTGTTTTTTTTCATCGTTCATTTTTTTTTTTTTGGCATTCAATCCTCTTCCACCAACACCAACACCATACGAAAGAGTATATTACTGCTGCTTTGTTTTTGTCTGGCTTGCGTTCTTCGGTTCAATATGTTTTTGTGTGCGCATTGTGGCAAATATATAGGAGGGAAGAAGGTCAGTCAGGCGCTATGTCAAATCTACGGCTTTTCATTGGCGAAGAAAAAAAACGATGTCCATGCACCTACCCTGGTTAGAAAGAAAGACAAGATTAAACAAAGGTTAAAGGCGTGCTAAAAAGGGTAATGAGAAGTTGAGAGGATATATTTACCTCCTCTTTTTCTGTCTTTGTCTTCTCTTGTTAAACCCCATCATGCATTGCCGGCTTGTTGCAAAAAAAAAAAAAAAAAAAAAAAAAGGCGGCGTCTCTTCATTTCTCTTTTTCATAGTTCATCGTTGTTCGTCAACTTGTCTCTTCATTTGCCCGTCGCCTTTTTACGCCCACCATCTTTACCTCTTGTTTTCGTCTCGCCATTGTCCACTTTTGGTTGTCAGCTGTTATTGTGCGAGTAGCCACGGAGTCAAAACAAAGGAATTGCTAATAGGAGGACAGCAAGAGTATTTTGCAAGATGGTAGTCATTGGGTGGCCCGTATCTGTCTATTTTTCTCCTTTCCAGTAAACGTCTATCGACGTCTAAGAATAGAGAGGAACTTGGCTTGTTGTAGTGTTGGAACCGCGTTTCTGAGATATTTTTTTTTCACAGCCGGGGTTATTCTTGACGCTAGGCAAGTCGTCAATCGGATGTGTGCTGTGTTGTAGTCGAAATGAGAAAAAAAAAGCTTCTTCCTGAGAGGAGGAAAAAGGAAAGGGTGAAGGATGAGTTTACTGCCAAGAGGGTTTTTCTCCATGCTCTGTGTGTTTTTGTCCCAGATAACAAAAATAACAGAGATCCTCCTTTTTTGGGCACAAGCACCCACACGCACCACGGGAGAGAGAGAAGCGCCGTGTCTCATATCCATGTTTGGCATTGGAAAAAGTTACATAAATACCAGTGTGTTGTGTCTGCACTTTCCCTTTCTTTTTTTTCTCATCAACTCTTTCCTCGTTCCTTCCTCTCAGACACATTCCCACACAAACCAAAATAAAAATGTACACCAGAAACCTTGTCACGCTGGTCCTCCTGGCACTCTGCGCCCTCTGCTCCCTCTCCTCCGTCTTTGCCAAACCACCACCCCCACCCTCAAACCTGATCACCGTCACCTCTCCTGTCTTCGACAGCGTCTACAAGGTCGGCAAAAAGATCACCGTCAAGGTCAAGCTCACCGGCGGCGTCCACAACGTCCTCTACAAAGATAACACCCCCATCGATATCATCATTCAAAAGTCGATCCCCATGCCCAACCTGAACGTCAAGATTGCCACTGTCCCCGCCAGGGTCTTGGCAGATAAAGGGTTCAAGTTTGTGGCCAAGAAGGAGTATATTATTCCAACGCAAACCGGTATCAGGTGGAGGATTCGTGTGAGTTTTGATCACTCTCCCCAGTCCGGGTACTCTGACTCGGCTGGGTTCTTTATCGTCAAGTAAAACGTGGGAGCGATCCCCGCCCCCGTGACAAGTTTCTAGCACCCGAGTTTAGCTTTTTCTCCTTTTCATCTTTTCTTTCTATGATATGTGGACACCGGGTTGACTGGTTGTCTACTGTTCTTCCTTCAGTCTTGTTTAGTTCCACATCAATGAAAATTTTATCTTGTATCACATAATTAAAAAACCGGTGTTTAAAACCAATTGAAATATATGCAGCAGCATTGAGATTGATCCTGTAGATGGAAATGAATGTGGTTACCAAACTGCTCAAACAACAATTAGAGGTGGCAAAAGCACATTAAGCATGTATGGTAGTTGAGTTTATGGATCTATGCAAGTTAGCCCCTGAACTTGGAAGAGGAACAATATTTTCTATGCGTTGATCCATTGAGCACTGCTGAATGATGTGTACGCGTCTAAATAAGAACCCGTGCTAGAACGCGACGATTAACGCCTTTTCCAATTGTTAGTTGAATATGAATGTCGGCGGCGACACCTACAGCGGCGATGGAGTAGATCGTGACCACAACACTGCGAACTACTGCCCCCGTGCCTTCAATCCTTGCTCAAGCAGGCCCGCCAAAGGCCCTTTGCTCGTTCAAGAACATGAAAGTCCAAGCCAAGTTCAGGTTCAAGAAACTACAGTTTAAAACCTGAGCGTTCACAGAGTGCAAGACCAAGACCGCTACAACTACAAGGAGGTCAAGGGCGAGGTCAAGTTTGCTGCCTAGATTTTCAAGGTCTACAGCCTGGAAGCTACTATTAGCGGTGGTCTCACCGACAGCTATGCCTTCACGACAACTGAGGAACAAGGTGGCGAGAAAGGCGACACCGCATCCGATATTGGCGTGTCCGCGATTGTCCAGACCACCGTTGACTCCATCAGTATTGCCGGAAAACCCCCCAGGAAAGCGAGTGCATCGAGGAAGCGTTCACGGCCAAGGCACCCATCAAAACAGTTATGTACTCGCCGAACATACACAGAACCTCTGGATCAGCTGTGATGGCATCAAGATGCCAAAAGCCGCGGCAACTCCAGCGACTGCAAAAGCACCGGCAAAGAGACAGGACAATGAAGCCGATGCCGCCCCTGGAAGTTCCGATGCCGCCCCTGGAGGTACCGATGCCGAGTGGATGGGGTTCACTTATGAGGAACTCTTTGGTGACAAGGGAGAAGATGACGACGAATGCTACGGCTACAACTACGTAACGGGCGACTTCACTCTTGAGGAATGCTCCTAACATAGACGTTCCCCATTCAAAGCTCTTTCGGTGTGCCATTCTCACTCTCTCTCCCCTTCGACCAAATAGTTCTCCTTCGTTAACCAACAGTTCTCCCTATAAGCAATAGTTTCCCTTCTTCGACCGACAGTTTCCTCCTTCGGGCGATTGTGTCCTCTGCTTGAGGGGGTTTACACACAAATATACACACATTATACACACATGTATACGCACATACTTTTCCATTATATTTTGCTCCTCTTCAATTCCAGAATAAAAAAGAGTGCCAGTGGCAGCGTCATTCTCTATTGTTTCCCTCTTGATCGTCAATAAGTAACTGAGATATGAAAACAATTATAAATTAAAGAGGCGTCCATCTCTTTCACACTTGGCAAATAGTTGTTTCTTGGTAACTTCAAGAAGCCGCGAGCATGCACGCAAAAAAAAAAAAAAAATCGTTATTCAACAATTCGTGCAATGTCCTCGCTTCCTTGTCGGTCCTGTTCCTGCATATACGTTCAGCGTCCTTGGCAAGAGTGACAAAGTTTGGATCCTTGAGGTCGGTAGAGACGGCGGAGCCCGGAAGGCAAATTTACGTCGGTATATGTGCAGTGTTACGTGTAGACGAAGTAGACGACATAGTGCTTGGCCATGAGATCAATGACAGTGACGGCCTTTCCTGAGCCGGACGTGGGTCGCCGTCAACAAGACACAACAGCCTCGGAAGATTGTCGGTCATGGTGTTGTGAAGTATCAAATGAAAAGAAAGGTGAAAGAAAGCAGGTGTAGGATGTAAGGAGGGCGAGGGGTGAAAGGAAAGAAAGAAGAAAAGAAGGGTAAGAGGGCGTAGGAGCGGAGGGCGAAGGAA
Source organism: Linnemannia hyalina (assembly GCA_019671135.1). Taxonomy (NCBI): domain Eukaryota; kingdom Fungi; phylum Mortierellomycota; class Mortierellomycetes; order Mortierellales; family Mortierellaceae; genus Linnemannia; species Linnemannia hyalina. Next base: position 1,459,867 of record JAHRHY010000015.1, read on the forward strand.
AAAAAAGGAAAGAGAGAGAGGGTGGCTGTCTATTATTTCCTATCTGGCAGGGAAATACATATCGTCCCAGTCGGCTCACCTCAGCCAAGCATTTGAGCCTCTTTCATTATTGTCATCCAGCGAAATGCAATTTTGAAAAGAGAGGATCGAGTCCTAAGCCACCAGCAGAGGCTGGAAGATTATTAGGTGTACTGTTTGTACCCCCTTCAGACACTCTCAGAAAGTCCCCTCCCTCCTGATTTTCATCCTTATTATCTCTGCCACTTCGTCTTTTCTCTCTTCTTTTCCATCACACTTCTTCACACCACCACTCACTCTTCTTCGCTTTGCTCTCGGGGGTAAGCCCATCTTCATTTTCCATACTCTTTTTATACTCCTCTTTTCTTTATTCTCTTTCTCCTTTGTCGCACTCTCCCACTTTTACCCTCCTCAACAAAAAAAACAACAACAACGACACGATGACTTCGGCCTTGTTGTTCCAGGGGACCCATCTATTGAACTGAGGAGGAAGACCTCTAACAACAGGGTGCGCACCACTACCTCTTTCACCTTCTCTCTGCCCTTCTTCTCCTCTTCACATCAAAAACAGCTTTGGCGCAGTAACAGGAGACCTGCCAACTCAAGGAATCACCTTTTCTTTCACTTTTATTGTCTCCCTTGAACCCCTTGATTGCAACAAAAAGGGCCAAACAGGGAGCAGATCTGGCGCGTACTACTATCTGCCACGTCCTCACAATCACACAAACACACAAACACACACCCCTTCTTCTCTAAAGAACAACTTCTGTGATGAAGCATGCAACTAACTCTGAACCTATCTCTTTTGTCAATCGCAGTAATAGGGCCTGCCATACTTCCAATCAGCTAATTGCACCACAACACTATACAACAAAACAACCACGACAGGAGAAGAAAAGCTAATTCAGTGATCACAATGCCAAAGGATTACTACGGTCGTGGAGACTACTCGGACGACGAGTCCAACTCTCGGAGCCGCGACAAGTTCCGCCGCGAGCGTAGTCCTGAGAAGGATGACTTTGGTCGTGATAAAAGGAGAAGAAAGACTTCCGCCTCCCCTGAAGACAGAGGTAATAATGATGGCCCCCCTGTTGTTTTAAATCATACTTGGAATCAGACGAAGGACTCGGAAATCGTTGTTGCAACTGTTTTCTTTTTATTGTTACTAAACACAACCCTTGTTACAGAAAGACGGCCCAGGAGAAACCGCTCATCTTCCAAGGACGGCGACGATCCGACCGACCGCTACATCCCGAACTATGACAGAGATGGATACAACCCTGCACCGAGACACAACCGACCCGATCATTATGGAGGTCGTTTTGATGGTCACGGCGGATACAATGATTACCGTGGTCAAAGGTACACGCACACCCTCATCGGAATGCATGGCGCATCTCTCTTCCTGTTTTAATTAGAGAGAAGACGTTATGTTAGTTCACTTTCTATGGATGTTGAGCCCTGTTTTGTTTTATTGATTCTGACCTTGCGTTTATATTGTTATTTTTACATATTGAATGCAAATTAGGCGTCGTGATGATGGCTTTGGAGACATGGACGGTCCAGATGCGCCTTATGGCGATGGTCTCCCCAGCTGGGGGGGAAGCGGTGGCGGTGGTGAGAGGATCGACGATCCCATGAAGCTGGATCAGTTGATCTCCTTCAAGCTGTACTGCGAATACCTCCGAAACGTCGACCGGGCTTCACACCGCTATAAGCGTTACACGGACGAGGATCTTCAGAGTCGCTACGGGACATACAGGGAGGAATTTGTGGCCAAACAGTTGTCGACCTTTTTCGAGGCTCACAAGTCAGAGGCCTGGTTCCAGGAAAAGTATCACCCCGATATGTCCAAGGCTCGTGCCGAGGAGTCACGCGCTCTCCGAAAGTCTCGCTACGGGAAGTTTGTTGAGGGATTGGCTGCAGGAAAGTTTGACAACTCTACATGCGACGAGGCGTTGGCCAAGAAGGAGAGTGCTCAGGCTGCAGAGGCCAAAGCAGAAAAGACTGCAGGCGAGGACGGCGAGGCTGCTGTTGACAAGGAGGGTGATACTTTGTTGAACGGTGAGGATGCGTCAGACGCCTGGCTGTACCTCAAGGCCGTTCTCCCCACCGTCACTCGCGCGTCCATCTTGGAGGTACTTTTTCACTTCATTTAGTATGATGTGTTGTCATTGATAGTGAATGTTGTCCATTTTACTGATCAATTCTTCATTGTTTTTGTACCTTTCATAGCGCTGCGAGAAGCTTGACGGATTCGTGATGTTGTCGTTGTCAGAGCCCCACCCTTTGAAGGAGCTGCAGAGGATTGGGTGGATCAAATTTCAGGCAGGCACTGACGTTGAGGCAGCATTGACCGCATTGACTGAGCCAGAGACAGAAGACTTTCAGGCAACGACTGCAGCGCACAGACCAACGCGCGCCCGCTACACACACGAGATTGCCAACTCGGGAACACGGATCCGTGCTGACTATGAGCTCGCTCTCGCTATCGCCAAGGTGTGCGACCAGAGTCTGAACGATGCAGTGGAAGGCGAGGCTGATGCCCCCATCTATGATGGCGTATCGTTGGTAGAAGCACTTCTCAAGGATCATATCCTTGCACCTACAGATACCCCCATGGACGAAGCAGAACAGGAGGATCCTGCACAGGCATCCATTCGGCGTGCTAATGAGGTAAACATATAATGTTATGCGTTAAGATGACATGTGCAAATAGGTGAACTCGTATTAACACGACTATGTTTACCTTCTTTCATTGCGATAGCGTCGCTCGTTGGACCTCTTTATCGAGTACCTGCGCCAAGTGCACTTGTTCTGTTACTACTGTGGCGGTGATAGTGACAATGCCGAAGAGTTCTCTCGCAAGTGCAGCAAGCACTTCCGTAACCCCGACACCAAGGTCCCTGTCAACTCAACCAAGGGTACGTAAAATGTTCTGGAAAATCGATATATGTGCGCCACTATGGACGTTAAGATACCTGCAGTTATTGACATTTCTTTTAACTACGTTACTAGGCGCTGTTTGGGTCAAGAACTTAGAGCAGAAGCTGAACCTGAAGCTCAAAGACCCTACCGACGAAGAGATCACCAAGCTGGGTGGGAAGTCTTTGGAAAAGTAAGCGATACTGACGCTGGTGGGCATTTCGCGCTAGCAGGCTGCGTTGTCATGTATTTCCAACATTGACTTACTAACACTAACTAATAATTATGAACTCATTAGGGCTTCGCTCAAGTTTTTGCAGGGCAAGACACAGCAGGATGAACCTACCAAGTGGCGCTGCAAGATCTGCACAAAGCCATTTAGAGGCGAGGAGTTTGTTCACAAGCATATCCGCACTAAGCACCCAGACGAAATCAAGACCATCGAGGACGACGTACGTGCTTTTTTATTGCTGTTGTTCTCGGATCTTCGTTCGACGATGAAGGTCCCCGTAAGCTAACACTCGGTTTCTCCATTCCTTATGTGTAGATCTTGCTGTTCAATAACTACATTTTGGACCCAAACCATATTAACCCATCAGCACAACAACAGCAACAGCCACAGCCTAGCGCGTTTGGATATGGCGCGCCAGGTCCAATGTTTAGTGGCCACCCCATGCCCATGAGCTTTATGCCAGGAGCACACCCTATGGGTATGCCCTTTATGAACCCTGGAATGTCGCCCATGCCACAATTCCCTCCCAACTTTATCCCACCCTCCTTCAGTGCTGCGGGAGCCATGGCAGGAACACCTATGGACCAGATTCCTCGTATTGGGTTTGATTTCACCAAGCGTCGTGGATCCAAAGAAGAATCTGGAGACAAGGCACGGACTAAGCAGCCCGACGTGGCGCCTCCTCGTCCTCCCACGTCCATGATGCTTGATCCCAGAAGGTATACGCCCTTTTCTCACATCTACTATTTTGCTTCCATGAGGTGCTGTCGTCGTTGTTGTAAAGATGCTAACCCTGTTTATATGTTCATTCTTCTAATGACAACAGTAGGATGTCGGACCCACGCAAGGTCACATCTTATGTTGATCTGGATGCTCCTGCTGAGGGCGACCTTGACTCCAAGTACAATTTGTGGTAGAGCACCCTGTTTTCATTGCTTTCCTTTTATTGTTTCTCTTGTTTACGCGTTTTTCTTGATTAAACATGACCATTCATATTACGCATGAACGTGCCTTTTGCTTGAACAAAGTTATGTTGAGTTGTGTATGGGCAGATCAATCAATGGACGTTCCGATATTAGGATTTCAGGTACAGGCATTTCGTCGACTGAACAGTCGACCACAGGAACTGAGGTCTTCTAAACGCAATTGCAAAATGACATAGTACCATCCAACGAACTTCTTTTTGAACAATCAGTCAGTCATGAAAAGAAAGGTATATCTGTTACTTATTCAAGACGGAGAATCGTTCTACCACCTTCGATGGCCAAGTCCACCAGCGAGCTACTCCTCATCATTAGATTCAACTCCTTCGGAGCCCATGTAGTCATCCTGCTTGTCTCCTTCCGTCAAAGAGTCGTCAATGGCGCCGCACTGGACCAACAACTTCTGCTCCGTAAATCCAAGACCAGTCGTTCCCTTGAGCACAAGACCGTCGGCGCAGAGAACCGCAAGATTGGTACCCCAGAGTAGCTTGACAACAACATCCTCACCATCGCTCGACACTCGCCAGACTCGGACAGATTCGTCTCTGCAGCCAGCGACAAATTCCATAGGGACGATTGGACTCCAGGCAATGTCACTGACTATGCCAAAGTAACCATAGACCGTCGAGACACACGACCAGGTCTCCGTATCGCCTGGTGGTCGCCGCCTGCGCCAGACTCGAACTGTATAGTCCCAACTGCCGGAAGCAATCCATTCGCCGCAAGGTGAGTAGGCAATGCATTGCACCGCCTCGGCGTGTCCTCTCAGCTTGATAGTACGCCCCTCTGACTGTACGCCCCAAAGGTAGATCGGGCCCTCGTAGGTTCCGACCGCAAGCTGCTGGCCGTCCGGCGAAAACGACATCGCCGCAATACCCCAATGTGTCGACTTGAACGTTATTAGACCTTTCGATTGAGGACCGAAGAGCCAGATGTCGCCATTCTCAGCGCCGACTGCGAGCTGATGTCCTGTCGTCGAGAATGCCAAGCAACAGATTTCCTCTTGATTGACTCCGCCATTCTCAATAAGTACGTGCTTTTGTTGAGTGTTGTCAAGGTCCCACAACATCACGGTATTGTCCCGGTCAGCAGACACGATCCAACGACAGCAAGGCGACATGGTAACGTACCTCGCCGCTCTGGAGCCTTCCAGAATAGTCTTTGGACTTCCTTCCTGAAGCTCCCACAATTGAAGAGTCCCGTCTTGATCGACGGCCGCGGTTGGGATGCCGTCTAATGAATATGACACAGACTCGACTGATACATGTTTTGGTAACTCGATCGAAAGAGGTATAGGCGCTCCTGTTATAGAATCCCATTGCAGGACGGTTTGGCTGCTGCTGGTATAGTTGCTGCCGAACACGAGGATAGTTTGACCATTCGGGGAGTACATCGTCCTTTGTATAGCTTCCAGTTGATCCTGCTGCTCAACACTCGACGTCAAGGTAGAGTCGACATCCCACAGTCGCACCCTGGCGTCAGTACCACCTGATGCGATTTGAAGACCATTCGGAGAAAAGACAACATCGTTCACAGTGGCCCTATGGCTTGACAGCGTGTTAATGGGAGTGCCTGTCGAGGCGTCCCATAGTCTCACTGTCATGTCGTTACAAGAAGAAGCGATCCACCGGCTGTCTGGAGAAAACGCAACGCCCGTAACACCTCCGGTATGACCATGTAAGACAGGACCTGGCTCTCCAGACACGGCATGCCAAAGTCGCAATCCGCCCCCCCAATGGCCAGAAACAATCCACCGTCCATTAGTAGAAAGGGCAAGAGTGCAAACCTCACCCAAGGAAGAGTCCAAAACGACCCCTGGCTCTCCTGTCTCCGAGTTCCAAAACCGAATCGTCCCATCGGAGCCACCCGACACCAACCACTCTCCGCTCGGAGAATACTTGACGCTCGAGACTTCGCTCGTGTGACCCTCCAAGACAAAGAGACTCTCTTTGGTATACGAATCCCACACTCGAACTGTTTGGTCATCTCCGGCCGAGCCGATTTGCTCGCCACAGGGAGAAAAAGCAACGGAGTTCACTCTGCGCTTGTGCCCTTCCATGACGAACATCTCTTGGTCGCTGACACAATACCACAGCCTAACCAATCCATCCTCCCCTCCAAACACGACCCTTGTGCCGTCGGGTGAAAATGCCATAGTTAGCATGTTATACGGCGCACTAAAGGAATAGGCCTGCGTCCATAATGAAGTGTCGTAAATGCTAATGCCAATTCTCGAAAGCCCTCCACCCACGGCAAGCATTCTTCCATCAGACGAGTAGGCACAGGCAACCACAATGCTATCAAACTCCAGGTACGGGAGTTCCCCAAATTGGACACCATCCATCGTTGCGCCGCTCAAATCCGCCTTCCGCAACCAGGTCCTCGAAAGATTGACATCCGTCAAATCTGCTCCTTGGAACTGCGCAAAGTCAAACTGGCCACCCGAAAGATCGGCACCAGGGATCCTGATACCACGGAGATCGGCACCATGAAAGACCACACCAGCTCGAACTAGGATCGTTATGGCGTTGGTAGCGCCAGTGGTGGTGGTGACGGCGGCATCGGTCTTGGAAAGGTCGATCACAGCCCGGAGTTGTTGTTCGAAATCTGGGCTTGACTTGACCCGATCGCACAGGAACTGGATGATGGATGGTTCGCCATGTAGGTTCTTCTGGAACAAGGGGTTGTTGCAGTCCGACAAGAGAGCGGTGGGAGATGCAGTCTCAGATTCTGGATCCATGTCTCCCTCCACAGTCTCGACCGGGTTGTAGATGACGCGAGACAAAAGATATTCCAGCACCGATCGATGTACAAAGCGGAACTGGTTGCCGGTGCGCGTCAATGGAGATGCCTCACGGAGCAACTTGGCCTCGGGATCATTCCCAAAGAAATCCGTCTTCCAAGAGTACTTGTCCTGTCGATGGTTGTACTGGACGATCGGGTTGCCGTCCTGCTCCTTGAAAATGGCCGCAGCTAGACGAAGCAAATAGCCGATCCCGCATCCAATAAAGTCGTCGTCCATTAGGGAGGTGTACGCTTCCAGGTCCTTCTGGCTCAGCTTGTTGGGTTGGATGCGTAGTCGGTTCGTCTCCAACCATTGGTCTACAAACATATCGTAAAGGCGAACGCGGGTGATGCGAATGCTCGCAAGATCCTTGTTCAAAGAGACCAGGCCAGGCAGAGCCTTGAGAGCGAGGGTGAGCAGGAATGGGTTTTTGACGAGATCCATGATATTGGGGATAGCCGTTAACTTGTACATGTACTCCTCCGAGGACCAGGCAGACTGATTTCTGAATAAAAGCACCGTCTGTGGATCTTGAGCATACTGTTCGACATAGCTCTTGACCTGATCCTTGGAGAAGGGGGTGATGACAGCTTCCTGGAAGACATCCTGAGAACCAGTGGCGTACCGGTCTGTGGGCTGCGGTTTGAACCGATCGACGTAGGTGGGTCCGAGGAACTGGGTGCGACAGCTGATGATCATCTTGGTGTTCCACTGTCCTGGTTGGTTCAGCGTGTTGCTTCGATGAAGGTTGTCCTGCTGCTGACTCTCGTCGTACCCATCGCAGATGAGTATGAGCTCGCGGTGCTGCTTCATCTCCTGGATCTGGTCGTCGCTGAAATTGTTGGCCCTCAGATGCTTGGCGATCAAATCCTGGTCTGGGCGATCGATGGCGGGAAGGTTGATGAACAGGGGGATAGGTCCGCCTCGTTTGTAGTCGGTCCACAGTCGATGTTCGAGATGGCGGTTGAATGTCGATTTACCAGATCCAGAGTCACCCAGTACCAAAATCACTTGTCGCTCGCTCGCTAAGAACTCCAGGACTTTCTCCAGCAGAGGAAAGATATCCTCATCCTTAGCCTTCAGGCTAGGTTTCGCCAACGGTGAAATATAGACTGTCTGGTGGTGCTGCTGCAATCGCTGAAGTTGATATTGGCACAAATCGTATTCGAGGGGTGTAATGTTTTGAACGCGGGCGAGGATTGGAGACGATGTAGGCAGAGGAAGGCGGTTCCTCAGTGGGTAAGGAAGTCGGGTGGTGGTGGTACTTTGATCCTGGCGGAGGTCTTTGAGTAAGGCAATGGCGATGGTGTTGACGGCCTGGTCAGGAATGGTACTGAGTTGTCCAATAATGTTAATCATCCAGGTCTTGACGCTCTCATCCTTCCCCCATTGTGAATCGTTCTTGTATAGGTCTCCGAGAAAGTTGATGGCTTGCTGGCGGACATTGGTATCCCAAATGACATCGGATGCGATCTCTCCGAGAAGCTGGCAGATACCCCATTGGAACAAGGGGTCACCACGACAAGGTGCCTCGTATATGAGTTGATTGAGGTCCTTCAGCTGGCCAGCTTGGAGGAGAGCCTGAGCAACACGGATGGCTGCGTACCATGGCCGCTTCTTTCCTTCAGAGAATCCTTCCTTGAGACCATCCAGAACTCCGCGGCCGCTCTCCATCACAGAGTTCACACCCTTGTAGACATCACTAGCAACTCCCATGATGTCACCAAGTGCGTCTTGAAGGTTGCTTAGACCCTCAAGAACTGCTCCCAGATCAAGCTTGAATACACCAGAAACCTGGATGAGGCCATTGACAACCCCGGTCCCGTGTCGAAGAACTGATTGAAGAGCGCTCTCATCATCAGGGACATACTGCAACGCCTGGAACGCATAGCATGCCTGGTACATCAGGTACGGATCCGAGCTACCCTTCAGTCCTGACAAGATTCCTGACAATGGCTCATGATCCTCGACACGGTTCAAATCCTTGACCTTGTGCTCTGCCATCACGTCAAGAAGTCGCGACAGTGCCAATGTGAGATGAAAAGGGTGCGCCGAGGACTGCTGGTGGGTGTCCTGCAAGCAAATCCTAAGGACTCGGAGGATCTTGACCAAGTCGTCAGAGACCAGGGACCCTGTAGGGGCCACTTGGACCAACTGAACTACGCCTTGCAGGAGATCGATATTCAGAAGAACAGACTGCTCGAATGCGGTGATGGTGCACGACAGCAGGCTGCGGTAAGTCTCATTGTCCAAGACAGGACCAAGAAGGACAATCTCGGCAATCTCGGTCGAGTCTTTGAGGACATCCTTGGCAAACTCGTCGACCATGCGTGTTCCCAGCCAGTAGATACGTTCCTTCGCAGGCAAGTTCTTGTCCATCTGTGCAAGCCAATCAAGTTCCTTCTTGTCGAGGTTTGGGAACCTCTGCAGTGTTATGGCAGGATCGCGGGCCTGCTCTTCAAGTTCAGCAGCGGTGGCTTGTGGAGGAGATGGACCGTGGAGTAGCAAGGCACTGCAATAGGCCAACTGCTGGGTGACCTCAATGCGATCCTGGACGGCAGGCAACTCAATCTTCATCATAGGCGCAGGCAAGTTCTCGAGAAAGATATTCGAGATCCTCTTGGTTTCAACAGGTGCAGGAAGGGACTTGTCAACAGGAGGGGTAGATGTGACAGCTAGGTCGGCAACTGAGTGAACGTCACTGGCTGAGGATGCAGTAGGCGGTCCCACAACTTGAAGAGGGCTTTGAGCACTCACTGCCAGGTTAGTGACTGCGGTATCGACCTCTTTGATCTTGGATTTGGAGAAGCCGAAGATCTCGCGGATTACGTCGCGCTTCCTGACGCGCTGGGTATCATTGGCTTTGCCAGCATCGCTAGTAGCATGCGGACCTGATTGTTTTGAGGGTTTGCTGACCATGTTGCGTGCTGTTATGGATATTAACGAGAACAATTGTTAGCAATTGATAATAATCATTGAGTAGGCGCACTTGCAAGGTTGGCATGGAAGGGCTATGCATGTTTTACAAAGTGCGTACCTTGAGGTCTTTCTGTGATTGTGTACGAGGTTTGCAAAGATGGATTTGGAGTCGGTCGACTGACAGCGGAGATGGTGAGGATGGCGAAGATGGCGAGTAATCAGAGTGAGTACTGCAAGAAAACACACAGCATAAGGAAGTTAGCACTATAAGCCGTCTTGTCGATAATCAAAGAAGCCTTCTGGTGGGATTGTTTTAAAAAAAACGAAGGCGCTTACTGTGTTTCCTGTTTGTTATTTTCCTTTTGTGTGATCTTCAGCGACGCTGACGGTCAATGCCGAGGAAAGTTTGGTTGTTCTTTTGGTAAATCTAAATAGAGAGATTGGATGAACATCGTATTAGAAATTGGACCTTCTCCGCGGGAAAAAGTCGACAGTCACACCGTTGCTCGCGTAGAGGAAACCGTAAGCAAATAATGCCTACTTTTTTGTGTTATGTGTTTGGTGCAAGCTTCCCGGTAGTGGAGCAATTGGGTTGTTGTTGGTCTTGTCCCTTGTAAGAAAGACTTGGTCAGTTATGGGCTTTGAAGGAGAGTGAGTATTTGACTGTATTGTGAAAAGGCAATTGGATGGATGTTGGAGAGAGATCTTTCAGAGGCGAGCGTGTGAACCGTTCTCGCTGCTGCTTTGTTTGCCGGACAAGGCGTACTCTTTCATGGACCGGTGTATGGTTATTATGGCGAAGGGAGCAGGTTTCTGATGCAGGGGTCTAACGAATGAATACAAGAAGGACGAATGCGAGGAGAAGAGAAGATGAAGAATGAGAGGAAAAGGTGTTGACGATGACAAAGGGGAGGTGAATGTCGGAGGAGGAAGAGAATGGAGCGAAGGAAGAGAAAGTAGAAAAGGGACAAAAAGGGCCAGGTGCGCATTGAAAAACAACGGCGAAATATTTGAGCCCACTTGCCAACCATGGCACTGCCTTTCGTCCCATCATGCCATTTGCACTGTCTTGTTTTTACTTGTGCTCCCATTTCAATTGATCGCTTTCTTGACCCCCCTGTCCAGCCCAGCCTTACCCCTGCACCGCCTGCATGCCTTACAATGCATCACACTTACAAGAACCAATGATAACCATTGTGCCATTTTATTCCTGTGTGTGCATTTGTGTGTATGAGCTGTTAATGCTTGTTTTATCGCTTGACTATCTTCTCTATAGGGTAATATCCCACGATCCGGTCGCGCAACAGCCTGGCAATGTTATTTCCAATCGTCTCCGTCGCCATCGTCTATATTACGTCAATAGGCAACAAAATAAAGAGATAATAACAAAACACGTTAATGACGGTATTCACCTTTCTTAACACATGCAGAACAGTACAACAGTGGCGAAGACAAGACAAAGGTACTCGGGCATACGCGTCGACTCACGGCGACATTGATCTGCTCATGAAAACAAAACCAGGAGAGTCTTAGATAAGGTTATCATTCAGCTACATAGTAAAGATCTAAAAACACTTGAATCACTTTACCAACGTTTTGCTTTTTTATTTGACTGTGGGTCATGTTCTGTCAATAAGACAATCTTTGGGTTGTGTTTTGTAAGAACCTCATCAATATCAATGGGGGAAATGTCACAGCTATGTTTATTTACTCTTTCTTGGATGTCCATTTCTCCATCGTCATCATTTCTCCTACTCCTCAACGTCCGATCGTCCATCTTCCTCCAATGTTAACGAGTCGTCAATGGCGCCGCACTGGACCAACAACTTTTGCTCCGTAAAACCTAGACCAGTCGTACCCTTGAGCACAAGACCCTCGGCCTGGAGAACCCCAAGATTGGTACCCCAGAGTAGCTTAACGACAACATCCTCACCATCGCTCGACACTCGCCAGACTCGGACAGATCCGTCTCTGCAGCCAGTGACAAATTCCATACGGACGGTCGGACTCCAGGCAATGTCAATGACTATATCAAAGTAACAGTGAAGCGTCGAGACACACGACCAGCTCTCCGTGTCGCCTGGTGGTCGCTGCCTGCGCCAGACTCGAACTGTTTTATCCAAATCGCCGGAAGCAATCCACTCGCTGCAAAGTGAGTAAGCAATGCACAACAGCTCCTCTGTGTGTCCTCTCAGCTCGATGGCACGCTCCTCTGACTGTAAGCCCCAAAGGTAGATCAAGTAATCCTCGGTTCCAACTGCAAGCTGCTGGCCTTCTGGCGAAAACGACATCGCCTCAATACCCCGATGTGTCGATATGGAGGTTATTAGACCTTTCGATTGAGGATCGAAGAGCCAGATGTTGCCAGCCCCAGTTCCGATTGCGAGCTGATGTCCGGTCGTCGAGAATGCCAAGCAATTGATTTCTTCGCCATCGACTCCGCCATTCTCAATAAGCACGTGCATTCGTTGAGTGTTGTTAAGGTTCCACAGCATCACGGTATTGTCCCGGTCAGTAGAAGCAATCCAACGACAGCATGGCGACATGGCGACGTGCTTTGCCTTCCCTGAGCCTTCCAGAATAGTCTTTGGACTTCCTGCCTGAAACTCACACAATCGAAGAGTCCCGTCTCGATCGACGACCGCGGTTGGGATGTCGTCTAATGAATATGACACAGACTTGACTGATACATGTCCTGGTAACGCAATCGGAAGTGGTACAGGCGCTCCTGTGAGAGAATCCCACTGCTTGACGGTTTGGCAGTTGTCGACTGTAAGAATGTATTGGCCATTTGAGGAGTACACTGTGTTCCCTACAGCCCCAAATTGATCCAGCTGCTCAACACTCGACGTCAAAATAGAGTCGACATCCCACAGTCGCACCCTGCTGTCATCACCACCCGATGCGATTTGAAGGCCATCTGGAGAAAAGACAACATCGTTCACTTCTGCCATGTGGCCTGACAGCGTGTTAATGTGAGTGCCTGTCGACGCGTCCCATAGTCTCACCGTTCCGTCCAGGCTGGATGAAGCGATCCACCGGCTGTTTGGAGAAAACGCAACGCCCGTAACGTCTCTAGTATGGCCATGCAGGACAGGACCTGGCTCTCCAGACACGGCATGCCAAAGTTGCAATCCGCCCCCTCCATGGCCAGAAACAATCCACCGTCCATCAGTAGAAAAGGCAATTGTACGAACATCACCCAAGGAAGAGTCCAACACAATCCCTACTTCTCTGGTCTCCGAGTTCCAAAACCGAATCGTCCCATCGGAACCGCCCGACACCAGCCACTCCCCGCTCGGAGAATATTTGACACTCAAGACTTCGCTCGTGTGACCTTCCAAGACAAAGAGACTCTCTTCGGTATACGAATCCCACAATCGAACTGTTTGGTCATCTCCGGCCGAGGCGATTTGCTCGCCACAGGGAGAAAAGGCTACGGAGTTCACATCGGACTGGTGCCCTTCCATGCCGGATATCTCATGGCCCCTGGTACAATCCCACAGCCTAACCACTCCATCTCTCCCTCCAAACACGACCCTTGTGCCGTCGGGTGAAAATGCCGTAGTTTGCGCTTCATCCCATCCAGTAAAGGAATAGGTCCTCGTCCATGACGAGGTGTCGTAAATGCTAACGTCGACTACCCAACGCCCTGCACCCACGGCAAGAGTTCTTCCATCAGACAAGTAGGTACAGACAACCACATTATCATCCAACTTGAGGCACGGGAGTTCCCCAAATTGGACGCCCTCCATCATTGTGCTGCTCAAATCCGCCTCTCGCAACCAGCTCCTCGTAAGATTGACGCCTGTCAAGTCTGCTCCTTGGAACTGCGCATAGTCAAACTGACCAGCCGAAAGATCGGCACCAGGGATCTTGACCCCGCGGAAATCGGCGTCGTGAAAGGCCACACCAGCTCGGACTAGGATCGTCATGGCGTTGGTGGCGCCAGTAGTGGTGGTGACGGCGGCATCGGTCTTGGAAAGGTTGACGACAGAGAGGAGCTGCTGGTTAAAAGTCGAGTCCAGTTTTACGCGGTCGCATAGGAATTGAATTACGGAGGGTTCAGTAAGCAAGTTATGCCGGAACAACGGGTTACTAGGGTCGAACTCATGGGGGGTAGAGGAAGGTGCTTCCGTTTCCATTGTAGAGTCATCGTCCGTTCCGACCGGGTTGTACACGACTCGAGAAAAGAAATACTCCTGCATGGACCTGTGAAGGAACCGGAACTGGTTGCCTGTGCGAGTCAAGGGACAAGATTCCTGCAACAGTCGCACAACTGGATCTGTTCCAAAGAACTCTTCCTTCCAGGTGTCGTGGTCATGAAAGTGGGTGTACTGGACAATTGGGGTTCCATTCTGTCTCTCAAAGATCGCCAGCGCCAGCCTCATGGCGTAGTCAGTGCCCATCGACACAAAGCCTGCGCCCAATAGCTCATTGAAGACTCGTCGGTGATCCTGTGACAAATCATTGTCCTGGAGACGACGTTTATTGACATGCAGCCAGCGTTCAACGAAGATATCAAAGAGTTGAACGCGAGTCACCCTGACGGTCGAGAGATCCTGCTTGCCCTCGGCAATGGATGGCAAAGCTTCGAGCGCTAGCGTCAGAAGGAAGGGGATCTTGACCAGGTCCATGAGGTTGGGGATAGTGGTGAGCATCCGCATATAGTCCTCCGTAACCCAAGGTCGAGGCTCGAGCGGGACGTAGCAGGTGACATACTCCTCGATCTGTTCCTTGGAGAAAGGCGCAATAACAGCTTCTTGAAAGAGATTTGTCCAAGTAGACTGGTCCCGATCGATAGGCTGAGGCTGGAATCGAGAGCGGTAGTCCGATTCCAAGAACTGACTGCGGCAGCTGATGACCATCTTGGATTTCCACTGTCCCGGCTGGTTGAACTGGTTGGTGGTGTGGATGTTGATCTTGAGCTGGCTCTCATCGTAGCCATCACAGATAAGAATAAACTGTCGGTGCTGCTTCATCTCTTGGATCTGGCCCTTCGAGAAGTAGTGGTGCTGCAACTGCTTCTCGATCAGATCATGTTCTGGGTCGTCAATGGTGGGAAGGTTGATGTAGAGAGGGATAGGCCCGCCTTGCTTGTAGTCGGTCCAGAGTTGGTGTTCCAAGTGCCGATTAAATGTTGACTTGCCAGCTCCTGAATCACCTAGAATAAGCATCACTTGACGTTGACTCGCTAAAAACTCTTGCACTTTCTCTTTGAGAGAAAAGATGTCGTCGTCTTGGGCTTGGAGGTTGGCCTTAGCCATAGGAAGGATGTAGATGAGCTGCTGTAACTCTCCCAGTCGCCGCAATCGGAGGTTGCACAGGTCGTCCTCGAGATACTCTGTATCTTGCACGTCGATTTCAATGCCGTGAAAACTGTTGGCGTGTTGTTTGTTGCTAGGGTCGTCTTCGTCTCCAATGGCATGTGTTTGCATGGGTGAGTGCTGGGTCATGTTGCGAATGCTAATATTTAATATGACAATTGGCATGTTGTTAGCAATGCAAATTAAACAATGATGGGGGAGTATGTCCAGAGGGAGAGGGAGCGATACCCTTACCTTTTCGTGGTTGCTGAAGTGTGATGTGGTTGGGCTCAGAAAAGTGTTGCTTTTGGAGTTGATGGAGGTCGTGTCGAGAAAAGTGAGTGAAAGGCTCTAGCGACAACAAGGAGCAAAAAAATCAATGGGTTGATTTGTTCACTCCCTTGCAAACACACAAAATATACTCACAGCGTCACAGGTACGGGAACGCCTTATTATTTTTCTCTTTTTGCTCTTCCTGAAGGCAGGACGGAAGGGGACAATTGGTTGGCAGCAGAAGACTGGCTGTCTACAGTGATGGGATAAACGGAGGGAGACAAGTAAGCAATTGAGCACTTTGAGGAAGCCATTAAGCATCTTTTTTTTTCATGCTTGTTTTATGCGCCTGTACTTACTTGGAGTGTCTTATGTACTCAAGGAAAACCGAACCTGGTGTGTGCTGTGTGAAAAGTCGAGTGAGCTCTATTGACAAAGCGCCAAGAGTTTGGACCGAGAGGATCGCATGAGTATGAATTGTTTGTTTTATTGTTGTTCTGGCTTTCGGAGACGTGCTCTTCCCTGTATGCACCAGTGTTACTTTGTTTCGAGGGGTGCCTGATGAACAAAGGCGATGAATGTAAAGGAGAGCCGGATGTCGAATGTAAGGAGGGGTGTTGGTGATGGAAGAGAAGGGTGATGGCGTTGGTGGAAGGAGAGAGCAAAGGAGAGAAACAAAGCGAGAATGAAGAAAAATGGCGCAGATGAGCAAAAGAAGAAGCCAAAGCCCATCCTCATGACTTTTGTTTTTTTTCGAAGATGGTGAGCCATGACCTCGTAGATCTTCGCCTCTTCTTTTATTGTTATTGTTCTCCCAACCCTGAACTGACCGAGTATCAAAATGACGCCAAAGAAGAAAGCAGAGTCGTACGCTTCAAAGGTAACTAGCAAACTGAGAAATGCATGAAAGATGAGGCATCTCTCTCTCTTCGGACTCATCTTTTTTATGGCATCCTTTACCATCACCACCTCTGCGCACAGGTCAATCCCAGGCACGAAATGCCCGCTGTCATTTTTATTCATTGATCAAAGCACTGTAATTTGTTTATCAGATCTGCACATTCACTTTCCGAAATGGTTATCATCTACTGTATGTGCAAACGGGGATCGCACCTCGGTTAATCAGTTTTGAATCAGGGATGTCGCCTGCCAGTGTTGTCGAAACGTCGGCCATCCTTTTCGCTCCATCCAACCATTCATCCCACCCTCGTACCTACATGGTACAGCAGGTTTATGTACCCTCGATGCATTAAAAACAAAACCAGTACGTGTCGTTCGGTCTGTTCTTCTATGAAAGTCAAGATTACGAAACATACAACAGCGGTCCGAAAAAGTCATTCAAATGCACAGCACTTTTTTTTTGGTGCACGAAGGCGTAGGAATACAACATGTATGTATTCTACTAGTCATCAATGGCGCGCTGGACCAACAATTTCTTTTGCATCGGACTAAGTCCAATCGTATCACTGAGCAAAAGACCGTCGGCGTTGAGAACCCCAAGATTAGTGCCCCAGAGTAGCTTGACAACAACATCCTCACCATCGCTCGACACTCGCCAGACCCGGACGGATTCGTCCTCGCAGCCAGTGACAAATTCCATAGGGACAATCGGACTCCAGGCAATGTCACTGACTACGCCAAAGTAACCACGGACCGTCGAGACACACGACCAGGTCTCCGTATCACCTGGTGACCGCCGCCTGCGCCAGACTCGCACTGTTTTGTCGTCACTGCCGGAAGCAATCCATTCACCGCAAGGTGAGTAGGCAATGCATTTCACCCTTTTTGTGTGTCGTCTCAGCTCTATAGCATGCTCCTCTGACTGTAAACCCAGAAGGTAGATCGAGCAATCATAGGTTCCGACTGCAAGCTGCTGGCCGTCCGGCGAAAATGTCATCGCCTCAATGCTCCAATATGTTGACTTGGACGTTATCAGACCTTTCGATTGAGGATCGAAGAGCCAGATGATGCCTTTCCAAGCTCCGATTGCAAGCTGACGCCCAGTCGCCGAGAATGCCAAGCAACGGATTATCTCGCGAGTGGGTCCGCCATTCTCAATAAGTACGTGCTTTTGTTGAGTACTGGAAAGGTCCCACAACATCACAGTATTGTCCCAGCCAGCAGACACGATCCAGCGACAGCAAGGCGATATGGTAACGTAATTCACCGCGCTGGAGCCTTCCAGAATAGTCTTTGGACTTCCTTCCTGAAGCTCCCACAATTGAAGAGTCCCGTCTTGATCGACGACTGCGGTTGGGATGTCGTCTAATGAATATGACACGGACACGACTGATAAAGGTTCTGGTAACTCGATCGAAAGTGGTACGGGCGCTCCTGTTATAGAATCCCATTGCAGGACGGTTTGACCGCAGCTGGTATAGTTGCTGCCGAACACGAGGATAGTTTGACCATTCGGGGAGTACGCCGTCCTTTGTATATCTTCCAGTTGATCCTGCTGCTCAACAACCGATGTCAAAATAGATTCCACAACCCACAGCCGCACCCTGAAGTCATAACCACCCGATGCGATCTGAAGGCCATTCGGAGAAAAGACGACATTGCTTACGTAGGTCTTGTGGCTTGATAGCGTGTTAATGAGAGTGCCTGTAGACGCGTCCCATAGTCTCACTGTGCCGTCCCAACCAGAAGAAGCGATCCACCGGCTGTCTGGAGAAAATGCAATTCCCGTGACGCTTGCGGAGTGGCCATGCAGTAAAGGACCTGGGTCTCCCGACACCGCGTGCCATAGTCGCAATACGCCCCTCCAATGGCCAGAAGCAATCCACCGTCCATCAGTAGAAAAGGCAAGAGTGCGAACCTCATCCAAGGAAGAGTCCAAAACGACCCCTGGTGCTCCTGTCTCCGAGTTCCAAAACCGAATCGTACCATCATTTCCACCTGACACCAGCCACTCTCCGCTCGGAGAATACTTGACGCTCCAGACATAGTCCGTGTGACCCTCCAAGACAAAGAGACTCTCCCCGGTATGCGAATCCCACACTCGTACTGTTTTGTCATAACCGGCCGAGGCGATTTGCTTGCCACATGGTGAAAAGGTAACGGAGTTCACTTCGGACTGGTGCCCTTCCATGGCGAACATCTCTTGGCCCCTAGCATAATCCCACAGCCTAACCATCCCATCCTCCTCTCCAAACACGACCCTTGTGCCGTCGGGTGAAAATGCCATAGTTAGCGCCTCATGCGGCGCACTAAAGGAATAGGTCCTCGTCCATGATGAAGTGTCGTAAATGCTAATGCCAATTGTCGTGAACCCTTCACCCACGGCAAGCATTCTTCCATCAGACGAGTAGGCACAGGCAACCACAATGCTATCAAACTGCAGGTACGGGAGTTCCCCAAATTGGACACCATCCATCGTTGCGCCGCTTAATTCTGCCCCTCGCAGCCAGCTCCTCGAAAGATTGACACCCGTCAAGTCTGCTCCTTGGAACTGCGCATAGTCAAATTGACCACCCGAAAGATCGGCACCAGGGATCCTGATACTACGGAGATCGGCACCGTGAAAGGCCACATCAGCTCGGACGAGGATCGTTATGGCGTTGGTGGCTCCAGTGGTGGTGGTGACGGCGGCATCGGTCTTGGAAAGGTCGATCACAGCCCGGAGTTGTTGCTCGAAATCTGGGCTTGACTTGACCCGATCGCACAGGAACTGGATGATGGATGGCTCAGCATGTAGGTTCTTCTGGAACAAGGGGTTGTTGCAGTCCGACAAGAGAGCGGTGGGAGATGCAGTCTCAGATTCTGGATCCATGTCTCCCTCCACAGTCTCGACCGGGTTGTAGATGACGCGAGACAAGAGATATTCCAGCACCGATCGATGTACAAAGCGGAACTGGTTGCCGGTGCGCGTCAATGGAGATGCCTCACGGAGCAACTTGGCCTCGGGATCATTCCCAAAGAAAACCGCCTTCCAAGAGTACTTGTCCTGTCGATGGACATACTGGACAACCGGGTTGCCGTCCTGCTTCTCAAAGATCGCCGCAGCCAAACGTAGCAGGTAGTCAACGCCGTATCCGATAAAATCGTTGTCCATAGAGGTGAATGCCTCCAGGTCCTTCTGGCCCAACTTGTTGGGCTGGATGCGTAGTCGGTTCGTCTCCAACCACTGGTCGACAAACATATCGTAAAGACGAGCGCGTGTGATGCGAATGCTCGCAAGGTCCTTGTTCAAAGCGACCAGACCAGGGAGAGCCTTGAGAGCGAGGGTGAGCAGGAATGGGTTTTTGACGAGATCCATGATATTGGGGATAGCCGACAACTTGTTCATGTATTCCTCCGAGGACCAGGCAGACTGGTTTCTGAATAAAAGCACCGTCTGTGGGTCTTGGGCATACTGCTCGACATAGCTCTTAACCTGATCCTTGGAGAAGGGGGTGATGACTGCTTCTTGGAAGACATCCTGAGAACCAGAAGCGTACCGGTCTGTGGGCTGCGGTTTGAACCGATCGATGTAGGTAGGTCCGAGAAACTGGGTGCGACAGCTGATGATCATCTTGGCGTTCCACTGTCCTGGTTGGTTCAGCGTGTTGCTTCGATGAAGGTTGTCCTGTTGCTGACTCTCGTCGTACCCGTCGCAGATGAGTATGAGTTCGCGGTGCTGCTTCATCTCCTGGATCTGATCGTCGCTGAAATTGTTGGCCCTCAGATGCTTGGCGATCAAATCTTGGTCTGGGCGGTCAATGGCGGGAAGGTTGATGAACAGGGGGATAGGTCCGCCTCGTTTGTAGTCGGTCCACAGTCGATGTTCGAGATGGCGGTTGAATGTCGATTTGCCAGATCCAGAGTCACCCAGTACCAAAATCACTTGTCGCTCGCTCGCTAGGAACTCCAGGACTTTCTCCAGCAGAGGAAAGATATCCTCATCCTTAGCCTTCAGACTAGGTTTCGCCAACGGTGAAATATAGACTGTCTGGTGGTGCTGCTGCAATCGCTGAAGTTGATATTGGCACAAATCGTATTCGAGGGGTGTAATGTTTTGAACGCGGGCGAGGATTGGAGACGATGTAGGCAGAGGAAGGCGGTTCCTCAGTGGGTAAGGAAGTCGGGTGGTGGTGGTATTTTGATCCTGGCGGAGGTCTTTGAGTAAGGCAATGGCGATGGTGTTGACGGCCTGGTCAGGAATGGTACTGAGTTGTCCAATAATGTTAATCATCCAGGTCTTGACGCTCTCATCCTTCCCCCATTGTGAATCGTTCTTGTATAGGTCTCCGAGAAAGTTGATGGCTTGCTGGCGGACATTGGTATCCCAAATGACATCGGATGCGATCTCTCCGAGAAGCTGGCAGATACCCCATTGGAACAAGGGGTCACCACGACAAGGTGCCTCGTATATGAGTTGATTGAGGTCCTTCAGCTGGCCAGCTTGGAGGAGAGCCTGAGCAACACGGATGGCTGCGTACCATGGCCGCTTCTTTCCTTCAGAGAATCCTTCCTTGAGACCATCCAGAACTCCGCGGCCGCTCTCCATCACAGAGTTCACACCCTTGTAGACATCACTAGCAACTCCCATGATGTCACCAAGTGCGTCTTGAAGGTTGCTTAGACCCTCAAGAACTGCTCCCAGATCAAGCTTGAATACACCAGAAACCTGGATGAGGCCATTGACAACCCCGGTCCCGTGTCGAAGAACTGATTGAAGAGCGCTCTCATCATCAGGGACATACTGCAACGCCTGGAACGCATAGCATGCCTGGTACATCAGGTACGGATCCGAGCTACCCTTCAGTCCTGACAAGATTCCTGACAATGGCTCATGATCCTCGACACGGTTCAAATCCTTGACCTTGTGCTCTGCCATCACGTCAAGAAGTCGCGACAGTGCCAATGTGAGATGAAAAGGGTGCGCCGAGGACTGCTGGTGGGTGTCCTGCAAGCAAATCCTAAGGACTCGGAGGATCTTGACCAAGTCGTCAGAGACCAGGGACCCTGTAGGGGCCACTTGGACCAACTGAACTACGCCTTGCAGGAGATCGATATTCAGAAGAACAGACTGCTCGAATGCGGTGATGGTGCACGACAGCAGGCTGCGGTAAGTCTCATTGTCCAAGACAGGACCAAGAAGGACAATCTCGGCAATCTCGGTCGAGTCTTTGAGGACATCCTTGGCAAACTCGTCGACCATGCGTGTTCCCAGCCAGTAGATACGTTCCTTCGCAGGCAAGTTCTTGTCCATCTGTGCAAGCCAATCAAGTTCCTTCTTGTCGAGGTTTGGGAACCTCTGCAGTGTTATGGCAGGATCGCGGGCCTGCTCTTCAAGTTCAGCAGCGGTGGCTTGTGGAGGAGATGGACCGTGGAGTAGCAAGGCACTGCAATAGGCCAACTGCTGGGTGACCTCAATGCGATCCTGGACGGCAGGCAACTCAATCTTCATCATAGGCGCAGGCAAGTTCTCGAGAAAGATATTCGAGATCCTCTTGGTTTCAACAGGTGCAGGAAGGGACTTGTCAACAGGAGGGGTAGATGTGACAGCTAGGTCGGCAACTGAGTGAACGTCACTGGCTGAGGATGCAGTAGGCGGTCCCACAACTTGAAGAGGGCTTTGAGCACTCACTGCCAGGTTAGTGACTGCGGTATCGACCTCTTTGATCTTGGATTTGGAGAAGCCGAAGATCTCGCGGATTACGTCGCGCTTCCTGACGCGCTGGGTATCATTGGCTTTGCCAGCATCGCTAGTAGCATGCGGACCTGATTGTTTTGAGGGTTTGCTGACCATGTTGCGTGCTGTTATGGATATTAACGAGAACAATTGTTAGCAATTGATAATAATCATTGAGTAGGCGCACTTGCAAGGTTGGCATGGAAGGGCTATGCATGTTTTACAAAGTGCGTACCTTGAGGTCTTTCTGTGATTGTGTACGAGGTTTGCAAAGATGGATTTGGAGTCGGTCGACTGACAGCGGAGATGGTGAGGATGGCGAAGATGGCGAGTAATCAGAGTGAGTACTGCAAGAAAACACACAGCATAAGGAAGTTAGCACTATAAGCCGTCTTGTCGATAATCAAAGAAGCCTTCTGGTGGGATTGTTTTAAAAAAAACGAAGGCGCTTACTGTGTTTCCTGTTTGTTATTTTCCTTTTGTGTGATCTTCAGCGACGCTGACGGTCAATGCCGAGGAAAGTTTGGTTGTTCTTTTGGTAAATCTAAATAGAGAGATTGGATGAACATCGTATTAGAAATTGGACCTTCTCCGCGGGAAAAAGTCGACAGTCACACCGTTGCTCGCGTAGAGGAAACCGTAAGCAAATAATGCCTACTTTTTTGTGTTATGTGTTTGGTGCAAGCTTCCCGGTAGTGGAGCAATTGGGTTGTTGTTGGTCTTGTCCCCTGTAAGAAAGACTTGGTCAGGTATGGGCTTTGAAGGAGAGTGAGTATGTTGACTGTATTGTGAAAAGGCAATTGGACGGATGTTAAAGAGAGAGATCTTTCAGAGGCGAGCGTGTGAACCGTTCTCGCTGCTGCTTTGTTTGCCGGACAAGGCGTACTCTTTCATGGACCGGTGTATGGTTATTATGGCGAAGGGAGCAGGTTTCTGATGCAGGGGTCTAACGAATGAATACAAGAAGGACGAATGCGAGGAGAAGAGAAGATGAAGAATGAGAGGAAAAGGTGTTGACGATGACAAAGGGGAGGGTGAATGTCGGAGGAGGGAGAGAAGGGAGGGAAGGAAGTGGAAAAGAAAAGGGCATAAACAGTGACAATTGTATTGGGGAAATGTAATGTAAAAAAAGAATGGATGGCCCAGACCCGCCTTCCTCCTCAGTCATTGTCCAGCTATTTGTTTGATAATACACATGCAAGCATGCATCCAAAAAAAGGCATGGACAAGAACAAATAGTCCTTTACCTCATTCTGCCAAGTTTTTCTCCCTTCCTTGAGGTCGTCTCACTATCCTCACGCTCTCTCGCTTTACGAAATTCTTATTTTGCGGTGTGTGCTCCCCCTCCTCGACCTCCTTTATCAAAGGCCGATTTTTTTTCCTCTCTCGAAGACAGACTCCACGGAGCAGGACCCAAGCTGCTCTTGCAGGCGCTGGTTTGTACCCAGGAACGAAACACACAATTTTTTTTTGGTGGCGCAAGATACACACGGCCATGCAACACAATCTTCTCTTGGCTACAGTGGGATCCTTGTTTCGCTTCCCAATCTCTCAATTCTTGTCGGATGGCAAGAAGATGGGAGAAAGGTGAAGGAAGAGTCGCAAGCCACCGTTCCCCTTTGTCTTGCTTGACACCTGCAAGAGCCCCTGGAACCACTTTTGGGGCAGCCAACAGCATCTAGACAAGACAAGAGAAAACCAGCACAACTTTCCGATCACCACAGAATCAGGTTAGGCTCAAATAAGGTTATCAGCCAGGAACAATCGGATTCAGATTCAGATCCAGCACGACAAAAGAGACAATTGATCAGATGTATTTTTTATTCACCTTGTCCCACCACACATAAAACCCTTAAGTGAATCAAGGCATATTATTTTGAGTGTTGAATAAGTCAGAGTTGACTCCCATGCTCAGTACAGTACTTACTTCCACAAGTCATCTCTACTTCACTCACTTCATGCTTTTACTAATATCCCCGGTCAGAGCGACCAAATAAAAAAAAGACAGCGGGGAAAAAAAAAAGATACATGCAGGCAAAGCATTTTCAACCTGATTGTATTTCTTTGCGACCCCATTCGTCATCCATTTCCTACTCTTGGACATCCAGTCATCCACCCTCGTCCAAAGTTACAGAGTCGTCAATGGCACCACGCTGCACCAACAACTTCTTGTTCTCCGCACCAAGGCCACCAACGTCCTTCATAATCAACCCGCCAGCACACAAAAGCCCAAGGTTTGTGTCCCACTGCATCCTAACCTCAAACATCCTTCTCGCCCTCACCTTCTCCTTCACCCTTACCACAGCTCAACACTCGCCAGACACGAACGGATACCACCATGACATAGTCTTAAACGAAAGTATCTTTGCTTTTCTGTCGAAATATGTTTCTCGATCGATGGTTGGCTTTTGGGCAAGTGTAATAGTAGTTCCGACGGTAAATCCTATGCCTGGGAACCCTTCTCCGCGAATGACTCGACCAATCTCCCTCCTCCGCGCCACATCTGGCCATGAGATCCATTCGCCCCTGACTGACATTGAAGCTCATATGACCCACTTGGTGTAGATGACAACTGCTCCAACTACTAGACCAGTAAGCACCTGTATACTCATCACAGACGAGCCATTTCCAGCAGCACCCACCGAAACGAGCCAGAGCTATGCCGATTTGCCAGTCTGGATGAAGCTGCGGGGTCATCAAGAGCTATTCGAAAAAAAAATGGTGGCCCTCGAGGCGGCTAACAAGTACGGCAAACCCCTGCCTTGTTGTCATGACCGTCGACCGAAATTCGTCTTTGGCGAGTGTTGGAAACTTTTGGACAAAAAAGTGGTCCTCTCGATGTTGCCTAGTTGCGGTCATGAATGAAGAGAGAAGAAGAAAACGAGAGTGTATAGATATAAAAATTTCCTCCGCTTCTTCGCGGTCATCATCGTCTTGGGCAATAAATAATGCTGTTTCCAGGTCCCGAAGAAACCGTCTGCGCTCGAAAATGTAAGGCATGGTGAAGTCCAAAGGCAAAAAGGTCTTTTTTATTTTATTTTATTTTTGTATTTCTTAACGCTACGCTACTCGTATATTTTTGGAAACGCGGACACGCATTTCCATACACCTGCCTCGAGGCTGGCGTATTTTCGTACTACGGTATCAAATGCGTACCCATTTTGCATGCGGCTCAAAGGCAAAG
The DNA here is from genome assembly GCA_019671135.1 of Linnemannia hyalina. Classification (NCBI taxonomy): domain Eukaryota; kingdom Fungi; phylum Mortierellomycota; class Mortierellomycetes; order Mortierellales; family Mortierellaceae; genus Linnemannia; species Linnemannia hyalina. The sequence continues at coordinate 1,485,108 of JAHRHY010000015.1, forward strand.
GAAGGAAACAAGGGGGAGATAAAAGTTCCTGTCGTTCTGTCTGTTGCTTAGCATTTCGCGGGCTCTGGGGCCAACTTGGGACAGCCAGTGGCGAAGACAAGACAAAGGTACTCGAGCATACGCGTCAACTCACGGTGACATTGATTTGCTCATCAAATCGAAAACAGGAGTCTTAGATAAGGTTACCATTCAGGTACATGATAAAGATCCAATGACACTTGAATCACTTTAATTCCAACGTTTTTGCTTTTTTATTTGACCCCGGGTCATGTTCTGCTAATAAGATATTCTTTGGGTTGTGTTTTGTAAGAAACCCATCAATATCAATGGGAAATGTCACAGCTGTGTTTTGTTTACTCTTTCTTGGATATCCGTTTCTCTATCTTCATCATTACTCCTACTCCTCAACGTCCGATCGTCCATCTTCCTCCAATGTTAACGAGTCGCCAATGGCACCGCGCTGGACCAACAACTTCTTTTGCATCGGACTAAGACCAATCGTACCACTGAGCACAAGACCCTCGGCCTGGAGAACAGCAAGATTGGAGCCCCAGATTAGGTTGACGACAACACCCTCACCATCGCTCGACACTCGCCAGACCCGGACAGATTCGTCTCTGCAGCCAGTGACAAATTCCATAGGAACGGTCGGACTCCAGGCAATGTCAAGGACGGCATCAAAGAAACCACGGACCGTCGAGACACACGACCAGCTCTCCGCACCGCCTCGCCGCCTGCGCCAGACTCGAACTGTTTTGTCCCAACTGCCGGAAGCAATCCATTCACCGCAAGGTGAGTAGGCAATGCACAACAGCTCCTCTGTGTGTCCTCTCAGCTCGATGGCACGCTCCTCTGACTGTAAGCCCCAAAGGTAGATCAAGTAATCCTCGGTTCCAACTGCAAGCTGCTGGCCGTCTGGCGAAAACGACATCGCTGCAGTACCCCGAAGTGTCGATATGGAGGTTATTAGACCTTTCGATTGAGGATCGAAGAGCCAGATGTTGCCAGCCCCAGTTCCGACTGCGAGCTGATGTCCGGTCGTCGAGAATGCCAAGCAATTGATTTTCTCGCCATCGACTCCGCCGTTTTCAATAAGCACGTGCATTCGTTGAGTGTTGTTAAGGTTCCACAGCATCACGGTATTGTCCCGGTCAGTAGAAGCAATCCAACGACAGCATGGCGACATGGCGACGTGCTTTGCCTTCCCTGAGCCTTCCAGAATAGTCTCTCGTCTTCCGTCTTTAAGCTCCCACAATCGAAGAGTCCCGTATTGATTGACGGTCGCGGTTGGGATGTCGTCCAATGAATATGACACGGACTCGACTGATACATGTCCTGGTAACTCGATCGAAAGTGGTACGGGCGCTCCTGTCAGAGAGGTCCATTGCTTGACAGTTTGGCTGCTGCTGGCATAGTCGCTGCCGAACGCGAGGATAGTTTGACCATTCGGGGAGTACACCGTCTTTCGTACATACCCGATTTGATCGAGCTGTTCAACACTCGACGTCAAAATAGAGTCGACATCCCACAGTCGTACCCTGCCGTCATCACCACCCGATGCGATCTGGAGGCCATTCGGAGAAAACACAACATCGTTTACATGGGTTTTATGGCTTGACAGCGTGTTAATGGGAGTGCCCGTCGACGCATCCCATAGTCTCACTGTCATGTCGTTACTAGAAGAAGCGATCCACCGGCTGTCTGGAGAAAATGCAACGCCCGTAACCTCTCTGGTATGACCATGCAAGACAGGACCTGGCTCTCCCGACGCCGCGTGCCATAGTCGCAATACGCCCCCCCAATGGCCAGAAACAATCCACCGCCCATCAGTAGAAAGAGCCAGGCTGCAAACCACACTCAAGGAAGAGTCCAAAGCGACCCCTGGCTCGCCTGTCTCCGAGTTCCAAAACCGAATCGTATCATCCCAACTGCCCGACACTAGCCACTCTCCGCTCGGAGAATACTTAACGCTAAAGACCTCGTCCGTGTGACCCTCCAAGACAAAGAGACTCTCTCCGGTCTGAGAATCCCACACTCGTACTGTTCGGTCTTTTCCAGCCGAGGCGATTTGCTTGTCACATGGAGAAAAGGCAACGGAGTTCACATCGGACTGGTGCCCTTCCATGACGAACACCTCTTGGCCCCTGGCACAATCCCACAGCCTAGCCAACCCATCCTTCCCTCCAAACACGACCCTTGCGCCGTCGGGTGAAAATGCCATAGCTAGCACTTTATGCGGCGCACTAAAGGAATAGGCCAGCGTCCATGATGACGTGTCGTAAATGCTAACGCAGTCGATTTCCCGACTCCCTGCACCCACGGCAAGAGTTCTTCCATCAGACAAGTAGGCACAGGCAACCACATTATCATCCAACTCCAGGTACGGGAGTTCCCCAAATTGGACGCCATCCATCTTTACGCCGCTAAAATCTGCCTCTCGCAACCAGCTCCTCGTAAGATTGACACCCGTCAAGTCTGCTCCTTGGAACTGCGCAAAGTCAAATTGACCACCCGAAAGGTCGGCACCAGGGATCTTGATACTACGGAGATCAGCACCGTGAAAGGCCACATCAGCTCGAACTAAGATCGCTATGGCGTTGGTGGCTCCAGTGGTGGTGGTGACGGCGGCATCGGTCTTGGAAAGGTCGATCACAGCCCGGAGTTGTTGCTCGAAATCTGGGCTTGACTTGACCCGATCGCACAGGAACTGGATGATGGATGGCTCAGCATGTAGGTTCTTCTGGAACAAGGGGTTGTTGCAGTCCGACAAGAGAGCGGTGGGAGATGCAGTCTCAGATTCTGGATCCATGTCTCCCTCCACAGTCTCGACCGGGTTGTAGATGACGCGAGACAAAAGATATTCCAGCACCGATCGATGTACAAAGCGGAACTGGTTGCCGGTGCGCGTCAACGGACTGGCCTCACGGAGCAACTTGGCCTCGGGATCATTCCCAAAGAAATCCGTCTTCCAAGAGTACTTGTCCTGTCGATGGTTGTACTGGACGATCGGGTTGCCGTCCTGCTCCTTGAAAATGGCCGCAGCTAGACGAAGCAAATAGCCGATCCCGCATCCAATAAAGTCGTCGTCCATTAGGGAGGTGTACGCTTCCAAGTCCTTCTGGCTCAGCTTGTTGGGTTGGATGCGGAATCGGTTCGTCTCCAACCATTGATCGACAAACATATCGTAAAGACGAACGCGAGTGATGCGAATGCTCGCAAGATCCTTGTTCGACGCGACCAGGCCAGGGAGAGCCTTGAGAGCGAGGGTGAGTAGGAATGGGTTTTTGACGAGATCCATGATATTGGGGATAGCCGTCAACTTGTTCATGTACTCCTCCGAGGACCAGGCAGACTGATTTCTGAATAAAAGCACCGTCTGTGGATCTTGAGCATACTGCTCGACATAGCTCTTGACCTGATCCTTAGAGAAGGGGGTGATGACAGCTTCCTGGAAGACATCCTGAGAACCAGTGGCGTACCGGTCTGTGGGCTGCGGTTTGAACCGATCGACGTAGGTGGGTCCGAGGAACTGGGTGCGACAGCTGATGATCATCTTGGTGTTCCACTGACCTGGCTGATTCAGAGCGTTGCTTCGATGAAGGTTGTCCTGTTGCTGACTCTCGTCGTACCCGTCGCAGATGAGTATGAGTTCGCGGTGCTGCTTCATCTCCTGGATCTGATCGTCGCTGAAATTGTTGGCCCTCAGATGCTTGGCGATCAAATCCTGGTCTGGGCGGTCAATGGCGGGAAGGTTGATGAACAGGGGGATAGGTCCGCCTTGCTCGTAGTCGGTCCAGAGTCGATGTTCGAGATGGCGGTTGAATGTCGACTTGCCAGATCCAGAGTCACCCAGTACCAAAATCACTTGTCGCTCACTCGCTAGGAACTCCAGGACTTTCTCCAGCAGAGGGAAGATATCCTCATCCTTAGCCTTCAGACTAGGTTTCGCCAACGGTGAAATATAGACTGTCTGGTGGTGCTGCTGCAATCGCTGAAGTTGATATTGGCACAAATCGTATTCGAGGGGTGTAATGTTTTGAACGCGGGCGAGGATCGGAGACGATGTAGGTAGAGGAAGGCGGTTCCTCAGTGGGTAAGGAAGTCGGGTGGTGGTGGTATTTTGATCCAGGTGCAGGTCTTTGAGTAAGGCAATGGCGATGGTGTTGACGGTCTGGTCAGGAACGGTACTGAGTTGTCCAATAATGTTAATCATCCAGGTCTTGACGCTCTCATCCTTCCCCCACTGTGAATCGTTCTTGTACAGATCTCCGAGAAGGTCGACGGCTTGCTGGCGGACATTGGTATCCCAAATGACATCGGATGCGATCTCTCCGAGAAGTTGGCAGATACCCCATTGGAACAAGGGGTCACCACGACAAGGTGCCTCGTATATGAGTTGATTAAGGTCCTTCAGCTGGCCAGCTTGGAGGAGAGCCTGAGCAACACGGATGGCTGCGTACCATGGCCGCTTCTTTCCTTTAGAGAATCCTTCCTTGAGACCATCCAGAACTCCACGGCCGCTCTCCATCACAGAGTTCACACCCTTGTAGACATCACTAGTAACTCCCATGATGTCACCAAGTGCTTCTTGAAGGTTGCTTAGACCCTCAAGAACTGCTCCTAGATCAAGCTTGAATACACCAGAAACCTGGATGAGGCCATTGACAACCCCGGTCCCGTGTCGAAGAACTGATTGAAGAGCGCTCTCATCATCAGGGACATACTGCAACGCCTGGAACGCATAGCAAGCTTGGTACATCAGGTACGGATCCGAGCTACCCTTCAGTCCTGACAAGATTCCTGACAATGGCTCATGATCCTCGACACGGTTCAAATCCTTGACCTTGTGCTCTGCCATCACGTCAAGAAGTCGCGACAGTGCCAATGTGAGATGAAAAGGGTGCACCGAGGACTGCTGGTGGGTGTCCTGCAAGCAAATCCTAAGGACTCGGAGGATCTTGACCAAGTCGTCAGAGACCAGGGACCCTGTAGGGGCCACTTGGACTAACTGAACTACGCCTTGCAGGAGATCGACATTCAGAAGAACAGACTGCTCGAATGCGGTGATGGTGCATGACAGCAGGCTGCGGTAAGTCTCCTTGTCCAAGACAGGACCAAGAAGGACAATCTCGGCAATCTCGGTCGAGTCTTTGAGGACATCTTTGGCAAACTCGTCGACCATGCGTGTTCCCAGCCAGTAGATACGTTCCTTCGCAGGCAAGTTCTTGTCCATCTGTGCAAGCCAATCAAGTTCCTTCTTGTCGAGGTTTGGGAACTTCTGCAGTGTCATGGCGGGATCGCGGGCCTGCTCTTCAAGTTCAGCAGCGGTGGCTTGTGGAGGAGATGAGCCGTGGAGAAGCAAGGCACTGCAATAGGCTAACTGTTGGGTGACCTCAATGCGATCCTGGACAGCAGGCAACTCAGTCTTCACCATAGGCGCAGGCAAGTTCTCGAGAAAGATATTCGAAATCCATTTGGTTTCAACAGGTGCAGGAAGGGACTTGTCAACAGGAGGGGTAGATGTGACAGCTAGGTCGGCAAATGAGTGAACGTCACTGGCTGAGGATGCAGTAGGCGGTCCCACAACTTGAGGAGGGTTTTGATCACTCACTGCCAGGTTAGTGACCGTGGCATCGACCTCTTTGATCTTGGATTTGGAGAAGCCGAAGATCTCGCGAATTACGTCGCGCTTCCTGACGCGCTGGGTATCATTGGCTTTACCAGTAACGCTAGTAGCATGCGGACCTGATTGTTTTGAGGGTTTGCTGACCATGTTGCGTGCTGTTATGGATATTAACGAGAACAAGTGTTAGCAATTGATAATCATCATCGAGTAGGCGCAAGGTTGGCATGGAAGGGCTATGCATGTTTTACAAAGTGCGTACCTTGAGGTCTTTTTGTGATTGTGTACGAGGTTTGCAAAGATGGATTTGGAGTCGGTCGACTGACAGCGGAGATGGTGAGGATGGCGAAGATGGGGAGTAATCAGAGTGAGTACTGCAAGAAAACACACAGCATAAGGAAGTTAGCACTATAAGCCGTCTTGTCGATAATCAAAGAAGCCTTCTGGTGGGATTGTTTTAAAAAAAACGAAGGCACTTACTGTGTTTCCTGTTTGTTATCTTCTTTGTGTGTGATCTTCAGCGACGCTGACGGTCAATGCCGAGGAAAGTTTGGTTGTTCTTTTGGTAAATCTAAATAGAGAGATTGGATGAACATCGTATTAGAAATTGGACCTTCTCCGCGGGAAAAAGTCGACAGTCACACCGTTGCTCGCGTAGAGGAAACCGTAAGCAAATAACGCCTACTTTTTTGTGTTATGTGTTTGGTGCAAGCTTCCCGGTAGTGGAGCAATTGGGTTGTTGTTGGTCTTGTCCCCTGTAAGAAAGACTTGGTCAGGTATGGGCTTTGAAGGAGAGTGAGTATGTTGACTGTATTGTGAAAAGGCAATTGGACGGATGTTAAAGAGAGAGATCTTTCAGAGGCGAGCGTGTGAACCGTTCTCGCTGCTGCTTTGTTTGCCGGACAAGGCGTACTCTTTCATGGACCGGTGTATGGTTATTATGGCGAAGGGAGTAGGTTTCTGATGCAGGGGTCTGACGAATGAATACAAGAAGGACGAATGCGAGGAGAAGAGAAGATGATGAATGAGAGGAAAAGGTGTTGACGATGACAAAGGGGAGGTGAATGTCGGAGGAGGAAGAGAAGGGAGCGAAGGAAGAGAAAGTAGAAAAGGGACAAAAAGGGCCAGGTGCGCATTGAAAAACAACGGCGAAATATTTGAGCCCACTTGCCAACCATGGCACTGCCTTTCGTCCCATCATGCCATTTGCACTGTCTTGTTTTTACTTGTGCTCCCATTTCAATTGATCGCTTTCTTGACCCCCCTGTCCAGCCCAGCCTTACCCCTGCACCGCCTGCATGCCTTACAATGCATCACACTTACAAGAACCAATGATAACCATTGTGCCATTTTATTCCTGTGTGTGCATTTGTGTGTATGAGCTGTTAATGCTTGTTTTATCGCTTGACTGTCTTCTCTACAGGGTAATATCCCACAATCCGGTCGCGCAACAGCCTGGCAATGTTATTTCCAATCGTCTCCGTCGCCATCGTCTATATTACGTCAATAGACAACAAAATAAAGAGATAATAACAAAACGCGTTAATGACGGCATTAACCTTTCTTAACACATGCAGAACAGTACAACAGTGGCGAAGACAAAACAAAGGTACTCGGGCATACGCGTCGACTCACGGCGACATTGATCTGCTCATGAAAACAAAACCAGGAGAGTCTTAGATAAGGTTATCATTCAGGTACATAAAAAAGATCTAATAACACTTGAATCACTTCGAACGTTTTGCATTTTAATTTGACTGTGGGTCATGTTCTGTCAATAAGACAATCTTGGGTTGTGTTTTGTAAGAACCTCATCAATACCAATGAGGAAATGTCACAGCTGTGTTTTGTTTACTCTTTCTTGGATGTCCATTTCTCCATCGTCATCATTTCTCCTACTCCTCAGCTTCCGATCGTCCATCTTCCTCCAATGTTAACGAGTCGTCAATGGCACCGCGCTGGACCAACAACTTCTTTTGCATCGGACTAAGACCACCATTTCTTTTTTTTTTTTTGAAAAGCACGCAACGCCTGTGAGCTGTCGTCCCCTTCGCATCACAATGAAAAAAAAAGTGAAGTCAAAAACAGAATACGTTCAAAAGTCTGCCTTATTATTATTCATTCGATCTACTCGCTAGCCACTTCACCAACGGCGCCGCGCTGCTTCAACAACAAAGAATTGACAAGGCTCAAACCAACAACCTCATCCACCTTGGCAGCCTCGAAAGAAAGCTCAGTGCACCCCATGGCCCAGAGCAGCTGCAACTTGTACGTCCCTCGATCCTCCACAAGTTTCCAAACGTTCAAGGACTGCGACGACATGACGGTCACCAAAACTTGATAGTCAGCAATGCGCGCCCATCGAATGTGCACCGCCACGCCAGTCGTCGTATGGAAAACCTCCTCCAGACCGTTGTCGTCGCCACCTGCACCTGCACCTGCACCTGATCCAACATTCCATAATCGCAGCACTCCGTCCTTATCACAAGTTGCCATGAACTCCCCTCCAGGTGAAAAGGAGCAAGTGCGAAACTTGAATCCAAAGTTCGAAAATCGATTACTTCGCTCTCCAGACTGGGTGTTCCAACAACTCGCCTCAGCATTAAGCGCAATCAATATGAGGTCCTCCCTGCCCGGCCAGAATATCGCTTGGATAATGGGCACGGGATGATTCAGAGTGAGTATATGCTTCTTCGTCAGCGGGTTCCAAAGTCTGACACTCCCATCCATGCTCCAGCTGGCCATCTGATGTCCGCTCGGTGAGTACACAACGCCACGCACTATGCCTGTATGCCCCTCCAGGATGGACCTCTTCTCGCCAGTCTGAGAATCCCACGTTCGCACCGTCTTATCGACTCCGGTAGAGGCGACCTCGTGGTCAGTCGGCGAGAAGGCGGCGCTTTCGACGGGGCCATCATGACCTTCAAGAACGTGCAGGACCGATCCTGTCTTAACACACCAAATCCTCACTGTCTTGTCCCAGCTGGCAGAGACGAGTCGCTGGCCGCAAGGAGAGAACTTCACAGTTCCAGTGTGGTGGGTGTGTCCACTCAGAACGGCCGTCTTCCTGCCTGTAAGAGTCTCCCACAGTCTCAGTCCGCCCATGTTGCTCGTGACGATCTGATTTCCGTCCGGAGAGATATCGACAGCTACTGAGGCTAGAGCATAAGATCCCACAGAGTTTCTAGTCGCACTCCCTTCCAACCTCCATAGCCTCACAGTCTTGTCCGATCCGCCCGAGGCAATGCAATCACCGGCCGGAGAATAAACAGCACTGCCGACTTCAAAGCTATGTCCAGACAGAATGCTAATGGACTCGCCAGTTTTCGGATCCCACAGGTGAACCCTGCCATCGTAGCCATAGGAGGCAACCTGGAGACCGTCAGGAGAGAATGCCAGCCCAGCGACAGGTGCCGTATATCCAAGTCTCATGTTCTGTATCTCGCCTGTGTTCGCGTCCCAGAGCCGAGCAGAGTGGTCCCAACCGCCAGAGCCGATCAAATGCCCGTCCGGTGAATATGTGATGGAATGAACAGAAACCTGATGGCCTTCAAGCACAAGAAGCGGCTCTCCGTTCTCGAGGTCCCATGTCCTGATCGTCCCGTCATCGCTACACGACGCGAGTTGGAGGGAGGCTGGTGAAAAGGCCACTGTATTGGCTGCTTTGGTGTGGCCGGTGAAGATACGCAAGGAATCGCCAGTCTCAGTCGACCAGATCCGCACCGTATGATCCTCGCTTGCAGAAGCGATCTGAGCTCCGTCGGGTGAATACGCGACAGAATTAACGCAGTCAGTATGACCTGCCAAGACAAGTCGAGGTATACCGGTCAGTATGTTGCTCAGATGCACTGTGGACGCGCAATCCTTCAGACCCATCCCCATAGCGAGTTCTTTGCTGGTAGGTGAAAAAGTGATGGCCAAACCACCGGGATGCTGGGCGATCCTCTCCCATGTGGCGGTGGCAAAAATGTTGATAGTGTCAAGAGTGGTCGAAGCGGCAAAGTATTGACCATCGGACGAAAAGACGCACATCAAAACCGGCCCATCCAACTCCAAGTAAGGTAACTCTCCAAACTGGGCCCTGGTCATCACGGCCTTCCTGAGGTCCGCCTGTCGAAGCCACGTATTGGTCATGTTGACACCGCTCAGATCAGCGCCTTCGAGGTTCGCCGAATCAAATTGTCCACCACGGAGGTCAGCACCCGGAATCCTGATCCTTCGTAGATCCACGCCATTGAACCGAACGCCAGCCTTCACCAAGATCGTCATCGCGTTTGCCGCAACCTGCCCTGCCTCCGTGTCCGTCTTCGAATCCTCGACAATATCAAGCAGTCGCTCCTTGAAATTAGGGTCCATTTCCACGCGCTCGGCCAAGAATCGTAGAATCGAAGGTTCGTCGATGATGCTCATCCGAGCCAAATTTGCCTTGAGATCAATATAGGATGCATCTCCGGCGGAAGTGGCATCGGCCGCATGCTCGCGCGGATCATAGATGGTCCTCGAATAAAAATACTCTAGTAGAGACCGGTGAAGAAAACGAAAATAGGCGCCAGACCGATCCACAGTACTGGACTCCCGGAGCATCTTGATTGGTTCGTCTGGACTGAAAAAGGCAGCCTTCCATGTGGTACCGTCGCGGAGATGAGTGTACTTGATGACGGGGTGTCCTGCATTCTTCAAGAAGATCGCCGCCGCCAAGTCCTTCTGGAATCGGAGACCGTTGTCGAGAAACCCGTCCTCAAGAAGAAGATCAAGCACTCGTTGTTTATCCATGCACATCTGACTCTCCAACAGCCTGCGCTTGTTAACCTTTAACCAACGCTCAACAAAGCTATCATACAGCTGCACCCGACTGATACGGATTGTCGCGAGGTTGTCACGGGTGCCGACAACGTTGGGTAGGGTGTCTAGTGTCAGAGTGAGTAGGAACGGGTTGGATGACATGTCTAAAAGGTTCGGAATGTTGACCAGCGAGCCCATATAGTCGCGCACTGTCCATAACGGCTGGCCTTGGGGAGGGCCACGTGCAGAGAGCTCTTTGACATACTGTTCGACGTACTGCAGGATCTGTGGCCTGTAAAACTTGGCTATAGCCGCTTCTTGAAAAAGGGTTGTCGCAGGGCCGTCGTATCGACTCTCGGTAGTGGGTTGAAATAATGAACGATAGTCTTGTCCCAAGTACTGAGTGCGGCAGCTGATGACAACTTTGACCCTCCACTTGCCTGGACTGTTGAGCTCGTTCGTAGTGTAGATGTTTTTCTTGAGCTGGCTCTCGTCGTATCCATCGCAGATGATAATAAACTGTCGGTTCTGTTTGAGTTCCTGGATCTCGTAGTCGGTAAAGTCGAGTCGTCGCAATTGCTTGGCGATCAGGTCTTGTTGCGGATTGTCGATGGATGGCAGGTTGATGTGGAGAGGGATAGGGTCGCCTCTCTTGTAGGCCTTCCAAAGAGTGCGCTCGAGCTGCCGATTGAATGTTGATTTTCCTCCTCCTGAATCGCCCAGCAACAGAAAAACCAGGCCGGGGCCGTTCAAGAAGTCCAATGCCTTTTCCATCAGCGGAAACAAAGTCTTGTCGGCACTTTGGAGGGTAGGTTTGGCCTGGGGTGGGATGTACACAGGGTTCCCTGGCTGTATCAATCGACGGATCTTCAGGTTAAGTAGGTCAGACTCGATCGCTGGGATGGCCATAACTTTCGCAAGCAGTTCTGATGACGATGGGACTGGCATACAGATCTTGATGGGATAAGAGCTGACCGGACATTCCAGAAAACCGCGGTAGAGTTCCTGTCTGCCAACGTCGCCTTCCTTTTCCAGATCTTGCAGAGTGGACTGGGCATAGTCAGAAACTGTAGTGTCTGCGGAGTCTCCGATCTGGCGGAGGATGTTAAGGATCCACTTGTCGATGCCCTCGTTTGGAGATCGGATTGCATCGTTCTTGTACAGCTGGGAAAGGAGATCGACGGCGTGTTGGCAGGTGGCACTCTCCCACAGTGGGTCAACTGCTATTTCGCCAAGCATGCAACAGATCCCCCACTGAAACTCGACGTGGTCGCGGCAGGGCGCCTCAAAGATGAGATGGTTGAAATCCCGAAGTCGACCATTCCTGATATGCTCTTGGGCCTCACGCAGCGCAGTATACCAGAGCAGCCTTCCATCAGACCTGACCCTGCTCTGAACGCCCTCCAGTACATCCTGATCGCTCTCGGGCAATATCTCCACACCGCCGACAACCTCGGTGTCAGTCTCACGAGACTCAGTCTCGTCATTCAGCTGATCTGGATCTAGCTGGCAGACGCTCGCAACCCCAAGAAGTCCCATGGTAATGTTGTCCGCATGACGCAACACAGACTGGCGACGCGTCTCGTCGTTGGGCGCGTGCAACAGACCTTGGGAGGCGTAGATGACCTGGTGCCTCAGGTAAGGGTCGAAGCTGTCCTTCATCTGATCCAAAAGCGCAGCTAGCGGCTCATGGTCAGCAGCTCGTCGTACATCCTTGGCCATGCTGTCGACCATGACATCTATAAGGCGAGAAAAAGCCTGGGCCAAGTAATAGAGGTGCTTGGATGGCTGTTGGTCGCTCCCATGCCAGCAAGTGCAGAGAACAGCGAACATACGGATAAGATCTTCAGCCTCTATGTACTCTGGCGAGGCACTTTCGACAAGCTGGACCAGTCCCTGCAGTAGGTCGATATCAAGCAATGTCGAGGCCTCGAATTTGTCGATAACACAGCTGAGCAGCTTGCGGTAGTACTCCTCGTCGAGGTATGGGGCAAGAAGAAGAACCTCAGAGAGAAACTCCGTACTCTTGAGACTGTCTGCGGCAAACTCGTCGACAACTCCTTGTGTGAGCCAGCGGATCCTGCTTACTTCTCTCTTGCTTTCCGCATAGGGCTCGATCAAGGCATGCTGGGTCCTGTCAAGAGGCGTATGAATGACTGCAGCTGCCGAGGAGGGTGACACGTACATGCGGAGCAAGTTGCAGCAGTAGGCCAGCTGTGTGGTATCTTTGAAGCAATCTCCTGGTAGGGGCAAGACGGTAGACAGAGTAGGGGTGGCAATGTTTTGAGGGAAAATGGTCAACCATGGCTGGCTGGCAGTCGGATATAAGGCTGCCAATACCTCGCCTTCGACCTCCAATGAGCCGGTAGCAACAGGAGGCTCTTGGGCTATCGGGAGCATACTTGAAGTGTCGTCGTTCACGACAACAGCAACGGGCTCTGTGAGGAAGTTTTGTTCGTCCTCATAAGCATAAATATCTGTGGGTCTGATCAAGGTCGATACCAGAGAGACACCCCCTTGGCAGTTCTGATGAACAATGCCGACGGAAACGAGCGGGACAGTCGCGATGGCATGGAACACTGTTCTTCTCTGGCGGGTAAATTGGGGAAACAGTCTCCTCAGGATCGAGTTCGAGCGGTTGTCTCTGGCATCGGTCGGTGTCAACTGAGAAGGACCAGCATTGGAGATACTTGAGGGAGTACCGTGGGGCGATTTCGCCTGTGTTGAGTAACGCATCGATATAACAGCTCTATGTAAAAGTGCGAAAATAACAAGAACGTGGTTGTCAGGCCCATTTCGTCTTGTCGTTCTCTGAGAGACGTAATAGCAGCCAACCATTTTTCTGAGTAATAGTCGTACTGTAGTCGCTGAGAACTCAGTCTGTTGGGTTAGATTGACGGTTGAGAAGAGTTGATTGTCGAGCCGATGTTATTGTCGGAGGAGCAATGGGGTTCACTGCAAGGAGTAAAAATGAACCATTGTTTACTGGTAAGAATCCATGTGAGGGTCGACAAAAAAGCAACTGACCGAAGCGCTTTGACCATCCAAACATACCTGGTGGAAACTCACACGTCACGACAGTTTATGAACGGAGAAAGAAGTCAACTCTACTGCTCAGCGCACACACACAACCGGAGGGGAGGTCAAGTTGACTTGGCTTGGTGCGGAGACTAAAAAGCAGGCAGAAAGGAGGCAAAAAAAAGTAAAAAAAAAATACAGGAGAGTGTCAGTCCACAGCGTTTCCCGCTCTAACCAACAAGGAAAGTCTGTTCCGCTCAGGATTGATTGTGCTCGGTTCGTAGAGCCTCACGTATGCTACCTCCATCAAATGAGGATGGAGGATGTCGTTGATTCATGAACTAACTAAATGTGTGACCAGGGCACTAATCACCAAGATTCTGCTGTGTAGAGATAGTAAGCTCTAACGCTCTTGACTGAAAAAGGGTGGCAGCAGTGGGACTTACTTGTGTGTGTTGGCAAAGGTCTTTTGTGCGTGCTGAGTTGGGAATGAAAGTCAAGGTAGAGAGAGAGTAGGAGAAAGAGGTTGGCAAAGGTGAAGGATGATTGTTGAGAGTAAAGTATGTAAGATGCAATCAACAGAATGAAGCAAAGAAGGAAGAGAAGATGAAGGGTGGTGTGCGTGTGTGATTTATCGGAGGGAGAGTAGCAGGAAAAGAGCCAGAATACGTCCTATCGAGAGAGAATTTTTTCGGGCATTTTTTGTGCCGCTTACGTTGGTTGTGTCTTCGCCATGGACCAATACCCCTGAACCCATGACCCATCTCCAAATTTTGGCTACAGGGCTGTGGGCGGAGAAAGGCTCTTACTCGAGGGAGAAGGGTGATTTTTTAGTGTGCGTTTTTTTTGTATTGTTTTGCTGAGAAGAGATAGAGGTTGTACTCTTGTTGATGTTATTGGGTTGTTGTAAGAAAGTAAGGTAGCGACAAGAGCTACGTGAACAACCCGAAGAGGTGAGGTAGTTCATGCTAACGAAGGTACACTAAGAAAGGGTCACCAATACCTTCTTCGGATCTAAAGATCGTCTTCTGTCTCACACCTGGCAGACGAAAGAAGAAGAGGAAGCTGCGCCATGGCATTTGCATATGCATGTGAGCGTTGCTCGTCTTTTTAAATTGTTTGTTTAATCTCCGTTTCGACTATCGGTGCATGGTGCTTTCCATCTACTTTTTTTTCATTTCGCTGAATCTTCTTTTTTTCATGCCTTGTAAGATGTTATGCATAAGAAATGACAAGAAATCGGCTTCAATATACAAAAACAGACTAAGCAAGGCTCTTCTTTAAGCTCAGGGTTACCAGTACCCTTGTTTACAAGAGATTGCGGGGCCAAGCCGTTCTTTCAACCGGATATCTGGAGCCTTCCAAGCTGAGCTTTCGGAACACCCATCCTCGATAAGATAAAATTATCAGCGTGCCAGTTTGGAACCAATGATAAACAGGGCTGACCATTTATTTTCCAGTGACCACAGCCTCATCGACGCCCCATTCATCTCCTTCTACAACCAAAGCGCTTTCTTCGCCCCACTCGTCTCCGTCACTGACTACAGCGGCCTCTTCTCCCCATGCATCTCCTGCTGTACTCATCTCTCCACCATTGCCCCAAGTATCACCTCCAGTGCTCACTCCTCCAACATCGCCCCAAGTATCCCCTCCAGTGACCACAGCCCCACTATCACCCCACACATCTCCAACTGTGACCACACCTCCACTAAAGCTCCACCCATCCCCTCCAGCAGTAGCAGCCTCACCTTCACCCCACCCATCTCCTCCTCCAGCAATAACAGCACCTTCAACAACACCGCGCTGGCCTAGCAGCTTGCTGTGAATCGGATCAAGACCAACAGCATCCTTGAACGCCAGGCCCTCGGCACAGAGGATCCTTAGATTCGAACCCCAGACCAACTTCACAGGAACAGTATCCTTGTCACCATCGTCGTTGAGGATAACTCGCCAAACGCGGACAGATCCGTCAAGACATCCTGTAAGAAACTCCATGGGGATGACTGGGTTCCAGGTAATGTTCTGGACGGTGCCGAAGAACCCGCGGACCACAGAGACACACGACCAGATTTCTTCCTCCTCCTTCAACTGTCGATGCCAGAGGCGTGCTGTCCTATCGTCACTACTGGAGGCGATCCATTCACCGCATGGAGAGTAGGCGATGCAGTAGACGTAGCTGGTATGTCCCTTCAGCTCTATACTAGGCTTCTCCGACTTCAAATCCCAGAGGTGGACCGAGAAATCAATTCCCAATGCAAGCTGCTGACCGTCGGACGAAGATGCCAGTTGCTGAACTCTGGCTGTTGTTACCTTCTTGGACATCACCATCTCTCCTGACCGCGGATCAAAGCACCGAACAATGCCATTCGAAGACCCGATCACAAGACGAGGAGGTTCACCCCGCGTGAATACCAGGCCACCAACAGACTCGTAGATCTCATCACCTGTACCAGGAATGATATGGCACTGCTGCTGAGGATCGCGTAGATCCCAGATCCGCACAATATTGTCCCAACTCGCTGAGGCCATCCATCGACCGCAGGGAGAATAGATCAACTCGACAACACGACTAACATGGCCCTCCAAGTAGAGTCCTGCTGCGCTCGTACGACTGTCCCACAACTGAATCGACCCCTCGCTCTCGCCACAAGACGCGATCTGACCGCGATCCGGCGAAAACTCTGCCGACTCCATCCAAAGTGGTGCTGGAAAGTCGAACGAAAACGAGCCAAGTGTTCCTGTCGACGCATCCCACTGTCGGAAGGTGTGGTCGGAAATGGTGACAACAGATTGACCGTCGGAAGAATACGTCGCCCTCCAGACCGGACCTCTATCGCCGCTCTGTCCCGGCAGCTCGGTACTCGATGACGATTGACTAGAGCTGGTCTCCCATAGCCGAATCTTCTTGTCAGCTCCACTTGATGCCATCTGAAGGCCGTTTGGTGAAACAGTGACGTCTTTGACAATGTTCTGGTGACCAACCAGACTAGACAAAAGGACGCCTGTCGACACATCCCAGAGCTTCAACGTACTATCTTCGCTGGACGAGACGAGCCACTGACTGGTCGGAGAAAAGGCGATCCCTGTAACTGTCTCACTATGTCCTTGGAGGACAGGACCCGCCTCTTTGGTAAACGCGTTCCACAACTGCAACCCACCATCCTTGTGTCCTGAAGCAATCCACTGCCCATCATGAGAATATGCAAGTCGATGCACTTTCCCCAGCGGCGGACTCAGAATAACTCCTGCCACCCCTGTCGCCGGATCCCAGAAACGAATCGTCCCATCTTCACTCCCCGATACGAACTGTCCCCCATCAGGCGAATACATGACACTCGAGACAACCCAAGTGTGGCCCACCAAAATAAAAAGGCACTCTCCAGTCTGTGAATCCCACAACCTCAACTCGTGACTAGACGAGGCGATCTGCTTGCCACAAGGCGAAAACGCCACAGACTTGACAACACTACTATGTCCCTTCATGGCCAACACATCTTTGCCGCTGGCGATATCTCTTAACCGGACTGTACGGCCATGGCCAGAGGAGACGAGTTGCTGACCGTCGGGTGAGAATGCAATAGCACGGACTAGGTGGCAATCCTTGAGGCAATGAATCCTTTTCCAGGACGTGGTATTGTAGATGTCGATGTTTCCGTACTCCAAACCAGTGGCAAGCATCGATCCGTCGGGCGAGTAGGCGCATACCGTGACAGGGCATTCAACTTCAATGAAGGGTAGTTCTCCAAATCGTGCATCATCTAACTGCGCGCCGCTGAAATCCGCATTCCGCAACCAGGTCCTTGAAAAATCGACGCCCGTCAAGTCAGCCCCTTGGAACTGAGCCGAGTCAAACTGGCCGTCAGAGATATCGGCCCCTGGGATTCTGATACCTCGAAAGTCGGCGCCGTTGAACGAAACGCCAGCCTTGACCAAAATCGAGATAGAATTTGCCGCTGCTAGCGCCGCTCCTGCATCTGCCTTGGACTCCTCAATCGCATCCAGGAGTTGTTGTTGAAAACAAGGATTCTGTGGCACTCGCTCAGCCAAAAACTGCACGATAGATTGTTCCTTGACAACGTTCATCCGAGTCAGGCAGGTCATGAGATTTGGACCTGGTTCCCGCTCATCGAGGTTATCGTCAGCTTTCTCGTCATAATCAAGAGGGTCATATATCGTCCTTGAATAAAAATACTCCAGTAGTGAACGATGGAGGAACCGAAAGAAGGCGCCAGATCGCTTCACCGTACTCGACTCTCGAAGCAGCTTGGCTTGGCCACTGGGGTTAAAGAACGCGGCCTTCCAGGTATTCTTGTCGCGAAGGTGGGTGTACTTGACGACGGGATTTCCAGCATGATCGATGAAGATAGCGGTAGCAAGGTCTTTCTGGTAGTGGATACCGTGGTATAGAAAGTTGTCCTCGATAAGCATATCCAGCTCCGTTCGCTCGTCTCTGTTCAACGGACTGGCTTCTAGTCGCATACGGTTGATCTCGAGCCATCGTTTGACGAAACTATCGTACAACTGCACGCGTGTGATGCGGATCGCCGATAGGTCCTCCTTGGACGCAACTACAGCTGGGAGGGCGTCCAGTGCCAGCGTAAGGAGGAAGGGGTTGGAGACCAGACCCATAAGGTTGGGGATGTTGACCAGTTTGTCCATGTACTCCTCCGCCGTCCATGATGACTTCTGCTGGATAGGGTCGAGCTCAGGTAGCTCATTGACATACTCGTCGACATACTGCTGGATCTGAGCTCTCGTGAACGCGGCGATGACAGCCTCCTGGAAAAGCTCTGTCACAACACGCTGGTATCGATCAATGGGCTGAGGCTGGAAGCGAGAGCGGTAGTCTTGTCCGAGGTACTGGGTGCGGCAACTGATGACGATCTTGGCCTGCCACTGCCCTGGTTGATTGAACTGGTTGGTGGTGTGGATGTTGGTCTTAAGCTGACTTTCGTCATAGCCGTCGCAGATAAGTATGAACTTTCGGTGCAGTTTCATCTCGTAGATCTGGTCCTCTGAAAAGTTGTGATAGTGCAGGTGCTTCTCGATGAGGTCGTGCGCCGGATCGTCAATGGTGGGTAAGTTGATGTAGAGCGGGATGGGACCGTACTTCTTGTAGTCCTTCCACAAAGTGTGTTCCAGCTCGAGGTTGAATGTCGACTTGCCGGCACCAGAATCGCCTAGCACCAAGAGCACTTGTCGGTCACTCTTCAAAAACTCCAGCGCCTTCTCCATAAGTGGAAACAGCAAATCGTTACCCGCCTGCAAGCTGGGCTTTGCCTGGGGAGGGATGTACACACCTCGCCTGTGTTCCTCAAGTCGCTGCAGCCTCAACTTATACAGATCAAACTCGATGTCGGGGATGGCCAAGACACGGACGAGTAGAGGCGACGTTGGTGGCAGAGGAAGGCGGTTCCTGAGCGGGTAAGGAAGATTGGCGGTGGTGCCTTGGTCCTGTTCGAGTTCCGTGAGTAAGGTGCGAGCGTGGGTGCTGACCTCCTGGTCATTTTTTGTGCCGAGTTGACCGATGATGTTGAGCATCCAAGTCTTGACGCTTTCATCCTGTCCCCAATCTGCGTCGCTCTTGTACAACTCTCCAAGAAGATCGATGGCTTGCTTGCGGACAACGGCATCCCAAATCGCGTCAGACGCAATCTCACCCAGCAGTTGGCAGAGGCCCCATTGGAACAAGGGGTCACGGCGACAGGGTGCCTCGTAGACGAGTTGGTTAAGATCCTTCAGCTGACCGGCCTGAGCAAAGGAATAGGCAGCGCGGATCGCAGCATACCAAGGACGCTTCTTGCCTGATCCACACCCCTCCTTCAGACTATCCATTACTCCTCGCCCGCTCTCTACCACAGAACAAATGCCCTCATAGGTCGTACTGGCGATGTCAAAGACACCTCCAAGAGCCTCTTGAAGATCACCAAGTCCCTCAACAATGGCTTCCAGATCCAGCTTCATCAACCCCGAGACCTTGACTAGACCGCTGGCGACTCCGGCAGAGTGGCGAAGAACTGCCTGGAGGACGGTGTCGTCATCAGGAACGTACTGCAGAGCCTGGAATGCGTAGCAGGCTTGGTACATGAGGTATGGATCCGAGCTACCTCTCAGACCCGACAAGACCCCAGCCAGGGGCTCATGATCCTCTACACGGTTCAGATCCTGGACTTGATGCTCTGCCATGACATCAAGCAGCCTCGAGACCGCCAGAGTGAGATGGAAAGAATACTCAGAGGTCTGTCCGTGAGTTCCCTCCAGTCGTGTCCTGAGGATGCGGAGGATCTTGATCAAGTCGTCGGCATCAAGGTACCCTGGGGAATTGGACTGGACCAGCTGAACAAGACCTTGGAGTAAGTCGACATCCAAACATTGAATCCGCTGATAATTGACGAAAGCAGCTTGCGATAGTGCTCGTAATCCAGAACAGGTCCTAAGGCGACAATTTCAGCAATCTTCACCGAATCCTTGGTGGCGTCTCGAACAAACTCTTCCACCATCCTAGTCGCCAGCCAGCGCAATCGATCCTCCTCCGTTGGGTCCGTGTTCATCACTACCAACCACTCGAGTTCTGCCTTGTCCAAGTTGGGTGTCGATGAAGATGCATGCTGGAGAAACAAGGTGTTGCAGTAGACCAATTGCTCGACCTTTTCAATTCGATCCTGAAGACGAGGCAATGCCGTCTTGATGCCAGGGTTGGTAATGTTCTCAGAAAAGTTCACCCTGGAAGGTAGATCAACTGTCGTGGGAGGAGAGGGAGGGTTGCTGTTACTGACAGGTGAAGTAAAATTTGGTGGTGGTGGTGGTGTCACTTGCTGAGATGAGGGCTGGGTCGAGGTCTTGTCCTTGGCCTTCAGTCCCAGAAACTTGCGGAACGCGCCGTGCTTTTTGGCGGGTTGAGTTGAGTCAAGATTATCGCTATCCTTTGTCATGCTTGAGGTCCTGGGTACGACAACAACATATGTAAGGATGGATGTTGGCAAACAACACCATGAAATAACCGCATAAGTAATTGGTCAATTTGAGGCAATGCTCCGGTATGTATATAGTCTGCTATTATTTACCTCTGTATGGATGCAAAAGAACAATTCTCAAGTGCAAAATAATGGCTATCGTGTTTGCCAGGTGACGAAGGAGAGATTGTCGAGTGTGTAGCGTGTCAATCTACATAGAAAATAAAAACATGGAAGGAGCATAGACATTCAATTAGTTTTTGTTCCTGGCATCGATTGCTCACAACCAGAACATAAAAAACACGCTCAGAGCCTGCACTTTGTTTACTCGCAGAAGAGGCAGTGCAATCTTCCGACTGGTGGCGCCCGATTGGGATGACTGACTCTCTGCCAAAGAAAGAGAGAGGGCACCTGTCAGCAATTGGGTTCTATTGTGAAAAAAGGTCTCTTTGGTTTTTAGAGGCTATTCTTCGCTCAAAAGAGAGACTTACAAAGGTGAATAAGGAGGATGCTTTTGTCCTGTGTAAGGTTACAGGTTTATCTTCCCGTAAGGTTCCTTGACTAGTGACAAAAAAACTAGATGAAAGTTGTCAGAAAATGAGTGCAAGGAGCAAGCCTATGTCAATTGTGTTTCCGCTGTACGTCTGTGTCGACGGTGACTTACTCTCCGCCACGCGTTGTGAGTTTTCAGTGAATCAGATGTAGATTCCTGATGGAAGAAATTCAGAATGAGTGAATAATGAAAGTGTAATGCAGAAACTGGATGTCGGATGAGCTGGATGAAGTTTGTGTCGGTGATGGTGAAGGTGAAGTCGAGAAGTGGAGCAAGAAGGAAAGGGAATGATAGAAAAGGCGGCACCATTGTCGTCGTGTTCGCTTCTTTTATTTCGTGTGTTCGGACTGTCTTCGTTTCCCAATGTTCTGCACTGCCACTCAACACAAAAGACGAGAGATTTCCTTACCGTCCACGCAAAGAAGAGTCTCATGGAGAACTTGGAGTTGATGCAGTAGTGCAGAACTTGAGATTGATCATGACCCAGCCGAGGCGGGGTGTCGAAGATACCGCCGGCTGTCTTCAACAGACTGGATGAAGGGACTGAGCACGGTTCCGCATTACGTTTGCTGATAGGTTGTGCTCACATTTACCCAGGTGAAGAAGGGGCACAATGTCAGTGGCGATGCAGAAAGTGTATATTCTCAAACTCCTTTTCTCCTTTTCCTCCATTTGTTTTCCTTATAGTTACTCGTTGTTCGTCTTCGAGGGAAGTTCTAGGCGACACTGTTAACCTTGAATCGCAGGGTGTCAGGGAAGGTGCCTTAGATATCGACGAGTCGGCTATATAGTTCGCACGAGTAGGTTTTTTTGCCAACAGGCTAACATTATGGTGGACAGTCATGGTTTGTCGATCTCTACTGCTTTCAGGGATGAAGGAGTGTGGGTGTGTATATGTGCCGTCTTTGCTGAGCTGTGTTGTGTACAGCATTCGTGATTGGTGGCGTTGAAGATACGGTCCTATGGTGAGGTTCTATACGTGTCCATCGTGCCAAGTGACAACACGTTGCCGTCGTACCATTGATAATTGGCCAATGAAAAAATGCGTTTGTCTTTATGTTCGCGTCAAAAGCAGTCCTTCTTGTCGCAATCAAACGCGTCGTGTCCTGTCTAAGACACCTTTCTACCGTAACTGAACAACAGGAAAATCAACACGCTCACACACAGGCACAGAGACACACATTCCCAGGTAACCACTTTTTTAAATATAATAATTTAACGCGTCGTCCTGGTCTGTCCAAGGATAGGAACGAGAAAGTGGACGAGTGAGAATGAAGTTTTTTATTCCCTCCTTGTCCTTGAGCAGCTTTTTATAGGCCCACCAACAAAATGAACACGAAGCACCTCCAAAACATCTCTACTTGCGAGGGAGCCCAGCAGGAACAGCCTTAGGTTTCTCCAACCCCAAAAGCGGGTACAACCGATCCCTCACCGGCGTCAACGCGGTCACCGCCAAATTCCAATCCGTATCCACCAACACCTTCCCAACTTCCTCCGTCTCCTTCGTCGGCTCCTCTACCGATCCACTCAACATCAAATACATCGAATCTGCAGTCGTCCTCCGAATCTTTGGGAAAGGATGCACCAACAACCTCAGCAACTCCAATAAAATCGCATTCCGGATCTTGCCACCCAATCCGCACAATCCACAGAATGTGCGAATGGCTGCGCAGAGCTTGCGGGTGTCCTTGCATTTGATGGTTTGGCGACGGACGAATTTGACCATGGGGGCAAAATCGAAATCGGTGGGGTGGGTGAGGAGGAGAAGGATGCCGGATTCGAAGAGGAGGTCGAGGACTTCTAGGAGCGGGATGACGAGACGGTCTTGTCCCTCGTAGCGGTCAATGATTTTTTGGATCTCGTTCGCGAATTCCACGAGGGTCATGGTTGGGGTGGAGGGAGTACCGTCTACATCCATGATGTCGTTGGTGGTGATTGGGAGGTCGGAGATGAATTCTGTCAAGCATGAACTCGAGTGGCGGACCTATATGTTATTCACAACACTTGGTTAGCCGACAGATCGATGGCCATAACAACAACAACTTGCACCCCTGAACAAAACAAGAACAAGAAACTTACCAAGGTTTCGGTAAGTCCACCGGCACTAATAACAAAGCCCAAAAGTAGCTCAGACCGGTACTCAGGCAAATGCAACAGCTGCACAATTCGAGCATAGACCTCCGAAGCCTGCAACCAGATCAAGTTCATTTCATCTGACTTCTCAACAATCTTCATCACCTCTGCACGATGAGGAATCCTCAACACATACTCGGGTTCCCTCCTCAGACCCTTTTCTTCTTCACTTTCGCCCTTTCCAACAACAACAACAGCAGGAGCAGTTTCGGCCTCGGGATCAACCTCAGCGTACAAGATGGCGACCATGGCTGTGGCTGCGGCACCACGGATACGATCAATCTTCTCAACTGATTGCTGCAAAAGCTTGGCGAGAACCTTGGTATGGTCCTCGTCCGTGAGGTAGCGCTGATCTGCTTGGGATGGAGTAAGGTGGTGGTCACATCGGGCGACGATCGGGACCATTGTTTGAAGTCCCTGCATGCTCGCCTCACGGATCCAGGAACCGACGTCTCCGCGGTGGTCGACACTGTAATCCTCGAGTCCTCTGAAATACATCTGAAGAATCTTGTTTGACAATGAGTGTGAGATCACTAAATGGAATTGATTCACAAAGTAACGCAAAGTTAGGATATGGAGCAAAGACACAAGCATAAACTTGTACATCTAGATGTCGCTTATCCCATACCTTGCTTATAATCGGCACCTAGGACCCTGACGATATTGGTGACAGAATTAATAGCATTCCTCCTGGACTCGGCATCAAGCTTAACCTCGGCTCCTCCAGCAGCTACGGGGTTATGGTTGGCCGTAACATCCAGCGACTCCACGATCCTGGTAGCGTATCCAGAATACCTCTCAACCCTGTAATCAATCTCTCCCAACGCCAATGCAAATCCACGCTGGCCCAGATACTCTGCTCCAGGACGAATTCTTGCCAAACACTGCTCAAACTCTGTCGCGGTAATACCGTATTGACCAAACATGGCGCGGAAAGTCCTCGAGGCAAGCTTCTGCAGAGGTTCCTCGACACGCTCCAAGGTGGTGTAAATGACACTCTTCCATGATTCCAACACAGTAGCTTGGTTGGCACTGTCACCCAGTGGCCAGGCTGCCTCTGAGAGGCAGGTGATGAAAACGCAGAGTGCCTGACGAGTTTGCTCACTTCCGAAACCGGACAGTGTGAACTCTGGTGTCGAGGAAACCACTTGCGTGATTGCCTGTGAATATAGGGAAAGAAGCATGGATTAGTTGGGTGCACAGATTTAACACTACTATTAACTCGGTGGAACATAGCTGAGTGACATACCTGGAGAACTTCAGGTGCGATTCTCTCCTCGACAGGGATATCAGAGTGCGCCTTGACGGCCTTGCATGTCCTTCCGAGCGCAATCAAAGCACCATGACGGATAATTGAGTCCAAGCTAGTCGCGTTCTTTGTCTACATATGATACCATCCCACGGAAGAAAACGTCAATACGTTAATGAGAAGGAACTATCTTATAACTTGATCATTCACCAAAGATAACATATGAAAGTGAGAACTTACGAGGGCGGGGATGATAGTGCTGCAGGCAAAGTCGAGATCAAGGACGGCGATGCGGGCCATAGACTCAGCGGCGACTTCACGGACAGCAATATCCCAGTGAGTAATGACAACATCCACGAGATGCTCTGAAAGGTAGCGTCTGTACTCCTCAAACCTATCACCAAACACATTGAGAAAGTGGTTAAATATTCTGCTAAAAAATTAACGCCACCAAAATTTGAAATGCAAAAACGCAAAGATACTTACCCAGCGATGTAAGGCGCGACGTTCAGGAAGGAGTTGTTGATGTTTCCGATCGAAAAGTAGTCGGCTACCGTAACGATATCGATGCCATGAGGAAAGATGCCCTATGTTAATGGAGGAGAAAATATACACAAAACAAAGTGTTAGCAACGACCTTCGCATCCATTAATGCTCTGTTGAGTATTTTGCTGTCGTGGAAGCAAGACGCTTACCATGCGTCCGACATTCTCCTGGAATGCAGCACTACTGGCACGACGAATATTGATATCGCGATCAAAAACAGAGACTGCAATCAAGGTGTTCGACAACTTGCGGACATGAACATCCAGAACGTCAGGGGTATAAGCTCGAGCAAACGACCAGCAGACGTAACAGGCCGAGTCACGGACATTGCTTCCGACAGAATGAGCACCACGCTTGACATCAAACTTGAGCGCCAAGATGATCCAGGGAATGACTTCAGTCAGACGGTGAGGCAACAAAAGTCCACGACGCGACAGCTCGGCAATAGCCAAACAGGCGCCGTGCCAGGTGTGCTCTGAGACGGATGAAATGTCGGGTTCACCGTTGGGAAGCTCAAAGACATCCTCGGAGAAGAGCTCAAAGATCCCACCGACAACATCGTCAGCCATCTCCTTGGGCAAACGATTACTCAATCTTCCCATTCCCTTTGCTGCCGACCAACGCACAATCGTGTCCTATTGATCGAAAAGGTGCAAATAATGAGAGCACCGTTAGTATATCATAGCATTTTATGTTATGCTTCCGTTTAACCTACAAACTTTGATAAGAAGTGGCACTTACTCGATCGCGGAGGCCGTTCATGAGACGCTCAATGACATTTTCGACCGCATCAGGAACATCAAAGTTCTCATCTTCCTCGTCCTCGTCCGCAATGGTCATCGACACCTTGTCCATCTTGCCAGCTCCTCCTCCCTGTTTGACTGCGTCAGGGGTCAAGTTACTAACCAGCGAACGGTTGCCACGCTGATATCTCCAAGCAGCAACTCGGGGCTTCAACAGACACAAGCCAACACGCTGCGAAAGCTTAACGATATGCTTTTTGACCGCAGAGTTGGACATCAAACTCTCTTTGGTCTCAATACCAACCAAAAGCTCCTCCAACTGGTCAGCAATGGGCAAGAGCACCTCACGCTGGCCCAGCTTGAAGATCCAGCAGAGAGTTCCTAAGATACCTATGGACTCGATCAAATTGGGAGTCTCTGACTGAAGGGAATCCTTGGCCCAATGGACAAACTCAGGGAGGTAGACACGGCAGGTATCCTTGCGTGTGAGAAGACGTGCCAGGAAGAGCGAGGCTCCATCACGATCCTTTCCCGCGCAATGGAGGTACGCCTTTCCTTTCTCGATCATCTTGTCCACCAATGGGATCTGCATTATGAACAACGTTGATATGTATGTTAGATATCTGTTAAGTTACGTAGCTCATTTACACATATCTGACATGTCTTTAGATGTGTGACCCATACCTTGTCGCTATCCTTGGTGGCCTGGCTGTCAATGGTCTTGAGGTCAAAGGGAATCATACACATGAGCGAGAGCCAGATCAAGAGAACGTAACGCGTCTCCCACACTCTGCGCTTATCCTGTCTCTGCAAGAACTCGAACGCGGGTTCCAAATCTGCGACCTCGTGGGGCAAGAACTTGACTATTACAACATTAATTGTGTTACCAAAAAAAATCAGCGAAAAATCTTTAGTGGCGCTGATTCCATTATCTCGCACTCCAGCGAAAAAGAAAAGTACTTTTAACATACCGATGGTCTTGTAGCCACGGGTCTTGCAGATAAAGTTGACGATGTAAAAGATAAGATCACCATGCTCGTTCATGGGTTGACCCTTGAGGTCGCCAAAAGTGACGTCGTGCATGACCTTGCGGAGCGGAGCAATCAATGGGGAGATCATCTCCTCCAAGAAGGGGTCAAGAAGGTACGATTGATATTGGTATTTTCCGATCTATTACAACACACCATTCATCAGAATTAACTTGTTAGTAAAAGGGGGCCTTGCCGAATGGCTCCCCACATACTGAGAGAAAATGGGGCTGAAGTGATAGGGATAAAAGAGAAGAGACACGTACGTGGTTCTCGAGGTTCATTTGGAGACCCCAACGGGCTCGGAGGTCGAGCTCTGGTTCGCCCACGACGGGGAATGAGGCGAGGTGTTTGATGTCGTTGATGACCTGGGTAGAATTGTAGAAGAAGGAGGGTGTCTTTGAGGTCGGGTGGTATCCGTCATGGTCCTGGACGCTGTCGAGAAGTGCCTCGATGTCGAAGGCTTCCTCCTCTTGTTGGTGGTCCTGGTCGTCGGACATGGTTGTTTTTTAAAGAAAAGGAGGAAGTAGAATGGGGGGGGGGGGTGAGAGAGTAGGAGCGTGGGAAGTGTGTGTGCGATGCTAAAGGGCGACAAGGAGGTGAGTGTGTCGACAGTGTGGGGGTGTTGGAATAAGGTAAAAGAGAGTGTTCACAGCAAAGAGTTGTCGAGTAAGAAGGAGAAGGGAAGATGATGGGCGATTCGCCTTTACTTTTAAAAGATGAAAGGGAATGGGTTAACGAGCACAAAGGTCAGGCACACCTGGTTGTGTGAACTTTAACGTTTTTCGCAGCAGATTTCATTGGAGCGGATTCGCTCAAGGCTCAAGGGCAGGGATTTGCAGGGATTAGTGCAGGCAGGCAAACGGACAGCTATGAAGGAGCAGTCACTTTTCGATCAGTGATGTTTTGCGAAGCACTTCACCATGGACTTTTTTTTTCTTTTTTTTTTTTTTTTTGTTGGCTCTCATTCAACTTTAGTCGCAGACATCACCGGACGCAAGGACAGCGAACAGCAGCGAGTGACAACGCCTACAGGAAGACACTACATAGAGAACAACCTAATCAACAACACACAAAGCAATGTTCTACGATCTCAACATACCCGTCACACCCTCATCAGGCTCAACCCCGTCAGCACTGGACCAGCTCGAGACCAGGAAACGGGTCGAGCTGCTCGCTCATTGTAAGATATCAACCTTGACGTCTGCATTGATAATGCTGCTGGCGTATATTTCACGGATATATTACAATTGCATGGTGACCTCTATTCCAGTAACTGACGCGCGTGAATTCCTCTCTCTCTCAACGCTTCGGGAACATCATAGTGGGATATCAGGCCGTCGCATACAACAACGAGATCACCGGGAAAATGCCACAGAACCATGTGAGTAGCTCCTTTTCTCGTTACCCTGACAAGAAAACTGTTTGGAGTATTGACGCGCCCTCGAGGACATAACGAGCAACATATGGCGCAGGAAGGCTCTGACACCACACCTTTTGCACAATGAACCAACTAGGTCAACCCTATCACAAAACTCGCCCTTCCAGGAATCAACTTGAAGCAATACTCCAGACTGACACTTGTCGTCGACGACATTAGTCAGAACTACGGCCTGGTAAACCTCATCATTTCCGCCCTTTGATCCCACACCCTGCTCCAATTGATTCCTCCTCCAACAAAACCATTAAGAAATATGTTTGCTATACCTGATATAGAACACGAACAACCCTTCGATCGCGTCGTACGACATTTTGGCAGTGAACCCAACGAACGAGAAGCTATTCCAGGCGGCATGCGGGACATTTGAGGTCGACATCATCTCATTGGACATGTCGGCAAGGTTACCTTTCTACCTCAAACACTCGACCGTCGGACTCGCTGTCGAGCGTGGGATCTACTTTGAGCTCTGCTATGGTGCTGCCATTCGAGGTAACATCATTTTCAGGACAAGGGATATTTTTCAGACGATAAGGCGCGTGAGGTTTAGGGAGAGGCATTATTGATCTTTAACACTAAACCACATATTTTGTCTTGTCTCCTCCTTGGATGTTTCTTGGTGAATAGATGCGACGGCGAGGAGGAACTTGATCAGCAATGCACAGAGTTTGATCCGCGTGACGAGGGGCAAGAACATTATCATCAGCTCACAGGCCATGCGCGCCATGGAACTCCGTGGACCCTACGATATCGTCAACTTGTAAGTCCCGTTTCTCTCATATCTCTCCACAATTGAGATGATTTTTTTTTACTATGTGTCGTCGGAACTTTCAAAATCTGGTTTTTGTTTGTTCTTGGTTCTCAGGATTGTGCTGGCGATAGGAGTGGGAGTTTATACTGAATCTTGAGATCCTTTCTCCACACCCCAGTCAAGTCTTTGCACATGTCAAGAAGGCGCCTCTACTGACACTATCATTCGGCGTAATTATTTTTCCATAACTTGAATCTTGTTTTTAGTGGCACTCTGCTCGGACTTAATCAGGCGGTGGCCAAGGACTGTCTGAGCTCGCACTGTCGTGCTGTTGCCATGCATGCAGGTAAAGAACCTGAAGGCAGAACGAACCCAAAAAAAAAACCGCGCAGTTCCCTCTCTTCCTCTCCTCCACTTCTGCAATCGGACAGAACAAAAAAAAATTGCGGGCGTGCGCTGCTCACATCACACAAAGAAGAAATGTATCCGATAGAGTACAAAAAGTGGAGAGAGGAGGAACAGAGCACAGGGCACAATCCATCGAAATCACAATCCACATCGACTTTTTCTCATCCTCTTTCTTCTTTGCGTTCATATCAAACATGATACGTGGCTCTTTTCTGTTATCAATCGCAACCACTTACGCATACCTCCTCTCTCTTTCATTTCTTTCCCTCTATTGCTCACTCAATCACCCGGACGCATGACCACGACAGAAACTCGCCGGAATACAAACAGGGCAGTGATGTCCGTGGCGCCTGTGGCCTCACTCGCAGAGACGGAACAATGGAAGCTTGGAGGTGGTACACCAGGTGGCAAGCGCAAGAATGATAATAAGGGTACAGCTTCAAACAAGAAGGCCAAGGAGCACCAGTCGGAACCTGTGAAATAATAAACTATTGCCCCCCCCCTTCCCATTATTCAGGCCTGCGTATGTGTAAACGGCCATTCATGCCCCTATTGACCTTTAGCATTGAAAACCCCCTGAAATGACACTCCTAAGAGTTACTTTTAACATTTCTTGTGACAAATCATAACGAGCCAGCCGACAAGAGGCAATGAAGGGAGTCATATTCGAAAGAACAAGGGAGGGCTAGAAACCTCATTGGTAAAAACAACGTCTTGGGATTCTATTTTAGAACCAGTCGGGAAAGGGGCGGCGATGAACAGGAATATTACTTGTCCTTACAGCCCGGCACAGCCAGCAAGACGGTCCCTTATGTCCTTCCGAAAAAAAAATGGGATGTGCGTTGAGAATGATGGGTCGAGGGATGGGGAAAATCTCGTCGGTCTGTGATGATGTCGGGCATGTTTGTAATCGATTCAGGGGGGAGGAGGAAAACAGAAGCACGTCAAAAAGGGAGGGAGAAAGAGTGTCGGCACACGTATCAAAAGCATGTCCGAGAAAACAGCAAAGGTACGACATGCAAACCCTCTTCCCCGTTCAACGATGACAAACCTTGTTGCCAACGCAATTGAACCATCGACATAGATAGAAGAATGAAAAGAAAGAACAAACAAGAATGCTTTTCCAAATCGCCAGGGCTGTTTATTATCATCCGAGTGTCCCCAATAAAAATATACAAAAAAATGAATGGGGGTGGGCATCAAGGAGGAAAGTAAAAACTCCTGTGATGTTTCTATGTTTAGTGGGTGGTGGGTGGTGGTGTAATGAATGGGGCGGGGGTGATGGAAGAACCTGAAAAGAAGGCGAAACTCCCATCTTATCAATCAAGCCAATCCAGCTCGTTGTCCTTTCCTTGGCAGACGAACAGAACAAGAAAGAAATCTTAGTTGGTCTTCTTCTCCTTGATGACCTGGCGCTTATCGCGACCAATGGCATAGGTCCAGTTGTAAAGACCAATAGCCAACAACAAACCGCCAACAATGGTCAAACCCTGATCAACGTAGACCGAGGTAGGGAACATCTCGGCGACCTTCTCGGACGCAACGTCGTTGGGCTCGGGGGCGGTAAAGACGCAGCCCAACATGAGGAAGTCCTTGGTGATAACGAACATGATACGGAACAAGAGAGGGGCATACGAAAAGAGATCAAACTTCTCATCGGTCAAGGCAAAGGAGAAGGCGGCGGACTCGAGGAGGGCCGAGGCAAAGTTGCGGATAATGTCGACACCGAGGAAGAGCTTGTAGTAGAGGAGGGAGCTCTCGGAGGCCGAGGTGAAGGTCTGGACGTAGGACTTGGCGTGGGCATCGACGGCGATCAGGTCGATGTTGGGGAACCAGCGGTTGAAGGCGATTGTGGCGCCATAAACGGCGAGGACGGTGAGGACAAAGTCCTGGTCGACGAATGAGCGAGGCATGATGATGATCGAGTTGTAGTTGTTGGTGGTGTTGTTGATGAGGATGACCTTGAAGCTGGACTGGACTGGACTAGGGCGGGAGGGAACTTGCTTGGAGACTTGGAAAGTTGATGAGAAAAGAAGAGAAAAGAGAAAAAAGAGATGAGAAAAAGGGGAAAATAAGTAAATCAAAAGTACGTTGTTTCTTGTTGGTGAGCACAAGAAAAAGGAACCCAGATGAACACGAACAAGAGATGAACACGACGAACAGCAAATGTACTCGAATCTCTTCTTTGACTTCTTTCACCTGTAGAAAGCTCCCTTATTCTTCACTCACACGTCCTAACCATGTGCACACGCATACAAAAAAAACACCATCGAGACACGCATCTATCTCATAAGAACATCTTCGTTTTACTATTTTTCTCTGCCCTTCCCATACTGCTTTCTGCTAACCCTCGCTCATTTTGCATTTCCTTGGTACCTATCAAAATTGAAGAAGCTATTGAACTAAACAAAAAAAAAAGATAAAAAAAAAGAGGCCAGGCCAACAACAACAAGGAGGGGAGCCCCACGTCGAATGCTTATTTCTCTTTCCGGGTCCCCAATTGGCTGCATTCTTGTCAATCGGTATTTCGGTACATTTTGCTCTCACCCTCCTTATCCTTCTCCTCTCACCCACCTACCTTTCTGTTGTTTGTGTTTTTTGTCTTTTTTTCTCTTTTTTTCTCTTGAGTAACCATGTCTGGGAGCTCAACTTCAGTTCCAGCCAACGTTCTTTCTTTTGTTCTTCGCCTTCTTCTTCCCGCTGTACACACGTCGCAATGTGTCGAACCAATCACCACGCTGCACAACTTTAAAACTGTGGCTTATGGGGAGATCAGAGAGTGGATAAGAGTGTTTGGTGGCCAGGAAGAAGGGCCTATCGCACTTGCTGTGGAGACTTGCTCATGAATTCTGAATTCTTGATCTCACATGATCCTGGTTTTAATGATCTCAGACAGAGAGTCCAAGTGGACATTTTTTGAAAACGTTCTTCGGCTCAAACTTCAATACTCCCTAATGCTGACAACTTGCTTTGCGACTTTTGACTTTTTTGACTTTTGTTGCCGTTCTTCCGGATAAACCCACTCCCGCTCCCTTCATTCTTCTTCTCCTCTTCTCTTCCTCACACCTTCTTCTTTTCGTCGCTTTATCTGTCCGCTTCATTTCTTCCTCTTCTTCTTCTTTTTCTTCTCCTTTTTTCCAATCTTTGCCATCTTCCCTCACTCCACCTTCCCCCTCTTCACAACCAGCAACAATCCTAAATATGACAACCACAGAAGTAACCAAGCTCCTCCCTGACCAGAACGAGTTCCTTGAACTGCGCCCAGGACTCTTCCGCTGCACATTTGTCCTCACCTTCGGACCCGTCGGCCTCCCCATCGCCACCTTCCTCATCCGCGGCAATCCTATCCCTGCCACAGACGACAAGGCCCATGAATGGATCATGATCGATGCCGGTGCACCCCCACACGCCGCTCAGATCCTCACCGCCGTCGAACGCGTCCTCTCCCACCCACAGGACACCCTCAAATACCTTTGTATCACTCACGCTCACTTGGACCACACTGGCACAACCCCCCTCCTCCTTGAGCGGTACCCTGCCTGCAAAGTCATTGCTCACCCTGAAGAGAGACCTTTCCTGTGTGAAGGGAAGGGGTACAAAAGCTGCGCGGGCGATACGTGGGTGTTTAACGTGATGAAGCATTTGGCGTTGGCGAGCAAAGTCCAGATCCCGGTGGAGAGGATGCTTTGGGTTAGGGAGGGAGAGGAATGGGAGTATGGCGGGTTGGTGAAGGTGATTGAGACCCATGGACATACTCCTGGTAAGCACCTTTTTTTATATATGTCTGTGGTTTCTGGGTACCACGCTTTGTTGTTGTTTCTGTTGTTGTTTTTTTCTCCTTTTTTTTATGCTTTTTTTATGCGGGCACGGTTTTGCCGAAGATCACTCCTCTGAACAATCGCCACCAAAGAACTGACTACATATGGCCCACGTCGATAACGCAACTGAGTGATTGATGAGAAACCCTAAAACGAACAATCTATCGCATGTTTCTATCCCCTCTTCGGTCTGCGCCACCAACTTTTCACACCAAACAACCGCGTCCCCGCCATCACACTAGCTAACCCACTCCTCCTTGCCTTTCACATAAAAAAACCTAGGCTCGATCTCATTCATCCACATCCCCTCGCGCTCAATAATGATCGGAGACGCATCCAAGAACCACGCCTTCCTCTCCAAACAGCCTGGTCTCTCTTACCCCCTTTCCACAGGCACCTGTCAAATGGGAACTGCCATCAAATCCATGGACAAGATTATTTCTTTGAAGGATCAGGTTGATACCATTTTCCCGGCTCATGATTATAACCACGAGGGGGTTACTGTTGAGGAGATGGAGGTCTTCAGGGCCTCTAACCCGCGTTCCTAAATAGTTGTTTTTTTTGGCGTATGAGAAAATATGACCGTGGAGTCGAAGTAAACAGAAAGGACATATTAAAGCGACTAAAATGTTAACGCTTTTTGCAAGAGATATTATTGTTTTTTTTTGTTCCCTTCTCGAAAAACTAAGCAGAAGTAAAATGCGCATGCAAAGACAAAACCTCCTGTATCAGGAAAGGGGTCAAAAGAAATATAAAGGATCTTTTCGTCCAACCAACCCACAATGTTCATATCTTTCGATAAGAAGATCCCTCTAACACCGAGCGGCTGCGAGAAGTGAACTGGTTGGACTACTGAACCAACTGGAGCCAACCTGAGTAGTGAAGCAATTGACCAAGTGAACTATCAGGACTGCTGAGCCAGCTGGTGAAGGGAAGGAGACTTGTAGTGATTGAAGTGCTTGGAGCTATTTTTGCAAGAGCAAAGAAACTATGACTAAATTTTCTTTACTCGCGACTCTGTTTTTTTTTTCGCTCGAACCCCCTTATAAACCTCGGTCTCCCTCTTCCTTGTACACTTTTCAACTCCAACACCCTGTCACTTCCCGGAATTCTCAAGAAAAAAAATGGCTACTAAAGAAACACCAAAGCTCCTCCCAGACCAAAATGAGTTCCTTGAACTGCGCCCAGGACTCTTCCGCTGCACATTTGTCCTCACCTTCGGACCCGTCGGCCTCCCCATCGCCACCTTCCTCATCCGCGGCAATCCTATCCCTGCCACAGACGACAAGGCCCATGAATGGATCATGATCGATGCTGGCGCACCCCCACACGCCGCTCAGATCCTCACCGCCGTCGAACGCGTCCTCTCCCACCCACAGGACACCCTCAAATACCTTTGTATCACCCACGCTCACATGGACCATACCGGTGCAACCCTCCTTCTCCTTGAGCGGTACCCTACCTGCACAGTCATCGCCCACCCTGACGAGAGACCCTTTCTGTGCGATGGAAAGGGGTATAATAGTTGTAGTGGGGATCGGTGGGTGTTCAATGCGATGAAGTTTCTGACGGGCGCGCCTGCAAAGATGCGGGTTCCGGTTGAGAAGGTCGTTTGGGTAAAGGAGGGGGAGGGATGGGAGTATGGCTGGTTGGTGAAGGTTTTTGAGACTCCTGGACATACTCCTGGTAAGGAAGTATTTTCTTGTCGTTTGTTGATGCTGTTTTGCTGCATCGTTTTTTTTTCTTTTGCGAATGGACCGAAGATCGGACGCACTGTATAAGGTCACCTCGTCGATCCCCCCCCCTGATTGATGAGGGGCATATATGAAGCGAACGCCAGTTCCCCTATCGCCCAACTTCCATCATCAGTCTGCGCCACCAATTTTTCACACAAACGCGTCGTTGCCATCACCCTCACTAACCCGCCCCTTCCTTCCCCTTCCCTTCCCTTTCCAAAATACACATTAGGCTCGATCTCATTCATTCACACACCCTCCCGCTCAATCATGATCGGAGACGCCTGCAAGAACCACATGTCTCTTTCCAAACAACCCCTCCTCTCCTACCCCCCTTCAAGAGGCACCTGCTACATGGACACCGCCATCCAATCCATGGACAAGATTATCTCTCTCAAGGACCAGGTCGATACTGTCTTCCCAGCACACAACTATAACGCGGATGGGGTGACCGTGCAGGAGATGGAGGCGTTGCGTGCTACTCCGAGTCCTTAGCTAGTTTTTTTTTTTTTTTTTTTTTTTTTTAATAGTTGGGAAGGAGTCTTCTGTTGTATGGTGGTGAATGTTAGTCAATACATGATAGATTTTGCAAGTGTCATTTTTGTTTGCTTGTCTATTTGGAATGTCACCGCGTTGGATACAACCCATATGTCTCATTTCCACAGATCTAGATTGTCTCCTCCTCCTCCTTGTCCCCTTTGTCTTCCCTGCTCTCACCTAATTTCCGGTGCTGCATTGCCCTTTGCATCCTGCGGTCTCACTTTTTATCTCACGCCTCCCCTTCACCTTTTTTTATTTCCGCCTCATCGTTCTTTTGCTCACGCTCAGAGACATAATTTCAGCGATCGTATTTATGTGATATTTTCAGATGTTTTTGGATTTATTGGTATTTTTTTTTTGGTTCTCTTTCAAAGGGAAAAAACACAGCAAACAGAGAACGAAAGAAAGAGAGAGAAGAGGGGACATCTCCAGTATCAGGAAACGCTTTGCCCAATAACGGATAGGAGAGTCCCTTCTCCTCACTGCAAACTAGCTTCTTCTATCTACTACGTTGCTTCTGGTTATTGAAAGAGGACGGGCGGGGGTGGTGGTGGTGGTGTGGTGGCTATTAAGGTACTTTTTGGTAGTGGGAGGAGCGTGAACTTTTTGAAGAGTGGAGGGGGAGTAAACATCATCTAAAGATATGGTAATATGTAATAAGAGGAAAAAAGCAAAGAAACAACCATGAAGGAGAGAGCTCCCACTTTAAAGAGCCATCATGAAGAGGGCAACAACACCGGTGAGGGCAGCAGAGCCAACGAGCTTGGCAGCCGAGTTTCCGGCAGCAGTGGTTGTGGCAGGGTTGGCACCACCAGTAGTGGTAGTGTTGCCATATCCGTCAACGACCAAGTTACCGCAAGCAATACGGGTACCGTTGTTATGGATAACAACCGAGCGTCCGACCAAGGCACCGTTAGCGGGCTCGGTGAAGGACAACTGGTTGTCGATGTAGTGGATGGTGGAGAAGGTGCCGTCCGCGGTGGGGACAATGTTTCCGTGCTTGCCAGAGAGATCACCAATCTCGCAGGAGGTCACGTTAGCGGTGTTGCAGGGAGCGGTGCCGTTGAAGGGGTTCAAGTGTCCGTTGGTGGCCATGCAGCCATAGTTGGGGCCGACGGGGTCGGTGTGGATGTGGTACTGGTAACCAGCGGCCTTGTCGATGGCCATGGCGGTCGAGAGACCCTTGAGGCCGGTGAGGGTGACGTTAATACCGCCTTCGACCTTGTCGAAGGTGAAGTCGACGATGAAATCACCTATTAGTTGTTTGTAGTATAGAGAGGGAGGGAGACGAAGGATTAGTTTGCTTGTTCTTTTTGCCTGTTTTGATTGAGAGCCGCAAGCTTTATTCACCACCACTCGCTCCTTTTTTTGATTGTTTGGAGAGTTGTAATAGATAGATGTCGCACAAAGACATTCACAGAAAAAGGATAAAGGGAGCGAAATGGGTAATTAAAGTGTGTAGTCTGTTTGTTGGTTTTTCTTGTCTGTGTGTCCGGCTGCTGTTGTAAAATTAGAAAACGAGAGGAGGGTGCATATCCTTTTTTTTCAATCGAGAGCCAAAAGAGAAAGCTCTCATTTGTTCGCTCTATTTGTAGGTTCATGATTGTTTGTCTAAACACCCGAGAATTGTGAATTGACTGTGATGGAAGGACGCGAAGGTATCTCCCAGGTATGGCAGTGGAATGGAGGGAATTGTCTCCACGAGAAATAAAAAAGTACTGCTGCCAACATCGCACAAGGAATTGGAGGGAGGAGACGGATGAAAGGCATGCTGTTATCCGAAGCAAACGGACAAACAGACAGACATGTATCGAAGCAACGAGGCATGTTCTCCTTCCCTCTCTCCCTTTTTGCTGTGGTAGAAAACAAACAGAGGGAACTGAGGAATGAACGTACCGTTGAGGTTGGTGACGTGGGCGGCACCGTGCTTGAGGTCAGCAGAGGGGGTTCCCTGGGCAGCGACGAGGCCGGCGAAGGCGAGGAGAGCGGTAGCAGACTTGAAAAGCATGTTGGTTATATGTATGTGTATGTGAGTGGGGTGGTTGTTGGTTGTGTCGGACGAGGACGTAAGTAGAGAGAGGAGAGAGAGAGTAAGAGGGTGAGGGGGTATGAATGAGTGATGGAAGAGTGAAGAGGAGAAAAGAGAGAAAGAAAGAAAGAGGTGAGCATCGGTGGAGGAAGGGGTCCTATTTATCCAAAATTTGCGGTTGGATAGGATGGATACTTCATACTTTACTCTTTCACTGCCTCAATTCAATTCAATTGAAAGCTGTATTCAGTATTTGCTGTATGCACTGGTTTTTGCCTGTTTCTATTATTATTATTATTCAACCTTATTCTGTCTGCCCTACTGCTGCTGCGACGATGATCCACCTCACTTTCCTACTCTCTCTCCTGTCGCATAGCCTTCTTCCTTCTTTCCCCACCTGGATACTTTGCACATCATACATTCGTGCTGCCTTCATTGCCTTTCCACTAGCCTAGTGAGGTACTGCATGTAGGTGGCGGTTCATCCTCTTTCACACATTACCCGCCCAAAGCCCCCTGTTTTTGTCACCTTGACAGTGCGTCCGTTCTTTTTTCCTTCTTCCCTTTTCCCTCTCGCTCTTTGTCGTTCTTTGCCACCCCATGCTCGATAGCAAACAATCTGCAATCGCAAGGCAGGTTGGCAAACAGGGGTTTTTTCTATTATTGTGTCTTGTTTTGGCCACGACTAACATGGTACCAAACGCATTCATGTTTGTTCGTAACCAACAATTGAACAAAGAGGACGAAGAAAGAAGAAGAAAGACAGACGAAGGGCATGACCACTCCTCTCCACCTCTCTCTACAACCCACCCCTACCTTATCCACCAATCCCTCCATCTCCTTCGCATTGCTTGTCTCGATTTCTTTTCTGCTCGTTGTCTTTTCTACGAATCATGTCGCGAACAGATAAATGTACCAGGAATGCGCTTCCTCCTCCTACTCCTTACCCCTAGCTCCTACTATTCTGAATTTATCCATTGGTCACCGCCCGCTGCTTCAGCTGGCGCTGTATCGATCGTATGAAGTGAGATGTATCAAATTCATCTTTGTCACCGCCCATTCGTCGTTTGCTTTCTGCGAGCAAGTGAACGAACGAGGTATTTTTCTTGTCGCGGTTTTTTTAGCGTAAAAAAGCCAGTAGCAAAGAGCAATATAGTACCACATCGATTGAATGAAATAAAAACTCTCGCAACCCCTTCCGCCCATTTTTTTTTCTTTCGTGAAAGTAAAAGCCCCAGCCTGGGTTGACTATTTTGCGCTCAATTGGTTCTTGCTTTTTCTCGATGTGAGTGTGCTGGCTCATTTCTCAAACTCTCCTCTAACCCTATCTCATCCTCATCCTTGTTGGCGTTGGTCGTTCGTGTGCACATACAACAACAACTTTCTTTTTTTATTTTTACACTCACACACACACACCCCATCGATGAACACAACATAAACAAAAAGGCAGGTGAAGGAAATGAACAAAATAAGTAACTCTCCACCACAACCAAACACTTGACCAAATCCCAAGCCCACGCATGAAAATGCCGTTACAATTGTTGATTTGCTTGTGTTTGTGTATTTTGGTTGTTGACAGAAATAATATAGAGGGCTCTCATCTAGCCATCCCCCCTCTCAGTCCTATGGAAGAATGGATTTTTATGATTGCGAATGAGCGGCACATTGCAAGGCGGATACTGAGCAGCGAACGTGAGTAAAATTGAGAGTGGGAGGTCTTTCCTATCTCGACCGCAAACAAACAGGGAGCAGAGGGAGCAGGATTACAACAAAGATCCAAATAGACACCTCGTTGTTTTTTCGTGTGAACCGTAATTAACATTACAAAGGGCTATCTCTCTCTTTTATTAAGCCCTCAAAAATGAGTGCTCTCGTACTGTGCGCCAGACGTCGATGGGTAATGATTCTGGGGAGAGAGGTCTAGGGTGGACAAACCAGAGCTTGTAGGTCTGGCATGCTCCACCTTCATTCATTTTCTTCCTTTCGTAGGCATAGGCGTCGCTTTGCTCTCAAAGCCAACGAGGTTCACTGTTGTTTATATTTGAGTTTTTTTTTTGTTGTGTTTGCCAGAACTGCATTAGTCATTCTCGAATGATAATTCATGCGAGGGTGTCTCCTTTCCTTCGGATGATGATGACTGAGGTTCTCCTTAATTCTCTCCCACCGTTCCTCGGCCATAAACTCTCTCTGTCTTCCCCAGATTCGTGTGCATGAATGACCTCTCGCCCCCTTCCTGTCCCCTCTACCCTCCTTCCTGCTTCCTTTCTGGCCCTTCCTTTGTCCGTTGCGTTTCCAAGGAAACAAGCGAATCAAAGACACCGTCATACCCGGTGAGTTATTCTGACCGACCAATGAGGAATGGAATCACCCGGATAGAAATAAGCTGGTTTCCTGCTGGTGAACCCTCTCTCTCTCTGTCTCTCTCCCCCCACCCCTATCTGGGCAGCATCATTTTGGTGGGTGGGAAAAAGATGTAGGATCCTATGTTGATCGGAGGAGGAGCATGAGGGACACCGGAGGTACCTGGAGAATGTACTCAGACAAACAGGCTACAAAGGAAAAAAAAACCAAAACATTATGACTACTTGCATCTGCAGGTATCTCTTAAGATCGAGGGTTGAGAGAGGCCTTGCAAGGGCAACGCACTAGCAGGAAAAATCTAGTACGCATGCATGCCTTTTTTTTTCAACATGAAAAAAGTGTTGCGCAAAAAGGAAAGATGAGGTCGCATCTCGATCTCTTGAAGTAACTCAACTAAATAAAAAAAAAACACTTCATCTTCCTCCCACAACCCTCATGTCGATTTTTTTTCCCTTTTTGTTCATAATCCACCGAGGAGGCGATTGCAACCAGTGAAAAGAAAAAAAAAGGACAGGAACGACAACGAAAAGGACCTGGGTTGTTGCTGTTGAGAGCATTGAAAAAAAAAAAAAAAAAGCGAAATTGATTCCGGGTTTGGGCGTTGCACAAAACGAGAATCCCCTGTGGAACCTCATTTATGATATAATTCTATTTTTTTCACGGAAGCGAAGACTCTTTTCCATCCGGCAAAACCAGATGACGATCGATTGGATTTAACAAACCACCCCACAAGGAAAGGGGAGGTAAGAGCACCTTAGATGACGCCAACAAGGTCGACAACAACAAGGTAGCGATCTAAAAAGTGAAGGAAAGGGAGTGTGAGTGAAGGAAGAGATAGGGGAAGCGCTGAGTACCCTACCAGCTAGCCAACGAACGATTTGCTTATCAGATCTTTTTTCACCTCACTTTTTTTCCATCCCGCTTAAAGTTCTTTTTTAGCCTAACCAAAGCAAAGAAAGAGGAGATGGACCCCTCCCCTTCTCCGCGTCGGATACAAAAAAACACCCTTGCCCTCTCCTTCCCTTCCGATGCGTCTTTTTATCAAACGTACCCTTTTCTCTTCCATTATTTTAACAATAGATCCTCACGGCAACGCCGGCATGGACGGACGGACAACACGGACCGATTGCGACCCTTTTCTTGTTTCTTGCTCTCACTGCTGCTTTCTTTTTCACATATTACAAAGACCGCTCGGCATACTAACCAATCCAACCACTTGGGCATCTACATAACTAGCCTAAATAAAACCCGCACAACACAAATTGGGTGGCTCTCAAAAAAAAAAAAAAAAAGAGGCAGGAAACTTTAGGTGATGAGAAGGGACAGGTGAAAGGAGGTGAAGAACTAGAACGCGATAGAAAGAGAGTTTTTTCTTCTCGTGTCCATGGACCATGAGGAACTCTCATGTCATCAATTTCATGGGAGCAGAGAAGCATGGAGGAATGGAAGGAAAGACGCAAGGAACGGAAGGAAGAGGAGCAGCAAAAGAAAATGAAAAAAGTACATTTTGCTATCTGATTTCGTTTGCATGTTGATATTCTACACAGAACGCTAGTCTCCTTTTGCTAACCTTAAGCAGATACTTTACTCTACTCAAGCCCCACGAGTTGAAGAAAGTAGAGCCAGGGGCACCATGACGAGCGAGGGAGAACGTGAAGTAAAGTTTTTCTTTCTCAGCATGCTTTCTGTTTTGCTCCCGAGTCATCTTATCAGATGTGCAATTGAGCCACGAACTGTCTTCGTTTTGCTTTGTTCGTCGTTCTGTTCTTCTTTTCTCTCCTTCCACTATGGCAGCCTCATGTTCTGGGACATGACACACACACTCTCTCTCTCTCACACCTCCATTTTCCCTTCTAGGCTTTGGGCACAAGGACACTGTCCGATGTCCGACTTCTTCTTTCCTACACTCTCTCCTCCTCCCATCCTTTCTTGTTTCTCAGACTCGGAATTAGGAGATACAATTTGACAAGTAACGATTGAAAAATGAAGAAAATGCACCGAGCTGCATAACACAATAGAAAATGAGGGTGCGAGGGTGCGCGATTCCCAGAATGTAAAAATAACACCTCTCCATCCTATCCTGTTCACTCTGTTTTGTTTCCTCTTTCCCCTCCACCTTCCAGGCACGTTTATTGTTGTTGTATGTTTTTTTGTGTATGCAACTCTCTGTGCTCACTTTCTCGTTGTTCGTTGTTCCATGGGCTGTTGTTGCTTCTATACCTCAATTGTCATGTCTCGTCAATCCATAGACTCTACTCCTCTTGTCTTCATGTCACACCCTTGTACCATGGCTGGCTGGCTGACTTGGCTCTCAGCGAGATAACCACCTGTAATTTATTCTCCCTTTTGACACTTCTCAATTGCTTTTCTATCTTAATCATATGCACATGCAGCACCCAAGCGAAAGCAACTATCCAAAAGCATACGAGCTACTAGCTATTCTACGCGCTTAGCAAAGTGCATTGCGTGGCATGGCCATGCGAATGCAATTGGCAAACTGCAAGACAAGGCATATAGGCACGTACAGATCATCTTGCCTAGTCTCTTTACTGTTCTTTTTGATATAGAAAAAGAGAGCGAAGAAGCATGGACATGCAGGCACTGCCTCATTCTCTCTCCTTGAACAAATCTTTTTTTTTTCCTCTCGTATCTGCGACATGTAGCTGTAATGTGTGTGGCTGGTTGGTTGGGGTAACATAGGAAGGGAATGGCGCAGAATGCTATGCGTGTGAACTTGACCCAATACCCCCATTAGGGCGACACTGCCCACCTCTCTACCAGCCACCCCTTGCCAGCCTTGAAGGTTTCTCTAGACTCTTCCTTGTCTATTTCTACCAACCAAGCCTCCTCGCCTTCTCCACACGCAGAGAGGTAGTGATCGACTTTAAAGGTATCTCTTAGGGAGGCGAAAATGAGGGACCATGGGGACGAAGGGACAAAATATGTGCAGTGGGTCAGAACAAAAAGCAGGCACCCCAAGCCTCACACACACCTCGCCTCCACTTCCATTACCACAATCCCGCCTCTCACTCTTCCTTATACCCTTTTTACTCCGCCTTTCTAATGTACCTCTCTCATTCCATGCACAATGCTCCCACATCTACACACTGACCAGTTAGTCCAGCGCGAGGTTCTCTACATACCCATAGCCACACAACTAGCTGCTTCTTTTTCTTGCTTTCAGTGCAAGAAGAACCTCTCACCCTCTCATTATCTCTAGAAAACGTTATTTTTACCCTCTCACTCTCTCTAAGAAAACGTTATTTTTGGACACCACCCTTTTCCGCTCTTCCTCTTCCTCCCAAAACGTGTGTTTTCCACACCGGCTAGTTTAATATTGAGAACTAGGCATTCCAACAATACACCATTTACTTTCACCCCCAATCCAGATGGACGAAAAATGCAATTTCGCCCAACACCACTTCACCCACTCACAAACGAGTAGCTATTTCCAGGCGTCATGGAGTGAGAGAGAGACTATTATCACTTTGGCTCACAACCTAGATACAAGTCAGTGCTCAAAACCCCTCCAGTTTTTCTGTTCCCACCTCATTCCAGAGGTTACTCCTTACCCACTTTTCGCCAATATTGCTCAGAAACAAAAAAAAAAACAAAAAAAAAAGAAAGGACATAATCTACAAACCCTCCCTCCCCCCTTCCTTCCGAAATGTATTTTTGTCCCAGTCCTTCATGCATCGGGTTTTGGCCTTTTCCGATCCAGATTTATGTACTGCACTGCGATCGCAATTAGGATTAGGGTAAGGGGCGGGATGAAAAAAGGAAAAAAGCAACAGATGGGGGGTGAAGACTACTTGAACACGGAACAAAGTAAAAACATGAAAGATGGCGTAACAACAAACAAAAAAAAATGCAACATGTAATTACAATAAAAGTTCAAAAAGCAAAAAAAAAAAAAAAGCGATCGTATGAGGTTGTTTCATTTGCACCATTTGACAACTAAGCCATTAGCACTACCTCAGGCAGCGAAGAGA
This sequence comes from Linnemannia hyalina, assembly GCA_019671135.1. Lineage (NCBI taxonomy): Eukaryota > Fungi > Mortierellomycota > Mortierellomycetes > Mortierellales > Mortierellaceae > Linnemannia > Linnemannia hyalina. Next base: position 1,528,808 of record JAHRHY010000015.1, read on the forward strand.
ATGAAACAAGGAACAAGAAACTTGGAAACGAAGCTAGAGAATAGACGCTATCTCCTTTGCTTATCTTCATTATGGTTTCTTGGACCCAAGGCTTAAAAATAGGACACCATCATTAGACCAACAGGCAAGGATAAAGCAGTTTGGATATATTTATGAAAAAGTTAAAAATGATAGTAGTAACTACGATAAAAAAAAGTCGAAAAAGATGCTTAATGATCAAGGATGTGGAGGTTGCCAGAGACGACCTTGTTCTCGAGGATACTGCCCGAGGGGATATCGATATGGGACCCCGCATTGGCCACAATGATGACAGTGCCCTTGAGGACAACATCCGATCCAAATGAGACATCTCCTGTCACCGTCAAGTGGTCCAGTTCCAGAATATGAGGGGGGTTCTTGAAGCGAGACAGGAACCCATTGACTTTCTTGAAGTGATCGCCCAACTTGACGAGAGGGACAGTGTTGAACATGCGCTTGGGGTTGATCGACAGCTCGCCATGGGTCAACGAGTACAGGTCCGAGGTCACCAGGAACAAATCAGAGGTTGACTTGACGGGCAAGAACCGGCTACGGGGTACATTGACACCATGGGCGTTATGAAAGTGCTTGATACCGGCACCGACAGCAGTCTCGAGCTGGATGACCTTCTCTCCAGATTCCGTCGTCTTGTTGTTGACAATCACCTCCAGACTCAACTCGCGGTCCTCGACAACACGCTTGATCGCCTTCAAGTTGACCCACAGGTTGTTGGTGTTGAAGATCTTGAACTTTTTGATCGACTTGAAATCCTCCACGTGCTCCGAGGGCACCTGGGCAATTTCGAGCAGACGGATCTGGCCCTCATAGTCGATAAGCGTACCTCCCTTGATATCGGCGCGGGTCTTGTCCGTGACCTCCATCAAGAACTCGGCTTCAGACTCGACCATGTGGTTCAGGATACCCTCATCAACCGTGGCGCCCAAGTTGTCAACGTTCGAAACAAAGACATACTCTTTGCCATCTGCAATCAATTGATCCAGCAATCCCGAGTTGCTGAGCGACTCGAACAAGTCTCCGTGACCTGGGGGGTACCAGTCTGCGATATCCCCGTTGGGGTGGCGAGGGGTAGGCAAGAGCGAGTCCTTGTTGACGCGGGGGTATCTCGACTGGTTGAATGTCATGATCTCGATGTTGTGGGTGGCGTACTTTTGGACAATGCGCTTCGTCTCGTCGTCCGTGTTGAACGAGTTCATGAGGATGAATGGAACATTCACATTCTTTGCCTTGTTCAAGTACTACAAGTTGCGTTGAATTAAGTGGCGTTAGAACCCTGCCTGTAAAATATCGATGTAATTAACATCATTCCTCATGAACCATATGAACAAGAGAGGTTACCTCGATCTGACGAACAGACAGATCCAAGAAGGTCATTCCATCACGGACTTCGATGGCAGACTTGGGACCGACACAGCCCATGGTGGTTCCAAGACCTCCGTTGAGTTTGAGGACGGCGAGTTTGTTTAGGTGGGGGCTGGATTCGACTTTGGGGATGCTGTCGTAGGGAACGACCTGGTCCTCTGGGGGGGAGTTGACCTTGTCCCAGTTGATCTTTGTACCCTTGGATCTCTCCGCCAGCCAGCGGTTGAACAGCAAGAAGAAGTTTCCCATCTCATTTTGGAACAGCTATCATGGTATTAATTGTATGCAGTAAACACATGTTGTGTGAGTGGATGGCGCCTTTGATAGCATCGAAATCCTTTGTAAAGATAGAAAAAGAACCAGTCACATCCAACAGGGCTCAGACGTCATTGTTGCAATGTTTCCATGAGTGAAGAATGCACATCAAAGTAAAGAAAGACAAAGGGTCCTGCTGTTCATCTTTGCATATCTGCCTGTTGCATCGTTGCATCGTGTATTTGTGAACGGTGCATCACAACTCCTTTGCCCTTCAATGGGTCCATTCACTCGGCAGATTATATGACTTGAGCTGAGACAGATCCACCTTCGATATCGGAGGTATCTGTATTTATCCAGGTCGCGCATCCGTTTCTGGCGCCCCTTTCTTTCTTTCTTCTCGAACTCATTGGCGACAGTCTGACATCGTTATGCGCCCATCTCTGTAGGTGTTGTTTGCCCCTGTACCTTTCCTTGTTGTTGTTTGTCGTTATCGATCCTTCGTGAGAAAATTAGATGTCCACACAAAGTAACAGTAGCAAAAATTACCTTGCGCTCGTTCTCGTCCTTGACTTGAGAGATCAGACGGTTGAGCTCTGTACGCATCGCATTCGCAGCAGCCGCACTACTGGCGCCTTGAAAATCCTATGTGACATCATCATTAGTATCGAAGAAAAGTGAGAAGAGGCGTTAGGGAGGTGCCACTATTGCATTATCTCCTATTATTGTAGTTGATGGCGTGTACGTGTGTAATAAAAATGACGTGTGAAGGAAAGCTGTAACCACGCCGTCCTCTGTTGACCTCATGACGGGATGAACACAGAGAAACACAATGCGTCCCCCATGAGTCCCATTATGAGCGAACAAAGTGAGGACGATGACCTCTTCTTCCTGGGTCGTGTAGGCAGAAACCGCACTTGCAACCTCACAAGTGAAGGGTCTGCGGTGAACGTGATGTGGTAATAAAAATAAGGTTCCTTGTTCCGTCGTTCGCATACGTGTCTTGCCCTGGCATGAAAGAAAGGAATGTAACAACTTTACCAGGGTGGAGAGGGTGTGAGGGTGGTGAGGCTGTCCACCGGAAGGGGTTAAGTGTGCCATTGTGTGATGTGTGCTTGTTTTGTGAGAAAAGAAAGTTGTTGGGTGAGTGTTGTTGATTTGGAGAGAAAGATGAGTGAAGAAAAGAAAAGAAGGGTGAGCGAAACCCTTTTTATGCCACCCCCGTCTCCAATCATTAGCCCGATCTGTCCAATGACGCCCCTCCGTGCTAAAATCATGCGGTTTTTTCTTGGCTCCTCCTTAGTTGGATGCCTCTTGCCCTTCTTCGTCTTTCCTCCTTCTTCTTCTTTCCTCCTTCTTCTTCTATTTGTCTACCGTCTTTGCCCGGTGTACTCGTTCCTATTTCTTCATGTAGATTGGCGTTTATGTTCATGGCTGAGAAGAAAATGGAGTGAAAGAAGAAGAAGAAGATGAGCAGGATTCCAAGACGAGCCATGAACCATCCAAAAGTCTCCGGCTCATTCATTTTTCTCTAGGACCCTTGACGCCTTTTTTCTTAGACCAGATAATGAACTCGAACGTAAACAAGAATGAGAGCCGTGTCGGCATGGTTACCATTGCTCTGAGGCGTAGAAAAAATCGGATAATAATAGCACCCATCTGACAATTGGACAACACAGCCGGGGCGTACGGAATGTAAAAAAAGAGAAACTGGAGGCGAGAAGTGAAGGGTCGCCGGGATTTGTTCGGATTGGCGACGCGAAGCAAGGCGCAAGCTCAATCATGTATCGTGGGAGTATTTCGTCTCCTTCTTTTTTGTGTGTCTTTGTCTCTCTTTCATATCTCCTTCCAGAGAGATGCATAAAAGTCGTATTGGCCTGTTCGCTATCATTCCTTCGGTTGCCATAGATAAAAAAACTCGCAGCTTTTTTAATCGATCGCAATCTTTGTCCGAAAATAAAAGAACCCTGCTCGTCGTATGGCAGTCTTTGTTCGCGGCTTGAATGACGTTTCTGCTTCTTTCAATTGAGGGCAAAAGGTGACGGGAAGACAGAGAAAGAGAAAGAAGAAGAGAAAGGTTGAGTTTTTCCCTTTGTTGTTGTTGGGGTTATGTTCGATTGCACGTTTGCACCCTATTTCAAAATTCAATCGCCCCCCTTCCAAATCCAATGGCCCAAGCACGCGCGGGGAAGTGTCGTTCATTGGCTATGAGCAAGAAAGAAGAATGAGCGCGCCTTTATATCCTTTTTTTCCCCTTGTCCTTGACAAAAACGTGAACGCGTCTCTCATTTCTTGTGCTTCGCATCTACGTCTACAGGATCATAATCAATTACATACCTCATCCATCCTCAATATCGCCACACTCACTCGCCTCTACTACACAGCAGTCGTCATTTGTTTTGAGCATCACCATTATGACTATCGGCACACAAAGAACCACTTTTGCCATATGCTTACCGCGACAAGGTACATGTCATGGATCTACCACAGTTTCATCATCCTTTCCCTCTCCTGTTCGTTCGCCTCGATTTTCAGTCACTTCAGGGCAACAAAAAAGGCGTATAAAAAGCCGTTGTCTTTGTTCCTCATCACTGTTAATATCATCACTCCAACGGACCTCTTTTATCCAACGGACCTCTTTTATCCAACGCCCCTTTGACAACGATCATTCTACCTTCTCTTTTCCCTCCCTCTTTCATCCTTCTGTTATTCTTCTGTCACCAATTAAAACAAGAAAAGACGTAAGTCAACTTCCAGCCAAGTCATTCAATTACCATATAAAAAGGGAAAGACGATCGCCTTTCAAAATCACCAACTCATCTCAATCCCCTTCCCTCTCAACGAACAAGAAAAGTTGATCTCGTCCCTACCTAGACATCGCGTCTCATTCTCCCATCTTCGCCACCCGGTCCCTGCAACAAGCAACATTATACAATGGCGCCGAGTAAAAACCCCAAGCAGAAAAAAAGCGCGTCTCCTCCCGCAAGCACCGACACATCTTCTCAGTTAACCACCGCTGCCACTATCATTGTCACTACCGCTCCTGAAACTGCCTCTATCCGTGCCTCTGATCTCGTTACTGCCTCTGGACTTGAACTAACATCTGTCCCTGCCTTTGAACCTTCATCTGAGCCTGTTGCAGCAAAGCCTTCAAAGAAAAGGTCCAAGAAAGACGCTTCAATCACATCTACCCCCATTTCTACAACCACCCCTGCTACCTCCTCCTCCACAACAGCAACAGAAGAAATTGCACCCCTACTAAAGAAGACACGTACCTACGGCAGAAAAAGTGCCTCGCCAGCAGGAAAATGGGACACTCCGCCTGCAAATGATTCGACGGGCGGAGAAAGTGACTCTACCTCTTCTGAATCCGTAACTTCGACTACGGCTGTTGCGCGTTTGACTCCTAGTCCCATCAGGGGGTGGAACCATGCAACTCCAGAATCGATGGCCGCCGCTCAAGGCTGCAGTTCTAGGGGGAAAAGCAGAAACAGCAAAGGAAAGTCCACGACACCACCTGCATCAACAGCAACCGCGGACGTGATGTGTACCGCAACAAATCAGAACGCCACCATCGCCGGCACCACTGACACTACCACTGATACGATTCGCGGGACTACAGGCGACGGTACGAACAGTCCCACCCCCGAGTTCGATCCTGATGCAACAGAAACAGATCCAGATTTAATAGAACCCGATTCCAATTCAGGAAGCGATTATACCCCAGGGTCCGGACAGAATCAAACATCTCTTCCACGTCATCCTACCGGCCCTCCTCGCATTTCTTGTCGACAGCAATTCCAGATCATCAACAACATCAGCAATAACTTTAGCCACGACGATATCGGCATGGTCGGGATGAACTACCCTCTCAACACCGACCCCACCGCCGGAGTGATGTTTCCTTCTGTGGGTCCTACGTTGTACTCATTCCCTCCTCACATTTGGTCTTCGCGTTTCGAAGACCCCAGCAGCAGGAAACGTGGTCCCGATGGCGAAGAGCTGATCTACCCTCGCATTGGCGCATTCCCGCCTACCCTGCGTCCGACTTCTGATTTCTCTCCTTCGTCGTCTTCGTCGTCTTCGTCGGCTGTTACTTCTGTTCCGTTTTTGTCTTTGACGTCGTCGAATTTGTCTTCACAACCTGCTCCCAAGAAACCTTGCCGTAACAGCAGAACCAACTTAATATCTGCAACAACTAATACCACAACGCCAACAGCCGCTACCGGAGCCGGTCAGTCCTCAGGCAGAGTTGGATCCAGTGCCTCTGCAACTCCTACTAATGGAAGAGGTCGGGGTGCATCATCTGCAGCAGGTGCTGGTACCGTCAGGCAGACGGTAAATGCTAGGACCACTAGGAACACGCCCAAAAGTGGAAGGCGGTATCGGACTGGATTGGCTGGAGGGACGACCGCGCAGGGTAATGGTCATACTGTCGCTACCGCCTCCAACAACGTGGCGCCTGGTCACAGCGGCCAAGGCCAAGGCAATGGCAACGGCAACGGCAACGGCAACGGCAACGGCAACGGCAACGGCAACGGCAACGGCAACGGCAACGGTAACGCTATGGATGTTGACGGCGGTAACAGCAGTGGTAGTAGCAGTACCAACAGCAATGTCAGAGATAATAGCGACAACATCCTCAGATACAGAGACGGCCTTATCCGACGCGTCGGGAATCAACCCATCATTGCCTACTCACACACCGCACGACCCGGAATAACTCCTGCCGAAATTGGGGCTTCTCTCTCCCTGGAGCTCATCAGACGCAGAGAGGAAGCTCAGCGACTTCGAGAGGAAGAAGAGCAACGCGAAGAGGAAGAGCGGCGGCGCAATATCGAGGAGGTGCGTAGTAGACTTACCCAGCAGGCACAGCAGAGGTCTCCTTCTGGTACACCTACCGGTCAACAAGAATCTTCCTCTTCCTCTGTTCCTACTTCTCCTTCCACACAGTATACACTTACTCCTGTACAACAAACTCCTCCACCTCGTCAAAGCCCTCAGCAGTATCCTAGGAATCAGAATCTGCTTGCACAATCACAATCATCTACTTCCAGTGGTAATCCAGGTCAAAACCTTCCTTCTCAGCTCTCTCAGTACCACGCTCCTATTCATCAGCCCGGCTGTCATACCCAGTACCAACAGCCCTTACAGCATTACCATCAATCTTCATACTCTTCGCACCATCATCAGTCTTCACAGCAGTACCAGCCCTCACAGTATCAGCGGCCCCTTCAGCTTCAGCACCCTCAAAATCCCGGACCCCAGAATCACCACCAACAATTTAATGTTCATCATTCCTCTTCTTACCAGAGCTTTACGCATCCCTATTCTTCTTCCAATAACTATCACAACTACAACGGCTATGAATTCAATGGTAACTACTACAACGGTAACCATATCAACTACGACCAGCAATACAGCAACTACAACAACCAAAACTATCAGTTGAACAACAACCATCGCAACCAGCAGTACAACAGCTATAACAATTACAACAACTGCAACAACAACAGCTACAACAACATCGCCTCCTCTACCTCTGGCACTATCTTCGCCCAACCTTCTCAGCCCTATGGCTCCTCTCGCCCCTGGCAAGGGTCTCTAGGCCACGGCCTTCATCCCCACCCGAGCTCAAGAAGGCACATTCCGTTTCCACCCCAACTGCCAGATACTCTCTTGGTGAATGCTCATTCCCACCGCTACAGCACCAACACCGGCTTTCTGATGCTCACATCTCCCGCACCCCAAACAATAGCAAGGCCAATAGTATCACGGAATCCTAGGAGCTCAACGCAACACCAGTTCCCAGAGTATGATCAAATGACGCGTGCTTCACAGGCCGCATTTGCGACACTTCCGCCCATTAGAGCGTCAGCGGTTCAGGGGTCACAATTTCAGGCGAGTAGTAATCATGGTCCTACGCCCGTGCCTGTGCCCATGCCTTTTTCACATCCGTCGTCGTCGGCGTCGAGTGGTCATTCGGGGAACATGCAGCAACAGCAGCAACAGGATTCAGCGAGGGATGGCCAGAGCGGGAATCATGAGAGTGGCAACGACGCAGATGACGAGAGTAGCTCAGGATCCGCATAGTGTAGCCCCGCGCTGCCTTTTTTTGTCTTCGCCGCAAACATACTTGAAGTGAAAAATTGACCCGTTCGGCTCCAAACCTATTTATGATTCTGATCGCATGCGCTTCATTTTGATCTCCCCTTTGCCCACAGCTTAATTTCAAACGTGTCACTCTCTTGCATCTCTTTCTTTTCTTTCAACAACACTCACCAAAACTCACACTCACTTCGCCATGGTAATGACCTAACGGTGGAACCCAACAACACAAGAAACGAGCGCAAGAAGCAACAACACCTTTCCCCATGGACGCACTACTGCACAAAGGGTAGCCCTGGGGACCTGTTGTCCTTCCACTTCGGACTCTTGCATGCCAACACTAGCCAGGACCCCACCTACGGGATGACACGTCTCACACCCTCAGCGACGGCATGCACTTCTTTCGCCCCACACCCCACACCCACACCCACAGCTCCTCGACCTCACCCACATATACATCATACTTCACACACAACAGAAGCTGACACTTGCCATCCATCGCTCCTTCTTTACTTCAAAACCATGCTCCATGCATTAGTCGGCCCTGTTCAACTTTCAAAGTCTGCTTCAGGTCATCCTGCTGATGATCTGCACCTGCACCTACGTCCAGTCCCAGACAAGTCTCCTTGACCGCAACAAGACTGGGTACGTTCGCCTTCCTTTTCGTATACAAAACTTCCAACTACCGTATGCATTTTTCAGCACTCACCTGATTCAAGGCACAATAGGCAATTAGACTGACACGTATCTGTTTTTTTTTAGTGTTCTCGGCATCTTCTGGAAGGCAGCAAGGATAGGTACATACGCACAAAGGAAGAATACGCCTTCTGGACCCTCTATCTGTCAGCTTTACCGGACATGAAAATGGAAGCAAAGGATGATCTCACTAACCACCACCTTTCGTTGTTCACAATTAACATGAAATAGGCGAGCGTCTCAGCCCATATGTGTCGTTGGCATGTATCTGCATGGGCATCAGCTTGTTGCTCTCATAAAAGTGAGGAAATGTTCTCTTTTCTCGCACAGGAAGACAGCAATTTAAAAAGGACCAAGGAACATATATCTACAACGACAAATATCACAACAGTAGCATCGAATAAAGCGATTGTGATAGAATACCACTTTTTTTTATTAACTCGATTACAATTCTTGTCAGCATATGCAAGTATGAAAAAAAGGTCGAGGTTAGGGAAGACGGAGTGAGGACGATGCGGTTCTTTAGTTTCAGTAACCAAGACCAACATAGGGAACGGTCAGGAGCGAGGACACTTGATATTTTTGTTGGCAATTTATACACAGGTGTTCCATGTTTTAATTTGGAACCGTCGTCCTTGACTATTTCCATTGAAAAGCAATCGAGGTTCTCGTAGCACCAGCGTGGTCTTTGGTGTTCAATACATAACGATGGCCAATGTGAAAGAACTGAACAGTTTGTCAACCCAATTGTCCACCGCGCTGCAGAATATCGCTCTACACGGATCGTAAGCACGTGACCATTCGAGGAATTCGCACATAAAAAAAGACCCTTTTCTTTTTGTTCGTCCCCTTCTTCAACATCAACCAGTCAAACAAAAAAGGATCGCCAACGACCATGACATTCGTAGTGCCACAACTGCCAGTCAAGGCAACTACCACTGCCGCACAGAGTACAGGAGACAGTCAGGAAACACATGAGCATACGTCAGAATCCACAGGTTCACCATCAACACCAGCAACATCACAAGAGCAGGAGAAGAAGGGTGACGAAGGCGTGTTTGCTATGCCCGCGGCACCTATCAAACGCGCCTCTTCCGAGTCCGGGTCTATGCCACCTCCACCTCCACCATTGTTTCCCAAGGACCAATCTAAAGAATCTTCAAAGCCTAGCAGCGCAGGTATGTTTGCCATGCCTGGCGCCGCCCCCCTTTTTGATACTGGCTCCTAGGCTCTACCTGCTGGAAACTGATCAAGATACTAATGGTTTTCTCGCCTGCGATATCTACAACCTTCATAGACGCCGACGGATCAGCTCCTCCACCACCACAACAGCAACAGCAACAACAGCAACAACCAAGCAAACCCACAGGAGGACCCTCAGGACCACCACCAAACGCACCACCACTGAAATACCAAAAGCCCGCCTGGAGCGGATACCCAAATCAACAATTCTTTTTCGAAGTCATTAAGAACGGTGTCCTGGTCGACAAGATCCAAGCGCCCCTCAAGGAATTCCTGACCATCGGGCGGTTACCCATGTGTGACATCGAGATGGAGCACCCTGTAAGTGTTTTTCTTGCGTTTTTCCGGTACGGTGTTGTTTATCTATAGAGACGGTGTGCTTACTTAATTAACAACCCTTTTTTGTATCCTACTGACAAAAAAAAACTACACCAATAGTCACTGTCGAGGTACCATGCAGTGATCCAGTTCAAGTCCTCTGGTGAAACATTCCTCTACGACCTCAACTCTTCCCACGGGACAAAGCTCAACAAGTCCAACATCCCGCCCCAGATGCACGTTAAAATCAAGCCGGGAGATCAGCTGCGGTTCGGGGAGAGTACAAGGATTTATTTGTTCCAAACGGAGGAGGCTGTTGATCAGGAAGAGGAGGAGAAGGAAGTCGTGAGGAAGATGATTGAAAAACAGAATCGGGAGAGGCCTGCGAGGTCGAAGGAGGAGGAAGAGGAGGAGGAGTTCAACTCTTGGTAAAGTGCAGGGACATGTTTTGGGATTCATGGCTATTTTGTTTAAATTTTTTTTTCATTGGATTGAAATATTAACTCACACATTTGTTGTACGATATAGGGGTATGGCACCAGACGCAGTGGACGAAGATGACATGGAAGACGCTGCTATGATGGACGGCTCAGGACCTAGGCGTCAAGTAGATCCCGACGCATCCTACAGAAAGGACCCCAAAAAGGCCCTCAGGCACTACCTTGAATCCAAGGGTTACAGTTGCGAATTCGAGGTTGAAGAATCAGGACCTGGCCACGCTCGTGAATATACTGCTCGGATCCGGTTACCCATCGAGACGAGTATGGGACCTGTTTATGGAGAGGCTACCACGGGGAAGAGGAAGGATGCGGAACGCGAGGCGGCGTTGGATGCGTGCATTCAGTTGGATTCTAGGGGAATGTTGAGTAATAATAGTAAGGGTTCTAGTGAAGGTAAGAAAGCAGGAACTTGGAAGCGAGGGTCGCTTGATGGTTTGATATGTATGGAAACGAATCATCGTTCACATTCGCCGTTCGTCAAACCCACGCGTACTTTATATATCTCCAACCTTTCTTAGGATCCTACTCAAGGGCGCAGAAGGTTGAAAACTCGGACGATGACGATGACGACTTTTATGACAGAACTGGTAAGTTTTACATTGAAACCCCCCTGTTCTGAACAATGAACTCCTCTTTTTTTTTGTATTCACCTTCTTCAAACCTCATCCGCACTTTCCTCCCCTTCACTCCCATTTTTCCCTATCAAAAATAGCAAAAAAGAAGAAGACAACCACCAAGAAATCTGATCAAACAGCAGACACACACGACTCTCTCATCCAAAAACAAACCGCCCTCCTCTCCCAAATCTCCGCCCTCGAAACCCAGATCCAGAACTTTGACGCTACAGTCGCAGCTCGCAAACAACTCGAAGAGTCCGGAGACCTTGACGCCTACATGGCTTCTCTCGAGAAGGACAAATCTACAGGGAAGGAGTCAAAGGGAAAGCTGGTGCAGATGTTGGCGGGGATGCGGAAGGAGGAGAAGCGGTTGGTGATGCTGATTGAGTATACCAAGCCAGTTGATATTTTGGCCAAGATCGGACATGGCCCTGGCACTGCAAGCGCGACGAAAACTCAACAAGAACAGCAACAACCAGCAGCAGCAGCAACTGCGAAGCGGCACAGTGAAGCAGACAGCACTCCAACAACGACAGAAGTCAAAAAGCCTCGTGTTCTCGGACCATCCCTCCCTCCTCCTTCATAACTCTTACTCAGTAAAATAAACACCCTTTCAAGAATGCATTGCGAAAAGGGCTCAATGTGTTTTTTTTTTTTTTTGGTGACATTTCTTTTTGTTTGTTTGTTTGTTTGTTTGTTCATACTCCGTATACTATTGCATAAATCTATCTTATGCCTTGACCTCCTCGACATAATCAGGGTTCTTCTTCAGGATCACAATGCCCTCCAGGATAGGTGCCTGGGACAGGTATTCTTCTGTCGACAGCTCGGCACGCTCAGAGTAGGCCAACAGCACAGGTGTAGAATGTGTCTGGAATCCTGTAATAGTCTTGGGTCGACCAGCCTGGCCGACAACATCGACAGCCTGACCCACACGGACTGCAACAGCCTCGGACTCGAGCTCCTCGTTCAAAGTGATCAGGAACCGTGGGTACATGGCCGTCACGAGCGAGTAGAGGAGGTAGTGGTGGCGGCCCAGGATGAGTGTCTTCACATCTGTGAAGGCCACCAGTGTTGTCAACAGACCTGCCACAGCGACGTTTGACATGATCTGGCGGTCGGTGTTCAATGGGTTAATCGTCAACGTTCCCTTACCCATATGCAACAGACCCTATTAGTTATTAAATACAAATCACAACATCATGTTAGCTCGCTGGCAGCCTTTTCAACCAACATCAGCATGTCAAAAGGTAAGCAATAAGAATGACAACGTACCTGGGCGATGCGGACGACGAAGAGACAGCTGGCGTCCTTGTGGTAATAAGAGGCAAGGTGACGCAACATTTGGGCGACACGGGCGTTGTTGGTTCCAGCACCAACCATACCCATGGCAAAGATTGAGTTCAGAGCGACCTCAATATCGGTATCGTGCGAGTACTTGCCAAGGGTATCCAGGACAGAGAGTACAGGGTTGGACGCGCAGAGGAGACCAATGGCAAGAGGAACAGCCTTGCGGATCACTGGCTCTCCATAGTGCATCAAGTGCGTGAACGACCTCAATGCCATCTCTGCTCCAATATCCTCTCCAAGAGCAATCAAGGCAATACCAATGACAGCAAAAGCCTGGAACTCGTCATCAGCGCCGCTCTCGCTGTCAATGTGGTCGTTGCAGTAGTGGAGCATACGCTGAATGTGAAGAACGTCACCAGAGCCGGCATATGCGCAAATCTCGACAATCACGCTCGTCTTCTTGGCAAGTGGGTGCTCAACAGCCTTCAAAGTCTCCAACGTTACATCGCACTGTCCGCGCGTGCCTATTTTTCATTAGAGACAATTACAAAAAGGTTAGAAATTGATGGACAGGCCAACAAAACATTATTTCCACTTGCTGTAAGCCAATACTGAGAGACATACCGAGGTGGAGAAGTCCGAGACCGAGACCCATGAAGCGGCCAAAGGTCTCGCCGAGCTGACCGTCAGCGCGCTCGAGCATGGTCTGAAGGATGGTGCTGGTAATCTCTCCATCACAGGTGCCGACAAAGATCTGTCCTAAAGCCAAGGCAGCAAACGAGGCTAACTCCATGGCGAGATCAGGATTACTGACAATGGGCAACAGCAACTCTGAAAGCTCCTCCCTTGCAGAGCCGGCATAGGCGAGCCCGAGACCCTGGATGGCAGCAACACGGTTGGCGACCGACTTGGAGTCCTCCAAGTGCTCCGAAAGGACAGCCAAGGCGGGGTCAGCCAAGTTGCGGACACCCGAGTTGACAATACCGACGGCAAGCAAAGCTCCTGCCCTGATGTTCTCATCCTCCGAGTAGATGTACTTGTCGATCTGGTTGAGACCCATGTCGACATCCCAGAGCAAGAGCATGCCCAAGGAGGCAGAGGCACTCATCATACCGTGATCCTTGTTCTTGAAAATCCAACCACCATCGTCCTCCTCGGGAAGCATCAACTTGTCAACTCCAAATCCGGCATTGACGAAAGCGTTGACGAATGTAGAAGCCAAGTTCTGGCGAGCAGAATCAACCTGTGCGGCACCAGCTGAGCCTAAAGATGGTAGAGAAAATGGTTGACAATGTTAGTCAATACAACCAGACATGGAAAAAATGTTTCTGTGTCGTGATAAAATCAGCCAGAGACTTACGCTTGTGCTCGAGGTGAGATTTGTAAATGTCCTCAGGGGTCTTGGGCTCCATGAGATCAAGTTCACGGGCGAGGTTGATGAAGTGAGTGGTCAAGTGGGTGTTGTTGATGCAGTTCTGAAGGTCCTCATCCTCTGTCTCGACAAAGATCTGCTGCCTAGCAAGCATAAAGGCGAGCTGCTTCTTCAGGAGACTAAAGTGTTACGAGGTGAAATCAAAGATATGAAATATTAGTCGCAGCGCACGGTGGCAATTACCAAGCAAATGAAGCTACTTCCAAGAGACACCTACGGATCCTCGCAGCTGTCGAAGAGACTCTGGATAAGGGTCTTGTCAGACATGCGGATAGCAATCAACAGTGCCTCAGCGTATTTGCCGTGCTTCAAGTAAATGTCGTATGTTGTGCGTAAGCAGATGGCATCATCTGGGGACTCCAAGTAGTTCACACAGCTACATAGTTGGACGTAAAAGAAAGAACATGCCGTTAGCGTCCATCGTCTTATGCACATTGAACGTCTTCTATGACAATGAACTATCCCAGTATTTGTCCAAATGAAAGTACCCTGCGATGTAGAGGCAGACGCGCTTGTACGAGTTCTTGTCCACAAAGCCCACCAACTTGGGGACAATGTCCAACTGCAACAACATGTCAACAGCATCTGCCTCGGCGTTGTGAGCCAAGAAAAATGGTGCAACCTCCAATGCAAGCTCGATAAGGTCCTCTGTCTCAGCATCCTTCTCCTGACGTCTGTTGTACTCCAGTCCAATCTCAGTCGACAAATGTCTATTGTTTCAAGCCAAAACGAAAACTTGGTCAGAAAGCTGCTTCGAGCACTTAATGTAGACTTAGCGACGATAACTGATCGTAGAAAAAGAAAGGATATCTGTACCTGACGTATTCGTGACCCCATGATCCGATGGCGTTCTTTGAGCCCACCATGCGGTACTTGAGAGTATCCAGTTTATCGTCGTCATAGGTCATGGCCAAGATCGAGAGAATATCAGCCAAGAAATGCTAGAAAAAGTAATCCAAATCAGAGGTGTCATTGTCAGCAACAATGCCGCACGTCCAGAATCGTTCAATTGAATGCGAAGCTAATAGAGCCCGACAACAACTCACCTTGTCTGCGTTGTCGGGCCACGAGTCGTGGATGGTGACCATGTCGGGGTAGAGGGGGCGCAAGTACTTCAATGGCTTAGGGACAGAGGTCATGGAGCTGGTCGAGGTCAAGATCAGGGTCCGGAGGGTCTCCAGCGTAGGGTTGTAAAGCTTGGTATCGGACTCCTGCAAGTTAGTGAAAAAAGTAAGGAAAGGGGCGCGTAAAAGACGCGTCAGCTCGGGATGTTCTTTTCAAACCACAATTACAAGGCGTAGTGCAGATCAGGTTCTTGGCTTCGTTACCTTCAGTCTCTCAATCAGCATCTCGAGCTGGGTCTTGAGCTCCTGATCCTCCTCAGACTAGATATAATACGAAGACGAGAAGTGTTAGCGGATCAGATACCCTTGCAACTAGTAAAGCATGGTACGCAAAAGTAAAAAAAAAAGTAAGAAGTGTGCCGTACTAACTCCTCCTTGATAGGAGCATCCTTGAGTTCTTTTGGCGTCTTCTTGAGAGGTTTGTCCTCCTCCATGGGGGAGTTATCTGCGGCAGGCACTCGAATGGCGACCTCTTTCTTTTCAACCATGGCGACTGGCTTCTACTTGTTTCTTGTGAGTGTGTGTGTGAATGTGTTTTGTTGTCGAGAAATGCGAGTTGTTGTTGCTGCTTGTGTTCGTTGTTCTCGCTGTAGGGTTGCAGGTCGGTGTCTTGTCTTTCCTGCTGGGTTGGTTGTTGTTGGCTGAGTGATGTACGTAGTGGTTGAGAGAAAGAGCAAAATGAAGAGGCGTGCGCTTTTGGGCAAAAGAAACGTAAAGTGAGGACGAATGCAAAGAACGAACGGAGAGAGGCGACTCGTCCTCCTTTCAGACGCTTGCGCCTTGTTCGCAAGTGCGAGGGTCGCGTCAGCTCTTTTTTCATTCGCAGTAAACGCGATTAATTTTCCTTCTATTCTGTCATTCCGACCGAACCTAAATGTGTTCGGCAACAGAGACCACAGAGACATCCTCCTCCACCTTCCCTCGACGAGCAAGCAAACCCGCCATGGCATCAACATCAGGACTAACAAGCGCAGCCAAGAAAACACTCAGCGCCGTCACTAGGATATTGTCTCCATCAGCACCTGTTCCCTTCATCCCTGCAAAGGCTTCCTTCCGACCCCAGCTGACTTCAACAAAAACCAAGGCAACAGCTTCACCTGCCAGTGTGACACAGGACCCATCCTCGATATCCGGCCTCAAGTTCTGTCTTCACATGGTCCTCTTTGCAGCCCCAGGAATCGTCCTTTCAAAGAAACTTGCCGACGGCGAACGCGTCGAGGATATGGTGGAAGAGGCCAAGACAACCTACAACAACCTCGTCAACAGCCTTTCATAACCCAACAGTCTTTCTTAACAAC
Organism: Linnemannia hyalina; assembly: GCA_019671135.1. Lineage (NCBI taxonomy): Eukaryota > Fungi > Mortierellomycota > Mortierellomycetes > Mortierellales > Mortierellaceae > Linnemannia > Linnemannia hyalina. The sequence continues at coordinate 1,545,086 of JAHRHY010000015.1, forward strand.
AGCATGGCTCGTCTTTCACTCTCTCCCAACGAAGTTGTCGAGATACTGCAAGGTCCCTTCTGCACACATCAGATTACCTGCATCCCTCAGCGACCTCATATACCCGAATCGGAAGCACCAGTCGACAATCTAGAATAAAAACTTTGTATCCCTGCATCATTTTATTCGTCTTCGTCGAAAAAAGGGGAGGTTGACTAGATAGTCGAAAAGGCGTAGACGGTCTTGGATTGGTACTTGTCACCAGATCGGATGATGACCTGGTCGCGCCAAGCTGGGTGGTTAATGGCGTCAGGAAATCGGGATGCCTCGAGGCAGAACGCAGAGTGCACCACATACCCGCCCTTTGCTTTTCCAACATGCTGAAATCCTCCGTCCGATCCCAGATCCAAAAAGACCTTTGCAGTGTCGATCAGGCCAGGCTCTAGGTGCACAAAGTTGGCAGTGTAAAACTGAAACCCTGGGTCGGTGGTTGACATTTCCAACTGGATGCCAGATTCGGGCGCATGGACTGTGGCCAGGACCAGAGGCGTCGTGCGGTTAATATCCTTGCCGAGGTGGTACTCCTCGGGTCGCTCAATGGCTTGCTGGGCAGGGTAGAAATGATCGTACCCGGCGCCGCCTGGGGCAGCAAGGAGATCTTGGCCGATGGTCTTGGCATTGCGAAAGTCCATGCTAGAGTCCTGGTCCAGGGGCACAACAGTTCCAGTCGGGGCAGAAGTCTCGTCGAGTTCAAGAAAGCTGGCAATATGAGTCGTCCGGAAAACGTGATCCTTGACTTGGCTGGGGTTGCCTGTGGAGATGGGCGCTGGTACCCCGTGGAGGTTGAAATACGCATGGTTCGTCAACGAGACAATCGACACCTGACGGTTGTCGCCAGCGTCGTCTTCCAGGAACGCCTCATACGAGACTTCGAGAGCATGGTTGTAAAGACGGTAGGAGCAGAGCACACGGAGACGTCCAGGAAAGCCTTGGTCCATGTGGTTCGAGAGCACGCTTAATTGGAGACTGGTACCAGGGGTTTCGACATTGCCGAGGTCAGGAGTGAGGGTGACGTCCCAGATCCTGAACGCGAAGCCGTCAATGCCTCCATGAAGTGAGTTTGGTCCGTTGTTGGCATCCAGTCGATAGACCGTCTCTGGGTCATCTGGCAATGCGAACTGTGCTTTAGCGATTCTACAACACATACAGCATGAATACAAGAGAATAGCATAGCGTGAGAATATCGTTCAGTAGATCCAGTTGCCCTGCAATAAATCAATGAAGAAGGGTCTCACCTGTTGGCTGTTCTGCCGACGCTGGCGCCAAAGTAAGGATCGTATTCGGTGCGGTATGCAGTCATGTCATCGAATCCCAAGACAACGTCTCTAGAGTGGTTCTTGCTATCGGGCACCCAGAGATGGGTCAGAGTGGCGCCGAGGTTGGTGATCTGACATGCCATCCCTGGCGAAGACTTGTCGGTGAGGATGAAGGAGCGAATTGGGGTGTTGACTGGTAGCAGGCCTTGTCCTTCCTTGCTGAGGACCTGGGGGAGTTCGGTGATAGTCATCTTTGTTTTGAGGGGATCTGTGTAGGTGTAGGAGGTAAAGGAGGAGTAGTGAAGGTAAGAAAGAGGAGGCGGAAAAAGGTAGAGAAAACAAGTTATGTGGGTGTTGGATTGTTCTTATCGAGATAGGGCGTGGGATTTGTTGTGTTGCATTGATCGAATATGAGGTTTTCTTTTCATGCAACTCTGCTCTGGTGCTGCTCGCTCCCCTTTCTAATCTTTTGGTGGCGTTTGAAAAGCCTTGTAGCATAAGCGATCAAATTATTTCCTGTCCCTGCTTTAACAATCGCTGTGATTTCATTTGTGTGCTCTGCGGCAATCGAACAAGTGGCGTACCTTCTCTCTCTCTCTCTCCTCCCCTTTTCCACCTGTTTCTCCACTCGACCAAACACACTCCGACATTCCAAGAACAGCATCGCCTGCAGCCAACGTCAAGCTAGCCCACAACAAATCACAACAACACCAACACACACACACACGACAACACACACAACCACACGACAGCACCCACAAACACAAACAACAACAACGACCATCTACCAGCAACCGAAAACTGGAATCGCAACTGTCGCCACCATGCCTCACGACGTCCTCGAGATGGACGGCTACGAGTCCCTCGAGTCCATCGGCTCAGGATCGTTTGGACTGATTCGCAAAGTCAGAAGAAGGGCCGACGGCAAGGTACTGACTTATACAATCACAACTCTAAATAGACAAACCATAAACAACAAACAGGGCGGCTCTTCAACTAACCAACTCGCGCCTTGAAAACTCATATCTATCATAGATCTTGGCAAGGAAGGAAATCGACTATCGTAAAATGACGACCAAGGAAAAGGAACAACTGGTAGCTGAAGTCAACATCCTCAAGGATCTCAAACACCCCAACATTGTCCAGTTTCTGGAACGAGTCATCGACCGGGAACATTGCTTCATCTACATCCTCATGGAGTACTGCGAGGGCGGCGATCTTGCCGCGGTTATCAAGCGCCACAGAGAGAGTTCGTACGTTCAGCATTGCATGTGTCTATCTGAACAAGGCAAACTGAGGACAAGGACAAGCACTAACCATGCTGTTGTCCCTTTTCTGAATATTTAGGACGCCTATACCCGAAGAGTTTGTCTGGAATATTATGGTCCAGCTGATTATGGCCTTGCATGAGTGCCACCATGGAACAACGACAAACGAGGAGACTCACCAGGTCACCCCGCGACCTATCCTTCACAGAGACTTGAAACCGGATAATGGTACCGCAGCAGTTCTGTTACTTTTCGAGGATGAATACTCAGGAACTATGCTTTCGCGAGACTCGGTCCCAACTAACAATCAACACCATCATCTCGACGCGTTTTGTACTATAGTGTTTCTGGATGGCAAGCACAATGTTAAACTAGGCGACTTTGGACTCTCACGATCTCTCACTAACCCACAGAAGGCCTTTGCGCAAACCTACGTCGGGGTAAGGAAACACTATCTTTGTCTTACTACTTGTTAACCATCAATACGCGACGACGATTAGAACCTTCCTGTTGACATGGTCTTACATCTTTCCTGTACCTTATAGACCCCATTCTACATGTCGCCAGTAAGTCAGGATTCGATGCACGGATAATTTCGTCCGCAGGCTAACATCGAGTGTTATCAACAAGGGAATTTGATCTTTGATATTAACGATGGTGGTCGTCACTCATTTTCCGATGTGTGCCATTAGGAACTGATCGGCGAGTTCACATATGATGCCAAGTCTGACATTTGGTCCCTGGGCTGTGTCATATACGAGTTGTGCGCTCTGCAGTAAGTCTTTTTATTGTAGTTTGCTTAGTTTGTGTATGGTACATAATCCGTGGATACTCACTCAACCTTGGTTTCTTTTTTACAGGCCACCCTTCTTGGCTGATACTCAGGCACAACTTTCCGCAAGGATCAAAGAAGGCAGGGTTCAATCACTACCAGGAAACTACACACAGGAACTGAACCAGATCGTGAAGTGGATGCTTCAAGTCAACGTAAGTCTACAAAGTCAGCCTAAATATCTGTGTCCAGGAATGAAGGGATGTTTAGTGTGGGAAAAGGACTAACGGTGGTACTGCGTTGTTATATCAATTAATAGTCACGGAAGCGACCTACAACAAAGGAGCTGCTCAACGACTCTCAGATCAAAAAAGTCCAGAGAGGTTTGGAACTGACGCGCAGGTAAGAGACATTGCAAGCTCAAGCCATTGTATTGATATACTCCCTGTCAGCCGGTCGTTTTTTAACATGGCAGTACTTATCATGCATTATAGGACTGAGGATTTGCAAGTGAGGGCACAATTGCAAGCAACGAGAGAGGCTGACATTGCTGAGAAGGAAGCACAGTTATCGCGGGTGGAACGGGATATGCGGGCTAAGGATCAGACTCAACGAGAGCGAGAGACGGCTCAAAACGCGAGGGAAGAGACATTACGGAACGCAGAGGAGGTATTACGAAGCAGGGAAGCGTACCTTTTTAGCTGGGAGCAGAAATTAATCAAGGAGCAGCAGCTTCTGGAGGAGAAATACCGAACACTACAGGAGCAGGAGAAGGCACTTGTTCTTGCTTCACGGAAAAGTCTCTCGAGTGGCTCGTTTTCGACCGAGGCGATGATGATTGACAGCAAGAGCACCTTCGACCTACACTCCGCCGCGACGACTTCTTCCAACTCGACTGCTATGGACACCAACGGCACGAACGGCATTGTGAACAAGTATACACGGTCGACAGGGCACACATCCAAGCCCACATTATTCGCTACGAACCACAAGACTACCGTACCCACATCCAATTCGTATCCGGCTTCCGCGCTTTCGGCATCAGTAAACTCAGCCCCCAAAGGAACAATGGAGAACACAACGCTGGCAGGCGAGGTGGGTGGTACGACACGAGCAGCGCCACGACGCAAAACGGGACTCAACGTCGGTCGCCATTCTCTACAAACCACGAACGCCTCTCGCACAAGGACCTCGAGTGGACTCAATGGTACTGGGACGACATCACACACAGGCAGCGTCGACACACAGGAAAAGGGCGGTTTGTTCTCTGGTGGACAGACTTCAAACAACCCGGTCATCACGCAACCAAGACCCAGCTCCGTCTTTGCGTCCTTGTCTTCTATTGACAACACGTCGAATCCATCGAAGCAGTATCAGGGTCAATCATATACCTTCCACCACGGCGTTGCAGGCAAGGAGTCGAGGCTTTCGGGACGGCCCAGTCTTGCGGGAAACACAGGATCGGATGCGCCAAGGTTACGAGCCAAAGCCAAGTCTACTTCCACATTAATCGCAACGTTGTCGTCGACCACATTATCGGGAGCAGGAGCAGCAACATCAGCCGCACCACCGACATCATCTGGCAACACCGCAGGCAATCACACAAACAACCCTTTCTTTGTTTCAGACACTGGAAAATCTACAACCATCACCACCCTTCCTACCGCGACGACGACGACCACCGCCAGCTCGGCCGCGGACCAATCTCAATCTAATATTACCTTTGGCAACAACTCCAACGCGACATTCTACTTTACACCGTCCGTCACTCTTTCGTCCATCCGCATGCCTCCACACGACTTGAATTCAGAGTTGTCGGATGTGCAAATGGGCGAGTCTGCTGCGGAGCCACCAACGACAGCATCTTCATCGTCCACGACAACGACAAGACTTTCGTCAGGCACACCGTCAACTGTCAATGGGCATTTGAGAACTGGTACCTCGCAGACCAATGGAGTTTCTTCTGTCTCTTCCTCGTCAGCAGCATCAGGAGCAACGGTGGTTACTGCAAGTTCTGCAGCCTCGTCGTCATCGGCGGTCATGTCAGCACCACAACAGGCGTTCACGTCGCGGCGATCGAATACCTCGGGCATCGCCGCGTCCATGGGCCTCATCCGATTCCAACAGCAGCAATCTGGAGGTTCTCCAGCAGTGACGAATGGCGCTACGACGGTGACGATATCAACACCGGCAATCGGCACATCTACATCACAAGCGACGGCGTCTACATCCTCTGCTGCTACTGACTCGGCGGCTGGAGGAGCGCTTGATACCAACAACTTGACCACGACGCCGGTCAAGTTCCATATTGGTAGTGGCAGAGGTGGGGGAGGTGGCGGTAGTGGCAATGGTGAAAGACCTCATACTTTGGGATCTGACAGGTTCTCGCGGGATAGGACGCCACCGCCCAATAACATTAATCGCTATCATAATCATCATCACCAATCCCAACATCATCAACAACTCCAGCAGCAGCAGCAGCAGAAACAACAGCAGCAGCAGCAGCAGGGAGGAGGTTTTTACCGGGACGATGACAATGACTTGCGGATGGAGTGGGATGGCGACATCCCGAGCCCGTTTATTAAGAAGACGTATAACCGGCCATTGGGCGGTGCCAGTGGTGGTGGTGGTGGTGGTGGTGTAATATCGTCTTCAGCTCCACGTAATCTTTAATACAACCCTTGTTTTTTCAAGCCCGTCTCTGTCTGCTCGTTTGTTAATGATTAAAAAAACAGCTTTCGAAAGATTATTTCAATATTTTTTATTGAGTGCTTCTGTGGGGAAAGATTGTGAACACTTCACTACTGAGTCTTTACCATCAAAATGTTTAATGAAAGAAATGAATGAAGAGGGGAGAGGAGAGTGAGTGAGTGAGTGGGGGGTATGAAACATGAAGAGATAAATATAATGGGGAAAGTGTCGAAAGAATCGCGTCTAGAGAGACGAGTACTCCTTCGAATAAAAAAGAAATGAGTAATGGAATGATAATATTAAAAAAAAATGACTTCGATAGTAATGAGATGGTGAAGAAGAGTGGAAAAAAAATGTTGACCTCGAAGAAGAAAGTTGTGGCGACTATATATAAGGGGGCGGATCACCAGGGGACAAGAGACGTGATAGAACGTGTCATTCAGCCTCTCGCGCCGGAACGTGCGTTTTAGCAGTGCTTCCGAAAAACCACCAAACATCTTCGCTTCCTTGTCTCCCAACCTTCGACCTCTCTCACTTCCCGAGTATGTGCTGGCGGTGCTCCGAAGGGGTGGGCAATGATAGCTCTGGCTGGTGTTGCTGACTGAAGAAGGCGCGATGGTCGATATCCAAGGGAGGTTTGGGGCTATAATAAGCGACCGGTGATACTTCCAGTCTGAAGAGGATGAAACCGCGAGTCCTTATCACCCTCACGATCATCCACAACCGACATCAGCTTGTGGCTGCTACCACCATCAAGTCCGGCAACACCGCCATAGTCACCAAAGGGTGTCTCGGGAACTGCAGAGACAGATGAGGATGTGGACTTTGATGAAGGACCAGCCTCGATCCCGTCCATCCTTGTTGTTGTCGTCGTTGCTGTTGAGGATGAAGATCCGGCGGGGGTACTGGTGGTTGTGGTAAGTTCTGAAGAGGGGGATGCAGAAGACCAGCTGCTGCCGTAATGTGACATTGAGCCGCTGGCGCCGGTGGCAGGTGGGGCTTCTAGGAGGGATCCTTGGTGCTGTTGAAGTTGATGTTGTTGGTGATGGTGGTGATGGTGGTGGTGGTAACCCGTGGAAGACGAGTACTCCATCAGGGTAGGGCCTTGCAGGTCTGACCCATCGACAGTGACGCTGGCCTTGGGGCCCGAAATCCCGTCCCAGGCATTCATCCTGTTCGAAATCCCCTGGATGGTCTCAGATGTAGGAGACAACAATAGGCGGAACGAAGACGAGGTTTGATGCATGGGGATGGGCGACGTGGGGACCGACGAAACCAAGGAGGGTGGCAAGGCCGGCGAATGGGGTTCAGACTTGGCCAAGTATGACGCTACAGCTCCCGCGGCTCCAGAGTCAATTGCCCAACCGCCAGACGAATGTGCACCTGACAGGGCTTGTCCCACTGAAGAGGTATTGTTGGTGGGTGTGGAGGCGCCGTAGTAGCCAGGCGCCCCTTGGGTCGTCCTGTTGATGATGGGCAGAGAATCCAATCCGGGCGTCATGAATCCTCCCATCGGCATCCCATAGAATGGCCGAACATTCGAATGCCCTCCATCACCACCGTTGAGAGCCAACTCCAATGTCTGCTGTTGTTGTTGCTGTTGAAAATCCATGGATCCTTGAGGCTGTGAAGGGATATGCTGGTTCGGGAACTGTTGTTGGACCAAGTTCAAGTACTGTCCTCCAGTCATCGACATCTGCCCTTGGAGCGCCGAAAGCGGTGTCGAGACAGCGACGAGTCCCAGCCCCAAGTTGGTATCCAGTGGTGGTTGTTGGTTAGGAGAATCTGGTGTGGAGTACGAAGAAGGAGATGTCGAGGGGTCGAATCCTAGCGCTCCGGCGTGGAGGTCAAAGTGCGGGAATGACCCATTGGGGTCTTGTTGCAAAGAGTGCGTGGTATGTGGTTGGTGCGATTGTTGTGGAGGCTGGTGATGGTGCGACGATGGTTGGAAGAGTCCCTGTGGGTACTGTGTCTGGCCCTGTGGTGGACGGTCCTGATGAAGGAAGGCTCCCACGCCGCAGTATCCACGTCCGGACTGATCCGCAGAAGAGACTGTTACGCCAGCGGAAGAATGAGGTCGACCGTGCGAAGATCCATCCAGAACCATGGTGGGGTCAAATCCATCTATGGAGACCTGAGGAGATACATAACCCGGATAATACGACTGATCGTACCCGGGTTCGAATCCTCCTCCTCCATTGCCAGATCCACCTTTTTGATGCCCACTACCAAGGTTCTGCTGTCCGGCCAGGAGAACGTTAGGATCTCCCATGGCACTCGAGACCTCGATACTGGAGGGGTTCAACCCGAAAATCTCCAAAAAGGTGGTTGTAGAGATCTGTGGTGGGTCCATGGTCTCTTCTCGACCCTCCGAGACATCATCCTCAGACACGACGAGTCCTCCCTTCGAGTTGAGTCGACGTCTTTGTGCTCGCTTCTTGCTGCTGTTATTGTTGTTGCTGTTACTCGGCTGCCCATCCTCAGATTCATCCGCCTCATAAATCGGCAGGGAGAGTTCCTCCATCATCGAGAACCCGAACGGATGTTGGTGGTGATCCATCATCTCCTCCTCGTCGTCTTCATCAAACTCAAGCTCCGACGTGGGCGGTGAGTAAGGGTGCAAGATCTCCAGCCAGGTCTCAGATCCGTTCTTGGTCTCGACATGGTCCTGGACACGAATGTTGTAATATCGAATCCAGACTCGCTCGTCCATATACGCCAACTTCAACTCCAAGTGGTCACGTCCTGTTCCTGCAGCCGCTGCAAACCGGTCCTGCTCAGACCCCTCGTTTTCCGACAAAGAATCCAGCTCTGGCGCAACTCGAGGGAGTCGATAATAATGCTCACCCATTCGATGTCGCATCATCTGCTTCATGCTCTTCACAAGGCGATCGCGAGCAGTGCCCCGGACAATCAACTCTTGCGTCAACAGTTCCGGTCGGTAATCATCCGACATCGTAAACTTGTCCAAATCTGCTACCGTTTTCCTGAACGCCCTCGTGCGCCTGTACTGGGACTTGGCTTGGGCAGAACTGACATGGCTCGCAGCTCCCGAGGCGAGAGGTGTGCCTAGACTGGCGTTCTTGGCCGTGAGACTGACATTGAGGGCGTGGACACGCTCGGCTATATGTATAGCACAATCAGCCTCGTTATGGCATGCCAGCCACTCGGGGGTCGTGCGCAAGAGATGTTCAATCAAAAAGGTAATTGCTTCGGCGGCCTTGGTACAACTGTTGAGGAAGGGCGGGGCAGGTTTGAGGGGCCAGACGGTCCCGTCGTCGCTGACGGAGGATAAGTTGGTCACACTGCTAGTAGAATAAGATCTGGAGGTAGAGCTTGATCTCCTGGACCGAGGGCTCTTGATAGAACTTGTGCTTGAACGCGTTTTGGAGTTTCGAACGGGTGGCTGTGCGGCTTGATCGCGTTTGGATTGGCCATGTGTATCGGCCAGGATCAGGAAGGGGTGATGCAGCAGAATCAAGACCTCGTTGAAGATCAGTTGCAACATCGCTAATCAAGTTGAAAGGGGAATAGATACTTATCTTGTCAGTTTCAAAGATAACATTGTGATTGGCGAAGCAGCAATATGCACATTTGATCAGTGATTTGATCATTGACAAAATGGTTAGGGCATTTACCTCCGAGTCCATTACGTCTGACCGCGTGTGGGCAAGGTTCATCTTTGCGTGTAAGCGAGAAATCGAACCGGAGGTGCGATGGAAGGTCCATCTGCCATCTAGCCAACTCAACATCCAGAATCCTTCGAGCAGAATCAGCGCGCCACACCCACGCGGGTTGCGGGGCACCATTGGTAGAAGTAGGCGTCTTGGGCGAATAAGGCGGGTAAGGTGATTGGCCTGTTGGGTTGCTGTTGTTGTTGATCGGGAATCCGTATTGGGGTGCAGGCGACATACTCGCCATCGAGGGAATTGAAGGTGTCTGGTTCTCAGGAGCACGGTACAAGTTCGATCCCTCGCGGTATCCATCCTCCGAATTATGGGAAGTCTGTCCACACCGCCTGATCTTCTTGACAATCTTCCACAGCTTGGCCTGCTCCAGCAAGAACCCAATCCTGTTAGTCTCACCCTCAAACTCCAGCTCACCCATATCATCACCCAACTCCAGAGACGGCACCTTGGGCAGTCCAATAGAAATATAATCGTCCGAGAACCTTTCCGGGGAGCCAGAGTTCAAACTGTAGGAGGCATCGATGACATAACAGCACCAAAAGATGTTTCGGCGAAGTTGGGTCACGGACCGACACAGTGTCCAGGGCTCACAATCTCGGTGAAGGCCGAGAGCAAGGGCCATGGCGCAGGCTTGTTCGCGGTACAGGTTCTGAATCCCAGGGATCGTTGGGCATTTCATGAGTAGGAGCAATCCTTGAAGACTTGAGACCCTTGGTTGATGCAGAATATATGCCGTCAAAGCTATTATAGTGAACGATGAAAAAAGAAAACATCAGTAAAACGTAAGGTATAAAGCTCATCAGAAACTAAAGACAGATATACTTGAAGAAAAAAATTACCTTGGCTACGGTCAAAATACGTCTGAAAGTTGTGCTCAGGCAACTCTTGGATATTGTTGTTATTAAGAAGGTGATGCTTCTTCTTCCCCTTGATAGCATTCGACCGATATGCAGCTCCGAGAGCCATGATGGCATTCAGCAAGAAGATGGCGCTAACGCGGCCAGTGATGCGCTGGGGCAATGCACCGCTGTCGGTGACCAAAGGGTTGGCAGGGGGCTTCTCGATTCCAAGAGAGGGAGCGTCAGGACCAGGGATGGCGGCAGAAAGAGCGTTCATGATACTGGCTTTGGTGAGGATTGGAAAGTAGACGTAGAGTGGGCTCTGAATCATCCACTCAATCAGCTCCAGCATTAACTCGACCGGTGGCAGAGCCAAGAGAGAGTCCTTCACTTGGGGCTCAGGAACGAGCCAAGGGAGAGGAAAACGCATTTCTTCGCTCCATGACGACGCTTTGGTACCGGCGACGGGACCCAAGTACTCTGTACAGTCGTACACCGAGAGTTCAAACATGGTCTTGTTCAAAACCGACAGCGGGACGCGTGTAGGGAATGGTGTTAGTCGGGTTGCTGGGCATGTGAAATTTCCATCGTCTGTCAATGTCGCCTGAAGGGCCGTTTCAGCCTGTGGAGGTGTTGAGCCCTAAATGATGAACGACATTTCAATTGCATTGTTAGCCACGAGTACAAGAAACCAGCTGTGAGAAACAAGATGAAGAACTAAGTAGGAAAGTCATATACCTTTGAATACAAGTGAGCAGTAGGGGGCACTTGCTGAATACCCTTTGTAGCCTGCAAAAGTGGCAAAAGTTGCTTGATCCAAGACAAAGAGGCACGGTGTCCAAGCTTGTCAACAACCTAAGCACATAGTGGACATAGAAAATAATAGGTTAGCAATGACTGGTAGGAAAAATACATACATCTGTCAGGGGATGAGAATAGATGACATTGTATTACCTCTTCGGGGCTATAGTTGAGATCGGGATGAGTACCATGGGTAGACTCGTGCTGTATCTTGATCTGCTCAGAAAGCCAGCCGACCTCCTCCAAACGATTCTCTTCAATACCAACACGGTCAAAAAATTGTTCAATCCGACGCAAACGGTTCATCTGGAGAGACTGGACATCTCTGAGGCACGAGTCGAGGATTTCTGTCTCGGAGAAGTGTCTGTCCCGCTTGCCCGCGCTGGTCAAGATGCGAAGACCGGGGGTGCCAATGGCATCGACAGACACGGTTGAGAGGGGTACTCCGGCAGGGAGGGCTGTTCTCAGACAGGGAGCTTTGTATTTGACACATGAGGAGCAGACTGGCTCTAGTCTGTCACACTTGATCTATTTTCAGTCGCGAGTTCAAAATCAAAATCAAAACAAATACAATTGGGCGTGCATGCATGCATGAGTGAGTGAATGGACTGTATTGTGTCGTTTGTATTATATGCGCGGTGGCTGTTCCCTCGTCTGAGAGTGTTGCGTAGGCTAAAATGACGCGTCATTGTTCATGCACAGACAGTTAGACTGACAGACACACGGCGGATGATTGCTCAGCATTCTCGTGACTGTCAAACCGCTTTTTTTTCTCTTCCTTTTGACGCGTGTTCGCGCCTGACTGGTGAAAACAAAAAACGAATACAAAGTGTTGCAAAGGGAGGAAGAAATAGGAAAGGGTGCTCAAAGGAGAACAAGAAAAAAAATAACAAAAGGTCGCGTTTAACCATGCCTTGGTATGGCCAAAGGCGTATTAATAATATTCATACATGTCAGACCTTGTGCAACCATGCACCACCATCCTCTTAGATCCTGTACTCATTCCGAGAATGGTCCAGATCGTTCTTTTTGTTGTAATCCTGGCCTCAGAGAGAACGGGAGGCAGAGGAACTTTTTAGTGTCACTGTTGATCTTCCGTGTCGCTTCTTCCCACCACTGCACTACTCAAGGATCAAGGTTTTGAGCCTATGAGCATTGGCGTAAAAAAATGGTAAAAAAAGGAAAGCATGTGTGATGGTCGGGGGCGGAGGCAGGGGCATTGGGGGAGAGTGATAGAATGGGTAGGGAGGGAAAGAAGGAATGGGAGAGGCGAATGGGAGGACACAAAAGATCGAGAAGAGGGCTCTCGAGTTTGAATGATAGAAAATACAATAAGCAGCAAAGTGTCAAAGGGAAAAAAATGGAGTTGAAAAAAGGAGAAAAAGAGAAACGAAGGGGGAAACAGGATTTTTTGAAGTAGAATCCTCATTGGCTAATTTCCAGTGTTTTGGCTCGGGTAACTCTTCCCCCATTCCTCTCTTTGCTCCTTCTGACCACCTCTTTTTATTCCTTTTTTATTGTTGTTGCTGTTACTGCTTATCGATTGTTGTCGTCCATCATCTGTCCTTGTCGGTTGTTAGCCTGCATTCCTTGAACGCGAGACCGTAATTCAATCAATAATGAAGAGGAACAAAGACAGAAAACTGAGTTTTGCTTACCCTTCTCTGTCGACAACGATCACAGGGAGGCGTCGTCTTTTGTTTCTTGGCTCCTGAGAAAGTGTTATTATTGTTGGTGGCAACGCCGGGATCAATGGTGGCAGTGGAGGGTGGCGCAGTTTTCATGATGGGATCCTGATAAGATGCGGTGTTTGATGGGTGATTGACCTGGTGGAACTGAAATGGGTTTTGTGGTGGAATAGCCATTGGTTATGTTATAGTTGCAGGAGTAAGATTAAGAGAGTGTATGCGGTGGCTGTGGTGGTGGTGGTGAAAAGAGTGGAATGGAGTGGAATGGAGTGGTTGATGGATCGAAAAGGTTGATTGTATTGCGCCTGCTCTGAATAGAAGAGGTCCGGTTGAATAGATATCTGCCTGTTGAAAGCGATGGTTGCTAAGAGTCCTGGACTCTGAAGAGCCGGAAGGAAAGAGCATTGGAGAGAAGATGTGAGAAAAAGAAGGATGAGCAAGCAATTGCCCTTGGTTAGAGGAGGAAGCTGATGACAAAGATATAAAAACGTGCCGAACTAGCACTGAGCAGAAGAGAAAAAAGATAAAACAAAGTCGATTTCATTCGAAGCAACGTGGGAGAATGGGACAATAAAAGGCTTCTTTACCAAGAGATAACTGCTTTTCGAGTGTTCACCTTGTCAGTTAGAGATTGTGAATCTCTTCATGGCAGGAATGAGTAGAAAAGTAGGTCGAATGAGACAAGAGGCAAAGTAGGAGAATAACGAATACGTGAATAAACGTGATTGAGAGTTGAGTGAGAAATAAGATAATAAAATGGGTGCTGTGGTCGGTGCGTGGCAAACACGCCTGAGAGGGGAGTGTCCCGATGGACTCGATGGAATGGCGGTGAAATGAGAGTGACTGGAATGTCAATGAGAGTGAGAGAGTGAATGGGTTAGGGTAAGGTGGCGTGTGTGTGTGTGTTTGTTGTTGGTCAGAGAGAACACCGGAGCATTCGTTGGAGAATGAACTAAGGGAGACGGGAGAGGATATCAGTAGGGCAAAGAGCGAGATGTGGTGGGCAAGAGCAGGAGGAGCGGAGAAATAGGGAAATTGTGGTTCGAAGGGGACAAGCCAATGCGACTTTGTGGATGAATGGAGAGGAAGAGGAAGAAGGGAAGGAGAGAAGTGTCAAAGAAAGAAGAGAATAGAAGAAGAGAAGAAGAGAAGAAGAGAAGAAGAGAAAAAGAAAAGAGAAAAGAGAGCACAAACTAATAAAAGTAACAACGACGACCGAAGTACACAAGCAAGAAAATGATGAAGGTAACCAAAAGGAAAATAAAGAGACGAGGAGAGAAAAGAAGGGCGGCAATGGACCCTGTTGGATGGGGACGGGAGTTGAAGTATCCAATGGCAATCCAATGCACAATCCAATTGGGCACACGCTCTCACTCTCTTAGCTACAATGATACTGTAATAAACAAAGGGTGTGCTCTTTGGCCCCGAGAGTCGAAAAAAGGAGAAAAAGGAAAAAAGAGAACGAAATAGATTCTCCTTTCTCCCTTTCTCTCTTGTTGATGCGATTGATAGGCAAAAAAATAACAATGCGAACCCAACTCGCCCTGCTGCAAGTAAACAAAATAAACAACAGAAATGAATGTTGAGCAATAATGGGGGACAGGGAAGGCAAGGGAACGGAAGGGAAGGGATGAGAGCAACTCACGAACACGGCCGTGGAGATTAAGAAAGAAAAAAAAGTGGATAATAATAATATGTAGGACGATTGATTTGTAGTTCGTTGTTGTTGTTTTTGCTTGTTGTCGTTCGTTGTTTGGTGGATGTTGTTGATATTGTAGTCGCGAGGAGAATTGCTGATGTGCTTGGTTGTAGCGTGGTTTAGCCTGGTCGTGCAAAAGAAAAACGAAAATACGAGGGAATCCTTTGATACTCTCGACAGGGTGGGTGGTGCAGACGTACTGGTGCATTATTCTCCATCAACAAAAACACATGGAATATATAGACGTTCACAGCAAAACTGCCTTCACTGCTCTACTGCTCCTACAAAGTAGCAGTAAGCACACCCCTCTGTAGGTTTGGCTGTTGGATGTTGTTATGTAACGTTAATTCTTGTTACAAAGCCAAAAAGGAAGAAGAATAAAGTCGACGTAAAAGCAGTAGCGGCCACTGCTCATCATTGCTTGGCATTTCCAACTTCTTCCTCGGACAAACAAAAACGGGAGAGAGGAATGAAGGAGCAACAGCATTACAAGTAACAGCCCTCTTTTTTTTTCTGATCTCTGAAAAGGGGCTGTTCTGTTTAAAACGAAGGATGCATCCATTCAAATGCCAGGGCTTTTTTAACACACACATTCACAATTGGTTATTTTACATGTCTCACGTTCGACATTTGGCCGAAGAAATCGGATCAAATGCTACCTCTTGACAACACAGGCACCATCTCTCATAGCATTGAAGGGGCGACCCGAAAGTCGAGAGCAATAGAGAGAAAGGAAGGGGGAAAGTTGACACCCAACAACATGACAGACAAAGTATACTCGTTCCATCTTGCTTTCTAAACCTTGACTATCCCTTTGCGCGCGTGTGTGTGTGTGTGTGTGCTCTTCAAGCAGCAACGTTTTTTGTTGGTCTTCTTCAATGAGGGTACCTGTTGTTTGTTGCTCACTCAATTAACTCCTCCTCTCTTCTTGTATTTTATGCTTACGCTCTGGCTGCCCCTCCCTGGCTGAACCGCAACAAGGCGAAAAAGAAGGACAGAAAATCTTAACGTCGAATAGAATCAAAACGAAAGTAACAACAACCCAGCAATTGAATGATCAACTGCCGAAACCCAAAAAAAAAAAAAAAAAAAAAGGTGCTCTCACTCTATCTGACTCTGACTGTTCCTTCCTTCTTACTCCCTGAAAACTAAAAAATAAAATACACTTTGCACATCAACCACCGCACTAAGAAGTATAAAAATAACATAGTACATTCAATTCCATTCAATGGTCGCTCTACCTCATACTCTATTATGTTTTTTATTTAGCCAATGTAAATTGAAAAAGTGATCATCCGTTGACCCTCTGTAAACTCAAAATCAAACAAGCATTTTCCTTCCATCCGTCATTTCATCACTTCTCGCGTTTCAATCACATAACACTTTTTAGTCTCCTGAAAATGAAAACGTCCAACCGTCCATCTCTCACCCACCATACATCCAATATGCACTCACTCGTAAATCACACACACTGTCTTCGCACTTTGTCAAATCGATTTGTATTTGTCAGAGAGTTCGTCAACCGACCCTGTCCCTCATTACAACAATCGAAAGAGTTGCGCAGCTCTTCTTTTTTTTCTTTTTTTTCTTTTTTTTGGTCCCCATTTCGTGGCTATTGCCTTGCATCGCAATTTGTTGTTTCGATCTTTGCTTGGCTGTCGACAATGATGGTTTAGCTTCAATTCTCTTATTTCCTTTTTCTACTCACTCCAGCCTCTTGGCAACTTGATAACATTTTGCAGGTTCTCTGCAATTATTCCGTCACCAAAAAAAAAGAAAAGAAACTCTGTTTCCCCAATCCCCTGTATTCTTAAAGTTGAAAGATGACAAAGCAAAGCAAATGAACAAGAAAAGAAACCATGAAAAATGTATAGAGAGGAAGAACAGTAACCAAAAAAAAACGGCATGTACGCAAGAACGAAGTCTGTACGCATGAGAATGCATAGCGCAGAAGGAAATTAAGAGATGAAGAAAGAGATAAAGAAAGGAAAGGAAAGGAAAGGGGCGCAATGGAAGGAGGGAAGGGTGCAAAAGTGGCGAAGTAGGGAAAGGAGGGGCTGAAAGTGTTCTCCGTAACAAGGGTTCAGAGGGGAAAAAAGTGTGTGTTAGGAATGGATTGTTTTAGAGGGTAGAAACTCACCTTTTTTAGGGTCGTCAATGCAAAAGGAGAGAGCGGGCTCGGTTTGATTTTCTTGTTTGTTGGTTTGGAGGGCAAATAAAGGTTAATCAGAAGAAAGAGAGCAGTGCAAGGAAGACGAGGAAGCGAAGGAGAAAGATGACGATGGATAAGAGAGAAAGTGAGAGCGAAGGTGATGGAGGGAGGGGAGGGGAGAGAGAACTTTGTTGTTGAGGAAGGAAGGGTGTTTGTGCGATGAAGGTATGGATCAAAAGAAGAATGAACACTTCAAGCGTGTGTGTGTGATTCTTTGTGCTATTTACAATAGACAAGTGGTGTCAATTGGAGACAAGGAAGAAAAGAAGAAGGAAAAGAAAAGGGGAAATAATGAATTTGATGTGAGGTATTTATTTGTCTCTCTGACCAGGACCATATTGGTACACAAATTTAATGTCAATGCAAGGTTGACGACAGAGTGGACAACAATTGAAAAAGAGAAATAATAATAATGTCATGTAGATTGTAAGAGCCAAGGACGATCGAAGACAAAACAGAGGCAAAAAGAGAAAGGAGAAAGATGAAGGCAAAAAGGAAGCGCAGCGATAGGCTGCTTCTGCCTCCACTCAAGCAAGAATTGCTATCCTTTTCAGGAGTGACTCGTCCGGAATATTTCCTGTGTGTTGGCTAGTATGTTATTTCTTTGTTGACAAAAGACAGCTTGTTTGTTTGTTTATGCATGCAAGAAAAACGGAGCCAATGCATGTTCCACCGAATTGTCGACTCTGGCTCTGCTGCGGCCTGACAGGAGCAGACCGATTAATAAACCCTAAATTGCCACGTCCAACCATCCATCGATCGACATGTTTGTTCACACTTTTCACTGCCACTAGTTCGCGAACTGAGCTGATCCCTGTTTTCCTTTTTCTCTCCTTTTTTCTCCTACTCCGTTCGTGCTCTCCAGGGTGGCAACCACAAGAGCAGTCGAAAAAAGTCGAAATTATGTATGCGTCCCTGAGCGGAGCTCCCTTGCTCCATCCCGCACATGTTATACTTGCATTTTTCTTCGTATGCGTCAAACATTTGTCGGGTGGGTCGATGATGGCCACGACCACCAACCAGTTGCTGTCTCCATGGGTGGATTGGGTAGGCGGGGTATTTACAATCAACAACACAACAAACAACAATGCAAAATGTGAGCTCAACATTCGAGGAAAGAAATCTATTTTTTTCCCTCGGGATTTACCAAGCGCTAAGCACACAGCGTAAACGAATCGATCTCCTTGACCTTTTCTCACCATCTTACACTTGCTCCTATATCCATTTACGCGCACTACACACACACTATATCCTCTCCCTTCTCTAGAGCTCTCCCCTATTTTTCTCGGTAAACATACAAGTGACAAGAGTATCTGTTCAACAATCAACCACGGAAAACTATAATATTTTTCTTTTCTTGTGCATTCTTCACGCCGCTTTCATGTGTGGCCGTGTCCAAGTTTATTTTTTGCCACCGTCTTTTCTTTCCCTCACGCCGACAAGGAGGCGTTGCTCGTAAAAGGTCAGAGTCTTAGAGAGAAGAGCGCCCACACACCCGGGAATCCAATCACACGTACCATCCCTTTCTGCGGTGCGTTTTCTTGGCCCATGGCGTAAAAAGTTAAAAAAGCACAAAGGGTATTAAAGAGGTGGAGCCTAGCATAGCCATCCGCCGAAAACGCGCAGTTCCAAAACTACAAAGAAGCATCCCGCCGCCGCCGCCGCTTGTCGCATCCTCAGTTGCCACGTCTCGTTTTCTTCTTGCGTTTGATTTTTGAGTCGTTGTTCGTGTTTTGCCTCCGTACAATACTACTTCGTTTACATGTTTTATTATCGTTATTAGACTTTATGTTCGATCGTATTGCTCGAGATTGCTTATCAGCGGGTGTGAAGGAAAAAACGATGCAGAACGAGTTATCCACGTCTCTCTCTCTTCTTTCCTTGCGGCGTGAGGATCCGGTTTACATGGAGAAAAACGCGTTACTCTTTGTCAGCAGCGAAATGCCGCGTTCCAAAGCGACAGTAGCAATTGGTCCATTCTTTACTTGCATCTCATCAATGAGTTGTTTTTCTTGTTGCTTTTCTATGCCGTAAGTAATCGAACATAGAGGCAAGGTGAAATAGAGCGAGAGGGATAATAACGCGATCTCTAGGCAATTGTATCTTGTTCTTGTCCCGTCTATTATGTGCCCGCGGATATATGATATGTACACAACAGCGCGAGTAAAACATAGACAAAGTGCTTGAAGAGACCGTCCGTCGGCATGGGTCTAACAGAGCCATTTCCCCCCTCCCCCTCTTTCTCGTCCAATGGTCAAGGGCTGCTTTTTACATTTCCTGACGTATTAATAGCACTATTTTCCGCTTTGTGCTTCGTCCAACGAGAGGGTCATCAACATCAAGAAGAAGGAAAGGTGGCTGCAGAACGCATGACACAGCAGTTTAAAAAAAACTGATGAAAGGAATATAAAACGAGGCGTGGGACGATGATGCCGATGTATTTTTGGCCATCCACTAGGATTGATCCATCCCGGTCATGACAAACAACTTTACACACTTCGATACAACCCATCCCCTCCCCTCTTTTTTTTCTTTGAAGATGGTATCGGAGAATATTTTTTTTTTTTGCTAAACTTGTTACATGATGGAGTGGGAGGCAGAGAGAACTGAGGGAGGGACCCTTCTTTTATTTTTGGCTTTTTTGAGTTTCTTGTGTCAAGGTCAACAAGCCAAGAGTATGGGCGTAGATGTTTGAACAAAGCGAGCAAAATGATGTTACTGCGTGTTTGACACGGTGGTGAACGTGTCGTATTATTTTCTTTTCGTTTGATGTTGTTGTTGTTTGTTGACACGGATACGGTGCAGAGCTATTTTTGTTTCTTTGTTGTTGTTGTTCGCGTTCAGTCGTTTGTATCGTTGTTGTTTTTTATTTCGCGTGTGACCTGGACAGATTAAACAGTAAACGCACTCACGCAAACAAAGCGAGAGTCAACAGAGACACAGAAGAGGGATAGAGTGAAAAGAGAAGGGCGGAGATGAGGGAGAGAGAGTGGGGACCTCCTCGCTCGGTGGGAAATTATGAGTGGTCTGATAGGGTGATGGGAGGCGAGTTATCTGTAACATGGTCCAGGCTGACCTTTTTGTTACTTTGTTTGTTTGTTTGTTTGTTTATGATTTAGCGAACAAGAAGAACAGCAATATCACAAACAAAATAAACAAAAGGCGATAGACCTATATGGCCAGAGAGAGTATTTGACTTTCCAACTTTCTTTTTCTTGATCGATGTGATAGAGAGTTGTTTAGTTCTGCGGCTCAGGACGATATATCTTGTTTCTTGTTTTATGCTGCTGCTGCTGCTTATTTTAACTTCAGGAAAGTAAAAGGGCACGTGTAGGTTCACTTCTCAAACAACCTTCTTTTTGTCACTCACATTCAATCATAGTACTTTCTTCTCTATCCATCTATCTTTTACAGTTTTTACAGTTTTCATCAGCATTCACAGTAAAGAAGACAGTGCATTCTGTGCTGCAGGTTTTTTTTGGCAACGTATTTTTCCCTTTACTTCTATCTTGATTCCACAACAAACAACAATAGCCATCCACTCAGGCTCTGGGGTGAAGGAGAGACAACGACCAAGTGAAAGGGAAAAATGGGGGGAAAGAGATGTAATCAAGTAAGTAGCATTCCGTTTCGTACATCAAACAAGATATAAAAAAAAAGGCAAAAAAGGGGGAGAATGCCTCCGAGTTGAGTCCCGCGCGTATCACTCACTCAGGGTCAAAGTCAGGGTCAGGAACAGAACCTGAGAGTCCCCTCTCGTCATACAGGACCCACTTTTCTCAGTATCGAATCTGACACCAGTCAACACATGGAGATGAATAGGTGGAGTTCGAATGTGAAAAGAAAAGTGGTCCATTTCTTAATGAGGCAGTGCAAAAAAAATCTTTTCTTCTTGACGGGGTTTGATCTCATTTTCACTCCTAAAGAGGTAGAAATTGACACAAGGGACAGGACAGAAAGAAAAAGAAGAACGGGCGGCCCCAGGGGTCCCATTGTTGTACGTGTGTTTATTTTACGTTCACGACTTCAACACCTACGCTGCTCTTTCCTATCTCTCTCCATCTAATTACCTATAATTCTTTTCTTATTTTTCGACTCTTGCTTTTCAACCAAACCCCTATCATGGTGCTCATCTTCTCTAGACATGTCCACCCTTCATTATTTTTTGTCTGCTCGGAAACGCCAGGGACGTGGAGTGTGAGAAAAAATTATTTACGGCGAGAGATATATTGGTCTCGCGAACATGAACCCTCTTGCACAGGACGAACAGTATCGAGTTGGAAAATATAATACCTAAGGTGACCACTCTGATTCCGCTCGCTTCTGACGGATGTGGGCTAGGATAACCAGTGTTTGCGATGGGATGAAAGGTTGGGTCTGGTAATGCCCACTCCTCCTTTCGATTGAATGCATCCAGAGCAAAACGACAATGCAAGCGTAGAAGCGCTCCGTTGTGTCCTCCCCACCTCCTTCTCCTTGCAATTGATTGGTACCGCGATTGTTTTATCGATCGGTTCATGAAAAGCAAAAAGAGAAGAAAAAGTGCTCACCTGGCTGTAACGGTAGAGGACACGCGGACGAAAAGAGAAAAAGACGAGGCGAAGAAGGCGTAGATGCTTACTGTTTTTGAACGTGGACCCTCGAAAAAAGAAAGGGCGAAAACGTGAGAGCGAGAAAAAAGGTGTAGAAAGTGTAAAAATGAAGCATTTTCATCTGGGTCACCAACGATCCAACACGAAGAAGAATAGCCAAATTACAAGCCGAGGGAGGAAAAATAACCACTAGGATTAAGTTCATCATTCTCTTTGTCATTTTTTGCAGTGTTCACGTTCTGTCCGTACCTTTTTTTTCTTTATATTAGTCCTCATAGTCGCTTATGGGACTAGTTGACGCGATGATGGTGTTTGAATGTATCTTTTTGTTTATCTCCTATTGTTGTCCATTCTCTCTGTCTGTTTTCTCTTTTGTACGGGGTTTGATTTTCATCTTTCGGGTAGGGATCATAAGAAAGGATAAAAAAAAGACACCTGGGGAAAGAGATCCAGAGGAACAAAGGGGCAAAGAAAAAAAAGAGCGCGTTGTCTCAGTGCGTAAATCGCCTTTTAGTTCCTTTATGGTCTCCTAAAAAAAAACAGCTATGTCCAGCAGCAGTATCAGTAGGCTCTATATCCATAGACCCCCTCACTGCTTCGTTATTTCGTCCTTCACAGACAAATCCATGAAATGAAACCACTTGCAGAGGTGTGCGGATGTTTGTTTACCTAATAATCTAAGCCTGTTGGGTGAGTGGGTGTGGGAAATGAGAGAACTATATCGACTTGATATATTTCCTTGGTCGGAGAGATGGGTCCCACCGTACCAAACTCCCTCTTTCTTTTTTTCTTCTACTTTTTGGAATTACCGATCCTATCAAAGGACAACGAAGAGAGATAGCGAAAGAGAAGAAATGAGCGTGACAGAATAGTTGAGGTATATTACCATTGGCGTTGGCATGAAGTAATGAGCGGAAACGAAAATGAGAAAGATAATGAAGGATGCAAATAATATCGAACAAAGCATAAATGAACGACCATTGGAGAGCATTACATCGGCAAGAAAAACAAAGGTCAAAGCTGTCGACTCAATCCTGATCAAAAAGGATACCCAAACCAACAGCTCACTTTGTTTTTCTCTCTCTTCTCCTTTCTCTCCTCTCAGTCTAGTCCACTCAGTCTTCGGTTCCGTCCATCCAACAATAACAACAGCATTCTCGTTTTGATCCATAATACTTGATTGAATGGCCAGTATTTGGTTTTATTCTAGAATAGTGATTGAATGCATCTTAGCCTGGCACTGCCACATAAACCTTGTTTTTTAAGTTTTCCTTCTTCCTCCCCTTCCCAATCTCTCTTTTCAACCGCAACCAACCTTCTCAATTGGAAACGAATCATGCCCACTGACCAAGCATAGTAGACTAAAGAGAATGTCAACGAGTCGAACGACAGGCATAATACCAAAAGTCGGATCGTTGCCATTTCCGTCCAAGCGAGAAAAAACCAGGGATTACTGCTTTGCTTTGTCGCCTCTTGTGTTTCGTCTCTTGCATCCAATGCTTAATGCCGAGGATTACACAAGAGCCGACAGTTGGCATTGTTGTTTCGTTGTTTCTCCTTCCATTGGGAGCAGAAACAAGGTCCAACAATATCGCGCGGAGGGAGCAAAAAGGAGAGGAGTGTTCTGGGCATTGGCGGGGTCGGTTTTTCTCACAGAGGGTTTCGTTATTTTTTGTTTCTCGTTTGGGTAACGTGCCTACACCCTCATCCTGTGAACTTTTCCCCTGCGGTAAAAAACGAAATGAAGCACCGCAGCACAGTGAGTTCGTTGGACTAAAGTAAATACAGGAACTACAAGCGATCGACAGATGATCCTGTTTGTGAATGACCGTGAGTAACCAATTCCGTCTCTCACTCACTGTCAGCAATCCTGGAGGGAAAGGACTTTCTGGGATGCTTAAGGAGAACTTACAAGATGGCAAGGAGACAAGAGAGTGAGAGAGAATTAATGGAGGGATATGGGCGTCAACCAGGATTGAATGAGAAATGGTCAAATTGGTCAAACGAGCTCAACAACGACAGCTAAAAGTAAACAAGCCAAGAGATGGCTAATACAAAAAAAAAGAACGAGAGCAACTGAATAGCAAAATAAAACAAGTATTTGAACCCTGCGCGTGAGCTCTTCTTTGCACAGTCGAATATATTTCCGGTGGTGTCTTTTCTTCTTTGGCGTGAATCTCTGCTTCTCTCTTGGTCTTTTCGTTAGGAAAAGAATACTCGCCTTTTGGACCAACAACAATTATTTGTTTGTTTATTTGTTTTATTTTGTGTTGGTTGCTGTTGCTACTGCTCTTTCCCCTTTTTGCCTTCTGTTCCCACACCTGCGGCATACATTGTAAGCGACATATCGTGTGTGTGCGTGCGTGTGCGTGTGTGCGTGTGTGTGTTCGTGTGTGGTCATCGACCTTGTCAAAAAGTCTATCCAGTCATTCCATTCTTCTCGTTGCTATGACCAAACACAAAACCTTTGTTGGTTGGTTGGTTAGTGGTCTAGGTTGACACATGGCTAAACAGAGGCGAAGGAGATAATAAACGTTGACAGACCTACCACCCATCCATTAACTCCAGCCTTAAAAAAGCCCACGGAAGTATCAAGGAGCCTGTTTTTGCTGCTGTTTTTAGATACTTCTCGTAGTTGCCACCCTATTTTAATTAGGCGCATACAGTAGCGAATGTATATCTCGTTTGGTCGGGATCATAGGGATCCGATTTGGCTTTACCCTTAACCCATTCTCGCTTTGTTGCCTAAGAATACTCCACGACTTCTCCTCTTCATTACTCTTACTAACTCATTCTCTGTCATATCGATCATTGCCCATGTCCTTTATCGATTGAACTCCCTCTCCACCTTCCCCCCTGCTCTTTAGCTGTGACACACACACATCCTCCCACTTGCGCTGCTCATGCACGATGAAGGGATCTATTTTGAATGAACCATCCATCTATCTACACGGAGGGGGAAAAAGCGGCGTCTTTCTTCATTTTAACTCGGACATGATTTTGTGCCCAACCATATGACAAAAATAAACATAGACTCTCCAATTTGTTCTCCTGCATGTGCTCGATGTAACATACAAGAAAGAGGACCTTTCCTCTATTGTCTGATCTGCACAGGACAACAATCCAAGGAAGGAGAAGGAGGAAGGAGGGAAATAAAATGAGAAAAAAGGAATCGAACCTACCGGATCTTGATCCATTTTTTACATCTTTTTCTGTATTTCTGTCAGCAAATAAAAGGGCTAATAAATAATAAACGGAACGATTTGCCGAGTTCGCTGGCGACAGCAGCAACAAAAAAAATACCCGCGCAGCGGTTTAAGATGGAGGCAAAAGGTAATAGTTCAACCGTTTTGAGCGGACTCCTCGGCAACGAGCGATCCGTTCGTTCGCACATCAGCGTATGTACCTTTTTTTCCATGGGTACAAACATTCGGCCGGTGGAGCAAGAGACCAACGCGGAGTTCACTTAAGTCTACTACACAGGCTATGCGATTGCACTCAGTCCTTAAACAGTCACATGATTTCGCCGTGAAATAACAATAACGGCATCTGCGTTCCACCCATCCTTTCCCTCATCCTTCCACCATGGAGCCCATTCCCTCTAATACTACCCAGGTCACTGCCTCAGAAGTTCGCCCTGATGATCCTATTATAAACGACAAGCTTGCTCGTGGTCAAATAGAGCAACTGGCGATCAATGCCCTGAATGAATTTGTAAGTGATATTGTGCAATTGCCATCACTTGCGATTGTGGTTTATTTGCAGCATGCTAACCAACCTACCTTTGACTTGTAGGGCCAGGGTATCGCCAAAACGGAGTTTGCTAAGAAGGATGGAGAGGAGGACCAGAACGACATCAAGAAGGATGGAGAAGGAGAGGAGGAGGGCCTCAAGAAGGAGTATATTAAAACTGACAATGGCGTGGAGGTTAGTAGCATCTTTCACCCTCATGTCTTTGTTGACTGACGACCTTCCGCAAGACCTGGAGCGATCAGACGGCTCTTTTGAAGTATCTCGACAAGAACTACTTTGGCAGGTCGATGTTTAAGGCACACGAGTGGCAGGTCAAGGAGACACAAGAGAGCTGGATGCTCTGCTACCGTCAAGACGTATCCTATGCTTCTATCGACACGAACAACTACATAGAGTCCTGGCACAATACTCTCAAGCGTCATTTCTTCCGAGACA
This sequence comes from Linnemannia hyalina, assembly GCA_019671135.1. Lineage (NCBI taxonomy): Eukaryota > Fungi > Mortierellomycota > Mortierellomycetes > Mortierellales > Mortierellaceae > Linnemannia > Linnemannia hyalina. The sequence continues at coordinate 1,570,820 of JAHRHY010000015.1, forward strand.
AGCAGCAGCGGCGCCCGGATACAGTCATCTATGTCCTTGCTATCTTGGCAGTCCCGCACTTCCAACAAAAGTGCATACGGAGCATCGTCAACGTTGGTCGAATGAACCCCGCCCAATCAGAGGAGCTTAAGAAAACGGCAATTGCAGTCGACCATATCAAGACCAGGGAATCAAAGGGATATGTAGGCGCATATATTACGCAGACCTCTGACGATACCCTTTACGTAGAGTCCTTTACCAACCCTACCGTTGGCTACGACATCAAGATCGACTTCTCCAAGACACCCACTGGCCACATCACTAGATGCACCTGTGAGTATTTCCAAAACCACAGAAGCTGCTGCAAGCACATTGCTCTAGTACAGGTAGAGATACCTTCCATCAGTCTCTTTCGCGCTGATTTCTGGGAACACCAAGCGAATTTCCACCCTGGAATGCTAAAGCCAGACATGCAGGGTTACCCAGCCTATGACGCTCCGGAGGTGAATCAAATTAGCTTTGCCATTCAGCGCCTTGGGATCCTGGAGGAACTGTGGGACAAGAAAGTAGAATATCCTCAGCAGATACTAGTTCAAACGAAACTGCAAGAGGCATTGGATTTGTTTGAAGCGTCGTTTCCTCGATTCCCAGGTCAAGCACTCAATAACAAGCGGCCGCGACAGCAATAAATATATGTTTTATATCACTCATATCATTTGCTTTACTCTCTCTCTCTCTCTCTCTCTCTTTCTTTCTTTCTTTTTCTATTCTCTTCACTTATTACACATATAAAGCGAGTGTTATCAAATAGATGAAGGATAACTATGACTAACTTAGAATACAGAATCAAATCCTTTAAGCGCACTCACCTACTTTTTCACTATTTAATGCTTCTCAAAACATTCATTCTTCTTTTCAATGACTCTATACTAATTCCTCGAACCTTAGCTACCATTCAGATAGAAAGTCAAGCGAAATAAACCGACTAAGAGAGTAGAATTAGGGGTTTGTCCACTTCTATGAATTTTTTAAAGGCCTTAGAGGTTTACTTTCGCCATTTTCTCGGTCATTTCTCAACCAATCTCTTTATAAAAAGTACCAGCTAGTTCTAGAGATCGAATACTAAAAATCCATATTAATAGGCAAGAGTTACAAATGACTTTTTCAGGCCGAAAAAAAGAAAGTATGAAAAACGACAACATTGATTTTTAATTGTTGTCAAAGCACCTTTTCACGCGTCTCTACCTCATCTTTTCGTGATTTCGAGTACCAAGAACATTTTTTTCTTTTAAAAACTACATGGTCTAATTCGCAAGAGGCGTGTTAACAATAAACTATTAGTAGGCATTGACGATAAACGTCTTCCTACGGTACTTTCATAAAGGCATGGTACCCAGAGTGATAGATCAACCCCCCTACCGACTTATACATTTCCGTCTATGTAGTCGCTAAATGTGATTGGCTCAAAGAGGAAACAGTGACATATCTAACCTTTAGGTCACATGCCGGAAGATTGAATTGATTTAATCGTATGGCCTGTGTAGTAGAATTAAGGACACTCACCAACGCGTTCATTACACGTGATGTATTCGACTTCGCAACATTTGCATTGAAACTGCCTCCCATAGACGTCACTCAGGCGGGAGGGAACCCTCCTGAGCTGCAGCTTCGCGCGTTTTTGCAGACGAAGGGGAACTGTTTTTTTTTCTTCGAGCGCGTCCGAAGCGGTAGAGACACTAATATTATTTTGTATTGTGCAGGAAACCTTTTCCTTTTCTCCTTCGACTGCATCGCATCCAACTCAACCCTCCCATCAACACTACATTCTCTTCCTTCACTTCCTCCCCTTACCCTGCAGTGCATACTTATACTCTCCCTCCTCCTCAACTGCACAACGCAAACGGAGACGACAAACAACAAACAAGCACCACGGACCATCACCACCACAAACAACAACAGCCTCACCTCGCATGGAGTTGATGAAGGAAAACCAGCCGCCAATCGTCAATGGTAATCCTCCCTTTCTCCTCTTTCTCCTTTCTTACCCCTGGCCCTCCAGCCACTTCACAGCAGCGATCTTTTCTAATCACACACGGCAACTCTAAAGCCCATCATGGACTTGAAACCCCCTCATTGTAGGGCAGAGATTAACAAACACCTGCTCCTCCCCTACTCTACATCAAATAGCTGGATGGAACAACAACGGCCCAGCAGGACTCGATTTGTTGGTCAAGGCAGCACAGAAGAGCAGCCAGCCCAAGAAGTCCAAGGGCCCCACAATGGTCCTCAACGGTTCCTACGACACGCCCGTCATCGTCGGCAGAGGTTCCCAGGCGACCTTGAATCTCGGAAGGATCAACAAGCAGGTCTCGAGACGCCATGCAATTATTCAGTGGTGCGCCGAATCTGCCACCTTTGAAATCACTGTCCTTGGCCAGAACGGTGTCCGTATTAACGGCACCGGGTTCCCCTCGGGCCAGCAGGCCACCCTGCGCGGAGGCGATATTGTCGATTTGGTCGGCGTCAAGATGCTCTTCAAAACCCCTACAACCACTCCTCCACCAGCACTGACTCAACAGCAACATGAATATCAGGATGATGACTCGTCGCAGGATGCTGGCCTTGAGAACTTTCATGAGGAGGATCAAGTCTATCAAGACTCTAACGGTATCGGCCTGGTCACTCCCAAGCGCTCCCAACACTCGACCCTTACCCACTACCAATTGGCGACACCTGGCACTTCCTCACCCGCTCCTCGGGATCTTTTGAGCTCGCCCTCTCAATCGACCCCCACAGCCCGTATGCGCCACAAGATGTTGAAATATGACCTTTCTTCATCCCCCAACAGGAACAACAACGTCTACCAAACCCCTCCTTCGGCTACATCAGATGCAAGAACAGATTATGGCTCCTCGCCCGTCAAGGCCCCACCAGTCTTTGCTATCCCCTTTGACGCCCTCCCCAACCGGCTGAACAACGCATCCTTCCCTGCCAGCCCCTCATCGGAGCCCAACTTTTTCATGGACGATACAGCTGCATCCAGCCCCTTTAGGGTTTCTAACCAGCAGCAGCGCGCACCCTTGGCTCCGCTTGCATTGACCGAGAACAGCTCTGTCAAGGTCGCTAAATCATCTTCACAGGAATCGACACAGCGCACAGCATCCGTATCGGGATCACCACTGTCAAAATTGTCAAAGAATAACGCCAACACCAACACCAACGTCAAAACTGTCTCAGCAAAGTCAGGAACCACTACACAGAAATCCGCATCGTCACTCAAGGATGTTGAGAACGTTGTACCCACCACCAAGGATTCGGCACAGAAGTCTTCCAAGCCCAAGGACAAGGAGAATCACAGCGCCAAGAGCGAAATCAAGACCAAGACACCTACATCGACCACAGCAACCGCACAACCCACCAAGTCCAAGGATGCAGTTGCAAAGTCGACAATCTCTACCACCACAGCTGTCAAGGCACCTAAGCTCAAGACCGCACCCAAGGAGAAAGCCACTGTTGTCAAGGAGTCAACTGCTGCCACCAAGCAGGATACGGAATTGTCATCAAGGGAATTGCCTACAGACACACCAGCAACCTCCAAATCAGCATCGGACAAGGAGCCCCGCGACTATACCGAGATGATTATCGACACATTGGTCTTTGCGCGCAAGAAGAAATCGATGACGCTGACAGAGCTCTTTGACGAAATGGTTACCAGTCAGCCCTCACTGATGGCTACCCACGATTCCGAGGAGATCAAGGAACAGATGCTTCAGTGTCTGAGTGCCGCACGTTGTGTTGGCAAGATTACGCGCAAAGGCAAGGATGCCTACAACAAGCCCCTGGAGAACCAGTGGTACTATATCCCCGAGTGCGACCACAACGTCATGCGCAAACTCACCCGCCAGGAGGTCATGCCAAGCGCCCGCAAGTGCACCCTGAAGGTAACATATAGGCATTGTCAGAACGCTAGGGCAATTTTTTTGTTAGCCAAATGCAATTATTTGCCACATGTGGATATTAACGCTGTTATTATTGTAATATTTGAATGCTCTAGGATAAGCAATACTTCTTCAAGATGCCACCCAAGCTACCATACCACCGCAAGTCGACTTCACCCTATGCCGTCAAACCCGCAGCCCGCCGCGCCAAGGAACCCAGCAAGCTGTCGGTAGCCGATAACGACGATGGATCTAACGGAGACGTCTCGTCCTCTTCAGATGCCGAGGACGATGTGGATGATCAGCCCCTGTCGGCAACTTTGAACCGCAAGCGCAAGTCGACCGTTGCTGGACATGTTGATAAGAAGCGCAAGGCTTCCACGGGACCAACAACGACAACGACGGAAGGACCAAAACATACTGCAGGGGATGACGATGAGGAAGAAGAAGACGAGGACGACGACGATGCACACAACGATTCTTTGGATGATCTTTCAGAACTCTCTGGCCTGTCTGATTGAGATACCACCTAGCCCTTTGCAACCAAACCACATCATCTTTTCCACACCTACAATATATCTTTTTTTTTTCTGTTCCTTTATTCTTTGCCACAGTATTCACCAAAACTAAATAAATGCCATTTTTGATACAAAAAAAAAAATGAGTAAACTCCACGCAATCGTTCGCGCTTTTTTATTATTCGGCTGGAGTATCAAGGGCAGTGGTGGTAGTGGTGGTGGTGGTAACAATTGGATCAGATGTAGAGGTGGCAGTGGTAGTGGTACTAGACTTTGGTGGGTATACTTGACGGATATTGAGGTTAATCCTGGCTTCGGCCAGGTAATCCGCATAGATATCCCATTCCGGGTCTGTAAGGTCTTGTTGAAGGTATCCTGGTAAGGTATCCTCGATAATCCTTGGTACTCCTAATACAAGAACCGTGAAAACAAAAAACATGGGTTTGGGCCGTTAGTTTGCAGTTTTGTTTTTGGCTGGTTTGATCCGTAGGCTTTTGTTATTTAGGCGAAAGAAAGAGGGAAAAAAAAAAGAGAGAGTTATTTTTTTTTGTACCGTGGAAGGCGGAGCGACAGGGTCCGGTCATGACGAGGATGTCCCCACTTTGGAGGAGGATTGGGGTAGGAGACTGTTCGCGTGTAGGGCCGCCCAACAGATAGATACACGAGTGCCCGAAGCTATTATTTGTATTAACGCATGGACAAAAAAAGTCCAAGTCAGTAACAGTACAAGGGCCTCTTCCAATGACAACCAACGTAAGCGTGCCTTCCTCGTCCAAAGAAAAACATATCATCGTAGTTATTTACCTGAAGGAGACGAGGGGAGCATGTTTGTTCAGCTCGCTACGATCCACATGCCCCATCAACCGATCCTTGAGTTGATAATAATTAATAACGCCGGCCTCTGCCACGAAATCCTCCGCCGGGTATGGGTACGGGAACTCCCCCTTCTCACCATCATTATCAACAGCCGCAACAACAGCTTTAGAGAGAACGCATAACTCCTTTGGAAATGGCGCATTCTGGTCAAAATGATAGGTCTTGGAGGGCCAATGGTACTGGTATCCCAAAGTAATCCAGCGCATCTTGCGGATCAGTTGTGAGGGCGGGAGGATGGGGACTTGGGAGGACGGTTCGGGGTCGATTTTGGGGACGTTGTCGGGGACGGTGGGGGTTTCGTTGGTGATGGGGACCATTGCTCGACGTTGTGGTGGGTTGGAGGGCTTGGATTTCTTGGCTGCTGGTTGTTGGGATTGAGGTTTGGGGCGTGGGCCGGTCTCTTGCTTCTTCCCATTTCCGTTTGCATCCTGCTCGCCATCCTGATCATCATCGTCGTCGTCATCATCAGATCCATATCCATTGGCCTGATTATCAACATCCGCCTTCCGGGGCACAAACACAGCTGGGTCGTCTGGGGATTGCTTCTTGAGGTATACATTTTCGTGGAGGTCCCAGAGTCCAGAGGAGGGGACCTTGTAGTGGGTGTCGAGGCTGGATTTGTTGGGGTGGCGAGAGTATTCCTTGAGGCATCCCTTGATCAGTGTCCGTTGTGCTGCTGGCGTGAATGCGGCTGGGATATAGATTAGGCCTGGCCATTGGTAAGAAAGGTGTGCTTTGTTAGTCAAGATGTATGTGCGTCAAGTGTCTCAATTGATGGCAGAACAAAAGCGAAGGGTGTTTGTTACCTGGATGATCCTCATGCAAATAGGCGTACTCCTCCTCCTCCTGGTCCTGACCATCCTTGGTCTCCTTGAATCCAAATAATTCTGAGAACTGACTCAACGACCTCCCACCGTTCAATCTCGCCCTCCTCACTTTGGGGTACCTCCTCAACAACTCCTCCGCCGGCAGCCGGAAATCCAAGGCCAGCGAAAAGTCAGGTACGGGATGGCGGGCCAGAAATTGGAGCTCTGCTTCCCGGAATGGGGTGCGTGCGCTTGTGTTCTCTCCCGAGGGGTTGTTGGGGGAATTGGGGTTTGGGGAAGAGGTGGAGGAAGAACGTTTTGCGGCGGCGGCGAGGCGGTTTTTTTCGGCTTGCCGCTCCATGATCTTGCGTTGGCGGTTTGACATGGGCGGCGGTGACGGTTGTTGTGGTTTTGACATGGCAGAGATGTATTTGGGCCGCGATTCCTGTTGGTTGGCCTTTTGTTCCTTGGGCAATGGGTGTAGCTGTGCTGATGCTGTTTGCTAAAGGGTGATGGGGAAGAAAAAGAAAAGGGAAGAGGAATGTTCGACGTTGGGCGTCTTTTTCGACTGAGGGAAAAAATATGTGTGGCTGCAGCTGGATCAGATACCACCCGTGGCACACAAAAAAGGGTGATCCGAACAGGGTTTCGTTCCCCTTGTTTCCCACACTCCTCAAAGGAAAAAAACAACATCGGCGTGTGCACAGCAGAACATTTAAACAGCAATTGAGTTTTCAATAGGACATTTTTTATGATAGAAACCTTCATGCAGAGGCACTGACAGGAACAGATGAAAGCTTGCGGGTAAGAACAAAAAGTTGCATAGTATCCTGCTCATGGACCAACTCAATCTCAAAGTGTTCTTTCGCCCGCTCAAAGAACTGCTGCTCAGCTTCGTGACGGAACTTGTACCCCAACAGCACCTTGGTCCGCTCATCACTATAATCCAGCACCGTCTGCAACAAGAACTCATGTGACAAGTCGTTATACACAACATCTGCCAGCAACAAGATCTCGACGGGTTCGCACTGACGATCCTTCTCAGCCCAGTCCAGGAAGCCGACCTCCATGTTGTTCTGGGGAAGGAGGGCCCTGTTGGCGTCGACGTTCTGTTGCATCAAAGCCAGAGCTTCGTCGAGATCTGTGGAGAGAACGCTCAATTCGGGGAATGCTGCTGCGACGGCGATGCCGACGAGGCCAGTTCCTGCACCGAGTTCCAAGCAAACTCTCTTCTTTGGGCGTATTGACGTTACTGTTGTTGCTGTTGTTGATTCCGTTGATACTGCTCCTGCTCCTGTTGACTCTGCAACGCTCAACTCTGCCATCGAAGCCTCCAACGCCTTCTTATCCTGCTCCCTCATATACTTGCTGAGCCAAGAGTCGGGCAACATCAAGTGCTTTGTCATAAACACTCCCGAGTCCCAAATATGACGAGCCATAAACCCCTCATTCGCATCCTCACGCACCAAAAGCGACCGACCGGGTCCATGAACTCCCGTCAAATGCGGGGGCAACTTGAAATAACGCTCCACCAGGTCCTGTCGGGTATCGATCAGATACTTCCTGTTGACCTTGCGATGTTTGGTCCTTTTCGAGAAGTTCAATGGCGCAGGCTTGAGGTGGATCGGGAGCGACCAGGCTGGGAGGATCTCGTATTCTGGTGGGGCGATAAGAGCTTTCCCGTTGTTGGAGGTATAAGGAGCAGGGTCGAGGGAGAGGACTACCTGGCACTCGTCATAGATGGTCATACAGGGGGCCATACGGAGGTCGACGGAGCAGTAACCAATCTTGGGGTCATAGTCGAGCGAGTATCCTTGAGAGAGACCCTGGGGCATAACAGTCATGATGGTGTCGTCGGGGGTGGCGCCGGGGGCGGTGGAGGGGGTGCGGACGACGGTTTGGCAACGGAGCTTGCAAGGGGACTCGTAGAACTTTTCTGTGAGGTCCGTGGTGATTGTGAAGACCATCTTGAAGGGCTCTTGAATCACGGCCTCAAGCGGCGTGTTCTTTAGCAGGCGGATATAATAGTACATTGTTGGTGAGATTGGTCCTGAAGTCCTTGCTTGTCCTTGAGGTCGTCCTTGTTGAGGGTGGAGAGGTTTGAAGGTGAAAATGTTACAGAAAAAAAAGTGCCTTGTTGTGAATTGTGACTATGGCTTAGAGTCACGTGTAATCCCAACCTGGTGCCACCAACTTGAGAAGATAGCAGGACAATCGCGTTCATTTTTTTTCGTTCAACGCCCTCTACCATCAACCATCAGCGACCATCACTCAAGGACAGGAGACATTCACAGCAGACAAAGGAACACAACATGGACAATGAGACAATGAAGAGACTGTTCAAGGCAGGAGCCATCCTCCTCGTCCTCGATGCACCTCACAACCAACTCGAATTCGGAATCGACGTCAACTGCTGGAACACCGGCCCTCGCTTCAAGGGCATCAAGATCATCCCCCCTGGTGCTCACTTTGTCTATTACTCCCTCCACAACACCAAATCCGCAAGGCCGTCTCCAGAAGGAGATAATGGAGGAGAAGGTGCAAGCAGCGGGAAGAAGGAGGAGGATAATGGAACGGTAGAGATTGAGGTGATAGAGGGAGGAACTACAGGAGGAGATGTGAGGACGGGGTTCTGGCATTTGTTTGAGAGTGGTGAGGTTGTGGTTATGAAGTGGAACGCTTATAATGAGGAACTGGAGTTGGAGACTGACCAGGATCAACTTGCACGATACAAAGCAGGTACGTGGACTATTTGCAGCTCTTTCTCTGCAGACTCTTGTTCTTGTCGTCTGTATTCTCGAAACTAACATTTGCATCCGCTGCGGAACAAAAAAATATAATAGGGATTGAGGAATTCGATCCATTCCTGGGATCATACCCACTCCTCCCTCCAACATCGACCTACCCAGCATGGCTCAAGCTTTCGACACACATCAAAAAATCCACCATCGCATCCGTCTTTTCATCCAACGGCTTTGTCAGTTCACACGACGATCAGTTGGAAGATGAGCTGGCCAGAGCTACTAAGATCCTGGAACGAAAACAGAATGAGGATGATGACAAAGCAGCAACAGAGGCCAAAAAGGAGCACAATCAGATCAGGACGACAACTACTATTCAGGAGGAGGATGAGACGGAGGACATGGAGGTCGATAAGGCATCAAGTGGACAGGAAGATTCGACGGCAACAGCCGGAGCAGGAGTACCGGTACCGTCAAAGTTTGAGCCGACAAAGTCCAACACTTCGATTTCTTTCACACCCATCAACTTGCGGTCGTCGTTCCGAAAAGGTGCTGTGGGCGAAGAGGTCACACGGTACAGTCTCGACAAGTCCTGGCTCCTCAACAACCTCTTCACCACCGTCTACAACAATGGTAACCCTTCCACCCAGGCTTTGTGCAATCTTCTACCAGTTCAATTATTTATGAATCGAATAGTCAACTAACCAAACGATCATCTCTTGGTATATGATAGACGTGTCGGCGTTCTTGGGAGAGTATCAAGCGGCATTTGTGACGATGTTGCTGAGCTACCATCTGGGCGCATTCCGGCAATGGAAGACCATGACGATCTTGGTCTGCCAATCGACCGAGGCAACTTCCTCGCCCAACTACACGACCCTCGTATCCGAGTTCATTCAAACCCTGCACCACCAATTGACCTCCATCCCGTCCAGTTTCTTCATGGATCTCCTGTTTGCATCCCCGGACGAGGACGACATGACCGCCAACTTTTTGGAACTGGCGTTGAAGTCGATGGGCAAGAACATTCAATCGGGCCTGCGACGGGGACATTGTCTGGCGCTCCGGAAGCCGATGCAGGGGTTGCAGAAGGCGGTGTTGGAGAGCTTTGAGTGGAAGATCCCTGGGGATTTCAGGAAAGTGCAGAAGGTTGTTGAAATGAAGCCAGTGGAAATGTTAGATAGTGAGGATGAGGACTATGAGGAGGAAGGGGAGTATGCGCCTGTCATTGTCGAATAAATTTCACTGGAGAATCATGGCCGAGGACTTCATTTGCTCCAATGGTCTGTACCTTTTTAATGCGCATTTGGACCATCATGCGAGGGCTAATGCCATTTCTCAATTGCGGACTTTTCGTAAGAGATAGCCCACGGCATGCTACCAGAACCAACACCGAACAATTTGGGTGGCTGAGAGCATTTTTTTTCCCTTTACCTATCCTCATGAAGAGCAGGATAATGGTAGCATGTGTGAGTGCAGAAATGAGGCGAAAAATATGAGCATTTGCCGCACGGCAAATAGAATGGAAGTGCCCTTTTTTACTTTTTCTACAATTCATATCTCTCACATACAAACTCCTTTCTATTCCGTAATTGTGTAATACGTCACAAGAGCTACATAGCACCAGACCCAGACCCAGACCCGGTGTGAGTAGTACTACCACCACTAGTAAGCTCCATGTGTCTCACGCTGGGGTCCACGAATAAGCTTATTTTTGGCGTGATCGAATCAGGCTGCAACCCTCTTTTTTCCCTCCCTCTTCTTTTCATTCAGGAAATCCTATTCTCCGACGCGTAGTGTTCGCTAGTACTTTTCTTTCATTCCTGGCTCTCTTTTTCTAACTCCTCCATTTTCACCCATCGGTCTCATCCCTCCATGTCTCTTTCCTATTTTTTGTTTCCGGATGTACATTGTACACCATTGATGTATGTACTTCATGCGGAAAAAAGAAAAGAAAAAAAAAAAAAAAAGTGTCGCGATTAGCGGGTTGGCTTCTTTTTATTCTTCACGTTTTGCATAACTTTTTATGCTCCGTCCTTCCTGCAATTATTAATTACTTCCTCTGAGATTGTTGTCCTTTTTCTATTTCCACTTACGGCTTGCAGTAGGTTCTGCGTAATCCTGCTAAAAACAACATGCGTTCATGCACTGATTACATGTGTGCTGAACTAGAAAAGTAAATAAACAAGGGACCAGAAAGATAACAAGGAAAAAAAGGGTTTTTCTGGAAACAATAGCAATTGTGACGAGGGGAGGAGGAGGGAGCACAAATGTGCGCAACACATGTCTTAATCATACCTGAACAACGAAAGGAGGGAAATGAGAGAGAAGGGCGGGAGAGGACGAAACGGATAATGGAACGGAGAGAGTGGGAGGAGAAAAAGGAAGAGAGGTAAAGGAAGAGGCGATTTCCCGCGTTCCTGAAAAAATATGACAATCACAGCATCAGGATGAGGCGAAGAAAGGGCGCCTCCAAACAAGAAAATGGTGATGACGACACCTCCGCGAGGAGAAGGGCGCGAAAGATGACACCGGGCAATAGTTTGTGCCAGTGCTGCGTACGATTGGGCTTGTTGGGTTGGCCTTGGCGGGTTTCAGGTGGGGGGTGATGCTGGAGTGGTGGGGGTGGGGTAGGTGGGGGTGTGGGTGTAGGTACGGGTATGGGTTTGAGACACTGCAGCGCATAGTCCAAGACAACTCGACAACCGCGCAAAAAAGTACAATGGGGTATTGTTCATGCCAAATGCGACAATGCCTGCGAGTGAGAGGGAGGAGTTGTAAATGCAATTGAAGAGTGGTTCAAGTGTCCCTTTTTGTGGTGGTGCTGGGTGGACATGGCGCAACCCTTACGTCGCGCGTATGCATGGTGTTTTCCCCTGGGATTTCAATCGATCGAAGAAAATATGGTCCCTGGATCTCTCCTTTTGCAGACGGAGCTGGGCGTTTCGGGTTTGCTTACCTTACATGGGGTACTTCTCTCCCTTCTGGTAAGGTTGAATTAGAGTGAGAGGGTTGCTTGTGTTGCCGATGCCGACTACCGATGTCGATATAAGGATAGGGTGGGAAGTGAGCAAGGGAAAGGTGGGAAGGGAGTGTAGGCAGGATTGGGATATCCGTCGAGGGTGGGAGGCGTTGGAAGGCGTTTGTATCGGATGATTGTAAAAGAGGAGGGTACCCGGATGGTATTAGTTGGGAAGGAAAAAAGGGAGGGGTGAAAGGAAAGAGCGGGATCGTGCATTCTTCGCACAGCGGTAGAAGCGATTTGTTTGTTTTTCATTAACAATGCCATGTTTTTTTCTTAGCATGCTTTTGAAGGAGGAAGGTTGCACCATGTCTTACGGACGTTTGAAAGGGTCACACACACTGAATCTAAAAAGGTGAGAGTGGCGTGTCCACCTCTGGAGCCTGATTCGCGCGATCACGAACTCGCAAACGTGCAAACGGGGAAGAGTGGGACACAACGATCAATTAGAGGGAGGGGCCCCCGGTCAAATAGGGAGGGGTCAGCAAAACGAACAACCATCCATTGGCAATAAGGCATAGGACATGAAAGTTGGAGAGGATGGTCTACAGTTAAGTGACAATTGAACAAGTGAGGGAATGCAAGAAGGCGGGCTTGAGAAATGTAAAAAGGAAGACATGCAAGGGTGACATGGATAAAGAGAGAGAGAGAGAGAGAAAGAGGAGGAGGGGAGGATGATATACGGGATGATTGCTTTAGGGAGGCGTGTGAGTAAAGGACGGTTCTTACCTTCTTTCTTGGTTGTTACATGCTCCTTGATGATGAAGGTGAGATGACTAGTCAATCAAATAGAGAGAGAAAAGAGAGAGGGAGGCAGTGTAGGGAGGCGTGGAAAAGGGAGAGCATGGTTGGATCAGTGGACAATATTAACACTCCTTCTCTCGCATTTCTTTCATTGGGCATTGGGCATTGGGAGGTGCAAATGAACCGACAACCGCTTTTTTGGAATAAGTTGTACGCGTGTGCTTGTGTTTTTAACGGTCGATTGGCGAGATAGTTAGCATGAATGCAGCCCTTGGCGGGAAAAAAATCAACAATTAGCAATGGACGAAACGTTTTTTCATGCGCATTCAACAAGGTTAAGGAGCGTTTCTTTGTCAACGCCGGCACTGGGAAGGAGAGAGAAGGCGCGGGTTGATGACCGATTGACTGTCAACTGGTTGAATGGAGTTACGGTGCAAGTGATGAAGAAGATAGACCCATCTCTCCTCTTGCCTATCGTCTTTCGCCCTTCGTCTCTTGCTTTCGTGTCTCCGCCCCTCCATCTATCGATTGTTTATCTCACAACCTTGTCTCCGTGTTTGGTCGATTGTCGATTGTTGGTTTTCGGTTGTCGGTTGTCGGTTGGTTCTAGATGCATCCACAAGTATAGACACATATGGGCTAATTTCGATTATTTATTTGTTTATGAGAGAGCGGCGGTGTCTATTCAAACGCCTTGTCCAAGCCCGTGGTGAATTGTTTATTCCCCTTCCTCTCTCTCGACTACTCTCACCTGTGCTTGTTCTTTGTCATGCTTAACCTTTGTCAACCACGGACCTGAGAAACCCGCTATCTTTTCATCTTTTACTTCCCTTGGCACCAATCAACGACTGAGGAATTACAAACAGAAAAACAGGGGGACAAGCAAGGAAAAGCAGGGACCTGGGACAGAGAGTGCAAGCAAGGCAAGGCAAATTTTCACAGAGCAAGAAAGATTAGACCTACACGGGGATAAATCCCCGCTCAGGAACATGCGCACACCAAAATATGTCGTGGACCCCGACAATGCAAAAAATATTGTCCATGGTTCGTTCCAGGTTGCCAGAGGGTTATTGTCATCTTGTTTCGTTTGCACATCCAGCCCGACAGGACATGCTCTCACCTCTTTTATTCTCCTTTGTCACAATACAATTATTTCAATTCCTTGCTCGTAAGGGTCCATTCCTCTTTCCTTCTTTTGATTAGCCCCCGTTTATCATCACTTCCTCTGCTGTGTGAGTTTTTCCAAGGAACGAAGGTGGGTTCGGTCCAGTGTGATCCGCAAACTTGAACCCGCGCTTTTACTTGAACGCGATTTTTTCAATACCAAAATACTAAGGTGGCCAAAGGGGTAGAGAAGGATGTGATTTAGACAGTTCGTTCCCTCCTCCTCCTCCTCCTCCTCCTTCCTTCCTTTCCTCCCATCCCCACCCCTCTTCATGCGCATATTTCATTGCACAAGATAAAAGAAATAGAAGAAGAAAAAAGGTGTTACTGTCCATCTTCTCTTGGGATTCATAACAAATTATATCCCACACTCTCCCTTTCCCTCCCTTTTTACCACATGCATAGGACCATCACCACCACCACCGCCTTAAAACAATAAAGTATTCAGCAAGGGTTTATCCCTCAAGAAATGAACGATAATTCATAGTAGAAAGGGAGAGAGGAAAAGAGGGGCGCACAAGGGAGGAGGAGATGGATGAGAGGAACATGGTTTATGTAACATGTTTCTTATTTGGTTATGTGCGGTTGTTGTGTTTTTCTGTTCGTTATGCCCCTGCACGAACGATTGCATTCAACCACATACACACACATAAACATACATACAAGGAACTGCTGTAACCCAAAAGCAGAAGCGAACATGAGTAACGGTAAGAAAAAGTTAATTGAATAGCGCAGAGCAAGTGAGTGAATTAGAGCCCTTGCTTGGGACAAACAATGTGTGTCAAGTGTATGTGCATGAATATACACAACCCGCGCTAAAAGTACTTTACACCTTCGTTTTCTTTCTTTTCCTCGATGCTCAAGGACAGACGGACGGACAAACCAACACCGACGAACAACCCTTTCGGTACAGCATTGGTCGTGGGTATAAAAAGGGGTCAAGGCTAAAGGACCCTTGGCCCAACCGCTCCTCCTTTTTTTTTCCCTTTTCTCTTTTCTTTTTGCTTTCTTCCTTTTTCAACTTCTTTACTCTAAGTTCTTTCTTATTTCTGTCTTCGTTATACCCCTCCTCTCTCTTCCCCCAAAACGACAGTACCCTCTTTATACCCCACCTACAACTGGATCGAACAATCCCTTCATACCAACACACGCTGACCCTAATCAACTAAAAATTCACCCTCCTATCCTCACCAATACAATGGCACAACCACGAGTATCACACTTAAAAGTCCTCATAGCAGGCGCAGGACTAGGCGGACTAACCCTCGCACTCCTCCTTGAACAGGCCGGGATCGAATACACCATCCTCGAAAAACACGAGGGAGACCTCATCCCCCTGGGGAGCAGTATATCCCTCAACCAATCGATCCAGCCTCTGTTTGAACAGCTGGGGATGCTTAAGGAATTGGAATCGATTTCGAAACCGATTAATTCGATGACTTTCTTGAAGGAGAATATGAATAAGATTGGGTCGCTGGATCTTTCGTCTGATGCTGTCCGGTATGTCTCCTTTGTTGGCATCTTGGAGGGTGTTCTGTCTTTGGTATGGAGGATGATCAAGAAGGACAGGGCTGGAGTGTTCGACAAGACTAACATTATTTCTCTTTATTTTTCGATCTCCTCCCTTGGTGATTTTGTGCCCTTTGTCCCTCTGTCCCTTTGTCCCTTTGTCGTTGGCGAAATGCGGTTCGTTCCTGAAAGCAGATATGGATATCATAACAGGTGAGCAATCTTATTCTTAACATTCAATGCCTGCTCCATGTTTTCCATGCCAAACACAAGCAACAACCAAACAAACAACAAACAACCAAAAAAAGACGCATCGCAAAAAAAAACCGAATAACGATAGGAAAATCCCTCATTCATTGATCATCGCCACCATTGCCACCCCTTCTATCCCATTTCTCCTCCAATCCCAATGCTTCTTGAACACAAAACCTCAAAAGAAAACAGCGCATCTAACAACCTTACTTCCATCTTCCTTCCCCTCTATGCAGAATCATGGACAGACCATCCCTCTACAAACTGCTCCTCTCTCGCATCCCAGAAGGGCGCATCATCACCGGAAAACGAGTCTGCGATATCGAACAAAATGATCAGGGCGTTCTCGTCCGTTGTTCAGACACCAGTTCATACGAGGCAGATATCCTAGTAGGCGCCGATGGAGCCTACTCGTGTGTCCGGCGGTGTCTGTACCGTGATCTCCGGAGTGAGAACCTGTTGCCCAAATCCGATATGGCCCCGTTGGCCTTTGACCATCATTGTCTTGTTGGTAAGTGCTTCATGGCGGTCCCGTGTATTTTCTACTTTGTGAGATGTGAATAGCTCAAGCACATGCCAAAAGGCGATAGAGAGGGAGAGGTGCACACCTTCAGGAAAGGAAAGGGGGTGCCAAGGAGAAGGCAACACAGCGGAGGATGTATTTTTTGATTTTGATTTGTTTTTGTGAGCTGCTGGGAGTGAGGGAGATAAGCTTGTTTGTCAGTTAGAAAAAGAGAAAAGCTCATCTCATGCCCCTCATGCTTAACTCTCATCGAAGGCCGTTCAGTCCTCCCTTCTTCGAGACCGACACAACGTACTAATGCAATTACCCTTGCACTGCTCGCATTTTGAATTCATGAACACATGTAGGTATAACGGACCCAATTGACCCGATCTACTTCCCCGACCTGTCCAGATCCACCTGCGACATGATGGTCGTCATCGGCAAGGACAAGCCCTACTCGGTAAGAATATTATCAACGAAACGAAATCGGAGGGTGGGACAATTGTTTCGCTGACCTAAAAGAGGGAACAAATTGACCACCGACCGACCGCCGACGATGACAAAAAAAAAGGAATGGGCTCATATGTTGGTTCTTTCGTAATCAAACAAATTCTAGTCAGTTCTCTTTTTCAACAGTTTCAGCACCCGTTAACCCTTTACCCGTACCATGTACAGCACTGTTAACATTCCTCATCTTTCATCCTTCTCGAATCTCAACTAATAATAATAATAGTGGTGGCTGATCCCCCTGAAAAAGAACCGTCTAGCCTGGAGAGTAACATACAACCTACCCACAACCCAAATCCGTCAGGAACATCATATCCGATCCTCGGATTGGGGGCCCCTACAAGTCGAGGAGATGGCGAATGCGTGTCGCGACTTCGTTTGTCCTTATGGCGGCACGTTGGCGGAGATAATCGATCAGACGCCCAAGGACCGGATATCGAAGGTTCTTCTTGAGGAAAAGGTAATTTCTATACTCCATGTTGGTTGGGAAGAAGGGAGGGATGGAAAAAAAAAGATGAGAAATCGTCATTTGCATGATCTGTGTAACAATTTTGACATGTGCTCTTCGTTCAGCTGCATTGTCCCCTTTTTTTGGCATCCCTAACGCCCTCTTTTACTGCGTATTTCTCGCTGTTGTGTTCTCGTTACTTGCATTGGCGTTAGTTCTTTGAAACATGGTACCATAACCGCATAGTGCTCATGGGAGACGGTAAGTTGTCCAAAAATCGATTGCCTGTGTTTGGTTTTCGTTGTGTTTGCCATGCTATTTCAGTTTTGATAGCGATGATCGCTCACACACGTTTTTCTTTTTCTGTGCATCTTCCCGTTTTCTCTCACGCCCATTATAGCTTGTCATAAGGTAAACATGGGAGAATAAACACGCGAAAGGCGAGGTGTTGGATCAAGGAACCTCTGGACACAGTAATACAAGAGAGCAAGATCCATGGGATAAGGGAATTGTGGCGTAAAAGGATGAGTTATATTCTGGACAGAAACTGGATTATGGAAGGGTTAGTGGGTTAGTCTTAGGAGATGAAGACTCGATCTAGACCTTTTTACTTCTTGAAACCTTTGACGCGTGACGGACGCGACTTACAGGACTGATCACTGATCAGAAATGACAGGACGAGCAGGGAAACGCCACAAAGATTTCTGAACGTGCGCTGACCGTGTCTACTCTATTCGCTTCCTATTCGTCCTTGTTCTTGATATTGGTCGTCCTATGAAAATGACAGGTTGTTCCTCATGCTGGGTACGTACTTTTGTTAATTTCTTGCCTTTTTGTAAATGCATGGGTATTGTACTTTGTTATTCATTTCTATGAATCCATGTGCAGTTTTCTAACCAGTGGCCCCCATTTCCTTCTTGTTCGCCTTCACGGTTCTGATTTGACCACCATGTGTCTATCTCTACAGTCAGGTAAGCAAAGAATGAACACACGGCGTGGCTGTTTTGGGATGACGCTTTATCTCCTCATCTTGCTTTTCCATGCGCATGTGCTTGCAGAGATCCCTCGAAACTAAACATATGGCCCCCTCCTCCTCCATTCCATCGAAATCACGTTCAATAGGGAGCAGCGCAAGCAATGCTGGACGCAATAAGCCTCGCCAACATCCTCTACGACCTCACCACAACCACCACAACCACCTCAGCCTCCATCACAACCGCCTTCGAAGCCTACTACAAGGACAGATCCGAACACGGAAAAGCCGCCGTTCAGGGGTCCCGCCACATGGGTCGTCTCAGCGGTGGTCATAAATGGACCGAGTCTGTTATCAGGAGCATGTTTCTGAATATAATTCCGTCAAAGGTCCAACAAACAATATTGGATAAGATGTTGTCGCATCGGCCGCAGGCGGCGTTTTTACCGTTTGTGAAGGATCGGGGAGAGCATAAGGCCTCGCCGCAGAGTCAAGTTGAGGTGGGGAGGATGCGGACGTTGAGTGGACTGTGTTTGAGGCTCTTTCAGCAGGATTCTTTTAGTTGAGAGTTGAGAGGGAAAAAGGAAGGAAGTCACGGATCGTAGACAGCGGTCCCCCCTCTTGATCTCTACCACCACCACTAACCAACCACACTTGTATATTATTATCCGCCCCACCCCTCTTCTGTTTGCGCAAATAAAAGCATGCATGTACACTCCACTCGCAGTGACCATGATATACGTCAGTTCTTTTTTCTGCCCATTTTGGTGGCGCAACCATCAAAACATCATGGACAACAAACCAGGTCCCGAGCATGGTGCCAAGATCAACATCTGATACTGATAGACACTACGCGAAACACAACCAATACCATTGATATGTGGACAAATAGGGTGAAAAGGGAGAATAAGTGAGGAGGTAAAGAATAACATAACAAAGGAACTTGACTGCGGCTCGGAGAGGACATTGGCGCCGCAGTATGGATCGGGACTATCCCTTGACTCTTTTTTGAGAGCTAGAGAAGAATGGGGAGTGGGAAGGAGAGCGAGGCTGGGGGGATGGCTATGGTAGCAGATGGCTCTGTTAATGGGCCGCAGTGTTGTAGGGGAGTGTCTGCAGTGTTATGATATTGTGTGTGTCTGTCTGTGGGTGTTTGCAGCAGACAAGGAAAGACAAGGGAGGAATATCAATTGCCTGCTTCTGGATTGAGCCCAAGCGACAAGAACGAGGAGTGCGTGAGGGAACAGTACTACGGTAGTCATCAAAACACATAAGAGGCAGGTCATCACTTGCGTCCCTTTTCTTTTCTTCCTTCTCCACTCTCATCACCACTCCCACTCCCTCCTCACTCTCTTTTCACCACCCTCTTCCTTTTCTCGTCATCCTCATCCTCATCCCGATCCCCAACCACCCTTTCTATCTCACTAGACACATTCTACTACCTTTCCTCCTTTCTCTTTATTTCATTTCATCAAGGACACCAGTCCTTTCTCACACTCATCAACTTACATCCAATCCAAACCGGAACCCCTCCCCCTCACACATACTTCAACCTCATGACGCGATACTCCCTCCCACCAATCGGCCACTCGATCCAC
Organism: Linnemannia hyalina; assembly: GCA_019671135.1. NCBI lineage: Eukaryota > Fungi > Mortierellomycota > Mortierellomycetes > Mortierellales > Mortierellaceae > Linnemannia > Linnemannia hyalina. The sequence goes on from JAHRHY010000015.1 coordinate 1,590,400, forward strand.
GGCCAAACACAAGCAACACTCATGCAGCTGCACCAACAGTCGCTAGAGCGCACCCTCCAGTCCACAATCACCCTCGTCGACGCCGACAACAACCCCATCGCCACAAATCAACAACTGCAGAGGTCTCACACCAAGAAGAAGAAGAAATTTTACCCGTGGCTCCAACGTGATTCTCAGAATCAGCGAGAGAAGATTGGAGGCGAGGGATCCCGGCGCCGTCAACGACATGATAATGGCAAGTATATTGGGTATTTTGCTGATAGTCGTGGAGGAGATATAAGATGTATGGACATGGGTTAAAAGTGAGGAGTGGTGTTGCTTATCCTTCCTTGCTTTCTTGCCATACAATTGCCTTTATCATCCCTTCCTGTCTGTCATCATGTCCGAGTGTGCCTCCGATCCGAGGTCTTCTCCTATCTTTCCCCCATATGAAAATCTTTGGACCCTTCTCTCGGCTGTGACGAGCGAACTAGCGATTTGACCCTTTTCCCCTTTGGCAGCGGATACTTTCGAATTGGATTACCCCCTTGCGGCGTAGGACAGAAGCACAATACACGTTGAGGGAGAAGAAGAGGCATAAAGACGAACAAGAAGCGTGAACCGTTGGTCAACCGCGATTGGACAAATGCACTCACGAAGGATGCTGTATTCGTTCTCGTGTTGTTTATTTGAACCAATGGATTCCCCTTTCCTCTTGGATCGTTGTTGACTGCCTTAAGAAGAAACTGAAGACTGTGAAAGCGAGGCTGGGCTCCAATTGAGTAATGAGAGAACAAGGGTTTATGAGTCATGACAGAGTGCAGCGATCGACGAATATACAATTGGCGCCTTCTCTGTCTATGAACCTTCGCTCCCTCTCTCCTATCTCACTCTTTGGATACATATGCCGTCCCTCGCGATTCCAAAAAGAAATCATTTTTTTTTGGTCGTCTTTCTTACCTGTCCCTCTATCTTACTCTTGTCCTCATTTTCGTTGCCATCTACGGAACGGATATTCCTCCTTCTTGTGCGGTCCTCTCTCTCTTTCTGTCTTTTTTCATCCGTGTGTGAGAATAGACAAGTTTGTGCATCATCCGTTTGCGGTCCTCTACCAGGCCGACTTGGCCTTTCCAGGCTACGGTCAGGATGCACCATCGTTCCATTGGAAATACGACTCAGTCATCGAATCCCTCATCCGTAACAACCCTCCTTCCTCAAGACGCTCCAAGGCCGCCAATGCCAACGAGGAAATGTCTGAGGCAACCCCTTCTGCAAGTGCGCCTCAGATCGGCCATCGACTCTTGACGCGTGCGCAGCGGAAAGATATCAAGAAAGTCCATGTCCCCCAGGGAATCGTCATGCAGTATGAGGGAGAGTTGGTTAACTTTTTGGATCAGCTTACTCTTTCTGGCGATGAGAGCGAGAGTAGCGACGATGAGAGCAACCCTGCTGACGCGTTGACTCTTGTTGCTGCTGCATCTGTTGCTGCTGCCGAGACGGTGGAGGAGTTGTCCACTTGGGTGGTTATTGAGAAGCCTGCCGCAGTTGAGACGCAGCCAGCCAAGGAGGTCCTTGTAGAGAAGAAGAATGAGACTGCTGTTGCTGCTGTTGCTGCTGTTGCTGCTGTTGCTGCGGCGGAGGAGCAAGAGGCCGAGGACGAGGAGAAGCCTCAGGTCTACCTCCGCTGGGACATTCAGGACCAGTTCCTTCGTTTTGTCGCCCATGCCCTCGTCGCCTTCTATGGCCTCGTTTCCTTCAGTAAGTATCTCTGTGGATCGGGTGTTTGTAATTTTGTCCGCGCCTCTCAAAATGCATCGAGTACTGATCCACGATGTATGGTACTCAACGCAAAATGTAATAGGTAAAACGGCAAAAGATGGAAAGCGGTGGGTGTACATTTGCCATCCCAACCACCTGGACTCGATCTACCAATTGGCCTCCACCCCATCCACCCCAGCAACCACTCCCGGAAGCACTGCAGAGCGGCCGCAAGGTCCTCGTCGCCAAAAGACGTTGGAACACGTTCAAGAGATGGCCATGCATGAGTTGGAGATACTGTGGAATCGGATCGAGCCCACAAAGTTGTTGTCGAGCCATTGTCCCCGCCCCGATATGACGTTCTTTGAATATCTTTACCCTGCTACTCAGACTGTCTTTTGAAAGGGAGATATGGTGGTGGAGGTGTGTATGTAGGTGGAAACTACTATTTGTGTTCCTTGTGTTCTCTTAGAGGCCATTTTTGAATTAAGTTAATAGAAATGATGTTTTACTGTGTGGTTGCTTATAGTGAAAAGACACGCATTGTTTGTATGACAGCAATGCAAAAAAAAAAAAATGCAGTAACTGATGTCCGTAAAAAAAGAAAAGGGAGGAAGAGATTGGTACTTTGTCTACGGAGCCTACTTGGCGGTAAAAGCCCACAATCCACGCTCCTCTGAGCAAACCGAAGACGAGCGCAAGCTCGCGAGGAAAATCTTTGACCGTTTGAATAGACATACCGGTGTCTACTCCGTCAACGATACAATACTGGGTTTTTCACCTTTGGGGGCACTTATCAACTGCAAAGTGGATGGCACCATGTTCATGAAAATGTTGTAATTCAAAAAAGAAAGAAAGTTCAGGGCCATGTAGGGCTCGCCCTTGGTCGTTTCATCCTGGAAAATGCGGATGATACCATTAACCTTGTTTGTTCCTACGGCGACCATCCAGATGGTAGCCTTGTTTGGTGATTTTGTAGCCTTGAATAGATTATTACCGTCTTCGTTCTTGCCGATGACAAGCTGGACGTCGCCCATAAAGATTGCGTAACAGCCTGATGTCAGGTCCGCGGTGGCGATGAGGGCAATGCTGGCTTGGAAGACAAGCAGAGCAGCGAACAGGATAGAGGTTGCGGGTCATCTTGTACGATAAATCGTACTACTTCGAAGCAAACGATAAGATTGGAAGGGATTGAAAGCTGTGCTGTAAGTAAACTGGATGTTGTGCTACTCGACGCAAATGCCTTCTCTCAAAAATTTGCTCCTTCACTTCCTCTGGCTCTAGGATGTATCTATTATTAATGCCTGCGTCATGCGATGTATCCACATCAACGAGCGACAGAAAGCAAGTCATCGACTGTTCCGCATTGCTTTGCATAGGGAACTTCGAGAACTGGCAAATCAAGGTGGAAAACGATAAGATTGGTCGTCGATACCCGCAGAGTTCTGACGACGACATATACTGGATGCCTCATCAACCCCCAACACATGCCAATGGTGCAAACACATGGCAATCTCGGATCCCACTGTCGAAAAAGAAGAAGACTACTTAGTTCCGTGGAACGTGTAAAGTTCATCTTTGTCTGTTACCCAACTGGTGCTGATTCAAAGCCTTCCATAATGCAATAACATATCTTCATAAAAAATTGACCGTCTGAAAGTCCAAAAAAAAACCGTGTCACGGAGGAAGGGATACCGCGCTCGACACCCAGTGCTTTGTATCCATCGTTCCCTACTCTCTAACGAAAATGAGCAGTTGGCAGGGCGAAAGGCGATTTGAAAGGTATACTTTCAATACCCAACGACACACGAGTAGGTGATCATACGGCCAAATCCAAGCGCGAAAAAATGTGTATCGGTCTCATTTTGTGCTGATCACTGTTCGCTGCGCCCTCCCCTCTTCGCGTTTTGTGAACTAGAACTTCAAGAAGGAAAAAAACATGCATAGCCAGCAGGAACTGAGCTGTTTCGAATCCAATGAGCAGCTGTTGAGGAATCAAAAATCCGCTGGAAACAGTCACACACCATAGCCCTCATTGCTGCCCTGTCCCCCAGGCCCATGAGAGCGAGCGTTTCCAATACATAATTGGGAAGTTGGCGTTTCATGTGTGCGGTTTGAGCTCCACAAACACACCGTCTCTTTGATCATCTGTCAAAGCCAAGTCTCCCTCCTCTTGCCCTCAAACCATATTTTGGAGTCGTATCTAACAGCAACACCTCCTGGAAAACTTCTTTCTTCGTTCGCATGCTATATATGTGGCATGGGTTCAAAACAAGATGGAGAGAAAATGCAACCGAGGTTGCCATTTAAGGTGATAGAGAAGCAGAAGGGAAGTAGAAGAGAAGATAAAAAATAGACGAGCGACATTGTGGCGCTCAAGAATGATTTATTTGGTCGCTATGTCTCTCTGCTTGGACGAGAGTTCTAACTCTTATTTCTCAGAAAAGGATGAATGAAGGTATGGTAGACTGAGACGGAGTCAGCTGGGTGGAGTTCATTAGGTGGCAGGGGCAGAGGTAGTTACAACTTACAAGGGCAGAGTTCCATAAGTCAGTATTATCAAAATCTGGTGAGCTGTGAATGACGGCGCAGAATTTGGCGTATATATCCTTGTCGCCTCCACAGACCGCGATATCATTACTTGTAGTAGGGCAAATGTGGTGACGTTGTGTAGTAGAATCGAGGAGTTCGAGATGGAATGGGAGCGCTGAAGAGTCGGCGAGGAGTTTTGTCCCGACGACGGCGTCATCGTTGTACGATATGAACTTTTGTGAAGTTTCATACTGAAGGGTGTAGGTGGTATAGTTTGTGTTTGAAGTGCCAAGACCGACAATGCAGATCGTGGAGACCGCGGTTTTGTCAAAAACGCTCCTGGGCATGGCTTCGCCAGCTCTTGCACCTGGAATGAGGTAGATATCGTTTTTGCTTATGGAGTATCAGCCTACGTCAAGGCTGGTGACGGCAGAGAGGGTGACGATTTGGATGATCGCTGCAACGGTCAGGAGGTTAGAGCGCAACGTAATTTATGGTTAGAGGTAGGTAGAGAAGTATAGGATATGATAGTGAGGCGAGGTTATTGAGAAAAGAAAATCAAAAAAGAAAGGAAAGCTGGGGGTCTTCAAAGGCGATATTTACTCAGTGTTCACACCTTTTTATTTGCCCTTTCTTTTCTGCATCTCCGAGTTTTTTTCTTGTCCTTCTTCAAACCACTCCCACCCCCTTGAATGCTTAATGCCTGGTCCCTGGCCAGCATTCCGCTCACCCTTGTTGGTTTTTTGGGCTATATGCATCCCTTGTTTCTTTTTGGTCCTTGTCCCTCCCTTCGGTTACTGTATACACACCCCTTCAAGCATCTCAAGCATCTCAACAAAAGCTAGGAATCCGCCCTTCTCACTCAGTTTTTCAACGTGCGTGTCTGTTTTCCTTTTCAACGCCCAAATGAATCCTATTCATCGACCGTTCAATGATGAGACAAGGAGTGAAAAACGAAGTGCAATTGAGTTACAACAGCGACAGGACTATTTCCATTGTATAAGCTTGTTCGACAACATTTTTCTTTCCTCATGGTTTGCATCCGACTAACCAGTGCGCTGATACCATGAATGTTTTCGCCTGCATCGAGAATAGAGAAGCAACATGAGAACGACCAGAGAGAGATGGGAAGGACAACAAGATCAACTAGAGAAAAGGGTGGGAATCAGATAGCAGATGGACGTTTCTTTTCACGCAAGACGGTTTCCTGTCGCTCAATTTCAGTTCTCAATGTTCTTTTCTGTGCGCATCTCATAAGCCATTGTTGCAAGCAAGTGTGCGTGCCATACAGTCCATAGGAAGTCGTTTCCCTATGTTTGGACGCTATTTTTTATTTTCTTATGCTCGACATGCATTTCTTTTGTGTAACTTTCGAGGGACGTTCATTATTATTTTTCATATTCAACACTCCATGGGCTGCATCCCATCAAGGTCTTGATCTTAGGCAATGGATAAGGAGGAAGAAAGGATTGGTATATCTCGCTGTATCTCGCTGTATCTCGCACGCGTTTCTAACCTTTTGTTTGCGTCTTGGGCAACTCCTTCATGAATGCAAGCGTTGCAATTCTCTGCCCCCATTTGGGTAGCAGCGCATGTGCGATTCAAATAGGTCATTGCCACTGCAGGCGCGAATGAACCAAATGGTTCCCTCTTGAATAACAAGCCAGAATAAACCTTATCCATTCAATTAATTAAGGTCCATGCAGCATTTGCGATTGGATTTCCCTTCCATTCATTTTTGGCTCTCTCCTCCTGCCTCCTCTGTCCTGTCTTCCTTTGTGCTCCTTACTCTCCCTTTTGTGCTTCATCTTTTTCTTCATCCTTTTTTTTCTTCTCTTTCTTCTTCTTTGTCTTCTCCCATCACCACCTTCCCTTACATTCACTCCCTTTCATACCTTCCTTTAATACCCTTCCTCATCCTCCCTTCTCTCATCACTCTCCTTCTCCCTTCCATCACAACACAGCTCACTCCATCATGTCCGTCGACGCAGAATCCACCCAGGTACACATACCATACTTTACTCACTTCGCCAACTAAAACAGCAACAACAGTAATGATAAGCAACAACAGCGACAACAAGAACAATAACAGTGCAACGCCAACAACAGTGCTTGAGGAATTGTGCCACTCTCTGTTCACGATAATTACAATAATCGCCAAAAAAAAAAAAAAAAAACTACACTTTCACACAACAAAGGAAATAGTAGACAAGCTTGTGGGCCATCCTCCCCTGTTCTCTCATACTCACACTGTTCTTCTTTGTGCGCCACCATTTTATTATAGCCCATCCTCCAGAGCTACGTCGGTTTCGACTCTATCACCTCCCAGATTGAGAAGAAGCTTCTCAAGCGTGGCTTCCAGTTCAACGTCATGGTCGTTGGTATGTACACTCTTCTTGTCCTACAAGAGCCGTCGAAACTGGCAACCGAGCGGAAAGCAAAGGAAACCGACAACAAAGAGAAGGAAGACACGCACGTTTCTCTCAGTATACTAACAGGAGTGTGTTTTTGTTCATCTCATTCATTCTTGCATTCATAAACAGGTCAATCTGGATTGGGCAAGAGCACCCTCATCAACACCATCTTTGCCTCGCATCTTATCGACTCCAAGGGACGCACTCAGCCTGACGAGCCCAGCCGTCAGACTGTTGAGATCCACTCCTTCACCGAGAGTAAGTCGTCGTTATTGTCTATCTCTCTGTTGTTTGCCAATTTATCACGCTCCTCTTGCGGTTCAATTGAAAGCGCTCAAAACACGCAGCACTGTCGTCCTTTTTTCTTCTTTTCTTTACTCGCCACCTCTCTCTCTCCATCATCTCATCTCAGTCCACAGACACATACGTGTTCGACAAACACCCTTTCCCAATTGCTCCTATCCTCGTTTCTTGTTTGCTGTCATGTATAAGAGAGAGAGAGTGTGTGTGGTGTGTCTTTGGATCTCTTTATTTCCGGCACGGGCTCTCGTTCTGTTCGTCTATATATTTGTCTTTGAAAGAAAGGGAGAGCGCTTCTGTTCTTGACCCTGCCCTAACTGACTATCGAACAAAAGTGCTCAAGTTGGGGACTTAAGAGTTGAGTTTTGAACCTCGTCAAAGAAAAAGGCAAAGGGTCGGCCCAAAACGGCGCCAGAAATGCAGTTCATTCTTTCTTTCAGGAGGAAGGGAGGGAGTCGAGGACAAGTTGAAAAAAGGGACGGTGGATTCAGGAGGGACAGAAACCCAAAACTCACGGAAGTAGCGAGGGACACACAGAGAGAAGATTGACAAGAGGGAGAGTGAGAAAGTGAACAGAAAAATAACAAGAGCAAGGAGCCATCCTCACATTATTGAGGAGAGATTGAGAGCCGCGCGCGAATGAAAGGGAGAGACCCAAGACAGACAGACAAACAACCTTTGCCTTTTTGATTCGATGCAGCAAACCTTTGAAGACAGTCAAAGAATAACCATGCGTGTAATAGCAAACGGAAACAACCACCCCATCCCAACATCACTTACAACCGCGCACTCTCCATCTTCATGGAAGGATTTTAATTGCCTTGTTGCACAACTATCAATATACTTAATGCATGCTCTAACGGTTGCTTTGTTTGCACTTTGTTCACTTTTTATAGCCATCATCGAGAGAGGCGTCAAGTTGAGACTCAACATTGTTGACACCCCCGGATACGGTGACCAGGTTAACAACGAGAACTGGTAAGCACCACTCAACAAAGCCATCATGACAGTGTGTGCGAGAGAGAGAGAGAGAGAGAGAGAGTGGTATTTGTTTTCTTTCGTTCGCAAGAGCAGAACTAACCGAAACGAACCAATTGCCTTTCTGTCTGTAGCTGGGAGCCCATTATCAAGTACATCAAGGACCAGCACTCGTCCTTCCTTCGCAAGGAGTTGACTGCACAGCGTGAACCTTTCATCCAGGATACCCGCATTCACTGCTGCCTGTTCTTCATCTCCCCCACTGGCCACTCGTAAGTTTGGAATCCACCTTTGTTTTCTGTGGCGGGACGGGGCGGATACTTAGGCTCTGCATGCGACAGGACATGCATCTTGGAAAATGTTTGACTCCAGCTAATGGTCGCAAGGTTGAGATCTGAAATAAGAATAATGGACAAATGTAAAGCTCACAATACTTATGGATCTTGTTTCTATTACTGGACTTAACAAAAACATAGATTGAAGCCCATCGATATCGTTGTCCTCAAAAAGCTGACTGAGGTTGTCAACGTCGTCCCCGTCATTGCCAAGTCGGACTCTTTGACCATCGAGGAGCGCATCGCCTTTAAGCACCGCGTACGTCTTTTACTCCTCTGGATACCAGTCATGTTTTTTCATGTTTTGTTTGGACTCACTCTTGGCAAAGGGCAATCTGTACTAACATATCAACCTTGTTTGCATTGAAATGAGAATAGATTAAGGAGGAGATGGCTTTCCACAACATCAAATTATACCCCTACGGATCGGACGAGGATGATGAGCAGGATGCGGCCTTGAACGAGAGCATCCAGGATTTGATCCCCTTTGCCGTGGTCGGATCAGAAAAGACCATCGTTGTCGATGGCAAGCCCGTCCGTGGTCGCCAGAACCGCTGGGGTGTTATCAACGGTAAGCTTGGAGCATGTTCTCAATCGCGCTCTCTCTCACCTCATGTTACCCTACCCGCATCAGTGAGCGGAAGCAGTAAACTGATACTTTCATATTTTCATTCGTTCCAAAAAATAGTCGAGAATGAGAACCACTGCGAGTTCATTCACTTGCGCAACTTTTTGACACGCACCCACTTGCAGGACTTGATCGAGACGACCTCGTTGATCCACTACGAGTCCTTCCGCTCCAAGCAGTTGCTTGCCCTCAAGGAGAACGGCATGCAGCAGCAGCAGCAACAGCAGCACTAAGAATATTTTAGCGATTAACCGGGACAAGAGTGGAAGGAAGATGCTCCTTGATGGACCTCCTTTCTGTTCTCTATCCATTTGACCCTCATCGTTATTATCATTACTTTTTTGCTTCATTTTGTTATGTGCCGCACCTTCACCAACAACCCATATACTTCTCTTCCTTCTATTTCTTCTTTTCTAATACAGTATTTCATATAAACACCAAAAACACAGACGGACTCTCAGAGGGCCTATGATACCAAACAACAAACAAAAAGACGTGCTTTTTCCATATCTAAACCATTGGACGGCATTTCCTTTTTTTTATGACCATGAAGGAGCTGTTTCTGGTAAACGCACTTCAGCATAGTCCTTTCAATGGGAAGAATAAACGACCGTTCAAATAACATCATAGAAGTGGGCAAGCGATACTATTTATTTTTGAAAACGCGCGAAATATTCGCCACCAAAATCTTTTTTTTTTTTTTTTCTTTCTTGGGTGCCTCCCAACTATCGGAGAAACGATTGCTTAGAAGAACTCGAGGGTGGCATGGCCAAAGGGAGAACCGAGGACGATATCTCCAAGGACAGAGTTATCCTCATCATCATCGTCGTCATCGCCGTCACGGACAATGATCTTGCGGCCGATCTTGGCGTTCTTTTGGTTCTTGGAGTACTCGATCGTGCTGGGCGAGGATTCCACCTCGACAACTTCGGCGGTTCCAAAGAAGGTTGCCACCTTGAACGATCCCAGGAACTTGTCCGACTATATTATGTGTATAAAACAAAGAGAATGAAGATATTAATTTGCTGTAAGGATGACAATAGGCGAAATACCAAGAGTCCAGTCGTTTACACCAGAAAAAAAAAAAAAAAGAAAGAGAAAACGACTTACGACGCGGGAGTAGATCTCTCCTCCGACTGACTCGGTCTTGAGGCTTAACTGACGGTCGTCAATGAGTTCGACCAAGGTGTGGATGTTTCCGGCACCAGTGCCAGAGCGGACAACGAGCATACCGGGGATCTGCTCAGTTTTGTGCTTGAGCTTGCCGATCCAATCGTCCTCACCTTCGGTGATCTTGACATGGATGTTTCCTGTGGTCGCAACGGCCTTGACCAGGTGGTGGGAGTGGCGACGGCGGGGCTTGTCATCATCATCATCATCATCGTCGTCACCCTCGCCATCACCGCCGCGCTTGCCGGAGCATCCGCTCTTCATATCCTCGCCATCATCATCACCATCATCATCACCATCATCATCACCGTCATCCTCAGGCTTGTCGATGGTAGTGGTGGTGACACCCAGAGTGATGTTGGCAGCGACCGAGGAAACACGGGCATGGACCGCAGTTCCAGGGGTAGCAGCACGGACATTCTCGATATGGATGTGTCCTGCAACAACGTTGGCCAACAATGTGTTGGTACGGACAGGTCCCGTCTTGATCTCGCCCACAACAGCATTGATCTCGAGGAGATCGATACCCCCGCCAAAGATGGGGGCCAGATCATCCTCAACGGTCGCGCGGAGGACAACACCATTGACAGAGAGACGATTAATCTCGTTGAAGCCGATGGGCACGAGAATCTCGATATCGATAGAGGCGCAGAACTTTTGACCCTTAGGACGGCCAAAGGGTTCATTGTCGTCACTGAAGCGGCGGGGGTGGAGGGCACGCTTCTTCATCCAGAAGGACTCGTTATCCTCATCGTGAGGATGCTTGCGCTCGTGGTGCTTGCGGTGGTGCTTCATGCCATGGTGCTTGTTGTGATGATGCTTCTTGTGATGCTTCTTGTGGTGCTTGCGTCCGTGGCGGTGGTGAGGAGGTGGGGTAGGAACGGGCTCTTCAGGTTCCTCGGGTTTCTCGGGCTCCTCAGAAGGCTCGTCCAAGTGTCCGTCAGCCCAGAAGACAACCTCAATTTTGTCCTCCTCCTCTTTGACCTCCAAGTGAAGACCCTTAGGACCCTCCTCGTGGTGATCATCCTCATCATCATGGTCACCATCATCCTCAGGCAAGTTCTTGGTAACGTTAGCCTTGATCCTAAAAGTAGGCGAATCCACAAAGAGGCTCGATCGAACGACGACATTGGTAAAGATATTACCCTTTCCAACGGACAGTTTGATATCAAGGGCCTGGGATATGATGTTCTGGGGTCCATTCCAAGGGATCAAGTTCTTCATGCACTCGTCCTCAGACATGGCAAAGACCAGGTCGGCCTGCTGTTTGGGGGTGAGGTCTGACTGGCGGTGGGTGGAGAGGGGCATCAGGGTAGGGGAGCCGCCCTCGATGTAGACGTACTCGTTGTCGTCGAGGCGGTAGTCTTCGAAATCGTAGTCGGGGCTGAAGAACGCGCAGTAGACCCAGAAAAGGAGGCCGACGGCAAAGATCCGACGGAACAGCTTTCTTGCCTTTGCCTTGCCTATTAGAGTGATATGTTTCAATGAAGGAAGACTGGGTGAGTAATTGTGCGCAAGTAGGGTGTGTAAAAGCGACATGTAAAGGAAAGTGAATATGGGTATGGAAGTCTAGGCAGGGTCCACTGGCTAATTCGCCACCAATTAATATACCCGAGGATCATATTTGTAGCGAGGAAAGAGCTTGCATGCTAGCCAAACAAGATCACCCACAACAGCAGCCCAACAGCCCAACAGCCCACGCACGAGACAGATGAACAAACAACAACTTACAGGCAGCGCGCTGCTCAGGAGTGCGGTTACAACGACGTCCCCAACGACGTCCACACACCTTCTGCTCCTGGTTTTGGTTCTGGTCCTCAGGAATGGGAAAAGCAGGGGCATTCTTTTGGTCAAGACCCTTCTTCTCATCCGCAGCAGAGAGCAAGGGAACGGCGTCCTCGTCAGCGTGGTCGGAGAATGGAGGAGGAGGGGCCGAGTTGGAAAGGTCATTGTCGTCCTCGTGGGGATGGGAAGACATGTCGACAAAGACCGAGGGGTCCTTGTGGTCCTGGGGGTAACCAGGTTCAGCCATTTTTGTTTTTTGTGGTTTGTGTTTGTTTTGGTCGTTAGAATAGAGGAAGAAAAAGAAAAGAGAATATGTTTGTAGGAATGAGAGAGTAGATTGAAAGTGTCGATGGGGATGAATAGAAGAGAAGAGGAACAAGACGAACAGGCCACATACACAAAGAAATATTTATCCTTTTGCAGCATTGTGTTCATTTTCGATTTGTCTTGGCATTTCTTTTCTTTTTCAGTACACGCACTGCTCACGTCCCTCACTCTCTCTCTGTCTGTTTCTCATGCCGTGTCCTATTTGTAGTACGTGTGTCTGGATGTGTGAACAAACACCTGCAAGAAAACAACAAGTTCTTTGCCTTTCTTGGCTATCTTGCGCAAGCATAGATCGAGGGTGGTGGCAGCGACAATGCTATATCAAAGAGGGGGACAACGCATCTTGATCATGCAAAATCAATCTGTGTTGTCTTTTTCTTTGCTTGGAGCAACAACCAAAACAACCAATGGACAAAGAAACGCAATCGATTGCGTATGTCGTTCCCTTTTTCACATCTTGCTCGTTGTCTCACTCCCTCTGCTCGCTGCACCTATTATGACGAAAGCATACCAAATACTCGAATAGACGATGCAGTCGCTACGTTTACAAGAGGAGAGTGGACGCGTCTTGTTTTTATTTTTTTTATTTTCAATGGGTGGTGCGAATACAAAGAGTGAAGGTCCTTGTCTAGGGTTCAATGTGACAGCATCACCCAAGACTCGTCTCCTCCTGTCCCACCAGGACCTGATGCGCCGCCAATCGATGACGACGACCCTCCTCCGCCATTACCGACTATTGAAGACCCTAACACATCCGATCCTGATCCATTGTTGTTATTGCTACTGTTTTCAGTGTTGGACGAGGCATGGTCCCGAAGAATAGGGCCCATACGTTCGTGTTTCATCGTCCGCAAATGATACACCTTGCGCAGGTCCCGATACTGTCGAATAAATCCTTCTTGATCCAGCTTGCCTTCCAAGAACGACTGAGCAATTGACTCTGATAACTCCTCTGACTCTGATGCCGCTGACCGCAACTTGGACTGTAGCGTCTCTGGCCTAAACCGCTGTTGACATAGGTATCAAAAGTAAAAGGAAAAGCAGCATTGGTTAGTGATGTTGTAGGAAAAGGATGGTGACAAACTTCATACTTCTGCTGCGGCGAAGGCATCAGAGCACCAAAATACAAAAAAGGCCACTTACCCAAAGAGCATCCTGTTGTTGTTGAAGTTTCTCTTCCAGTGACTTTTGAAGTTGATTCGCCACCTTGTGACCTTCTGCCGTACTGTTTTGAAGCTCAAGCATTTCTGCCTCTAAAGCCAAGTTGCGACCTAATGATGATAAAATGACACAGTCCAACCAATTGTTATTAAAAAAGTGATGATGATTTCAGAATCCACTCATTTTTAGGCTGTCGTCATGTTTCTTCTTCCAATTGATCCGTCCATGGATATAGTGAATACAAAAAAAGCAAAGGAAAGGTGGACTTACGGGAAACATTGTCGTTGCCGAGCCACCATTCCCGTTTGAGGGTCCTGCTGTTGATGACAATGTCGAGGTGATCAACAAAGTGGTCGAATGCAATCTGGCTCTCGAGGAGTTCCTCCACCTTCTCGGGTGTCAACTCCATAATAATGCGCGCCTCTGGTGCCAATGTGCTGCTGTACGAGTTGCTCAAGACTGGTCGACTCTGGGTATGACTGCTGCTGCTGCTCGATGACATATCGCCCGCAGCAGAGGTGCTCATCTTGTTATTGCCGTTATTATTATTGTTGATGTGCATTGCATTGTTGATATGGTTGTTGTTGTTGTTGTTGTTGTTGTTGTTGTTGTTTGAACCTCCGTTGCTGTATTGAGAGCCATTGGTGTTGATGAATGTCACCACGCTACTCGAGTTGCTGTTGTTGGTCAGCCCAAGACTTTTGGATCGCGCTCCTGGAATGGGCGGTGGTGGTTTGCGTGAATACTCGTCAAAGGCGACCTTGACGGTGTCAAAATTACCCTGCTGGTTGTTGTTGCTAATGCCGTTGTTGTTGGTGTTATTCGTGCTGTACATGTGGTGTTGGTTCGATGCCCCTCCATTGACATCATTGCTGTCGTCGACGAGAACTCCGGTGCGTTGAATATTGGCTGCAATCTCCTTAACAATTCTGCCGAGGTGGGCATGGGTCGACCAGCCGCCAGGCATGAGTCTCTCGTGTCCAGTGACAGTACAGGGCGTTACGGTTCCATCGACCCAGAGATGCCGCACTGCTGGTTGGAGCGTGATCCTTGGTTCCTCTTCGGGGAAAGCTGGCGGTAGGTAGACTGTAAGGGTGACGGCATTGTTGCTTCCCGCTACTGCTGCTGCTGCTGTTACTGGTGACGAGGATGACGGGGAGGTGATTGAGAAGGCGTTTCCGTTGCCGTCCTGGGATGAAGGTCTGCTGCTGTTGGTGTTGGGTGTTGAGGCTGTCCGAGAAAGGTGGGGTGTGGCTGAAGACGGGTGAGGCGAGCCTGGGCTGCTGGCTAAGTACAGCTGTAGCTGGAAGCGGCTGTTGTCGTTTGGCAAGGGTCGCACAGTTGGCAGTTCCGAAAGTAATGAATCGATTTGCCTCTTTCGTCTATTATCCATTACAAGGGAGTGGCGAGCAAGGCCGTTAGTGAGTGTTGGTGTGTAGAAGTGAAAAAAAAAACAAAACAAAGGAGAGGTTGACCATGGAAAGAGTTTAGCCAGAGAGTTGAAATCGGCATGACCAGGACGACGACTCTTCTTTCGCTGCGTCATTTTTTCTGGCGTTTTCGAACACGTATGGAAGAAGAGCATCTACTTTTTGACTCCAAAGTAAACCTTTCTTTTTTCTTTGCAAACATGTCGATCGATGTCAGGTCACTCTGAGTTTTTTTTGCGATGCACTCTGGCTAAGTCTGTCTTCATCGTTCTGTTGCACTGCCACAAGGATGGTTGGAGGTGTGTGATGTGAGATGTGAGATGTGAAGTGTTCTGTGCTTGCCCTGTGCGTGTCGTTTATGGAAAATGGTGGTGGTGTCCCTGCCTAGGCGGTGAGTAGACGAGAGTCGTAGAGTCCCTTTTGGCGAGTTGAGAGAGTACTTACGGCGAAGGGTCGTCGTGGCTCGGTTTCCTGCCCCAGTGGTTGTTGAAGCGCCTGTCCATGCAAACGAGAGTTGAAGGGGTGTGGGAGGTAGAGAGGGGTGAGAAGGGTGAGAGAAAGGGAATGCAAAAAGGACAAAAGTGGTGGCGAGTGTCGAGAGTAAAATAAAGAGAGGAGGAAGAGAGGAGGAGGAAGAGAGGGGGCAAAAGAGAATCGAAGTGCGCTGTCTGAAAGTAGAGTGTGGTGTGTGTGTGTGACTATGTGACGTTGTATCGGTCATGTGCTCTCTGTTCTCGCTGCACGGTACTGATCGTACACCATCGACCAACTGCAACCTCCCTGCGTGCCTGAACTGCGACCTGCTCCACCTCGCACTTGACCTGTGCACTCTTTGTCTTTTGTTCCTTTTCGTCCTTCTTTGCTCAGCTCCGTCCAACTCCTCCTCCTCCTCCTCCTTACTTTTTTCCTTCCCTTGAAGTCCTTTATTTCCCTTCCTTCAACCCTCCTCACACCTCCTTACATTCCCTCTCCTTCTTTCCTTCCTTCCTTCCCACCTTCTTTCTTTCTCACACCTCTCTTTTACCGAATCAAATCTCATTCTAATGTCCATCATCTACGCCCTCGTCGCAAGAGGCACCATCATCCTCGCCGAATACACAAACTCATCAGGAAACTTCACCACCGGTAAAAATAATAAATACTTTATCAGTTTCACATTCTTGCTTCTTGCTTCTTGCGTCCTCTTACTTGAACCTGCCCTTGGAGCAAGACGACTAACCAAACGCCAATTGTTAACAATTCACTAGTCACCGAGGCAATCCTCGAAAAGATCCCGCCCAACAACTCCAAACTCACCTACGTCTACGACAGGCAAGACTCTTTTCTGTTCACACTTCCCCTCCACTTCCTCACTCGATATATGCATATCCCCCATTCCCATCCCTCCTCCTCCTTCCTTCCATACCCCTGCAGGAAAAAAACAAGCAAAATGAAGGAGAATAGTGCAAAAAATAACACTCTAGACCCTTCCTTCCTTGTCCAATAGGTATCTGTTCCACTACATTTGCCACGATGGATTGACGTACATGTGCATGGCCGACGACACCTTTGGTCGCCGCATCCCCTTCGCCTTCCTTCAGGATATCAAGACCCGCTTCTTGACCCAGTACGCTCGGGAACGTGCCATGAGTGCCACGGTCCCCTATGGCATGAACGAGTTCTCAAAAACCATTGCCAAGCAAATGGTATGTTGTTGACAGGAAGGGGTGTGTTTTGGGCTGACGAGAAAAGAATGGGTCAAGAAACGTTTTTTTTTCTTGCCTGTGTTTCTGCAGCAACATTTTTCGCCTTTTTCTTTTGTTTGTTTGTTTGGGTTTTTTTTGTGTTTGGGATTCTTCTTGTCTCTGCTTACGCTAGCCAGATAGACGACCCTTGCACAAACAGACAGCCATGTGTCTTCCCCATAAGGCTGCTTTGCCGAATGTACACTCAAGCTAACAATCGTACATGCTATGTTTCTCTTTGTCAACCCTTTTTTTCTATACGGCACATGATCTATACGGGAACACCCTTTTGCATTGACCTTGACGTATTTAGGAGTACTTCTCGACAAACCCCGAGGCTGACAGGATCAAACAAGTTCAAGGAGAAATCGAGCAGGTCAAGGATGTCATGGTACACAACATCGGTATGGCCTACTT
Organism: Linnemannia hyalina; assembly: GCA_019671135.1. Lineage (NCBI taxonomy): Eukaryota > Fungi > Mortierellomycota > Mortierellomycetes > Mortierellales > Mortierellaceae > Linnemannia > Linnemannia hyalina. The sequence goes on from JAHRHY010000015.1 coordinate 1,607,338, forward strand.
GCAACGTTTGCAACTACAATCACACCTACTTGAACACAACCGCACACAAGCACGCACCCACGCGCCTTCAACAAAAAAAGAAGAAAGCATCCCATCCCTCTACCTCTCCTTTTTTTGTGTTCGTGTGTTAAGGAAATACACATCCGCGTGAATAAGAACCATCGGGAAACTCGTTGCCCTTCACTTGCACACACATAAATGCCCAACTGACTAACCCACCTTTTTTTTGTTTGTCACACTACCACCTTCCCCCTTTTTTTTCTCTCTTTCCTTTGTATCACAACCACATCTACATGGACGGAAATACCGATAACTATTCTTGACAACACACAGAGCGCGTGCTGGAACGTGGAGAGAGGATTGAACTCTTAGTTGACAAGACCGATAACTTGAACCAGCAGGCCTTTGCCTTCAAGAAAAGGAGCACCCAGCTCAAGGTATTAATAATACATATGAAGGAAGCAAGCAGGGAAGCGGGGAAGGACATCATCACTATACCATCCGTACCGAACTCGGACATACATACAGGGCGGATGGACAGTCGGACGGTGCGCATTGGCCACACATTGAAAGCACTGTAGATGGGGATCATAGATATCACGGACCTTTGAGACGATTCAGGGAATCTAGTGTGCGGAAATTAACCAAATCCCCTTGTTTTTTGTTTCTTGCTCTTCTGAACATATAGAGGACCATGTGGTGGAAGAACACAAAACTGACCATCATCTTGACCTCCGTCATCATCGTAAGTCCTTCTTCTTTTCCCTCTCTCGCTTGTTTTCTGCTTTGCACTCCCACTTTGTCGCGCCCCCTGTTGCCTTTTTCTGCAAGATGTTTTTCGCGGCCCCATGTGAACAAAAATTGCTAACTATGGGCGTTTCTTGATGCGTTTTTGAATGACTAGGTCCTGTTCTACTTGATCATTTGCTCCGCGTGCGGGTTCCCCTTCTGGTCAAGCTGCCGCGGCTAATTCCTTTGCTCCACAGAGTAAATTAGCATCGCAGATATAAAAAAAAAATAAACAATAACACACAAAACATGATCCATCATTTCTTCAAGCCAATCCAACATTGCTGAACGATAATAGGAATAACGTTGAATGCATATATTTGGAACTACATTACCGAATGCCCTTCACTCTCCTCCATCGTGAAAAGGGCTTCCTTTATCCCTGGCGCTGTCTTGGCGCACAACGGAGGATATTATCCACTCTCAAGATCATCTCCGCAGCCTCAGAGGCACTCAACAACACTTGCCTCTTCAACTTGTAACTCTCCGTAATCCCCAACTCTCTCATATCACCCACCGCACCATTCTCCATATCCAGCCCATGCGTCGCGTTGCCCTCATAATGGCTCGCCCTCAACTTGGCCACCAGATCTGCACTATCATAACCACCATTGTCAGCAAGGATCGTAGGCATCTGACGGAGCGCACGAGAGAAGGCCTCGATGGCGGCCTGTTGCTTGCCGGCGGTCTTGGCTGCGATCTCGTCTACGGCCTTGGACATTAGGACTTCGGAGCAGCCGCCGCCGAGAACTGTCCGGGGCTCTTGGGTGGTTTGGGTGAGGACGCTCAAGGCGTCGTGGATGGAGCGCTCGGACTCATCCAGCAATTGGTGCGTGGCACCGCGGAGAACAATCGTGCAAGCCTCTCCTGCAGCAACTCCCGAGAATTTGATCAACTAATGGATGACATACATAGAAACAAAATTGAAGTGTCAGTCCGTGTAAAGAATTCAATAGGTTCCTGTTGCCATGAGCCATGATACCCAGTCCAGATGACTCCACCACTCCTAAACCCCCAAAAAAAAACTTACGCGGTCCTCGCCAATGATGACCTCCTCAATGACATCGCAGTGACCAAGACGGACAAGCTCAGGGTGATCAAAAGTCGAAGTAATTTCGCCTCCAGTAACAAGGGCCAATCGCTCAACACCATCGAAATCCGCGTGCTCAATCGACATGATACCAGCATCGGCAAAGAGCTGCTCGGGCCAGTTGTAAATCAATTGACGGTTGACAAAGCAGGTAATGCCGTGCTCCTTGATCTTCTCGACCTTGGCCCTCATCTTTTCGCGCTCTGCACGCTCCAACTCTTCCAGTTTGCCGGTTCCTTCGACACGAATACGAGCGCCGAAAATCTTGATCTTGTCCGTGTCCATAGCTATTTTGTCATATTTTCCAATTGAGACAGTTAGTACGGTGCATCTAGGTCAGGAACAATGTACCAAGTGGGCAATGAACAGTCGAGAGACGTACGGGTGTTGGCGACCATGATGATGGCGTTCTCGATGCGCTTGGGCTGGTTGACACCAATCTTCTTGTCCAGAATGAATCCCTCATCCAAGTAAGAGTCTGCAAGACGCCCTCCAACCTTCTTGATAATCTGAATGTTCTCCAAGTTGGTGCTTCCCTTCAATCTCAACACAGCATCGACCGCCAACTTTGAAAAGTACTCCTTGTCTTGTGACAAAACCTTGGAACTCAAAGTCGTTTTAGCAATGTTGATCAAATCCTCCCTGAAGACAACAGGATCCTGGCTATGATCGATTGCAGACTCTTCAAGGGCCTTGTAGGCTGCAGCACTGGCAATACGGTAACCTTCAATGATCGTCTGGGGGTGAATCCTTTGGCTGACCAGCTTCTCGGCCTCTCTCAACAACTCGGCTGCGAGGACACAGACCGAGGTCGTGCCGTCGCCGACTTCGTCGTCCTGAACCTTGGAAATGTTGACGAGAACCTTGGCTGCTGCGTTGTCGAGAGCAATTGACTTCAAGATCGTGGCGCCGTCGTTGGTGACCATGATCTCTCCAGTAGAAGCGGATTGAAGAATCTTGTCCTGTTTACGTGTCAATCATTGTCGTTGTCGTCGTTATCATGAGTTGGAAGAGGTGTCCAGGTTATGGCATGTAGCAAAAATGCCGTTAGTTTCTCTCTTCAATTGGACAGCGATCAGCAATTGAGGGTTCAACTTGACAAAATAATAGGCACTTGCCATGCCCTTGGGTCCGAGTGTGCTCTTTACGAGATCTCCAACGGCGATAGCGCCAATGAAGGAAGACTATATACCACATGCACAAAATAAAAACCTCGTCAGTCAAAACAGCATACGCAATAAAAAAAAGTGCTTTGCCTACAGAAAGAAATTAAGTTGTGTCGCTTGGAGGGATCAACCAAAGAAATGTAGAGAAATCTGCATATTTTCTTACCAGACGAGCGTTCTCTGCGCGCTCTTCAGTCGCATTGTCCTGGAAAATCTGAACTGGAGCCAAAGACTAGCAGGAAGAACAAGGGGGAAGTGAGAGTATAAGTAAGTAAGTGGGGCCTGGTAGTTCTAGGGTCCAAGAATGAGCAAGAAAGAGAATAATGCTGCTTATTCCTGGACTGGTCACCTCGATCAGCTTAGTATGCGATGTCGAAGGAAGAAGGCTTCCTGTGTGATGCCGGACTATTTTCTGACGTTCTGTTCATGATGTTGAGTTCTCCTTGACCGATGGGTCAAGAGTCTTCTACAGGAGTGAATGTAGCCTGGTCGTTACCATTGTGCTACTTGTGCTATGTGTGGTGGGTGGGGGAAAGTGAGGGGAAGGTTATGAGATGATAAAAAGGAGCAAATCAAAAACGCGAACAAGGAACAGCGAACAGTAGGTAGGTCTTTTTTTTTTTTTTTTTTCTTTTTTTTTCCTGCGAACAGAAGGTCAAAGAACGAATAACCCCAGATTCCTCACGTGATGTCGATCCAATTTACCATAAATGCTTCGAAAAAAACTGCACCGTGTCCATAGAGCATACACAAAGGTTACGCACTAAGGCATCCATCGTCTTTACTTTATCCTATACTTTGAATAGACAATTGTTGATATGCTCAGGCAGCACGCAAATGGACAGCACCTGGTGTCAACTAAACGCTACATTTTCATCGTCTGTGTGGTTTGTTCAACAACTATCTCAACAACAGTTGTTGACACAGTGAGCGATGGCCTGCAGGCAGGAGATATGACTAACAGTCCACTACTTAAACCAGGGCGTTTGCTTTTCCAATTGTGATGATAAGGTACGCCTTGGTCTAAGGCATTCAGGAAACTTTCAGGTTACCCCTCAAAAAATATTTTTTTTTTTTTTTTTTTTTTTTTGAGGGAAAAGAGAGGATTTATTGTGGCTTAAACAGCCTTGATAGAGTTATTTTGTGCTATGGTTTTGGTGATTTCGCGAAGTATGGTGTGGATGATATCGCTACTAGATTGAGTGTGTTGATGAAGAAAAAGAACGGTGTTGGCTGATGAAATACCAATGAGGCAACAAGCCAGCAATTGTGGGATAGTGATGTTAAATTGGGGTTTGATATCAAAGGTTGGAGGATGGAAAGACAAGACCTTATCAAGGTCATCATCTGACCAAAGTGGTTTGGATGTGTGTTCCTTGAGGATTGTTTGCCAAGCGATGTATTTAGGAGCGCACTGAAAGATGTGATGCGCCTTGTCCTCACGTCGCTCACGACATCCGGCCATGTTACAATGAGGATCCTGCTTCCAGATTTTTTGACTTAGAGTTCCGCAAGGAAGCCAATCCCTTTTAAATCTCCACCACGTGGTCCTGGCCCGGTGTGGTATTTTAGCGCTCCAGAATTGGCGCCACTGTTTCGAGGTTCCCGTCTCTGGTTGGGTTGAGGAGTTTGGGTTTAGTGGTGTGTCTTGCCTCAAAAAGGCTCGAAGGTGTTTGTTCGTGGCCGATTCCAGAGTGATGGGATTACTGTCGTTTGGGATCAAGACAGATGAGAGGATATGCTGTGCCAATGTATCATCCTGCGTGATCTTGGGTGGGTTCGAGAGTGCTTGCTGCATACTGTGGCGCATTCGACGACGTTCTTGGTAGGCCTGGATCCCTAGTTCCACTTGAGCAAGGCGGAGCTTGGGGGAAAGGTGTGTTTTTCTGACCAGTTGGAGGAGCCCATTGTTGTCAGGAGAAAACTGAAAGAGCTCTTCCACTCGGAGTCTGAGGGTCTTGATGGTGGTATCTGTCGTTTCAAACCACCATTCGATTGGTGAGGAGGCAAGTGTTACAGAGTCCGGCAAGGGATCAGCAAGGGCCAGTGCTTTGAGGGAAGGGAGGAGGGACGCCGCAGATACCAATCGTTGCAGACCGGGAAACCCTGCCAATAAGGATCTGTACTGTCCGTCCAGGGGTGCTAGGAGGAAGGCAAGGCGGTGAGACGTTTTGGTCCTCCATCGGATGATATCAAGAATGATGTCCTTACCCCAAGAGACATTAGTGGAGAGAGCATTGCGGATATGCTTGAGTTGGAAAACATGGCATTGAGTAGCTGGGTCAATAACGCCTAGGCCACCCTTGTCCCTTGGAGTAGTGATCACCTCCCATGATGGCCTTGGTTTAAAGGAGCATACGAATTTGGTGACTGCAGCCTTCACCTTTCGCAAAAAGTCGAGCGGGGGGTTGACAATCCAGGATAGGTGCCAAAGTTTGGAGAGGATAAGAGAGTTGATGATGGTGGCTCGGCCCAGGACGGAGAGGGATCGGGAAGAGTGTATGGTTATGGCTGATTGTATCTTCTTCAGAGTCTTGTCCCAGAAGTCTTTTTCCTGATCGCGGTTGAAAAAGATAGGGAATCCAAGGTAGATCAAAGCATCGGCGGAGTTGTAGTCATGCCATCGCACGTCCAAATGTTCCAGGTGGGTCTGCAATTCTTTGGAGTAGGAGGGGGCCATAGGAAAGGCCACAGTTTTGGACAGGTTGACTTTGGCATTGGATGCGCGGCCATAGGTCCGTAGGGTATCCTCCAATGCTGACCATTCGGTTGTGGAGGAGATGAGAGTCATGAGGTCGTCTGCATAGGCGCTGAGCTTGATGGGATCCGTGCGACCAGGGATTTCAATACCGTGAATAGCCGGGGATCGTTCGATAGAGGCAAGCAACGGTTCAAAGGCTATGTTGAAGAGGAGGGGAGATAGTGGGTCACCCTGGCGAAGTCCTCTTGATTGTGGGAAGGTGTCTGACACAAAGCCGTTGATATTGAGTGCAATCCTGGTAGAGAAGAAAAGTTGAATAATCGACTCCGTAAGGCATGATGGAAATCCAAGTCGTTTCAAGACCTGTTGAAGATAGGTAGGATGCACACGGTCGTATGCTTTTTCCTGATCCAGTAGTACGCCAATATGTCTTGTCCTTCTTGCCTTGCAGTAATCTCGGAGTGTTGAGAGCACTAAGCCATTATCTGCTATATGTCGTCCTGCCGTGAATCCTGTTTGGTGCGATTCTGTCAGCTTGGTCATGTACGGTTGAATCCGTAGGGTAAGGATTTTGGTGAAGAGTTTGGCATCCGAGTTAATGAGTGAAAGAGGTCTCCAGTTTGCCAGTTTTGTCGCATCGCCCTTCTTGAAGAGGAGGATCATCACTGTCTCTTGCCAGGATGTGGGGAAAGAGGCAAGTGTCAGCGCATCGTTGATAATTGCGGTGAATAGTTCCTTGATCCAGGGTATGAGGAGGATGTATCGATAGAGCTCAAAGGGTAAGCCGTCCTTGCCTGGGGCCTTATTAAGGGGCGTCCTGCTCACAACGTGGTCTAACTCATCAGATGTGATAGTCCCTTCGAGTCTGGCGCGATCCTGGTCAGATAGGGTTGCATGTGGGGGGATGGCATCCAGTAGTCGGTTAGTTGCATTCTGGTCGGAGGGGTCGCAGGAGTATAGGCGCGAGTAAAAGTCTGTTGCTACTTCCAGACGTTCATTGGTTGAGGTTGTCAAGGCATCGGTGGCAGGATTGTGTAGGTGTGGGACGAGTCGTTTTTTGTTGCGTTGAGAGATGGCTCGGAAGAAGTAGGCGGTGTTGCCTTCTCCTTTTTCACGCCATAAGGTTCCCGACCGGAGGGCATAGGCATCCAGTTCTTCCGATGTATGTTGTTGAAGAGATGTTTCCAAAGCTTCCAGATCCTGAATGATTGCGTCCTTAGTTACACCGGTTGCAAGAGGGAGCTGGGCTAGTTTGTTTTGGCGTTGTATGTTGAGGTCTCTTAGGGCGGATTGTCGATCCTGTTTCCTTTTGATGGAGGCTGAGATGCAGAAACGTTTGATTTCCATCTTGACCCTGTCCCAGTGTTGGATCTTGCTTTGGTGAGGACGGGGTAAGGAGAAGGTCGCCAGGTGGTCGGTGAGATTCTTGATAAAGTCGCAGTTGTTGAGGAGCTGGGTATTCATTCGCCATATCCCTCGACCTGTCATGGGGGCGGAGGCGGGGGAGAGTGTCAGTAGTAGCATGTCGTGATCCGAGAAAGGAGATGCGCAGAGTTGCTCAGATTTAGATACCTGTGAGAGGAATTGGATAGAGGAGAAAATGTAATCAATGGTATGACGGACTTTGTTTCCTGCAGGGGTGCAGGTGGGCTTGGGGTTGGTATGAAGTGGGGTGATGCAGTCTACAAGATGAGTATCAACCCAGTCCTGAAACAGGGGATGAGGACGAGGGTGAGTGTAATGTATGTAGTTAAGATCGCCTAAAAGAAAGGCCTTTGGGGGAGGGGAGAGAAAGAAAGGGAGGGAGAGACAGTTCAGCATGAATAGCCTTCGTGCTGTCCTGTTGGCTGGGGCATACATAACACAGAATGTGGCCATAAAAGAAGAAGATGAAGAGGTGACGGTGGTAATAATAATCCTTCCTTGTTCTGCGTAAGAGGTGTTAGAGAAGGAGAGGTCAGGATTGCGAAGAAGGAGTGCACAGTGGGGGGACCAAACAGAGCTGTGAGTGTTGAGATATTGGTTGTAATTGATCTGATCAGCAGTGGTTGGCGATGTTGGTAGGTTGATTTCCTGAAGGGCCATTATGTCAAAATCCGTTTGTCGAAGCCAGGTGAAGAAATGAGGTGGACCGGTAGCATTGTTGTTTTGAAGGTGCTGCTTACGTAGACCTCGCACGTTCAAGCTTGCGATCCGCATTACTGTGACCGATTGTTTTTAATTGTAGAAGTAGATCTAGTGGCAGGTCTACCTTCTTTGGTGTAGATGTTGTTGGATGTCTTGGTGATGGTCTTAACTGCTGTGGCGACCGCGGTCTTGGCTACGGAGCGTCTTGCCTTGATCCGCGCTGCTATAGAAGCAGCCATAGCATCCTCCATGGGGAGGTCGTTGTTGTCGGAGGAAATGGAGTGTTCAGTATTGTAGGTAGCTCTGTCAAGGTCTCCCAGGTTAGCTCCCTCCAAATTGAAATCCTCATCAAAGACCTCTTCTCCTTTATCCTGAGCCTGATCATGACATTCGGTCATAGTGATGTCATCTTTTGGTGTGTTGGAAGGAGAAACCACTAACTGGGACTGATGGGTCACATTGGTAGTGGTCAAAGCGAGATGGGTGTTTGAAATTGTATCAGGCGGTACAGAAGCAGAAGCAGAGGAAGTAGTGGAGGAAGGAGAAGAGAAGGAGGTTGAAGAATCAGAAGAAGAGGAATCATGAGAAGAAGAAGAAGAGGAAGCAGAAGAGGAAGAAGAAAAGGAGGAAGTAGAGGAAGTAAAAGCTGAGGAGGATTCAGCGGAAGAGGTGGAAGTGGGTTGCCCTCTCACAGGCATCTTACCTTTCGCCCTCTTAGCATCTCTAGCCGAGAACCTTGAGCAGGTGAAGCTGACGTGGCCATTCGCATTGCACGCACTGCATACGATGGCCAAGCGCTTGGGACAATGGAGAAGGAGGTGCCCGTGTCCCTTGCAATAGTTACAAAAGGGAGAGGCTCCCATCCAACTGATACGGCAAGGAGATTTTTGACGGTTGCCCAAGGAGAGCAAGCGGTCAATCTTGAATTCGTCCGCAGTCTTGTCACTCTTGACATAAACAGCGAACTGGCTGCGAGCCTCGTGGTTGCCGTTGGGGGTAGGGAACAGAGGGATCTCGATCTTGATGACTTTGCCCATTCTCTTGGCGTCCTCAAAGTACCAAGAGCAGAACTGCTCCAGGTGGGTGCCAAAATCAAGGGAAGTCTGGAACTGGTAATCCGTGAAGACGAAACGGGTGATAATGTGAGGAACAGTCGATGAAAGGGGGGCAAACTGCTTGTCGTCGACGGTAATGGGAGTGGTGGAAACAGCTGTAGTGTCCAGAGATTCATGGTACACAATTTCAATGCGATGGTGGACATTGTCAGCGCAGGGGAAGGCCATGTTGCTAAGAATATGGAGAGGTGCTATGTCATCATGGGCTTTGAACAGAGTTGAGTGGGTGGATCTGACTGCATCCGAAAACGCGCCAGAAGAAATAGTTTTGGGGACGATGTATGCAACAGCTCTTGGGTTCACCAGGTCGCCCAGTCGAGCTCCCTTTGGTGCAAGAGCGGCAGCAGCAAGGTGACCCTCTTCGGGGTCGGTAAACACTGAGTGAATGAGAAGTTTATTGTTACTACGGGTTCCAGCTGCCATGGAGGCATAGGAAGGGGATGGTGGGGACCCGATTGAGGGCAGGGGTTGAGAGGGTGGGTCACCATCTCCGTGTTGGTGTTGATGTTGCTGTTGGGTTGGCATTGTGGAAAAGAGTTTTCCCCTCAAAAAATAACGCCACCAAAATCCTCTTCCAACGGAATCGGCACCCCTTAACAAAATTGATCCTTGCCATGGGGAACGCTCGGGGAGAAAGAAAGTGATGATCCAAATCCGCTTCTCACTTGCATTCACAAACTAACACCAGCACCAACACACCAACCATGTCCGCCACCAACAACACCAAGGCAGCAGCCATCCCCAGCGAGGATATTCTTAGCCGCAAGGTAAAACACCTTCTGGATGTCCTCGGGAGAATTAGCATCAGAGAGCGATTTGGGATCGGGATCATATAGTGTTTTCTGGGCCGGAAGCAACGGAATCACTAACGACGTTACATGGCCTCCTTCTATCCTACGCGGATGATTTTAAAATGACATAGTGGGACGAGTGCCTCTCGAACGTCATCGTCAAGTCCGGAATCGGTCTCAGTGTCGGTATCGTCGCCTCCGCCCTCGTCTTTAAGAGTAAGTCGTCCAACTTATCCTATCATGAACACTCCTAACGACACTTTCTGTCGCGTCAAAACCGAGCACTAACAGGATCACAACCGGAGCACCAAGATGATAAGCACCTATTGAACCGAGAATTCACCACAGGGCCACTTTCTCATACTAACACTATTTTCGAATTGTATTCATCAAATAGAGCGTTCGTGGCCCATCTCGGTGTCGACTGGTCTTGGATTAGGATACGCTCTTTCACAATGCGAGCGCGACTTCAACCCCACCTTGGTCCCCGTCGCCAAGTACCAGGACAAGAAGTAAATACAATCCTGCTTCGTCGGCCCTACCAACAGCAGCTCAGTTTATTACTCTTACATCCATCGCCATAAACTCCACTCATTCTTTCAACACACTCATGTGTCTGGCAGGAAGCGCGCATGGTTGAGTCGTTGTCATCTCAGTCAATCTTGGGGAATAGTTCATTATACTTAACTGTCAGATGTCACTCCTCTGGACCGCCAACGACTACTTCCTCCGCAAGAGAAAAATATCGATGCTCTCACTCGATACAATCTGTCAAGGAATCAAAGGCCTGATGGATTTCAAAAAGTCAACTTCATCAACTCTGCGGTCTCCTTGATCTCATCCCTAATCATACCAGTGCCAAACCCACTCAGTTTTTCCAAATAACTCAGAAACTTCTGGTCATCTGCGCTCAACGCTCCTTCTCGATAACTGGCATCTCACTGGCAGGCAAAGCAGCATCCTCTACAACCACGCCTTCGTCTCCATCAACAACGCCCTCTTCTCTGCGGTCGAAAACAGACCCTTGTGCTGCCAGAATCCAAAGTCTCCCAGACAGCCTATAATGTCAGCGCGTTCGAACCATTTACTAAAAAGAATGTCGATATAACCCAACGGTTGATATCGGTCAGGCATTTCGACCCACTGATTCGAGTACCGGTCGGTCAAGACCGCCCTGTAACGTATAAGTGCAGCTATCATATTCTAGTCCAAAAGCCTCGAGGTTCCTTGATCCATGATGTAGGAATCACGGAATCCCACGCAGATACAGGACGACTCAACCTTGTCCCAGGAGGTTGCAAGAAGTGGCCAGAGATCCGCTTCTGGGACTGGGTGGGGGTGAGCAGGATCTGCAAGTTCAGGTCTTCGTGACCTCGAGCATATCCTTGCAATAGCGAAGCTTGAAAAAAAATCGGTCATTGATGAACTCCAACGCCTGTATGTAGAATTTTGTGCTGGGAGGAAGGCGAACAAGGGTGATGTTCCTTAATTCGAGGGGGTTTCGCAGCCAAAGGTAATTGGAGTGTTGTCGTCCATGAGGGGCGATATAGCGTCCTTGCTGGTCCATGTCGCAGTAAAAAATTGTCAAAGATGAGAAAGCGCGGACCGTCATAAATCCAGTGTCGGTGACGGCAAACATTAAAGTCCCTTACGGTCGTTTTTTCGTAGATAGAGAGTTCGACGCTTGCCTAGGTGATACGCAAATAATGGCATGGAAAACCCAGTCTTTTGCAGTGGAGAGCTGTGGGTATTCAGACCCGCAAGGCTGTGGGTATTTGCTTCAACTTTGTTGTGAGTAATACACTTTTTTCATTTGCAGGCCAACGTTAGTTTTCTTTGCTACTCATAACCGCAGCAGTTCTCCAAGGTGAACAAACTCTAGTTTTTGGAACAGTATAGATGAGGGAAGTTGGAAAAATATATTCGTTAACTTTGGGAAAAGGATTAGCTCCAAGGAATGGGTGGATTGGGCTCTTGTGCTGAGGTTTAGAGATTCTTACGGACCTACCTGGATAACTGAACGGATCTGCTCGAGACTTTTTACTAACTATGACTCTCTCAAACAACCCACTGCCCCTATCTAGTGAAACTATAGCCAAGGGAACGGGTTTGGCAAAATCAGCGAGAAAGAAGACCCTGTTGAGCTTGACTCTAGTTTGACATTGTAAAAAGACATGGGGTGCAGAATGAGCGGGAGCTTTGGGGCCAGTGAGATGCCACTGCCTATATTTTTGTTGTTTTTTACTTGTTTAATTAAGTAGAAAAGGTATTCATTTTCCTTCTTCTAGCTTTAAGGTTGCATAGTCGATCTAGGTTAAAGACCTGATATGGTGACAGTCGAGTTGATCTTGAGTGCCTCAGACAGCGCCTGAGCTCCATTGGATCCGATCGAGTTGAGCTCCAAGTCCAAAGTGGCCAGAGTCGAGTTTGTCTTGAGTGCCTCAGACAGCGCCTGAGCTCCATTGTCTCCGATCGAGTTGCGCCGAAAGTTCAAGGTGGTCAGAGTCGAGTTGGTCCTGAGTGCCTCAGACAGTGCCTGAGCTCCGTTGGATCCGGTCGAGTTGCTCCCCAAGTTCAAAGTGGTTAGAGTCGAGTTGGTCTTGAGTGCCTCAGACAGCGCCTGAGCTCCGTTGCCTCCGATCGAGTTGACCCGCAAGTCCAAAGTGGTTAGAGTTGAGTTGGTCTTGAGTGCCTCAGACAGCGCCTGAGCTCCGTTGTCTCCGATCGGGTTGTGCCCCAAGTTCAAAGTGGTCAGAGTCGAGTTGGTCCTGAGTGCCTCAGACAGCGCCTGAGCTCCATCGGATCCGATCAAGTTGGTCCCCAAGTCCAAAGTGGTCAGAGTCGAGTTGGTCTTGAGTGCCTCAGACAGCTCCTGAGCTCCGCTGTCTCCGATCGAGTTGATCCGCAAGTCCAAAGTGGTTAGAGTCGAGTTGATCTTGAGTGCCTCAGACAGCGCCTGAGCTCCGTTGGATCCGATCGAGTTGTGCTGCAAGGTCAAGGTGGTCAAAGTCGAATTGGTCTTGAGTGCCTCAGACAGCGCCTGAGCTCCATAGCCTTCGATCGAGTTGCCCCACAAGTCCAAAGCGGTCAGAGTCGAGTTGGTCTTGAGTGCCTCAGACAGCGCCTGAGCTCCGTTGTCGCCGATCGAGTTGCTCCTCAAGCTCAAAATGGTCAGAGTCGAGTTGGTCTTAAGCGACTCTACTAGTATTCCAAATTCCTTTTTTCCAAACGTTCCAGTTGCCACCTCAAAGGATAACTTGCAAAGATGAGACGGCTTCTTTGGTTGAAAACTGAGAAGCTTGACCAACTCGCTGGAAATGAGAATGTGAATGATTCCCATGTTGGAAAGTTCCTGAAGGCGAAATAGTGCTCCAAATTGAGCAGATGTCGTTAATAGTTTGCTGCCGAGGCTTGTACGAAATCGTCGGAGATCGAGTCGAAGAATCGATACTCTTGACTTCTTGAGGGCGTCCTCCAACTCTTCAAGGTCGCTCCTTGCGCACTCATAGTCCCAATCCATGATGACTTCGACGACACCCTTGGCTTTGCTGACGGCATTGTAAAACTCGGCGGCGGCAAACCTGGACGTCAGGACAATCTCGACCCTCCCCAGCTGCTCATCAAATTCTCCTCGCGCCAGGTTGACCACATCGCGGAGCTTCTGGGTGTTCTTCTCTTGATAGCTGACTCGGTAGTGTTCGTAGCAGACCCATTTGACATGGCCATCAGAGGTTGTCATTCGATAGAGATTGCCAAGAAGGCTCTCCTCCTCCGACGTCTTCAAGAGTGATCCCAACTGACGCAACTCGACACCTTCCAGACCCTCGACATCGCTCAGATAGTTGGCCAAATCTTGTTGTGTCATTGCTGCTTGAGGCTCAGTGTCGGTGGAATCCCCTGGAGATGATGCTTGGACTTTGGCCAATTGATTATCGATACATTCGAGCGAGTAATCGATCTTGGCCGTGACCGACTCGACAGACTGTCTGACAGAGTCAGCCAACTCGACAACCTTGAGACTAGCCAAGGTAGGCACGACATGACCGGCGATACGTGTGCCAAACTTGATCAGCTCGAGCATCAACAAGAGAAAGGGGCCATATTTCTTGAAGAACTCGGTCGGCTCACGGATAAGATATCCTTGGTGTTTTGCCAGGTGGAGGTGATGTGGTACCTTGCTGTCTTTGGTCTCGGTATGCTTGCCGCACTCGCAAATGAAATGCAGTCGAAACTTGGTTCTAAACCAGTTGCCGGGATCGTACTTTGCTGGTTCTTCTGGCAGGACAATGAACAACCGAGGAATCGGATACTCGGTCAGCTCCAACTGCTGCGTTAAGATGGCCTCGGTCTTGCTCTGGATCAGAATCAATCGATCGTTCATCTGCTTTGTCATCTCCCAAACCTCCCGGGCAATCTGCTGGGTCATAGCGCCTTGGTCGTAAAGTCCATCTAGCTTGTGAATGACTGTTCTCTCAAAGCCAGGCTTGGCCATCGATACCGGAGTCGACCTCGAGGCAATCAGCGACGAGAGTGCTTCAGAGGTCAATGGCTTTCCAGACCGGCGGGCTTCCTTGATGGCGGCAGCCAGAGAAACGAACTGGTCCGGGATATGCGTGGTGTTTCCTCTGGTGTGGGTGGGAGTTTCGGCTCGACTATCAGTGGGAGCCAGCCTTGAAGTTGTCATCGCAGAGCCGTCATGAATATGATTGCCACCAGAGGCCAAAACTACGTCCAGGACAACACCCGGGTAGTGCTTGATGCAGTGAGGTATAATTCTAGAGTAGAGTAAACATAGTGTCAGCATGGTTGGACCTCGTTACTATAACTCAAACATGCACTTTCCCATCCTTTAATTACCTTTGTCGATTCGAATCTCTCATCAAATTGATAATGACATCGTCGTGTTTGACGTGTTTGACCCCTGGGAATCCATTCTCGATGTCCTCCCAGTAGACGATATAATGTCCATCAACCTGGTCGCAACGGACTTTCTCAATATTCTTGCTTCCAATCAAGCGAAATGATTGAAGCTCCATTGCTGACTCTGGATGAATGTCCTGCATGTAGATGGTAGAGAAACCGGTGTATTTGTGTGGGAAAGCGAAAGTGAGGGGAATGGTTGGGTTGGAAGAAGAGTTGGAATGAAAGAGAGAAGAAGAGTCGAAGTGAAAGAGAGAAATATTGGGTATTTACTCCAAAATTTGGCAGCGGCTGTTGTGTGCTATTTTTACAGCGAGGAGAGAGCTTGACTGATATAAGCTTTATCAACAAAGTCGAACACAATTGCAATGCTAGTTATTATGTTACACAAAAATTGATTGATCGTTGTCCTTGCTCTCCATCTACATAGTAATATTTCCCACTTTGCCAACTAACATTTTATCACATATTGCTTCGCCAACTGTCGCTTCTCCAATCTCTCCTTTATCAACAGAAATAATAGGCTTGTGGCAGCCAAGCATTCATAGTGACGTTGCTTTTTGATCCTTCGATATCGGTTCCTTTTCTCCTCCCTCATTATCATTCAAGGTCGCGTAGTCAATGTTTTGTTCACTGACTACATTGCTTTTGCGCTTCTTAGGTATTTCTTGCTTTGGTTGCGTTAACAATTGTAAATCGTCAGGAGGAAGAAGCGAAGTTAATGACCATTTAGTTGGAAAACACCCCTTCCTGTTTGTTGCAAACGAGACGACCATCCTTTTTTTCATATACGTACAAAAAACTGAAAAATTCCGCTTGTCTTCACCAGTCGCGTTCGCGCAGAGCAGGATTGAAACGCGAGAAGTTTGGGCGACCCCCAGTAACACGATCCGGAGAGGCATTGCCAGCACCTTCGCCATTGCTGTAAGGAATCGTCCAAAGGTACATTACCATCTCCATACGACTGTAAATATCCTCCAGCCTGAACCCAGGCAAATGATGGTGGATCTCTTTAATATGCCTATCCATGAAGATCATATGATCCGCAGATCTAGGCTCTCCCACACTCGCCATCCTGACCCCTTTGATTATTATGTGATCCCCTCCTCCTGTGTCTGAACTGAAGCAACCGAAGTTGGGTGCCATAAGTGGTCATTTCTGTTCATATCGCAACTGCCTTTTTCAATTATGGAGATAGAAACGCCGTTGCCAAGATTAAAGCATAGCGATTGGAAATGTTAGAACTCGATCGCTTTCTATTTTTTTTACACCTACGATATGCCATAAGAAAAAGATTGTCTCAGAGAAAAGTTTTACCACGTTGGTATTCTTTGACACAACACCGGCTCAATGCGTCCCCGACCGTTTGCATTATCCGCCTTTACCTCTTCGTCCTAAGATAATGGGATCTGGCCATTCTTGTCGCAACCTGTTTGTTTGCAAGTTGGGAGGCGTTTTTTTCAAGACCCAATGCGCATGGGCCATTGCGCTTGTTGCAGTTCGGAGAGGGAGGGCGGTTGCCTATCAGGGCCTGGTTCGATTGCTCGACGAAAGTGTGGTATTTTGTATGGACTGAAGAAATAGAAGGACATCCATTGGGAATCGCGCGAGGTTCAGGGGGTATGAGATCGACAGTCTTTAAAAGGGCGAGGGCCCGACAGCTTGCGTCTCCAATCGCAATCCTTTTTTTCATAGTCACGTGCACCATCCTCTTCCAAGAGGCCAGAGGCTTGTATTTTTACGAAGCTCAACTTTCAATCGTCCTCATTCTTCATTTCTCACATCAACACCCTCCAAGCAGTCAACAAGACACATCAACCATGCCAAAGATCAAGTCATCGCGCACAAAGAGAGCCCCCGAGGGTTTCGACGACATCGAGCCCACTCTCAGGGAATTCCAGACGAAAATGAAGGATGGCAAGTCTTAATCTCACATCAAACGGACACTGGATTCGATAACAACAACAATCGCAATGCACATCGGGAGGCAGCATGCATGCGTACTCAACCACTGAACACGAACTGTGGCAAGAGTGCTCTTCGAACAACCAATGTACTGACACCATACTTCTTTGACTTCTTGCAACCTATCTATTACAATAGCTGAGAATGATCCTCACGAAGGAAAGAGAAAGATTGAGGCGTTGTGGCCGATTTTCAGACTTCACCACCAGCGGTCTCGATATGTCTACGAGTTGTACTACAAGCGCGAGGCGATCTCCAAAGAGTTGTACGAGTACTTGTTGAAGCAGGGATATGCTGACGCCAACCTCATCGCCAAGTGGAAGAAGGTACATATGCTTCGGGATCATCTCAACCAACATAGACACCTTACGGATCTGTCTGTTCCTGCACACTCGCCATGGATCAATAATCTACGTCGATACTCAAGGAGGCATATGGACCACTTCAACTAGAAACTAACAGTCTTTCCCATTGACGCATCAAATACAATGATAGGCGGGATACGAGAAGGTGTGCTGTTTGAGATGCATTCAGCCCAAGGACACAAATTTCGGAACGACCTGTGTGTGCAGAGTTCCAAGGGACAAGCTCGAGGATGGCAAGGTGATTGAGTGCATACACTGTGGCTGCCGTGGATGCTCCAGTGGAAGCGGCGCCTCTGCAGGATCAGCTGCCACCCATAAAGGCAAGCCTGCTGCCGAGAGTAATGATGCTTAAGGATGCCTATCACCCAGCCCCTACTCTTGCCCCCCTCCCCTTGTTTCCATTGTTTCCTTTTGTTCTCAATAAACCTGTACCAATAATGCTGCACACACATCATTTCCATTAACAAGCTGGTGTCTGGCACCTTCTACAAGGAACCGCAGGAACTCTTGCAAGCAAGAGTGGCATTAGCAAAGCAAATGTCCATGTGACTGCGGTCGATGTTCCTCTGAACTTTTTTTCACAAAAAGCCAACTGTATAACGCATAAAAGGGGTGCGCGAGTGCCTTGTGATTCACTTCTTCAACTTCCCTTCCTCCTCCAAACTCCAGGGACAATGTCGAAAAGATGAACTCTTACCACCTCAAACTGGACCTCTACCCATCGCCACCCTCCCCGCAACCAGATCAACTCCCTTCTCACTCAATAACTGCAGCATTAACTTCTTCCACTGCACCATCCAAGTCACAGCATCAAGGACACGGACCTGCTCAAGAGCCGACAGCACGGTTCCAGACCCTCTTCAAACCTTTTCCTCAACAGACACACCGCCAGCAACAACTGCCCCCTCAGAGTACACCCTCTATCACCTCGCATTCTTCAGCACAGAAACAGAATAACAAGCAAGAGGCATCGACAGCATTGACGATCCCTCACCCAAAAGACGACTACAGGTTCGGACATATCTCTGTCTCCTCTCTCGACCAACCCGCAGCAACCTCTGCCCCTGTCATCAAAGAGAAGTCAGGCAACATTTCCGCGACAGCCGCTACCGCAAACAACAGCAATAACAAGAACCGCACTACCAAGAACAGGAAAATGCCACCATCGACTACTACTGCCGGGACTGTAACCACAGCAACGACGAGGTTTATGGACTCGGAGCCTGTACACGGGATTCTGCGCCTCTACAGAGACACTAACGAGATCACCACCGGCGAGATTACTACCACCACCAAGCAAGAGGCAAGTTCCACCACGACAACGACCTCCTACTCGGCGGCGCTATCGACTGGGACAACCGACGCGATTGCACAACCAGTAGTAGCAACAGGAGCAGAGGCAGGAACACACGAGCATGGCACGCAGATTATTCAACCGGACCAAGGAACCTCAGTCTGTGTCCTGGCTGTGCCTAGCTACCTCTCGCCAGGCGACTTTTTGAATTTTGTTGGACCTGTCCGTCCCAACGTCTCTCACTTTCGCATCATCCGGTAAGTTTATCGTTTTTTTTTTTTTTTTTTTTTTTTTTGGATACTTTAATGGGATCCTATGATTTCTGGGAAGAACGAAAATTAATTATGATCATTTTAATAGTGACTCGGTGCCGAATCGATTCATGGTGCTGATGAAGTTCAGGACCAAGGAGGCAACCACAGAGTTCTACACACGCTACAACGGCAAAGCATTCAGCTCCCTTGAGGTATGGCACCCCCCCTTTTTGTAACTCTTACACCTCATATGACATGAAATAGCTACTTACACAATAACACTTACTCTTCTGCCTGCGCGACTCTAATAGCCGGAAATTTGCCATGTGGTGCATCTAAAGTCGATCGAGATCCGGGCAGGAAGTATGCCACCTTATGCTTTCCCCTTCCTCAACGACGACCCATTCCTCCAGAGCCATCATTCATCTTCCACAGCAGCAACACAGCCAAAAGTAGGAGAAGGATCGCCTCACCACCAACAACATGGAAGCAACAACAGTCTGTCAATGTCCTCGCTACAGTCAGATCACGGACTTGCAGAACTGCCGACGTGCCCTGTCTGTCTGGAGCGTATGGATTCCTCTGTCACAGGTCTGCTCACCATCCTCTGCCAACACACTTTTCATTGCCACTGTCTCAGCAAGTGGGGCGAAGGAAGCTGTCCTGTCTGTCGATACAGTCAAAATAGCATCACCACCAGATCTTCAAACACCACCGCTTCAGGTACAGGACTATCGGCGACGACGGATGGGGTGTCGGAGGACCAGAATGTATGTGCGATCTGTGGGACGACCGAGAACTTGTGGATCTGTCTGATCTGTGGTCATATCGGATGTGGACGGTACCAAGAGAAGCACGCCTATCACCATTACTACGAGACCTCGCACCTATACGCTTTGGAGCTCGAGAGTCAGCGCGTGTGGGATTATGCGGGCGATGGGTATGTGCACCGGTTGATCCAGAACAAGGCTGATGGGAAACTGGTCGAGTTGCCCAGTGCGGTCGATGGAACGTTGCCGAGTCAGCATTCTGTCCAGGTCGGGCAGGAGAAGTTGGACGCGATTGGGTTGGAGTACACGTATCTGTTGACATCTCAACTTGAGTCGCAGAGGTTGTACTTTGATGCGCAGATGGCGGCCATGACGGCGCAGCTTGCACAGCTGGGCAAGGAAGCGAAGGACTGGGAGCAGGAGGCGTCGTTGATGAATCAGAAGAATCGGGAGTTGGCTATCATAGCCGAGTCGCTTGAGAAGGAGAAACTGCCTATGCTTGTCAAGGAGAAGAAGGCGGCTGAGAAGCGGATGGAAAAGATGCAGGAGCGATTGCAGGCTCTGGAGAGGCAGTATGAAGAAGAGAAGGAGATGAATATTGGATTGATGACGAACCAGGACAGTATCCGGACAAAGTTGCAGGAGAAGGAGGCAGAGATCCTGGAGTTGCAGGATCAGGTCCGGGATATGATGATTTATCTGGACACGCAGCAGAAGATTGAGTCGAGTTCCCTGAAGGATGAGTTGGCGAATGGAACTGTGGGCGTTGTTGTTCAACCGCCACAGACTTCACCGCCTTCTGGCAACCATTCTCGACGGAAAGGACGCAAATAAACCTGTCTTTTTTTTTTTTTTGGGATGCAGATTGGGGGGGTTTGCTTTATTGTTTGTTTTGTTACAGTTGGATGTTGTATGTTACAAGGGTAATGGTGTTGTTTGGGCATGGAATTTTTTTCTATAAACAAGCGTGTTGATATTGACAATAAAGAAAAAGGACAACCTTTACCGATCGCCTTCGGTCTCATAGCCATCCTCCTCCTCAACCTTCCTCAGCCCACTGCCTTCCACCTGGGGCTGCGTCACACCACTCATCGACAGTCTTCTCGCCGTTCTCTCGGAGATCGAGCCGCTAGCGGCCTCTAAATCCTTCTCCTTGTCCTTCTTGTTCATCCCTTCATCCGATCCGACAAGTGTAGAAGTCGTACTGTCGTTGGAGCAGTTACTGTAACTGCGACGACGGCTCTGTATCAGAATCTGGGTCGGGATCGAGAGAGGTTTGGGCATTTGTTCGAGTCCTGTTGCGCCAGATGTCAGGATGGTGGTGGGGGGTGCGGTGGTTGGGAAGAGTGCTGTGGAGGTAGTTGTGTGGGTCATGATTGGGTTGTTGTGGGTATGAGAGGATGAGGACGAGGAAGGGTCGTAGTTGACTGGAGTGGGAGTGGTTGTTGAGATAAAGACGGTTCCTGAGGGGAGTCGGGTGGTGGATGAGAAGGTCGTCTGGAGGTGAGTGCCTGGGCGAACTGTCGGGATTGAGGAAGTCACGACGACCATCTCAGGCATCGCCGCCGCCTCAACAGCAGAAGCAGAAGCAAGGACCTTGGCAGCAGCCTGTCTAGCAAACAACCAATTCCTTCCTCGATGCAAGTAATACATCACTCCAAACGCCACCGCAATAACTACCCCAACGCCAAAATACATCGCCACCCAAACCGGGCCTACGCTCGTATCCAAGAACGGGTAAATCCAAAACCCATCCACATAATGGACCAGATGTGCCTCGGCCAGGTACAAGAGACAGATGAAGAAGACGATGAAGATGTGGGAGGGGATAAAGGGCATAGAGTTGATGGAGATCTCCAAGAGGACTAGGATGAGGTCCCCGCCGTGGAAGGAGTAGTTCCGCCAGAGGGCGTTGATAGACATCTCGATGGCCATTGATCGGGCTTCGCCTTGGACGGAGAGGTAGCCCCAGAACAGGAGTGGGACGATCACACTAGATGGTAGGGGGAAGGGAGATGGAGATGGGATGGGAGAGGAGTTGGATGGGTTAGTGTATTGGAGTAGAGGTACGTGTTGTACATCATGGCGCCATGGGAGAGAGAGAGAATGAGAGAAGGTGGCAAAAAGGTTCAACCGCTGAAGCAATTCCCATCGGAGACAAAAAGAAGAGGGACAAAAAAGCACACATGGCGATAAGAGAGAATGAGGGTGGGTGAACAGGCTGGATTGGAGATGAGAGCAGTGAAGGAGGAATGGAAAATAATGAACTCTGTTCTGTTCGTTGTTGTTGTGTAGGGGATGACTGACGAAGGGGGTGTGTGTTCTGCGCACTGTTCAACGGTTATTCCTCTTCCGACGGACGGGGGTGATACACACAAACACCTCAACGCACACACCTCCGCCCTTTTCTTCCTTCATTCCATTTGAGCGAATAAAACAACAAACACATTCAAGAACAATCAAACGATGCACAACAGGGGAAGTGACTTACTGAAGGGTGCAGATAATGTGGTACAGGAAAAAGTTCATATCTGTCAGGAACCAATGCTGTCGCTCAATTGTCGTCGTCCGTGTCACCACCATCGCCTCTGCCATCGCAGCGGAAGAACCTGCTTCTCTGTCTTGCCTGTTGAAAGAAGACTTGATTGTTCGGAGACCGCGCTCACGGCGCCATTCGCTCAAAGTGTGCCATGAAACCGTCTATTTGAAGAGAAAGAGATTGCGTTATGTCGAACATGGTCAATATGCAGTGGTTTTCAGAGGGAGTGAGAAGAGGAGAGGAAAGAGAAAAAGTTATCGGTGAGTTTTTTTTTCTTTAGTTCCGCTTCGTCGAGTTTGTGCAATTGACGCCATTCGCAACAAACACAAAAGATGAACGAAGTGGAAGAATGAGACACGCCGCAGACGCAATGGACACAATGGACGCATAAACCGGTTCCCCTTCTTCCAACGATTAGAAAAAATTGCGCAAAAGAAAAAAATCAACCACTGGGTAATTCATCGCACAATGGAAAAAGGAAAAAGGAAAAAGGAAAAGGAAAAAGGAATAACAAATCGTGCGCAGTTTTATTACTCCGCAGAAAGCGATGTGCTCTCCTCCGCTTGTTCAGCTACGTCCACGACCACGAGGTAGAATTTACAGATCTCCCTTCCCTCTTCCCTCCTTTGCACATTGAGAAACCAAACTGCCAAAAAAAATGAACCGGAGATGCTATGCGATAAGACATTGTGAAAAAATAAATAGCAACAACGGACCCTTTACGTGAAAGGACGGCGAAACAATGAGGGAGGAAGAACAAAAAGGATGAAGAGGGATAATTGTTGCATTACGCCCTCAAACTGGCTCGGGCTGAATTGTTCGAGCCTTTGAAACGGAGTACCATGTCAATCACGAACAAAAACAAATAGAAAAAGGAAAGTCAAGAAAAAACAAAGGGAAAAGAACTGCATGCATGCACACAATTGACAGCCAGAAAGTATATACCAAACGCCGATAAGAGAAAACTCAACGAAGAAAGAGGACCCAATTGACATAGCCCATCCCACCAATTCGCACCATCATCGCACATATTCAACGCCAAGAATGCAAGAAAGAGTTGCTAATACACTTACGCCAAGGTAGGAGACCAAGCCAAGATACGACAACTGAGTCAGATAACAAAACTCGTACCGCGGCCGGTCTGTCAGAAGAATGTCCGCCAACAGCACAGAGAAAGCGTACAAGAACATCGTGAAACGGATCAAGAACAGTGCGCCTGTCCACATCCAAGTCGAGTGGACGATCTGGGAAGAGTGTGTTGCGGGAGTGTTGTCGAGGCGGAAGAAGCGGGTGTAGAGTGAGAGCCATTTGCGATTTGTTAGAGGATGACGACCGTTGGACCATGGTTGTTGTTCTGGGAGCTGTTGATCGGACTCTGGTTGTTGTTGTTGTGTCAGCGAGGAGGGGCCGACTGGTCTGTGAGCCTCAGCCTCATTGTTATCGACAGGATATGATGGATCGTCAAAGGGGTTGTGAGAAGGGTATCCAGTATACTCTCTTGACGATGTGATTTTGTTGTTGGCAAACACCAGATCACCTTCGCCGTTGGGAGAGAAGAGAGTGCCAGCAGTCTCGGGTTCACTCAAGTCGATCCCTCTTGTTGTAGTTGCTAGCGCATCGTTGTTGTTGGCAGTAGCGGTGGTAGGAGTGTCCTCATGGAGGCCTTGTTGTTGTTGATTGATGTTGTATCGAGGGAGAGCAGTACAGATGGGTCGCACGGGTGCTGGTCGATGATGGTGAAGTTGTTGCCGTTGGTTGTGTTGTTGGAGGTGCTCGCGTGTCAGTGTCGATGCAGATGTTGATGCAAAGGAAGAAGAAGGAGTGTTGGCAGCATGAGTTTGATGAGGTGGTATACTGCTGTCGACGGCCATTGTTTTGTGTATGTGCGCTGAAGGAATGAAGGTTCGATCTGTACAGGGAATTTAAGGCAAAGATGAAAGGGAAGTAAACAAAGAGAAAAAATAAGGAGAGCCCTCAGATCTTCGTCTTTGTCAAGGTAGGATAGGGTGAGTGAAAGGAAATGTTGAGGGAAGGAGGCAATGGCACAAAGGCAGTAAAGAGAGGAGAGGAAGAAGAGAGAAGGGAGAAGTGGGGGGAAGAGAAGGAAGAGAGAGATAGGGTGGTGGAATGTCGATCTGCGATTCGCGATGATCCGTCAATTGTCAATGAGCGGTGGGGAGAGAGGAAGGGATGGAGTGAGTGGAGTGAAGGGAGAGTGTGGGGTGAATGAATGGAGGATGATCAATTGAGAGGGAAAGACGAATGCGAGTGGCGAACAAGGAAGATAAGAGAAGAGAAGGCCAATTGAACAATAAGAGAGAGAGAGAGGGGAAGAAAAGAAGAAAAAAGTGCGAAGATGGTCGACTTTATATTTGGAGAGGAAGGACGACAGAAAGAAGAGGGCGTTAGTAACATGGTGTGTGGACACTGATACATTGCCGCTGTGGATTGACACTCCTCCTCTCATTGAATAACGGTGAATGGCTTCCGATGAATGGAGGAGATAATAAAGACTGAGGTAGATCCATCCAATGGGACAATGAGCCACGGACTGTATTGACCCGGATATGCTCTGAGAGGCGTACTTGATACAACCACGCCATATCCTTCCATTGCCATGTATCATGCCACAGCTTTCCATACCACCATCAATACCACACAACAGACAACAGACAAGCATATCAAACAGGTCATTCACAAGCCATGGCTGACTGGCTGATTATATAGAAATAGCCAAGAGCATGAAAAAATGGGGCTTGAGTGAAAAGCAACGCAATAACGACAGAGCAATGGATGAATAATGCAATCAATTCAAGACACACATATAAAATATATGACAAAAAAATAATTCAGGTTTACTTTGCTTGCTCCCTTTTTTTGTTCCTCGGATGGAGTCAGCAAGCCATAGTCACTCATATCTACATATTCGTCATCATACAACGTCTTTTGCCCTTTTTTTACTCCTACTCACTTTCTCCTTGATTCAACTCCTCTTTTTCAACCTCAGGTAGATCCGGAGTCAACCAACGGCTACCTAGCCATTCTGCCCCTGATCTTGACGCTGGGGCCAATTTCGGGCTAGGTCAGGACCAGGATATCTAAACTTTGGAGAACGACAGGGGATGGAGAGAAGTCCATGAGGGCGAAAAAATCTTCTTTATCTCATCGACTAATAACATAGCAGGCCAGGACCCTGTCCACTGAGATTCCCTTGGTTCCCTTTACCCAATTATCAGCCTCAGAACTAAAACTAATACTCCTAATAAGGGCATATCTCAACCTCAGGGTCACCTCCTTGCTTCAAAGGCGCCTTGGAACTTTGCTGTTGAAACAGAGGAAAAAGGGAAGGGGAGTGAGGAGGAGGAGGAAGAGGAGGAAGAGGAAAGGGGCGGAAAGCCATGCGGAATAAATGGGAAGCAATGAACGTTGAGAATGGAAGTAATATTGAGGGGGAAGACGAGAGGGAGAATGATTTCCCTTCGAAAAGCAAGGGGGTGGAAGGAGTAAATAGAAAATTCGATAATAATAATTCACTCGAGGATGGCGTAAGATCCACTCGTTTCTTCCTCTTGGTCCGCACCCTTTTACTTCCCTTCCTTTCCTTCCCTCTCCTCGCTCTGGCTGTGTCTGCGTAACTCTGCTTTCTTCTCGTGATTCTTTTCGTCGACTTGTCACAAACATATAGACGAACTCAATACAAGTCGAACGACAGCACGCGATTGAACAAGAAGAGGACCATTTAACGCTTCACATCGCACACGTTCATCATCTCAAAAAAATAACAAAGAGGCAAGGGCCAAGTTCCAAGGTACAAACGGCTCAATATCGGCTCTCATACATCATGTCTCCCATCATGTGCCCTTACACCATTCCCTTCTCAAGTTCAATAGTCCATGCTGGTTTCTTTGTGACATGCGTTTTGTCTTGGCGGTTGGCACTTTGAGGCATTGCCCCTTGTTGATCGCATATTCGTACTCTCACTTGTTTTTTTTTTCTTTTCTTCTTTGTCAAGCAAGTCATTAAAACCTATTTCACTATCAAATGACGCCCCTTCTCTTTCGTTTCTATAATCGTTGTTTGTTCCTTATATCCTTCGGACACCCATTCCGTACCGTGGTCTACAGCCGTAGAAAGGCGAGCACCCATCGTGGAAAAACAACCGTCAACCAGAAACACAAAGAACAATGCCCCAAAACACCCTCAATTAAAGCCCTCCTTACTCTCCACTCCTTAGGAAAAGCCACTCCACCCACAGATTCACATACCATGCCGCCCAAAAAAAATGTCGGCTGTTGCGATAGAGAGTAATAAACTCGATTGATACAAGGGGGAAAAAAAAGGCAAAAGCCCAATGGTCCTTACCATATCCCAATACCTTTCCCTTATTCACTTCAAATTCTTCCTCTTTGGTCCATTGATTCATCTCCTCACTCTCTTTGTCAAATGAACGCAGAAAGATACTGGATCATTTATTGATAGGGAATCAATTGCTATGGGGCTGAATGCCTCATGACGCACGCACCATACCATGCCCATCTGTTATGGTTTTCTAGACAGAAAAGAAAACCAGACTCTCCTATTTTTTTATTTTTTTTTGTTCCCCCACCGTGCACAAAGAGCCAAAGAGGGATTTTTTTTTGGTTCGTTTCTAAGGACTGAATACAAGAACGTGGTCATTACCATTTGCTTACCTGTTCGACCTCTTCCACAGAGCAGAACACCCCTGGCTGCAGCAGGAGATTGAGTAGGACGGAATGTACTCCGGTGGAGAGATGGAGCGAGCAAAAATGTGGGCTGTGGTGCTACTTCTCTTCTTTGTTTTAAGCGCGCGTGTATACAGTGTATGATGTGTATGAGCCTGAAAGTGGTGGTAGGAGATGAAGGACGGTAGATGGGAGTGTTGGGGGTTGGTATTAATGCAGGAGGAAAGGCACGATCACAGGGTACATGATCAATGCTTGAGAAGTGGAGTGAAAGGATGGGAAGCTGGACAGAGTCGGATGGAGTGTGTGGAAAAAGAGCCAAAGAGGGTGGGGAAGAGAGGACAAGTACAGAGATGAAGAATACTGCGAGCTATTATAGCAGCGAGAGGATCGTTCGTTTCATGTCCATCATTTCACACACTGTCGGCTCTAGTGTACATAGCAAAGTGGATGGAATTCTCCTTTGTCGTTTGGGCTGCAGTAGCATGGTTTTTTTTACGTCTTTCACTTAGCCATCTAAGCAGGCATTATCGCTCTTTGTGGTGTTCGTAGTATGTCTAATTTCCAACCCGACAATAAGTAATTGACATATCCTCACCGAGCAAGGAATATGCGCATCAATAAAAGGGTTAAGCGATAACCGCTATCCTGATGGATGCCATCATGCAGGATGACATATTCCAATCTGGCCATCTTGAGCGTTGCAATTGCTGTCTGGCGAAAATGTACGTTTTGCTTCATGGAGCGAAAGGCATGAAAGGCATCGGTGTGCGGACGCGCTGCAATGGAATCTGAGTATGATGCATTTGTATCATGGCGATGAAGTAGGTCACCTGAATGCCATACCCGGTGTGGCATTTCGTTATGGCGTCCGTCCGTTGATTAATTTTTTTTGGCATCTCCTCCGAACCGGAGATCGTTATGCCAGCGGCGGTGAGGGCACATTTGATCTGAGGCGAAGATATACCTTTTGTTGAAATAGCAGAAACGTATTCAGACAAAAAAAAGTCGCGTCGAGAAGATCAAATTGTTCAAATTGATCAGGCGATATGAAACCAACAAGCTCTATCCATATCACCCACATCAGTTACCACATCGTATGTAACACGTCAACAAAGAAAAGCAAAAACGACGCGTTGTATCTTACCTACTACATGTGCTTGCTTTCGTTTTGTTTGTTTTTTGCTTTTGTTGTGCAACAGACCCTTTCCACCCTTCTAGGCCTCTCCTTCAAGTCACGTGCACCATATTCTTGGGGCCTATCGGTGAAGTCATCTTGCATGCCTTTGAGTGTTTTTTTCACACCCATACCCACTGACCCGCTTCCATCTTTACACACAACCAAGAAGCAAACACATACACCACTCCCACATCCAGTCCAAGAGTCCACTGGCACTGGGACTTTCCTCTCTTCTGACCCGTCAGATGTGATATCCATTGGTCAATTAGTCGTTGTTTTTCCATAACCCCATAACCCGCACTTTATCACCAACTGTAATTGGCGATTACCTCACCCATCAACCCCTTTCTCCTTTCTCCATAGGCTAGCAACAGCCAACAAACAACGCCTCCACCTGGCTTCCCTTTTTTACCTCCGGCTTCCCTTTCTTACCTCCTTTTCTTTTCTTTTTTTTGCCATCCCTTGTTATTTGCCCCCTCCTCCACTCCCACCTCCACCTTCAAGTCCACCTCCTTTTCTTTCTTCCCCCCTCTTCGTCTTCTCCTCGTCCTCAAACCCGCAAACCATAATATACCCACCTCCCTCCTTCCTTCGGTCCTTCTCACCAACTCTCTTCGCCGACGCCCAAAAACGACACAAAGAGCCATGGCACAACTGACACCTGTGGTCCTCATCGGGACCTTCAACATGAACCAACGGCCCATCGAGCAAGACCTCTCAGACTGGCTCGCAACCCACCCATCCCTGTCCTCGTTCACCCCCGAGACCCCGCCCAGCAGCCCCACCCATTCTTCCGCCTCCGCTGCGACCGCAACACCTTTTAACAGTACACCAACGACAAACTCACCCCCTATCATGCCAGATATCGTCGCCGTCGCACTCCAGGAGTTCGTACCCTACCCCGACGCATTCATCCACGGCACCTACCAGATCCGTACCCGCATCGATGACCTTGCCAACCTGATTGTTCGTACTTTGCATAGGACTTGTCCTGGATATAGGTTCTCGTTGGTGTCGCAGACGGCGCAGGTGGGGATGATTTTGTTTGTTTTGACGAGGGATGGGTCTATGACCGAGTTCGTTGAACGGATCTCGAATGCCTCTGTTGGTACTGGACCGGCTATGATGGGCAATAAGGGCGCTATTGCTACCAAACTGTCTATCCGGTTACCGTCTTCGAGTGTGTCGGGGACGTCGTCTTTGGGATCTTCGTATTCGTCCTCTACCACTACAACCACAGCAACAACAACCACCACCACCACCACCACCACTGCCACGGGGACGACGACCTATACCGGTATTCAATTCGGCTCAGAGGACGATTCCAACAACTCTGCCAACAACAACAGTAACGCGGAGGTGCATCACAGGACGAGTTTCGATATCTGTTTCATAAACGCCCATCTGAGCGCGCACCTGAACAAGATCAAGCGGAGGAACGACGATTATCTGGCCATCTGTCAGCGCATGGTCTTTTTGGACGACAGGGATAACCATGTTGAAGGATTGTTGTTTGAGCACCAGGAACGACTCTCGACTGCTGGTTCTTCCCCGATGGCTACTCTCTCGTCTGCGACAACTACAGGTGGAGGTGGAGCGTACGAGTCGTTGGAGGATTTGCAGACGGAGGATGATTTATACCAGGCGGATAGCGACTCGAAACCTCTGTTGGGAGGAAGCAAGAAGGAGTCAGGAAAAAACTCCAGCAAAGGAGGACATCATCATCACCATCGCCGCCATAACCGTCGTCATAGCCACAGCGACAAAGACGGGAAGAAAGCCGTGGTCTGGGAGGAGAGCATTTTCTCATGCGACTACATCTTTTGGACGGGCGACCTCAACTACCGTCTGGACTTGGCCCAATCCGACGGCTCCCTGTCCTCCTACAAGAAAAAGAACAAGCAGAAATCTCAATCGACCGAGGACCTCCTTTCCCAATCAACTATGCCCGACCTGACGGCTAGCGAGATTGTCCATGCGATCAAGGCGGGCCAGTTGCGACAACTCTACAGCCATGACCAACTCTCGGCCCAGCGCAAGACCCTGAATGTGTTCAAGGGGTTCCATGAGGCTCCGTTGGCGTTTGGACCGACTTACAAGTGCAAGATGGGGTCGGCGACAGAGTATGATATCTCGAAACGGGTTCCTGCATGGACGGACCGTGTACTTTGGTTTGTAAAACCCAAGGATGCGAGCGGTGCTGATGAGGCCCACGAGGATGAGGTGGATGCGTGGGATGAGCATTCGAGGGAGTTGGGCCACGGTACTTTGCCATTAGAGTCGTCGCCCAATACCAGGATTCAGTCAGGAAACTATAGCTCCATGGCATCGTCGTTGGGTTCCTGGAGCGGGTCCAAGTCAAGAGGTGCATTCTCGAGTCTGAGCAAGCGAGGTAGTGGACCTTCCAGAGGACCCGTGACCGCGGGCTTGTTCCAATCCCCACTCGGAACTGGCGACAACTATCGACAGCAGCAGCCTCTTACGACTGCCAGGTCCAACCAGACGCTGACCAGCATCACCTCCAGAAACAGCAGCAGCCATCTCCAACAAGCAACCGTCGGTCTCTCCCAGTCTCCCACAACATCTTCTCCTTTGGGCGAACCCTGCACGAGCCCGTTGCAGATCCACTACTACACCTCACACCCACACTACCTCTCGTCAGACCACAAGCCCGTCTCAGCACTGTTCACCCTGCACCCCCACAACCTGGCCTGGGCACATCACGAGCCCAACCCTTATGGCATCGACCCGAACTGGAAGTCCAAGAGATGGTTCGGAAAGAAGCTGACGACGGTTGTGGGTCATATGTTGAGATGGGGCTTTTTGGCGCTCGGGTTGGGTGTTATCATGTACTTGTCTGTCCTCCTCCGGCGGCACTTGCACGGTTGGTAGGTTGATAGGTTGGTTAGACGCAGGAGATTGGAGAGAGTGTTCTTGGGAGCATCAAGAGCATAGAAGTAACCACAGTTTTTTAACATAGCTGCTATTACAACCTAATAATAATGATCTGTACTTTTTTTCTTTATTGTTTTCGTTTGCGTTGTTTGCTTGAAGGTCGTGGAGAAGTAGAGTGGGTTCATCCAAAACGGCCAAACAGGGAGTGAAGAGAAAGGAAGGGACAGATGCCGGAGCCTCAATTGACGTCCTGTTACTCTCCAATGGATCTATGACTGCAGAATGAGTTGTAAGGATAATTCTCCTTGTTGTTGCCCTGTGGCCCTGTGGGGCAGGCACCCCTGTGTGGACATGAGCGGGGGTTAGATACAAAGTAGCAAAAATGATGGTGACTCAAGCTGAGGTGGCAGGTTATTTTGTGTTCTCTGACTCTGACTGCTCAAAAAAAATATAAATGAACGAGGGGGAAGAGGATTGATAAGACCTTTTCTACACTCTCTCTTCCTTTTTTTCTATCCCTCTTCTCCATTGCATTCCTTCCATTCCCACTCTCTGTTCTTGCATTCACACGCTCCTCTCCTTCTTGCATACATACCCTCGAGCTCATACCCACTCACCGTCTTACAACCAACCAACCAACCAACAAACAAACAAACAAACGGAAAATGACAGGAACATACTTGCTCGACTATGGCGCAGGAAACGTCCGGAGTCTGGTCAACGCCGTGAAGAAGCTCGGCCACGACATCACCTACGTCAAGGACCCCTCTGACATTCTCAAAGCCGACGTACGTCCTCTTTTTTTTTTTATTGCTGCTGTTTTCTTCTTTGTGTTTGTTCTGAGCTTGTTTTTATTTTATTTTATTTGATCGATATCCATCTATCTGCTTTTGCGTTCTGTTTCTGCTTTGTTTCGTTCGGGGAATTATTTTTTTGGTATTTCACAACAAAATAAAAACTACTCTTAATTGCGGGATCTACCACATGGAATCCAACATATACCTAACCCCCCCCCCCCTCTTACTCCTCCCCTTCTTACTTACAACCCACCCCACTTCCAACAAACAATAGAAACTGATCTTCCCAGGAGTAGGAGCATTCGGGTCCGCAATGCAAAGCCTCCACTCCAAAGGCTACGCCGAACCCCTCAAACAATACCTGTCCCTCAACAAACCCTTCATGGGCATCTGTGTCGGTATGCAATCCCTCTTTGAGGGATCTGACGAGAGTCCGGATGTCCCTGGACTTGGTGTCATCCCCGGTCGAGTTCGTTTGTTCGATTCAACCCAGAAGGCTGTGCCCCATATGGGGTGGAATACTGCACGGACGATCCAGGGAGAGGAGAGGGCCAAGGGATGTGGGTTGGAGGAAGGGAGGGCTTATTATTTCGTCCATTCGTTCGCGGTGCCCTTTATTGAGGGTTCTCAGGAGGCTAAGGAATGGTGTCTGACGACGACACAGTATGGTGGAGAGGGATCCGGTGGAGAGGTCTTTATTTCTTCCGTCAAGAGAGGAAACATTTTCTGCACACAGTTCCACCCTGAAAAGTCTGGATTCGCCGGTGTGAATGTGTTGAAGGCGTTCTTGGATGGTGATGCGGCTGTTGGTGCTGAGGGCGATGCTGCTTTGATTCAAGCTGCGACTTTGGCTCCCGGTGGTGGATTGTCGATCTTGGCGCCTACCTTCGTCCCTGAGCCCACTCAGGACCAGTTCACGAAACGTATCGTCGCTTGCTTGGACGTCCGCGCCAACGATCAGGGAGACCTCGTCGTCACCAAGGGTGATCAATACGACGTCCGCGAACAATCCACTGACGGCCAGGAGCAGGGAGACGTCCGCAACCTTGGAAAGCCCGTCGAACTCGCCCGTCGGTACTTTGAAGAAGGCGCAGACGAGATCACATTCCTCAACATCACCTCCTTCAGGAACTGCCCCCTCCTCGACCTCCCCATGCTCGAAGTCCTCCGTCGGACCTCCGAAACCGTCTTTGTCCCACTCACCATCGGAGGCGGCATCAAGGACGTCGTCGACCCCGATGGCAAAATCCACCCAGCCCTCGAAGTCGCAGGAGAATACTTCCGAAACGGTGCCGACAAAGTCTCTATCGGCTCTGATGCCGTCTATGCCGCCGAGAAGTATTACGCCCTCGGTGGCCGTGGCGACGGAACCAGCGCCATTGAAACTATCGCCCACGCTTATGGATCCCAAGCAGTCGTCATTTCTGTCGACCCCAAAAAGGTCTACGTCAACTCCCCCGCCGACGCTCCCACCCACCACGTCATCCAACCCGCCCAACTCGGACCCAACGGCGAAAAGTACTGCTGGTACCAATGCACCGTCAGCGGCGGCCGCGAAGGCCGCGACATGGACGTCCGTCAACTCGTCGTCGCATGCCAAGCCCTTGGCGCCGGTGAGATCCTCCTGAACTCAATGGACCAAGATGGAATGAAGCAAGGTTACGACCTGGCTTTGATCCAAGACGTCCGCTCTGCGATTTCCATCCCCGTGATTGCCTCTTCCGGTGCCGGATGCGCTGATCATTTCGTGGAGGTGTTTGAGAAGACGGGTGTTCAGGCCGCCTTGGCCGCGGGAATCTTCCACAGACATGAGGTTCCTCTGGAGGATGTCAAGTCTACCTGTGTTAAGGCTGGTATTCGTATCCGCACCATTGACGCTCCTCTCGCTATCTAAAACTTTTCTCTTCCTTGTTTTCCCTTCAAATCACATCGTTTCAGAAAAGACAATATACATAAAACGATAATCAAACCCCCTAATTAATTTTCAATGCCTATGTCAATGTGTCAATGGTCAAACACACACATTGATCAAACAAAGCACATCATGTCAAGAATTTTTGTTTCAAGAATCTTTTTATGTTCGGAAAAAAAAGAGTGTTTGAAGTTTGAAGGAACAGGAGTGAGCTTGTAAAAAGCCTTGGCTGGATGCGTGGGGATGTGTCAATGTGGGTGTGTGTCTACTCTACAAATATAACAAAAAAAACAAGGTCTATGTGGATTGGGTGGGTGGTAAAAAAAAGGGCGCGGAAAGAGGGGAGTCGTGAAAGGACTAGAGAACTAGGGGAGAATGAACAAAGAAGAAACCTAAACTGAAAGCTGACAAAGGACGAGGGTGATGTTGAGAGCCAGGGTACGATGGGTAGTCATAAAAATGAAAAGGGTGTCATAAAAAGGGGTGGTGGGGTATTCATAACAATGAAAAAAGTCATCAATCGATGTGGCGGTCGATTGTTATGTTGAAAGGTGCAGGTGTAGTTCTGCGGTGGAAGGGCGTACTGGTTCTCGGTATGTTTTTTTTGGTGTCCTTGTGAATGATTACCCTGTGATGCTGTCAGTCGGCTGTCGTTTTCGTCCATGCGCTCGATCCAAAAGAGTCAACAAAGGGTCATGTTTACTCAGAGTGGGGGTGACTTTTGGCTTCGAGGGCAGGGAGGACATCATGATTGACCTTGATGGCGTGAATCATGAAGCTCAAGAATCGCGACGCATACTCAATCGGATTGACAGACGAGATCGCGTGCTTGTCCTGACTCATCGCCTTCCAGTAATGCTCAACCTTCTTGACATAGTTGTAAGGTGTCAGAATATCAATGATGCCGAGGTAGTAGAGATCCTCTCCCCGGACATTCTGTTCGTTTGTCGATAGTAGACCTCCGTCGTCCGCGTAAAAGATACAGTGTCTTCGTTCCGAGAAGGAGTCCGACGGTAGTGTCGAGGGTCCGAGCGCCTGTGGGTCTGACACCTTCACTGCCATTCTCAGCGCATTCACCTTGCTCTCCCGCTTATCTCGACGCGACGGTTCCCTCACTAGTTGTTTCGTCGTATCCGGCTATATTTGTCACAAAAAGAAAAGATAAGCAAGTTAGTATTTGCGATGACTTCAACAAGACATACTGTATCATTGTTATCATAAAGGAGTACAGGACGAGGCTTACATGAAAGACCTTGAGAGTGTTGTCTCGAATGTTATCCTTGTTTCCACGTTCGAGGTCATGGATACCGATGAGCAAACTGTAGTCCATAATATTGAGTCTGGCCAACAGTTCCACATCCCGCTTGGTCTGTTCCACAAACAAATGGCGCTTCTCCGGTCCGAGCTCCAGCTTGCGGTTACGGTTGACCCAGTTGAGATCCTTCTGGGTAGCACGAGGGTTGTTATTGAGTTCCTCGTCACTGATAGCACGTCCCAGAGTCGAGCCCTTCAGATCATAAGTCTCGTGGAT
Source organism: Linnemannia hyalina (assembly GCA_019671135.1). Taxonomy (NCBI): domain Eukaryota; kingdom Fungi; phylum Mortierellomycota; class Mortierellomycetes; order Mortierellales; family Mortierellaceae; genus Linnemannia; species Linnemannia hyalina. Next base: position 1,642,242 of record JAHRHY010000015.1, read on the forward strand.
ATCCCTGTTGGGAGGGAAGACGTTGCCCATGACCACAAAGTGAATCTTGCGTCCATGAGGCAACTTGACACGATGCAGTCCAAAGAATCGGCAAAGCAACGTATGTGGGTTTTGCTTCACATGCTACAGCATATTAAAAATCCACAAAGATGGAACGTGTTAATAGCGGACCCACATAAAAGTAAACCGAGCAGAGCGCAAACAGACACAGGCAGCGAAAACGTACGTTGAAGTAGTCCTTGAGGATCTTGCGCATGAACTTGTGCTCGGCGTGGTGGATGGTCTTAATGATGAAGCGATAGTCCTGCGAGAAGTAAAAGAAACTGCCACTCTTTCCAGGCGATCCTAATTCCGACAGGATATACTTGCTAGTCAACGACACCTATTCCACATTGAAATGAAAACGTAGATGGTTAGGATCATTTGCATTGAGAACAAGTTTTTGAGATGTATGCGAAAACCACCCCACTTTTCATTTATCATCTCCCTCTATTCCCCTGTTCCCCTGCGTTTCCACCTCCCAGTGTTCATATCCACCGTTGGAAACGGGGCTAAACCTTGGGCTGCACATGCATGCGCACTCATCCAAATTCGATCTATAATCAGGCTCCGTCTCTCCTCTGCTTGTGTATGGTGTGTGTTCACTCCTATTGAATCCTGGGCTCTCAATCGCCCATGTCCCATCCAAGTCTTTTTTTTTTCCACTCTCTCTCTCTCTCCCTGCTCCCTTATATTCTTCCGCGACCCATGAAATGAAATCTTGCGAAAAATAGAACGCTTCTTGGCTGTAGAGTAGGTATACATACGCAACCACACTGAACTACAGAACAAGATGAAGGGTACATCTTGTTCTTCATGATGCAATTGGATGTGTGGTCGGTCGCACACACTTTTGTATGCTTGTTGTCGGAAGAACCTTTTTTGCCCCTGTTTTTCTGTGGGTGTTTTGGAGTCGAAATACATCTTTTGGACCCGATCCCTGTTCCATTGTCCTCTCTTTTTCGGTCGATGAGCCCTGATTGAGTTCTTTTTTCTTCAAACCGCCACACTCGCTCTATTCCACTTTTTGTTCCAATTGCTCTAGACGTAATAGAAAGAAGAAAAAAAAAAAGAGTCGACTTACCAAGTAATCAGAGGCATCGATGTGGAAATCCTCGCGCAAGTTACGGAAGACCCAGGGTGCATAGTCCTTGAACTTGAAGTCGTACTTGGACGACGGCGTCAACTCGTTACCAGTACTATTCAAAACAGAACAATGTATGTCATTAGTATCACGTCGCCAAGATAAATATAAAAAGGAGAGAGGGTGATCCAAACATAGCATTCATCGGTTTGTCTTACATGTCAAAGGCCAACTTGTGGGCTGAAGTAAAGTCCTCGTCCACCAGGGGACGCTGAAGCTTTGCTTGGCATCGAGACACCTATAAGGTATCGAAACAACGAATTGTTTTGAAGTTATTAGTACAACGCGCTTCTATCCGCTCTCCTCCCCTTTTTTTGCATAGTCTTGTGTGAAGTCAACATTGAAATATGATCCTTAGACAGGAGTCTATGGTGTTGGACTTACACTAACGCGGATACCGGTCAACATATTGTACATAAGGACATAGTTGACGTGATCCTCGCCGATAGGAGTACCGATCATGACACGGTCATCATTGTCATCCTTCTTGCGCTTCGACAAGCGTCGACTGCTGCTCTTCTTTAAGGCATCCATCCTGCTGCGTCGAGCGTCCTCAACCTCATCCATGTCCATCTCATCCTCCGAGCGGGGGAACGAGGACGAGGCCAATTCAGCCGAGTAGGTGTTGCGGCGATACAACTGCTTTCTGCGAGCACGGGCAGAGCTTTCGGCTTGAGGGTCGAGCTGCTGTTGGCTGTTGTTGGGTCGAGAAGTCGATGAACTAGGCGAATCGCCCAAGTTCGTAGAACCGTGCGTGAGCTTGCGATAGTCCATGGTTGATGCACGTGTGGGTGGGCCGTGATGGGACGGTCCAGACATGTTGTATCCACCTCCTGCTCCAGAAGCACCTGAAGTAGGCACCAAGGTCATGGTGGGTTTCACCGATGGCTCTGACCAAGACTCGACCAAAACTGCCGCTGACTTTGGCGCAGGCTGTTGTGGCTGTTGCAAATGATCCTCCTGGATGTATTGATGCTGCTGCTTCAGAGTAGTGACGAGAGGAGGAAGGAAGGCACCTGCAGGGTTGATGGGTGAAGGTGGGGTAGAGGAAGAAAGTACAGACGAGGCGGCAGAGGCAGAGGGTATTGGCAGGGTTGCAAGAGTCGACATATTGGCGAGTGTGGACGAAACATCCGAAATCTTGATGGGTGCATAGCTGGAGGGTCGAGGGCGGCTACCAGCGTGGCTGTTGGAGGTCGAGGAGGTTGAGGAAATCGAAGGGCGGGAAGGATTGGCAGAGAGGGCAGCCAGGGCATAGTCGACTGGGGTGGGTTGAGGAGAGGAAGAGTTAGTGGTGGGGATGGAGATGGAGGAGGCGGGGGAGGAGACGTTGGTAGACTTGTAGGTGTTGTTGGAGGGGAAGGTCTCTGTGGAACTGAGGGTTGGGGACGGTTCGAGGTGGAAGGCATTGTTGCTGGTAGTGTATCCGTTGCTGTAGTTGTTGTATCTTGGGTGGTCGAGTGAGGCGGGCTGGGGAGGGGAAGGGGGAGGGGAGTGGGGCTTTTGTTGTTGGATTACAGACTTGTTGTTTGTTGGCGGGGAGAGGGACGATATCCTCGGCGGGGTCATGGGAGTCTTTGACAACATGGAGACGGCAGCTGCAGCTGCAGGTGAAGGTGGAGATGAGGACTGCAACGAATTGGAATGTGGATCGAGCATCTGCTGTTGTTGATTTGATCGTTGTTGTTGGTACTGTTGGTATTGTTGAGAGGGCAGGAGAGGCTGTTGTTGCTGCTGTTGGTATTGGCTGAGGTGGGGGTTGGGGTGAATTCGTGTCTTGCGGACCGATTGTTCCTGAGTCGGGTCTGCAGGGGTCTGAAACCGTGCGGTGTTGCCAGACGGCCAGGTCGGGAGTGGCTTCTGGTTGAACGAGGTCTGTTGTTGTTGCTGTACAAGTGTAGGTGGGGAGGACTCGAGGGAGGGGGTTGTCTGGGTACCCTCAGAGAACCTTTGGACATAGTCTTCGTTGGAGAACTGTTGTTTCTCTTGGAGAAGGTCGTGGTAGAAGCCATTTGTCGTTGTGGAGTGGATATGCTGGTAGATGTGCTGGTCGATCAGACTGTCGTTGTCGCTCAGATGGCTGTCGCTATTTTCATGGGAGTAACGACCACCAGTAGGAGAAGAAGGCAGATCGTAGGGGTTGAAGTGGTCGTTGAGGTGGGACTCGAGCTTTGCAGACTCCATTGCTGTGAAGTGGTGGCAAATGTATATGTATAAGGGAGGTGTGAATGAAGGGGAGAGAGGGATGAGTTTTGAGAGGAGTGAAGGAGATGCTCAACCACAAAGAAGAGAGAGAGAGAGAGAGAAAGAAGGAAGGGGGATATATAAAAGAAGGGAGTTGTGGATGAGGTTGGACAGAAGAGAGGAGGGGGAGAGAGAGAGAGAGGAGGATGGCGAAGGAAGAGATGATGGAGAGAGAAGAGAAGAGAAAAGATAAAGAATAGAGAAAGAGAGAGAGAGCAAAAAAATAAAATAAACGAAATCCAAGTGGCGAAGAATATTAAATATGAATGTCCGATACACACACAACAATAACAACAGAAAAGGGCCATTCGCCATATACCCGGACACACACACACATCGCCACACGATATATATGTACTGGCGTATGGATGGATGGATGGCGCACCATTCTATTATTATTACTACTATTCCTGTGCCAGTCGATCATCATCCGTTGTCGTTCCTTTTTCATTGCCACAGGAGTCAGCCAGGCCTATGAACAGTGGAACATGCGGAGCAAGACAAGCAACGGACAACGAACTGCCAAAGGCGGTTGTTGCAATGAACGAAGCAGTGAATAGCCAAGTCGTCCTATCATCATCCAGCTACTAATTGCTACTACCTGGACAGTACTTTCTTTGCTTCCGATGACGACAAACACAGACAGACAGAAAAACGGCCCTTCTGTAATACCGATGGATGGAACTATCTGTACCCGACTCTGGTACCCTCAGCCCGACACACGATCACAATTGGATGGATTACAATTATTCTTTTTTTTCACTTGTCTTGTGGAGGAAGATGGAAGGACAAGCCAAGTTGCAAGACAAAGCAGCTACAATCTTAACAGAAGACTTCCAGATGGGTAGTGATATGGGCAACCCATCTTGTTTATCCATAGCCCTCCATGGATCGCATCCAGTTGAGACGAAGAACAAGATTGAAAGGGAAAAAAGGGCTCTCTTGTCCTTTTTTTTTTTTCTTTCTTTCTTTTTGGTAGCTGGTTTACAGCTCTCTCTCTTATTCCCTTCCAGGATGTTTCATCCATATCCATGTTGGTCATCCATGTCCATGACAAACTGGCGTGCTCTCTTTTCGTTGATGATGAATATATATATCGCATTCACTCTCAGTTGAGCCACAACTCCATTCCCCGCCCCGCGGGTCCTGCAGGATTCATACAAGGGCAATAAGAGATACTCTCCTGTATCCGTCATCATCGACATCCAACATCACCATCATCTGTATCTACGTCCATCAATCAATCAGTGTGTTCGATCGAAAAAACAGGACCCGGTACCTGAATTTTTGCCACCGAATCCATCTCTATCTCTCTCTCACTCTCTCTCTCACTCTCTCTCTCTCTGTTCTACTCCCCTTCCTTTGTCAGCAAAATACGCCTCGCCTCAACACATACATACACATTCATGCTCCACATCGATACCATCAAGAAGAGACAGTTTGCTCACTCTGCATTCTTTGAATGCAATTATGTCCGTTTCCAAGCCTACCCCAAAATGGCGATCCCCAATTAGCCATTCATCCCATTGATTCGCACGGTAGGCTGTTGTTGTTGCTGTTTGTTGTTTGTTCTGCTTTGTGCCCTTCTTTCAACAGTCATATTTCGTTATTGTTTTGCTCTTCTCTTTATTTCCTATGGTGTTTCGTGTTTCGTTTCTTTTTCTTCTCTTTTACTACTACTTACTTATCCGGTCATTTCTTTTCTCGTCTCTTCCCTTCTCTTCTCTTCTAATCTTCTCTTCTCTTCTACTCTTCTCTTCTACTCTTCTCTTCTCCTCTTCTCATCCCTTTTTCAGCCTCTATTGACTAGCACAGAAAGTTACCCTCGCCCAAAGATCGCCAAGAAGTTCTCATGGACCCGAAAGATCAAAGGGTCCTACTACCATCTGCACCTGCCCTATCTAGCACACGACTACTCTGCCCAACACCTCCTTTCAAGCTAAGCCCGATTCATTCATTCCATTTCCTTACTTTGCCCTTCCGCCCATCATTTTTCCATTCTTCCCTTTTTCTTTCTTTCTTTGTTCTTTTACATGACCTACCCTTGGCATCCGCCCTTAGATGCACATGGTCACCCTTCTTGTTATATATTACGCCCACTGACCAGGACCCTAACTGACCATCACACCCACAGCTTGTCATTAACCTTGAATAAATGACTTCCCCGGCTGTGCAAAAGCTGCGTCTTCTTCAAAAAAAAAGACCTTGAAGGGCGTAGGTCTGATGATAGGATCAATCAATCCATCAAATCAATACAATAACCTACTTTGTCTCAATTTCAACCACTTTTTTGCTCAACACAGTGTCCCCACAAATAAAAGTTCATCGTTCGATACTAAACCACTACTCGTCTTAAGTCCTATACTGGTTGTGAGTTGCCTGCCGCCTGCCAAGACTTCAGCCGGTCATTGCAAGCATAGAGAGAGAGAGAGAGAGAGAGAGAGAGAGAGAGAGAGAGAGAGAGAGAGAGAGAACCTAGAGCGGAGTGTCTTCGTGGCACGGCCCAACATACTTGTTCTGGCCTTGTCCTTTCATGTCGTGATGCCCGCCTGCCTCGTGGAGGGTCTCTTTTCTGCAACTACCCACACATATGTCATGGCGGTCAGAAGCGAATACGCTAGGGACACACACCCAGGTAGACCATATCGCGAATGCCGAAGTGGATGGCCCCATGTGCACCTGACGATTGTGATGCCGCGTGTCGTCCGCGTCTGAGCAAGGCACCCTTTCTACGCGAAAATACAACCGCCGAATAAATGTCATTGCTATCTCTGCTATCTCCTCCATTGTGTGATCGCCATGGTGGCGGATGTTTGTTGACAGGGAACAGCAACATTGGGTTTTATTGGGGGGGGGGGGTTAAGGAGGTCATGACAAACTGATAAACGGAGGCGGGAGGAGCAAAAAGAATGCAAATCCAGTTCTCTCGCAAAAAAGAAAGAGTTCCTCGTGCATGTTTGGTCAGCTTGGTTGGTGGGGGTAGATCGACATCTTGGTTCTTTTGTCTTTGTTTGTCGTCGTTAAGATATCATTCCTGGAAAAAAGTACGGTATCGTCACCACAAAAAAAAGTTGAGAGAAAAAGAAAACTATCGATCCTGATAGATGTTGATTTTTTTGGTGCTTTTGTTGGTTTTTTTGTTGGTAGTTGTTGCTTCAGTAAAAGTCGCCTGCCATTTGGAGGCGCTTGAAAGAGATGTATAGCAGGGTGCCACAGTCCAGATCTCTGTCCTTGTCGTCAGAGACTTAGACAAAGTACATCAAGTTCTTGAGCGCATTCTACATCGTGGTATCAAACATCAAGAAGATAACATCAGTCAACGATGCAGATCATAGCCCCCGAAAAAAACCACCACGAAAAAAATACACAAAACAAGGTCTTACCGAGGTGGTGAAGGTAGGGGCGTTGCCGGCGTCACTTCCGCTGATGGAGCTGGCAGTGTCAGAAAAGTCGCCGCCCTGGTAGTGACGAGCACGGTAGGCGAGTAAGTGAGCATAGTAGACCGAGGGAACGATGCTGACAGACTTAGGGCAGCGGGCATAGACGTGGCATAGGCGGTAGGTCAACGATTGAAGAGAATCCGAGGTAAACTTGTTTTCGTCCATCAAAACGTGGTACAACGTCGGGCGCGACGTTCCCTGCAATCCACCGTGGCTTTGCAAGTCTGTGATTATTAACAATAAAGTAGGGTCGTCGCGTTAGTGCGAATGCAAGAAAAATAATTGCGATAGCATGTATGAACCAAAGTATGTAACGCATGGAGGATAGATACTCACAAAAGTCAAACTCCGTAGGGTGGGTGATAACAGAATCGACGACTGTACCGGCGACACAGTTACCAGATCGGTCCGCTTCATTGGGGCTCATGGGGAACAGGCGGGCATGGTGACGTTTCTTGACAACACAGAAGGTCAGTGTTGGCCTGTAGGGCTGGTTGAACTTCACAGAGCCTGCATAAACACATAAAAGAGCAAATGTTTAGCATCATGAATAAAAGGTAATGAACTCTGGATAAAGAACCACAAAATAATATTTGCGAATGAGCTTACTGTTGACGTGTTCGACGGCCTCCTTAACAGCTGTCACCTCGGTTTCCATAACTTGGGCATACTGGCCTTCGGAAACTCCGTCGCGGTAGAACAAGATTCTCTTGGGGAACGTCTTGTTCTTCTCCGAGAACGCGACAAGTAACTGGTAGACTAAAAATTTGAGGCCATCAATGACCTCAACGCCACTAGCCTGGACTTTGATTCGTCCAGAGTACTTGAAGGCAAATTGATCCATGGAGGCAACCACAGCGACGACTGAAGGCCGGTTCTCACCCGGACCAGGATGGGTCACGTCAGCTCCGATGATCATGGTGGGTGCTTGGTTGAGGAAAGGAATCGACGCCTTGGACAGCGTACTGTTGATGCCTCCGAGCTTGGAGTTGATCTTCAATCCAAGCATGCCACAGTATTGCTTGCTGGGGCGAGATACCTTCTTGGAGAGAACACATTGGGTCATGACACCAGTTTTATGTGTGGTCTCGCAGTAGGTCTTGATGACCGAGTACGTTTGGCACACCGAAGGCAAAACGACCAAAATCATCTGGGGAGGAGCATTGCAAGCTTGGCCAATGGTGGTCCACATAGACTCCACATTGCGCTCGACGTTTCCTGGCTGCGCGTACATGACTGGAGGCGTTCTCATGGGTACTATCATACCGTTCTCAGACAGAGTCCCGGTCAGCTCGCGGATGAAATTGTCGACCTCAGGCCTGCGAAGGCGGTGCTCGTTCTCAAAGATGAGAACTCCCCAAGACGAGAGAGTAGCACCTTGAACCATCTTGCGGGAAGGGTTCAGCTGCCATCCTCCAAACTGCGGGGTCAAAGTGACATTGTTCCTGTACTCGACCTGAGGAGGAGGCAGGACACGTGCGGGGACGACCTGCATCTCCTTGGAGATTTCCATCTGGAAGCCCTTGAGGTACTCGTTGTGCTCGAAATCGAGGACGGGGAAGCTGGCCTGGATCTTGGCGGCACGCTGGTCAGGGGCGATGCAAGTTCCCTTGATCATCTCTGCAGTTTGGAGTTCGTTTAGCTGTCGGTAGGAATAGAATGATGTTATCAAGGCAGTTAGCATTAGTGTGCTATGGGCCACCAGCAGATCATAAGCAAGTAGAAGGAACCCATTCATCGCAAACACGTACACGTCTGGTGTAGCGTCTTCCAGAAACAATGTTGCAGACTTCAAGAGGAAAGTACATGGTCTGCTTGTCGCGACCCTTGACTCCAAAGCAGGGTAAGAACGGGAAACGAAGTTTAAGGTTGTAGGCGGCGGCATAGTACTGGGGGATGGTGACCTTCTTGGTTGTGCCGTTGTTCAGCTCCTGGGTGAAGGTGATGCCCTCAGCACCCTGCAGGCTGATCTCCGAGACCTTGAACCTAAAAACAATTAATTTGGCGCCAAATAACAAAAACCGGAGTCAGCACTTGAACATCGAAAAAAAAGCATTTGAATCATAGAGAACAGGCTGTTAATAGGTCTTACTTCTTCTTGAAGTCTCCGCCACGGTGGTTGACGGTGAAGGAGCAACCCTTGAAGTGCTTGGTCAGTTCCTGGATGTCGCGCTTCTGGAGCTTGCGGGCACCACGGAAATCGTCAATGCTACGAACATTCTTGATCTCGGCGACCAACTCGGCAGCGTTTCCTCCCTTGATGAACGCGGTGTTGGCCACGTCGATGTTGGCATAGAGCTTTCCTTGACCGGGACGGACAGACTGAAAGATTCCGTCCCACTTTTCAATACCGCCGCCAAGATTCTGGGCGTTGTTAGGGGTAAAGGCTGATCGACCGACGCTGACCATCTCGGAGAACAGTTTGTGCGACATGACAATGTTCAAGGCTTGGATGGCTGTGAGACAGCCTGGGGTTATGGGACCCTCGCGGCGAAGGAAACGGTGGAGCTCTTCGAGGTCGATGACGGCGGCCTTGGTGATCTTGACCGTGAACTCGTTCCTGTTCTTGGCTGGGGGACCGCCAGGCTGGGGAGCAGGGGCAGGGGCAGGGGCAGGGGCAGAAGCTGGGGCAGCACCGCCCTTGGCGCCACCCTTTCCGCCTTTTCCGCCCTTTCCACCCTTGGCACCACCTTGTCCGCCTTGCTTGGCAGGGGCAGCAGCAGGAGCAGCAGCAGGGGCGGGAGGACGGCCACCATCGGGCAGCTCAACCTTGCGGGTGAGCTTATCGACGGTCATTTCCTGAGCGGCGTACGCGTTGCATCTGCCATCGAACACGGTCTTGTTCTTTGCCAACTCGGGGAAGGTTGACTCGATCACCTTCCACAGCTACAGTTATAGTAGTGTTGCAATGTGTGGTATTGTTAGTGTATTGATCATGTGTCTTTTTCTTTCTATTCTCTTGTTATTCGTGTAAGAATGGTGTGTCTATTTTTTTTGGGTCCTGGTCCTTGTATGGGGTGTACATGGTGCGTATGTCTTTTTTGTCTTGTCGTCTTCCTTGTATGGGCGAACATGATTCCAATATTCTTCTTGTTTTCTCTTGGCTTCCTTGTATGGATGCACATGGCTCGTATGGCTTCTTTGCTCCCTTTGCTTCTTCGTATGGATAACCATGGTTCTTGTGTCCTCTTGGCGTTCTTATATGTGTATGGGAAGTACATGGTGCACATTATTTTGACTGCGTCACATCCTCTTATCGAACAGGCTGTCTTTCGTTCCATGTGTCTGTAGCTCGCCTTTTCTCCCGTTGTAAAATAAAAAGAATTACCTGACGGGCTTTGTCCGCAGGGATCTCGGGAGAGATGGTCACATCGTAGTGGTAAATGGTGTCGACCTGGAGCTATAATGGTCGCGTAAGGAAGGGAATAATAAAGTTGTGTTATTCGTTGTTGGAAAAGTAGCCAAAAAGAAAAGCGGTTTACTAATTAGGAGAAGTGAAAGGGGGGAAGAAGCTACCTTCTTGATGGCAAAGAAGTTTGTGCGGACTTTGATGGCCTTTCCAGCGGAACCGCCCTTGTCGGGTCTGAGGACGTTGTCGGTGAGCGCGATGGGCGCTGGTCTTGTGGCAGCCATGGGGTGGGTTGGGTTGGTTGTTTTGGTAGTTGGTTTTTGGGTTGCAATTGAGCTTGTTGGTGTGTGCGGTGGGGAAGGAGAGAGGGAGAGCGAACAAAGAAAAAAAGGAAAGGGAGAGGGGGGTCGCGATATCGATTTTGGAAAATTTATTTCCTGGCAAACCTGGCATGGCATGGCATCGCATCGCATGGGTCACGCACAACATTCACGGCTTTGATCATCATAACGAAAAGGCGAATACTATCCTAAAAACCAACTTTCTTCATAATCCGTGAGAACTCTTGCTCAGTCACCCCTCCATCGCCATCCCGGTCGCCTTCCTCAATCATCTCCTGCAACTCCTGCTCCTTCATCAGTATCCCCAGCTCTGATGCAATCCGCCGTAAATCCTCCACTCGGATACTTCCCTTGCCCTGTGTATCGAACAGCTGGAACACTCGCGATATCTCATCCTGCGCATGTTCCTCCTATTATGTTTGTCATTGTTATGGCAAAGGCAAACGAGACGTAAGTGTCGTGCTTTTTTTCTTTCTTTCTTTCTTTCTGACAAAAAGAACAAATCCACATTCGACTCAAGGAAAAGGCTGAGAAATAGATACCCACCTCGCTGGGTCCCATAAGAGAGATAAAGTCCTGCAGAGTAAAGTAGTACTCTTCCCCATCAACGCCATATTCATCTTCATCATCTTCTTCCTCCTCATCATCATCGCCACCCGACTCGCCGTCATCGGAATCGACATATTTGGACTTCTGTCCCGTCCGTCCTGACGAACTCTTTCTTGCCCGACTCGATGTTCCTGTTGATGTCCCTTTGCCCTTGGATCTCCTCGCCTTTTCCCTGTTTTTCTTCCCCTTGTGCATGCTGAGAGTAGGGGTATTAGCGACAATCTCGAGAAGGTCGTCGATGGAGGCGTCGAATCCGAGGGTGCGCATGGCTCGCTGCAGGCTGTGGAGCGAAAGTGTGTCTGTTTCCTTGGCGCTATGGAGTTGGAAGGTTGCGACGAGGTCGTTGTAGTATGCATCAGGGACTCCCTCTGTTGTCTTTTTGGTTGTTGTTCCTGTTCTTGATTTGCTCATCCTTGGTGTTTGTGCTTGTTGCTCTTGTCCTTGTTCTTGTTGAGTGTCGTTGAGTATGCGTATTTGTACGTGAGAGAGAGAGAGAGAGAGAGAGAGAGAGAGAAGAGAAGAGAAAAATGAAATCGACATTTGACCCTTGTTGGACTAATTCGTTTGACCCTTTATTCAGGTGGCTTATCTTCCTCAGTCAATGAAATAGACGCGAACCTTGCACACATGCTACACTCACACACATGTTCGCACTCACTAACACACTGCAGAAATCAAGAAATGGAAAAGAACAGCCGCGCTCTCTTATCGCCGCCGCCGCATTATTTATTTTTACGCACTTTTTCTTTCCTCCGCCCCACCTCCACCTTGGAGACAAAGAGGCACGCGCATGTGGAGAAGGAAAATAATAATCTACCATCAATAATACTATGAGAGAACACGCCCGCCTAAAGCGTTACGGAAAATACGTTCGTATCCCCTCATCCCACCCCACGAGTATGTCCACTCCTTGTCTGGGAGTTGCGGTCTGGCTGTCGATTGGAGCAAGAGTAAGCCCTCTGTGCACATGTACACACCAAATTAATGAGGTTGCAGATAGCCATTGCCTAACTATTGACGTCTTCGATTTGCTATTTACATCGGCTCATGGCCTGCTTCCATGACATCGTTTCTTAACAACTTGCAACCCCAACACAACAGCAAACGTCAAGAGGACCGTAGCTACCAAAGGAAAAATAGCCAGCATTACAAACGCAATCTCACCAGCGCCAAGGATCATCCCCAATGTCTTCTTCCTCTCACCTTTTCCCTCGACTATGCAAATAACGCCTAAAGATAACGAGCTCTGCTTTTATTTGCACATGGGTGCCGCCCGCCATTTTCATTCTCTGTGCACTCAAACATGTACTCGACTCGACATACATGATTTGAACATCCATCTGCGATAGTAAAAAGAAGGTTCATTGCCCAATGTGCCAACAAGCCTAGGTCGCACAAAGCCATTGCTTCTCCTCCTTCTAAACTCGAGAGGAGAAGCACACCTCTTTGCCAACTTTCTTGTTTCTTACTTGCTTTTCAACCGCGAAATCATGTATGAACCGAGCGAATAGCACTGTCGGACCGATAGATACGCTTACTCAGGATGTCGTTCTTCTTCTCTAATGGGGGTTTGTCATTCAATTACCCCCGAGGACCAAAGTGGGCACCCTTTCTTTATTCAACGTGTATACAGCGATCGACTGCAGTGCAATTTATCGACAGTGAATGGTGATGACCCTATGCAATGGTAGAGGGATGAAGAGAGGGAAAAAATGCTGAGCATTAAAGAAGTAAGCGCGAGGGAGAATGTGCTCATGCCACAGTGTCTCTCGTTCACCATCGTCCCCCACTCACCGGACATGCAAATAGAGTTGATTGGAGCGAGGGCCATTTGCATATTTGCACTTGCTTCTTTGCTTGGTTTGTGGGTGGATGTGTGGGTTGGGTTGGGTTGGGAAGAAGTTGACACAAGAAAAGAAGAAGAGGAAGAGAGACAGGGGTGTGCTTGCAAGAACGAAAAAGACAAGAAAAAAGGTTGAGAGCAGTGAGCGGGGGACTGGTTGGAGTAGAGCGAGTGTTTGTGCATGTGTGGAGGAGAAAGTAGAAAGAGAGAGGGAGAGGAGAGAGAGCACGAACAGACGACAGATGCACGCAACGGTTGTGTTCTTTCCTTTTTGTTTTGGTCTGTTTTTGTTTCTTCATGTGCCAGGCTAAGAAATTAGCCTGGTTGGTTGCTTGGTTGGTTGCTGTTGTTTTGTTTATGTGTTCTTGACCTGTGTTGTTGTTGTTGTATGTCGATGGATGTACTGTATCGAATTAGTTTGAGTTGTTGAATGAATGGAATGAATGAATGCCCTTGTGAGCAACCATTCTTCTATTCTTCTTTAGCCCCCACTTTCATTGGCATGGCCACCTGCTTGGACATATATAAAGACACCCACACCCCCCTTCCTTTTTTTTTCATCCTCGCCACCCCTTCTCTTCCTACATTTGCTGAATAGCAAGCACACACAGATACCCATTGGCCATATTATATATCTTTGTGAGTGAATAATGCCTAGTGTCTCGAATCTCAGTCACTTCTCCTATCTCCTACCCGGCTCTTTCTAGTCCCCATTGTCCCGCTGCCCTCGGTGGTTTCCACTGGCTAAATCATCTCCCCGATCGATGCGCTTTTTGTCGTCTCAAAACTAACGCAAAAACTTGATTCTTCTCTTCTTCTTCGCTCACTCGCCCCCGCCGACACTCTCTCCTCCATTCATTCATTCATTCATTCATTCATACTTACATTCATAGCCTCTCCATTCATTCCACATTCACTCCCTCATTCCCTTACTCGCTCTCCTCCACTTCTACCCTTCTCTCACTCCCCCCGATACCCAATCGCGCCTCTCCCTTTCCATCCTTCGCCCTTTCACCACCAGCACCTTTCCTCCACCTCCAACTATCCTACCACCCCTATACGATGACGACGGAATACACAACAATGCCTGCGCTCGTGTCCCTCTCGGCTGTGCCTGCGGATCAGACCATCCGCACCGAGACTATTCTTACCGAGGGTGTTGACATTCAATCGTTCAAGGTGTCCAAAGGCCTCAGTCCCAACAGCAGTAAGAGTAGCAATGGTACGTTCATCTCCACTCGATCAAATCGAACCCTTGAGCCGGTCATTCGGTGTGAATGAAATGACTGGCTGGTGGAGGAAGGAGGACGGGGAAGAGGTGGTGGTGGTAGTAAGTGGTGGGATGGTATCTTGATTCATCATCCGTCATTATTGCTTACTCTTATTCCCTCGGTTGGCATGGGACAGGCAGACGACGACAACAACAACAAGTGGTATTGACACCTCGGTAAAAAAGCAGAAGTGAGGGTGCCAATAACAACAACAGCAACAGCAACAGTATGTACAAAAGTCAGCAGCCTGTCTATAATCGACAACAATACACACAAACGATTCACCCACCAACGCCAACAACAATGTCACGCATAAAACACACGCCATAACACGTACCAGTGCTCGGTCCCTCTCCTTTTCCTTTCTTTCGAGCGATGCAACAAAGAAGAGGCCACTGCAACTTGTTAAACTGTGGTTGTCCCATTTCAATACACCTTGTTCCAAAAGTAAACCCGCTTTGTCAACTTTTTTTTTTTTTTTTGGATGAAAAGTCCGTGCGCAGACCAGCAGCCTTCCGCGGTTAGACAGTGGCGCCTCCTTCATGACCCATGCCACCAACACCGGCCTCGTCCTCGAGCGTAAGTCTTGGTGACTGTGAACGAGTGCACATGGATGAATGAATGAATGAAGGCTTTTTATGTGTCATTTCGGCCCGACTCACTCAACACGTCTTCTATTGTCGTTTTCGACTGCAAACTGCGTCCATTTTGCCACCACCTGTTGTCGGTCTCAAACCTTACAGTGGTCCCAGGTAACCCATCACATTCGACTAATATCCATTGACACCCATGTCGTCTTGCTATGGTCCCATACCAATGCAGTCAGCTAATCGTTCGAAACACGCTCCCTTTTCCTCCGCTTCAACTCCTTCCACAATCTATCTCCTAATAGAATACATATCTTTCCGACTCCGAAGTGTCTCGTGCCGGGGCTTCCACGACAAAACCCAAGTCACCATGAAGCTCCAAAACATCTCCCAGTCCACAAAGGCCGCAAAGAACCTCGGCGACCATACCCACCAATCCTTCGACTTTGTCGCCACCGTCCATAACATGACATTTGACATCCTCAAGATCGATGTCTACGACTACAAAAAGGCCGCCTTTGGTCAGAACGCCAAAATCGGTCGCGCCTACTTGCCTCTTCGCGACCTCCAAAAGAAGGTCGGAAACGCCTATGACAACGATGGCGATGATAACACAGAACCAGAACAGTCTGTCCTCTCGACTCGGTTTGATGCTGCTGCTTTCTGTCAGAAGCATGATGATATCTTTGAGATGGACTTGCCGCTCTACAAGCATGGTTCTTATTCCATGTTCGGATCCAGTCGCCACCAACATCACCATTCAGACGACGAGAATGTTTTTACCAAGGGATCAGAGACTGGACAGGATATCGCGGTGCCTACACCTCCTGTTCGTCAACGACCAGCTCGCGCAAATTCGTTTGCTCAGAACGCCATGAACGGAGTCGAGGTCGGTATGGTCACCGTCCAAGCAACTCTGCATTTCCAGGATCAGACTAAGAACCCTGCCTTTGCCCATCTCGGAAAGGGACCTACTCAGCAGCAGCAACAGGCGGCGTCCAGCATAAGCAATGCATCCATTTCCGAATCAAGCGACCAAGGCGGACTTCACAGGACTCTCTCGCAAAAGTCCAGGACAAAGTCGAATCAGTCCCTGGACTCAATCCATTCGGACGAGTCTTCAACCTTGGGCGTCAACCATGTCTCATGTAGCAGCACTACTTCGGACACATTCCCGCCCGAGGGTGTCAGGAACTCTACCAACAGCAGTATCGACTCCCCAGCCATCTCGTCTCTTCCAAGACCCATCCCAATCGACGGCCCCACAAGGGTCTTGAGGACCCCTTCGTCGCCACCCAACTTGTCTCTGCACAGGAATGGCGGAGACCCAACGGTTGGATCCCCGATTTCGCCGCCCTTGTCGCCCACATTCACTCAGACGCCTGGATCGCCCGGATCTCCCGAGACGTCATTCCAGTGGCTCACCGACAACAGCTTTCCTCAGGCGACGACTATCTCCAACTGGGACGCGCTTCAGTATAGCGACGGCTTTGTCGATGACGCAGACGATGACGAGCGCAATCAACAACAGGAACAACGCCAACAGAGCATCGGTCAAGGAGTCAAGGGCGAGCATCTGACACAGTCAGATCGGGATAAGGAGGAGGACATGATGGCCAACATCATGGCGAACGGAGACCAAGCCAAGAAGGACATGTACCTCCGCAACTCCCAGGCAACCCATGCCAAGAGCAAGAAGGCAAAGATCAACTTCTTTTCAGAACAGACTCGTTCGGCGTTCAAGGATATCCAGTTGATGTACTCGTCGTTCTTTGGCCATGGTTGGAACCTTTCTCGATCCGAGTTCTGGAGGGGCTTTCATGTCGTCCAGCAGTTCTATGCCCGTCACCCCACGTAAGTTTTCTTTCTGACGTCTTGTTGAGTGATATCTGGGTTGATCTGAGACTTGTAACTAACTGTTTCTTGTATGCAAATAGACCAACGACGAACAAGGCATTTGACGACATCGAGATCCTCGAGCATGCCAGACATTTTGTCCGCCTAGCTATCGCCTCGTACGGATCCCTCCCCTGGGTTTACTTTGGCTATAGCTTCAAAGTCGCTCCCCTCAGTAAGTGTCCCCCCGAACTGCTGTATTCAATGGCTGTCTCATTCGCCCATTGTAAACTGACGGCTAATTAAAATAATGTTACGTTGAATGTAGACTTTGTGCGCATCAACTCGGACCGTAAGAACGTGCAGGACTACTTCAAGTTGAACAAGGATGACATGATCGTTTGGCATTTCGACAAGCGCACGGCCCTCGTCCCCAGTTACTACATTGTCCGTGACCCCAAGTACAATGCCCTCTGTATTATCATCCGCGGCACTTTCGTAAGTTTCCTCTAATTCTCTCTCTGCTCTTTGCGCGACATCTCTTGGTACTGCTTTGAGAGATGAGGCTAACTTGTATTGTTGGATGGTTATGATAGAGCATTACGGATGCCATGACGGATTTGGTGTGCGAGTACTACCCTTACAAGGGCGGTCTGGTCCACAAGGGTATCATGGATAATGCGCGCTTTGTGCTTGAGCGCAGTGGCAAGGATATTGAGACAGCTTTGAGAAAGTTCAACCTCAAGACCATCTACTGGTAAGTTCCAGAGTCTTTTACAACTCGACCTGTTCACCTCTGTGTCAATGACCAACGATCTAACGATCCTGCTTTTTAATCTTTATGGTTTAGTATTGGACACTCATTGGGAGCAGGATCGGCTTCCCTACTCTGCTCACTCCTCCAGGACCATTTTGCCGACTACCTCACAACCCCCACCACAGAACTCCCAACCCCTCAAAACCTCGAAGTCAAAGCCTACCTCTTTGCACCTCCACCCATCGCTACCCCCAACCTTGCCGCGCAATGGGAACGGACCCAAATCGCCTTTATCAACGAAAACGATATCGTCGGTCGACTTTCTTATGGAAACGCGCTCGATCTCAAGGAACTCATCAAGATTGGAGCTATTGAGTCTCTGAACCCCGCCTATGAGGGTTTGTCGGCTAAGGAGAAGTTGGATAGGATCTTGAAGGTGCTGGAGGAGGCTCAGAAGCGATTGCAGGCGGTCAATGATGTGCCGAGATTGGTTACGGCAGGGACGGTGACATACTTGCACAAGGTTTATGAGGATACGCCAGTGGTCAAGAATAAGAAGGGAAAGGGGCGGAGGGATAGTCAGTTTGGGCTTCCAGAGAACTGGGCCTATGAAGAGTCGTCTAGCAACTCTGGGAGCCACCAGGCCAACGGTGGTGGACGTGCGCGTGGGATGAGTGCCAGTTCTACGACCAGTAATAACCCCTTGGTGCGCTCAATTTCGGTGTTGTCGTCGGCTCTGAGTCTTAAGGGAAACAACCACGGACATGGACATGGACAGGCTCAGCACTCGAGACAGACAACGGTTTCAACTTTGGGAGGGTCGACAAGAGCCGCGCGGATTGTGACCCCTTACCAGACCGGTCAACCTGCAGTCCGTCTCGAGAGCTCTGTCAGCTTGGCCCTTTCCGACTTGAATGAGCGACACAAGGAAATCTCCCAGCCCCAACCTCCGCAGGAGCTCCAGCAACAGGAATCACTCGCGGTCGAGAGCGAGAGCCCCCCCTCCGAGTCGCGTAGGGTCTCAGCCACCTCGTTTGGCCCTCCTGTTCAATATGAGGGCTCCTCTGACGAACGTGCCCAAGCGACCGAAAGCATCCTCCAACAAAGCCGTCAAGGCCAGCAACCTCCCCAACAACACCAAAAATCCGACACCACAACAACCGTCACTCCCGCATCGCCCTCCTCCACCAGCGAATTCGACGACGACCTCTTGGACGGCAACGACTCATCCGCCCCCTACGACTCTGACGACAACCGAACCTACACCACCACAAAGCCCAAAAAGAACGGGTCCAAGAAGAAAGAGATCCGGATTGAGTTCTCGGATAAACGACATTTCATGGCGATCCCCTTGAGGACTAATTGGTTATGGCATCATTTCCCGCAGCAGTATGATTCGAGGATAGAGCGGGCGCTGGAGTGGGCGAAAGCGCTTAAGGAAAAGGAAGAGAAGAGACAGAGTCTTAGGGCGTCTCGGCAGCCGCAGCAGCCAAAGGTCTAATGCCCTGTTTTTATTTCCCGTTTTTTTTTATCCCGCCTTTACCCCACCATTTGGAAAAATAATAAATAAATATTTAATAACCAAGTAGTTGGCGCTGGTACATTGGATGGCAAAGAATTACTTTTACTACAAAAGACAACAAAGGGACATCTAAAGGTTGGACGAAAGAGGCGGCGTCAATCCAAGATCATGTTCCGAGATCCGATAAAACCGACTCGCATTCCTCCACAAGATATTCTCCAAGGCCTTATCCGTCTCCTTCGTCCTCTGCTCCTCCTTCCTCACCCTCTCACCCACAGCAGCAGTAGCTTCACCATCCCCATCGACCAAACTGACAAGATTCGCCAGCTCGCGACACCAATCGTAGGGGATGTTGGGCCAATCGGTTCCGTAGAGGATTCTGTCCGAGTGGCGGAGGAGCATAGTTCGCAGCATTTCTGCCATTGGTTTCAGTGTTGGGGTTGTGCTCGTGTTGTTGTTCTTGTTGTTTGTGGTGTGAGTGGTGTGGTCGCAGGTGGAGGGGGAGCAGGAGGAGGTGGTGATGGTGGTGGTGGTAGAGGGGGAGAGGGAGTTGAGGGATTGGAAGAATGCGCCGAGAGTCATTGTAGTGTCGAGGTAGAGGTTTGGGTACTTGTCGAGCAGGTCGAAGAACTCTTCGTACTGGTTCATTCCTATCAGTTCGAATTGGCGGTTTGAATAGAAAAAAATAAATATCAATAATGTCAAATATTTTCCTTTCTTCCATTCTCGAACTTGACAATAAAAAAAAACCACCCCAAAGCAGAACAATGAAGAAAACCGTTACCAAGATGAGGAATACAGATCCGGAGACGAGGATACCGTCTCAAAACATCCTCGACAATCGAAAAATCACAAATCTTGCCGGCGTCGACCTTATAAGCCTTACTATTCGGTTCCTTACCCGCATGGATCAAAACCGGCTTATCAAATTCAATACACGTCTCATAGACTTCGTCCATACTCGGATGGTTGGCCGCCACACATTGGACGTGCGAGTGCATTTTGATACCGGACAGACCTAGGGTTGTGAATGCTTCTGCAAGGATGGCGCGGGCATCGGGTTCTCCGGGCATGACTGTTGCCAGTCCTGAGGCGACGCGAACGCCGCGTTTTGGTTGGCCGTTTGGTTGAGGGAGGGAGGCGTAGCGTTCGTTCATGGAGTTTACGGTGTGTGCCAAAAACTTGTTCAAATCCCGCGCAATCCCATTCTTATGCGCATATCTACATTGTTGTTGTTTTTTCCCCATGAGAATTCGCAAAGGTCGTTAGTATTTAGTACGATCTCTTCGTTTTGTGAAAGAAAAAGAAAAAAAAAAAAAGAATCGTCCTTACACGAGAAGGACGACGTGGCGGACACCCTGGTCGAGCAAGAAATCGGCCCTGGTCGCGAGGTAGTTCTTCTTGTACCGGACAGGCCAGTAAAAGTTGTCGAAAAACGTCCACACAGCTTCCATCAGCTTCTGCGGGAACACTATCATTCAAATTGAAGGGGGAGATTGGTTTCAGTCACACCGTTTCTTCGGCCTCTCGTAGCATCTCTCTTCCAAATATATAATATATAGGCAGTGTTTACCATGGACATGAGCATCGATGATAGGACAAGGCGCATCACGCGCGACACGATACTCAAAACTATCTGTCCCTGTATCCTTATCCTTCTCGTCCGTCGCTTGAGTCAAGAACCGGGAATTCAACCAGTTCTGGGGGAGAGGGGCAGGACTCTGTTTGAACTCAAAGTATTCGGGGACACATCCTTGACACATTCTTGCGGTTGTTTTGCGGAAGATTGTTGTTGGGTGGAATAGCGTGGGAAGAAGCGAGGTGCGAGAGAGAAGATGGGTAGTAGAAGGAATGAGGCGTGTGGGATTACGGAGTGGTCGCAGGAGGAGGAGGCGGTTCATCCGAGATTCGGAATGTGGGGAAGGTGGGATGGAGAAAGAGAAGAGAAAGAGGAGAAGAGATAGAAAGAAGAGAGAAGGCAGAACTGCAGAAACAGGAATGTGCGGGCAGGTGCGTGAGCCGAGCCATGGTCACTCGACTCACCCGCTTTTTCTCATTTACACTTTTCTTTTGTATATCTGCTTAGTCTCCATGAGTCCAATCGGTTTGCTGTTGAAGTTACTGGTCTTTTTATGGTTTGTGGATGTGTCAATGATATGGGGACAAAGTACAGGACTCTATTTTGCATATAGCAAGTGGAAGAACTATCTAAGGGGTATGGATTCGGACTATGAGAGGATTGCCAGAAAGGCGCGGCGCATTAGTAGAGCAGGATCCCTACAAGGATCAAAGTGCCAAGCATAAAGAACATCCGTGACACATATGCCTGCATCGGGGTTTGTACTATTTGAATAATATGATAGTTAGGCAGGAACTTGTTAGTTGTCTGGTCTTGGCTTTGTCGTTTTCAAACAGATACTTTGCCCATAAACTGCCCAGAAAAAGACAACAAGTTACCTGCGCCGTTGCCGCCGATGGTGCCGCTGTAGGTGGCGCCGTACTGGATGCCAAAGGGCGTGAACATGAAAGGGGGCAGCATGGTCCCCGTGAATGTCACCTGTCCTGTTCCCAATGCAAATCCCGTCTGGTTTGGATTCCTCAACGGTTCCGGTCTCTGCCCCGCAGGCCTCTTTGGCGTTGTCGACCTATTTGTTTGACATTTTTGGATGCAAGAATTAGAAACCAATGCCTCCTTCCTTGGATATGACAAATCGTCATTTAACTACGAAGAATACAAAAGAGGCGATGAAAGTACCTGGGATCGAGCTGCTCCTTGCCTCGTCCGTAGATGGGGATGACTTTGTCCTGTGCACATCCTGCCTTACAGACGGGGCATGTTGGGTTCTGATGTTGTGCCTCGAGCCATTGATGCAGACAAGCCCAGCTATTTTTGTCATTGAACGGGGAATAGTGATTGGTATTAGTTTGGCAAAAATGACACTTTTTCACCTCAACTCCATCCAAAAGCCGTACTCCATTGTCGAAGAGAAGAACCCCGCCTTACCAGAACAAGTGCCCGCAGAGGGTGAGGACGGGAGACATGGAGGTATCGAAACAGATGTTGCACGAGAACTCGCCGTTGGATTCCGAGTCTAGCCCTAGCCCTGCTACTGCTGGTGCTGCCAAGCCAGCATCAATTGGTTTCGTTATTGTTGTCGGCGTAGGTGCGGGCGATGCTGTTTCTGATTCTGCTGGGATTGTACTTGGCAAGGCTGTGGTCGATGTTGGTGTCGTTGCTGCTGTTACTGTGCTTACGGTGCTTACTGTGCTTGTTGCTCTTATTGACTCCAGTGCCACTGTCTCTTCTTGTCCCTGGTTAGGCATCGTTGCTGTTGTTCCAGGAATATGTGATTCCGACTCGGTGGTGGCAGCATCTCCTTGGAGAGATGTCCATCCTTGTGAAAGGGAAGAAGGCTTGTCCCTGTGAGCTGATGACGATAGCACGGCGGTGGATGAACCATGAGGTTTCTCTTCTACTACTGCCGGTGCTCTGAAGAGTATCTCGTCCTCTTCTTGTGCGGATGGTAGTGTTGAGAGTGATGATGAAGAGGTGGATGGGTGATGTCTATTCCTGAGGACAGATTCGGGTCCTGCCTCTGCAATTGTTGTGCGTGTGTGAATGTTGTCCATGGCAGCTTTTTCCTTTTTGTTGGTGCTTGTCCTTGAATAGGTTGGGCGAAGGTCTGGTGATGATAGACGGTGAGTACGGCTGCTTGACAGGAGTGATGTAGAAAGAGGAGAAAGAAAAGAACGATAGGAAAAGAGGAGACAACACAAATATAAAAAGCGACGATGGAAAAGGGAGAGAGGACAAGGGGATGTAGGGAACTAGGGCAAGAAGCAAGAGACAAGATAAGAAGAAACGGAAAAGAGGGATTTCAGAAGACATGGTGTGTCTTGGCCAAGACACGCATTATTCACTGATCAAACCGGTTGTGAGACGAAGAAGGTCGCTGATGGACACATAATTGAACACTCTGTCCATCTAGAGCACTGCGTCCTATCTAAATGATCATTGATCGGCAGAGGGTGAATTACGATCACTCTCTGCTTTCTACTCCTCTCTCTTTTGCTTTGCTTCTTCACTTGCATTGCCGCCACCAATGTGTAAAAGGGAAAAAAAAAGTCAAGTTGACACCCTAAAACACCGCAAGGACTGGACTGCTTCCAATGGAACCTTTCCCCCCGCCATCTCTCTCATTCCAAATAATTGTTTCTTCTTTTTCTTCCATCTATCAAGTACTCCCCATGGATCGCTGCTTGAACTCTCAATCGCCTTTTCTTTACTTATTCCTTCTAACGAGTCACAAATCGGATGACATCCAAGGCGCGCACGGCAGCCGTATTGAGGTTCCTTACATATTACCAAGTTTCACTTTTAAACCAACCGTGTAATCTCTCAAAGAAAACTTGCCCGGTACATGGCGTGAACCAAGAGCAGCATAAGACTCCCTCTACCTTCATGGAATCCACTTTTTGACAATGAGGTGGTTTCCAACACAGGCGAGCAACAGTTCCTCCCCTCTTATACCAACTTTCCTTCTAATTCAAAACTCTTTCTTTCTATCCTTTCATTTCTCTTGTTCACGATTGCTTCATTATCGATGCGAGTTATTCACAAATGGACCACTGCTCTCAATTTCCGTTCATGCTTCATCACCTAATTGCCCCCCTTGCTTTGCAGAAGGATCATAGCAGAATCACTTTCTACTCCACGCTCTTCCGCTATGTCTCTCACACGCACATACATGTATCACATATGTACCCTACAAACACGTTCAACAAGGACGCCCCACGTTTTTTTTTCTTTCCTTCTTTTCCCTCCCTTTCTCTCCCTCCCTTCTCTTTCAGCACGACATATTTTTTGCCGCCAGAAAAAGAGTGAGATGCATCAAATAGGGTTTTGGTCCATACCACAAACACATCCCATACTAACGCCTTCTTTTTCTTTTTTCGTTCGTTAGTAACGCATGAGGAAGCATACATCTTTTTTTTTTCTTTTGAAACTTTATCATCTCTTTGTACCACCCTCCCCCATCGGACCATGGAGGGCGAACAAAGAAGGGCGGGAGATGTTTATAAAACAACAAAAGACAACAACAATAACAAAACCAACGACAAAACAATAGAAACGACTGGGCAAAAGAAAGGGAGGTAAAGGGGAATGAAAAAAAGGAGGGAAAAGAAAAGAGACTGATGATGGTCGTTAGTTTGATTATTTGTTTTGTTGTTTGCTTGTGGTGTTTGTTGCCGCGAGATGAATGAAAGAGGAGGGTTCAAATGACTAAAACTAATCCCTCTCTCCAATTTTTTTTTGAATAACATGCCTATCGGACCCGCCACACGACACAAAACACACCCTTCCTCATTTTCTTTTTCCTCATTGCAATCCAGAACTCACTAACAACCCAAACGAAAACCCCCCAAAAAACACGCGTCATCTTGCACAAAAGGGACTCTCCGCGCCTACAATAGAGCTCATGTGAACCCCACCCAACCGCAAAATAAAATAGCGCGCGACTTGAACCGGGTACGCATTCTTTACACTAGCAAAAAGGGAAAAAAAAAAGAACGTAAAGATGACAAGACTAAACTCCATTGGCGCGTCCGTTCGGGGGATTTTTCAATCAATTTCCTTCAGCCTTCGACAACATACCGTCCCCCACCTTCCGATACTTGACCTGGGCACGGGGCACTGGGCACTAGACTCTGGGCACTGGGCGCGGGACGTAGGAACGTTCGTATCCTTGTCTGTTTGCTTTGTGTACTGTTTTGCTTGAAACTCGGACGAGAGCAAGAAGAAAGAACCATAAAAAAAAGTGCTTACGCGAGCTTGGCCAAGTTCTCAAGAGTCGATGTGCTATTATTGTCCCGAGTGAGCGAAGGGATTGACTGGTTGGCGAGTGAAAAAAAACCAAAGAAAAAAAAACGACTCTGCTAGCACCAGCAAGCAGAGTCTCAGAGGAAGGTAAGGCATAATGGCAGGGGAGGAAAGGAAAAGGGAGGGAAGGGAAGGGAAGGGGGTCCTGGCACAAAAAAAAGCGTTCGGTGGGAATGTAATTAGGCCACCGCTTTGCCAGGTGGAGTGATCACGATCACGATCGGTGTGAATGAAGAACAAAAGGCACATATGGAGTTTTTTTTTTTCTTGAATCACTTCTAATGCAGTGGGAATATGGTAATGATAGATCTATTTTCCACGCGGAGGGGGGAATGAAAGGATAAAACGGTGGGATTGAAAAAAAGTCAATGAGAAAAAAAAAGTGCTCTGATGTTTGTGAGCGCCCAATGGATGGCGGCAAAGAGGGAGTCCAAAGGGAATGAAATAAAAAAGGCGGGAAAAAATAGGCGTGCGGAGCAGATGGCTGGGCCAATACAAAAGGAAGTAATACACCGCCATTTTCACGTCCCACTCCCTCTCTCTTCCTCTCTCTCTTCAATGATGCTAAAAACAAGTACCAGAGGATAAGGGGAAAAAAATAGTTCGCACACAAAAAAAAAGAACAAGTCGACGGTGATTGGAACAACACCGCGACGCAAAGGTGAGCAAACAAAGAATAAAGGAAAGAAAGATGACTAAAATAAACACAAGAGAGCAGAGAATGAGCTCAATGCAGGGTGCGACAGTTGAGAGGAAAAGGAGAAGAGGAGAAGAGGAGAACAGGAGAACAAGAGAACAGGAGAACAGGAGAACAGGAGATCAGGAGAAAAAGAAGAGGAGGACAGGAGATGAAAAGAAAAGAAGAATAGGAAATAGAAGGCTAACAAAAAGAGGGACAGAAAAAATATTGACTGAAAGAAGAGAGAGAAAAAAAAGAGGAAGAAGAGGGCAATATGATACGTGTTTTCTTGTTGGATACTATTGACAACAACTTCCGCGGGTATGAGCAAGTAGACAGTGGCGATGAATACGTGTCTGTTACAATCAACCCTGTTGCATTCTCTCATTCTTTCCCACACACACCTTCTCCGTTCCTCCGTTCCTCCGTTTCTCCAATTCTCCAATTCTCC
Organism: Linnemannia hyalina; assembly: GCA_019671135.1. Lineage (NCBI taxonomy): Eukaryota > Fungi > Mortierellomycota > Mortierellomycetes > Mortierellales > Mortierellaceae > Linnemannia > Linnemannia hyalina. The sequence goes on from JAHRHY010000015.1 coordinate 1,668,235, forward strand.
ATGTTACAGCTAACGATTAAGATAATAAAATGAGGAAAAGAAGGAGAAATAGAATAAACAGAGTCCCCTGTGCCAGGGTCAGCGTGTCTGTTGAGGTATGTTTTGTCATCGTGCACACACAAAGTGGTAGGGTGGTCAGAGGCGCCGAGATTTCACGAGAAGTTTGTACGATGCCGGGCATGTTTGTTTTCTAGTTCCTGGAAGATGTTTGAGAGTGTTTGAGGAAGAGAAGAGAAATTGCAATTCCCCTTTCAAAGTCGATCAGATGCTGCCTTTTTCTATTTATTCTTCTTACTTGATCTCTTTTCTTCTCAGGACACGCAGCACGTATGGAGTATATATATAACCCTTTGTTGCAGACAGAGAGACAGACAGACAGACAGACAGACAAGCCAAGGCGTGTTCGTAAATAACATTACGTCGTAATAGAGGAACCACATTCTCCAATTGAACCATAGTCATTATCTTTACCCCTGGAAGCGAGTGTAGTTTGACCTGTGATTGCCAATGGATTGTCCATTGTCTATTATTGCAATGAACTTCAAACCGTTTCGTTTTCTCTAGTTTTCTCTAGTCTTCTTGCCTATTATACTCTCATAGAGTATCATATTGCTCTGTGAACCCGGTGTATGGTTCTCTTTCTTCCCTTTCTAACTCTCTCCTCTCTCTCTTCCAGCCTTTTCCAATCGCCTCTGGCCCCTCCCCGTTCTCTTACTTTCTGTCTCCCCCCACCCTCCCCTTGAAGTTATCTAGAGTCGCACCCTTCCTCCTCTCCTGTTCTCTCTCCTCTCTTCTATCTCTCTCGCTCGTTCTTTGTAGTTCTTTTTCTCTCGTTCTATTTTATTCTACTTTTTCTGTCAAAGTATCGATTGTCCCAGTCCTTAACCCATGGACTGTTTGACCGTTTGAATAATTTTGAATTATGAATAGAAGACATTCCTTGTTGTTTGACAAGGTATATTGTCAAAGGGGTGAGGGCGAAGAGATCAGCGTCGACAACTGTCATTCAATGTGAACCCTGACAGAAGAACAGACACTTGCCCTTCTGACATGCCTGTCTTCTCTCCCTATCTCTTCTTCTTCTCCACTTCCAAAGGAAAAAAAAAAGATAAGAATAAAATAAAGAGAAGCATGCCAATCAGGTTGTCTTTTGCTATCGTGTCTGCCCGATTGACTTTTTCTTTCCCCTTTCTTCCTTCCTGCCTGCCTGCCTGTCGGGTCGGTCCATATGTCAGCCAGAGGGCGTGTGTGCCTGTCTGCCCCGACAGCACTTTTGCCTCTTTGTTTTTGTTTGATAATTAAGCTCTTTGCTCTGGCTCTTTTGTCTGGTGCTCTTGTCCACTGATTGGCTTTCAAACGTATGTGAACCAAGCCAGTTAGGCAGTCAGTCGATAGTGTATGGGATGACATATGACATACACATAGACCTAATATGTAAGAGAAGTAGCTGTGTGTGTGTAGTGTTAGCCGAGAGTAGTGTAGTGTACAGCAGGAAGACTCTTTCTAAAAGCGGGAAGCAATGTTGGCAGACCAAGGAAGGAGCTGTGATGGGAGTGTGAGAGAAGACGACGAAGAAGCAAGGGAAGGGAGGAAGAGGAGTGAATAGGAAATGATTGAATGTCCAGCCCAAAGGTACGACAGGACAGGGATGGGAAGATGAAAATATATAATAAAAAAAAAAAAAAAAAAGGGAAAAAAGGGAAGAAGGGAAGGCAAGGGTGTTGAGAGAGTAAAGAGAGTAAAGAGTGGAGATGGAAACAATAGTATGCGCACATACATAGCATATATGGGACTGAGTAACTAAAATTCAAATTCAAACACAATGTCCACCACACACAAAACATAAACAAAAAAACACAAAAAATTGAATTTTTTCCCTCCCTCCCTCTCTCTCCCTCCACTCTCCCTCTCCCTCCCTCCCACCTTCTCTTTTCTTCGATTTTTATTTCGTTCAAGAAAGACGAGCTCGTCCGGTCAAGACGACCGAGTTCAAGAAACCCTTCACCAACCAACCCTGCAAGCCTCTTTCTCTTTTGTCAACAATGGTCACTCCAACTCTTCCGGACAAGCAAAGCCGCTTCATGGTCCTCAGAGTCCTATAAAAACCTCGCTCTTCTTCTCCCCTTCTCTTTTTCTTTTTCTTCTTCCTTCCTCCTCACTCCTTCACACACACTCTTCCTTCCAACCAAAAAACAAACAAACACAACCACTACTCCTCCACTTCCACTACTACACTCTCATTCTCTTCCTCACACACACTCTCTCTTCTACTCCTACTCTCACTTCCACTCCACACTCAAGCCAAGTCTCCAACGGTCATCAAGTCTTTCAAGTCTGCCTACCTGTCCTCCTTCGCTCAAGCCAAGCAAGCCCTCTAACACCCTGCCGCAAGCTCGCACAAGAAAAAAAAAAAAAAAGCTCTCCTCGCTCGCTTTTATTTTTTTGCCGCCAAGGTACACCCCTCTTCTGCTTCCCTCCACGATCGAATACAAGAGAATCCAAGAGAACCTCTCCGTCTCGTCTCCTCCAGTCTCCCCCTCGTTTGAATCGATAAACTCTCACCGGTCACCCCGTCGCCGTCTTCGTCGTCTGACACCCAAGAGTTCCCATCGGTCGAAACTCTTCTCCCTCTCGTTTACTCTGCAACCTCCGAGTCGAATCACCCACTCGTCGCAAATCGCCATTTAACAACAACAAGCCTACAAGAACCAACAACTTACCCGGAACTTCAATCCACTTTTGCTGCAGTCCTTTTGCAACTCATACAACTGCCATCCAGCCAACAACAACAAGAACAACACCCTTTCAACGACAACAGCAACAACAAACCCTTTTTCATATACCATGTCTCCCTCCACTCACGTCATGGCATCTATGCCCGTCATGCCCGCCTTCCAACAGGATCACGCCTGGGTCGAACGAGAGGTAAACGAACGCACCAAGAAAATGAATTGTCCTGGAATTATGAACAAAAAAAAAAAAAAAAAAAAGAGGCGAGGAAGAAGTGAGCGCAGGTTCTTTTTGCCCCCCTTTTGTGTCAACTCCGAGTTTGGATGCATTACACCCAACGACCCTTTGGGTTTCTTTTCGGTGGCGCCAAAAGGAAAAAAAGAAGTATCAAGAAAAAAAAGGAAAGGGTGAGAACGAAGAACAAGAGAGAGAACAGACAATGAAAGATACACGAAAAAGAAGCGAGAAAAGCTGTGTGTGTTCTGTCTTTATGTTTGCCTTTTGCCTTTTGCCTTTTTGCTTTTCTTTTTGTATGCTCTTCTTTTTATTCTCTTTTGTACCCAACCATACCACCATCTCAACAGCAGCAACCGAGCTCATCAGCAAGCAAGCCAAGCAACCAGGAGGAATGGAACAACACTCATGCACCGACACCACATACCGGACACAAACGAAGCATCGCTAGACACGACAAGGCGCACTCATGGAACCCAGGAAGAGCTCATTCCACACACCCACCCGCCCACTCGAGTCCCACTCTCGACTCGCTTTCACTCATCACTTCTCGTCAAAACCAACAGCAATGAGCAACAAGAGGGTCAATAACAACAACAACGACCCCTTCTGGCTGCAGGTTGAACACAAACAGCAACAACTACAACAAAGCAGCAACAACAACAACTCAACCCACAACATCGATACCAACATCAAGAGGAAGAGGGAAACCTTTTTTATGTAACGGAATGGTGGCTCACTCATCGGGTCTGTTGTCAGCTGGACACTCATCCATCTAGGAGTCATCTCAACGAACACACCCAAGACGAGTGGCGAGTCTTTCTCAAACAACAACAGCAACGGGACTAAGCAGGACTGAGCAGGACAAGGACAATGGAGTTTCCGCCTTTTTTCTGTTTTCTTCACCCACTCCTTTCACGTCCCAACTCACTGATGGCGAGCTTGTTTTTTTCGTTTCCTCCATTCCGACTTTTCCTTTTGTCAACTCACCCCACTGACACCCGACCACTACACCACCAGCCAGACACTCGTTTTCTTGTTGCGTTTCTCCTCGTCATTCTATTCTTTATTTTTGGGCGGGGGTAGCGTTACGCTTTATTGACTCAGTCACAGCTTGTTTGTGTGTCTGTTTATCCCTTCCCTTCCCTCGTTATTATTTTTGGTTGACAGTCAGTCAGTGTCATTCAGTCATTCATTCACTTTTTTTACTTTTTTTTTTTTTTTTTTTCGCTCAGTCAATCGGTCGGCCGGTTTATCGGTCTGTGTTTGCGGCCTGTATTCCCTCCCTTTATTGAGTTCAATTGATTTGGGATGGAGTTTTTAAATTTTCCCGCCTTTTGCCAGTCTACGGATGTACCCATGCCTTGTATACCCCAAAGACGGACAATGAGTGGAGGAGAAAGACACAGAGAAGGGGGAAGAGAGGAGAGAGGAGTGCAGCGTGCAGATGGAAAAAGAGACAACAAAAAAATACAAAAAAACATGCGAAGCGGGTGTTGGTTGCTGGTGTTCCATTCTCCTTGTTGGTCGAGTCAGAACGCAGCATGTCTTCAATCCTCGCCTTTGTCCGAACAATTATACTTATCAACATTATCCTATCTTCTCCTGCTTCTCTTGCTCCTCCCCTCCCTTTTTCCTCCCCTCCCCCTCCATTCCTCTCCTTTCCCGCCCATCTTTGTTATCTTTCCCTTCTACCCTCCAGAACCGATCCAATGCTGTTCTAAACCAGGAACCTATCCCTCAGTTGGTCAAGCCCGGAAAGCGCGGTCGTAAGGGAGGCGTCATCTCTTCCCCCAACCCCAAGCCAAAGACCACCACTGCAGCCAAAGGTATACAACCGCTAAAACCTCCGCGTGTGTGACACAACCATACCTTTGTCCACAGTCTCAGTCAACAGTAACCAGGAAAGAGCAGGACAGGACTCTCTGTATCGAACACAAGGGTCACAGGACAGTGTATTCAATTGGACAAGAGACTGGAAAGAGCAAAAGAAAAGAGGGAGGATAGAACATGGATCCATCGTAACATCATCCACAGGGGCAGTGACCCAACATCAAACAGGAGAGATACCCGCTTTCCAATCGTGATCGGAATATTTATTGGGTTCATTTAGGGTTCTGGGTCATTATATGGACACTTGTGGACACGCATCACTATAGATCACCAGGACCACCAGGACCACCATGATCGCCAGGATCACCAGGATCGGCTTACAACAGCTAGGACTCTCTCACACCATTGTGGCGGATCTCTCAACATCTTCAGGAGAAAAGAGCTCTTTTTGTTCTTTTTTTCTGGATAACGACATCACCAGCAAACTCAATACGCAAGGGATAATTGAGCGTGATCTCATTCAAATTTCCCGTCCCGTTGACAAAAAAAAAAGCGCTCCCCCCTCTTTCCTCCCTGATTTGTTTATTCGTATCCTAACCTACTTTTTCCCTCTTCTTTTTATGACAACCTCAATCCTCTCGACTGTTTCATGGATACAACAACGATACGACAGACTCGAGTCGCTCTGAACGCTCTCTGGGCATGTTGACTAAGCAGTTCATCCATCTCCTCAAGGAAGAGCAGGGAACCCTCGATCTCAACCAGACCGCCAACAGACTCGGTGTTCAAAAGCGCCGCATTTACGACATCACCAATGTCTTGGAGGGAATCGACTTGATCGAGAAGTTCAAGAAGAACAATGTCCGCTGGAAGTAAGTACCGCATCCTGTTGTTTGCGTTTATTTGTTGGTGTCTTGTCTGGTGTGGTTCTGTTTGGGTTACTATTTATTTGGGTTATTTTCCCGCCACCCCCTACGTTCAGGATCAGGTTTTTATGTTCTTGCGGCAACAACAACCATCGACAGGACACGTCATATCTTTGATTTCGTTCTTGTATTTCGGGACGTTGGTCGACCTTTTGGATGAGCTCGGGAGTCACTGTGGCGGAAAACAAATACGGGGCACATGGACCATCGACATACCCGCCACAGTGTAATGTGATAGGAGAAGGAAAAGGGGAAAAAGAAAAGAGGAGTACAAGAGAAAACAGGATGGCAGAGTTGCAAACAACACAATTTTTGGATTTTAAGCAACCACATCAATGGCGAACAAACAACAACATCAACAAACATCAACAATACCAAACAGAGACACAGACGGGCAGAAGAACAGCATTATCCACACATGAGGGGAGAGGAGCACAATTAGGGGGAAAAAAAGAGGGGGAAGGACAGGCAGGGAGGCAGGATGTTTAGAGTGCAGCTGGAAGTCAGCCCATGGAGAGAGAGATAAAAAGGAATGAAGGGATGATTTTTTTTAGCTGGAAAGGGTCGAATAAGGAGTGCAGGACAGATGGGAGAGAGAATGGGCGGGCTGGAAAGAAGACGAGGGAAAAAAAAAAGTGGCACTCTTTTTTGGGGGTCGCAGGGTTCCAATCAAGGCCAAAACACGCAACATTTTAAAGTTCCCGCTGCTGGACTGGATTTCCAGGCGGCAAAAAAGAAAGAAAGAGAGGGCGAAGGGGAGGAGGGAGATGCGCTCTTTTTTTGGTGTTCGTGCGCACATACAAACAACACAAAAAATACACATCACTCGCAGGACAGGACAGGACAGACAGGACAGGACAGGACAGGACAGGACAGGACAGGGAACAGCAGGAGAGAGAGACAAGGACATGACAACAACAGAACACAAACAACAACAGAGCTGAATGTGACAGAGATGCTAATCGATTTTTTTCCCGCTTTATTTCAATTATTGTTATTTATTCTGTGCTATTATCTTATCCAGGGGCGTCACCTCGACCAACAACAAATCGACCGCAGGATGCAGACAGGCCGCGTCTGGAATCAATCGCCAGCGGAGGGACGAGTTGTTGCAGGAGAAGGCCCGCCTCGAACAGGAACACAGTCGCCTCGTCCAGATGAGAGCCCAGGTGGACGGTGCGATCAAGGACACCCTTACCAACGAGAACACTGCTCGGTATGTCCTATCTCTCTTTTTTTTTGTTCCGTATTCATTCTCATAGCCAATTGTTCACCAGAGGGCTTACAGACGACTGACAGCAACGTGTTTTTGACTCTTCATTTTTGATAGCTATGCCTATGTGACTATGGAAGACATCAAGAGGGTCGATTCTCTTCAGGATTCGCTTGTCTTGGCCGTTTCTACTCCCTACGAGACTTACATGCAGTTGGATGACCGGTCGACTGACGTAAGGAGCATTCTACTGAAAAAGGGCAATGTATCATGAGGATGGATCTGCGATTGAATCTCAACGTAAGCCGTATTTGCTCACCAACGTGCCTCCTTTCCTCCATTTTAAATAGCCATCCCAGCCGTTCGTGATGAACTTGGAGCACAAGACCGCAGCTGGAGATGTCAACTTTAGCACCTTTGTTGTCCCACCCCGCTGCCCTGGATCACCCTTTTTGTCCTCGGACTCTTCGACCGAGGGGTCGACTGACTACTCCTCCTTGGATGACTACTCTTCTTCGGAATCCTCGACTGACGAGTCAGACTATTCATCTTCCTCGGATGATTACAGTGACGAGTCGTCGGATTGCTCATCTTCTTCGGACGAGGATGATGAGGACTCTGAGCAGCCCCTCCGCAAGACCTTGATTGGCAACCACGCCGTCATCTCGAGTTTGCCTCAGCAAGACATTGTTACCATCTACAGCGCCGCGATGGAGGAGGAGGATGCCAGCGAGACCGAGTACATGAGCGAGTAAGCGCTCGTTCCTGTTTCTCTGGTTTCCTTGGTACTCTCTCTGCCGCATTTCGTCGGTTTGTCTGCTTGATGAGGAGACAAGTCGTCTTGTATATTTTCTCACGTTTCGCTTTCTCTCAGTCGTTACTTTTGAAAGGATGAGATCTCGCGATTTCTCCCCTTTTGCCGTTTCGATCATACCATGTTCTTTTTGCTTTCTTTTTCTTGTACATTACTCATACTCCTCGATACCAAAAATTTGTACCTTTGCACCTCTCCTTTTCAATACCACATGCACCATTGACAACACGATCGCTTTTTTGTTCTTGCGATTGCTCTATATACCTTTTCAATGCCCCAAAAGTCAATAAAAACAAGTTAAAAATTGATTAGGAGAGGAGAGCGATGGTTTAAAAAATGAGCACGGTCATATTACAGGTGGAAGAAGAAATGATCTGCAAGATTGACACGCGAAAAAAAGAAATTGATCGATGGTTCTTTTTGTCGCTGGACCCTGCGAGCGGACGGAAGCAAGGATTGTGGATAAAAGGGACACGACCGTTGGAGAGGGGGAATGAGAGGCCATTTCTTAAAAAGGGAGACAATGCCAATAATAGAACATTGGTCAAGTAGGGGAGAATGGATGGGTGGGAAGGAGGTGTGGAAAGAACAAAAAAAAAAAAAAAAAAAAAAATCAGGAACGGCTGGATTGACTATGAGAGTGGAACAATGCGTTTTTTTTTTTTTTTTTTATATTCCCTTGCTTTGAATACGAGTGGTGACATACACAGTGTATGTGTAAGAGACAAGACACTTTTGTCCCATTGACTCCATTCACACATATAGTATTAAATTGTATACAATGCGGCATTTTTGTTACATATGCATGCAATGACACTTTCGTTTTTGACCCATGGTTCGAGAGTGGAGTTCTTCAATTTTTTTCCTTCTGTCCCATTGTTTTCACCTCAATTTATTTCCTTCTTCTCACATGAAGGAAGGAACAACGCAATGAGTCGCACAAAAAATAAACAGCGCCGATCTCTCTCTCTCCCACACACACACACACGCACACACACGCTTTTTTTTTTTTTTTTTTTTTCCTTCCTCATTCGTTTTTGTTGTTGTCTCTCTTTCCTTTGGACTCTCTATCTGTCGTCTCTATCGGTCTGTCTTTTGGGACTAATTTTTTTCCCGCCAAAATATGAAAGATGACGGCATCGGGCAGCATTCAACAGGGGCAAAAAAAAAAAGATCAAGGGAGGGAAACAAGGGAAGGAGGGAAGGAGGGAGGGAGGGAAAAGAGGGAAAGGAGGGAAAAGAGAGACGATACAAAAAAAAAGAGATGACTTGAGATAAGGGGACGATACACACACAGACGAACTCCTCTAGGCCTCCCTCTTCCCTGCGCTCCCCATATGACATCTTGTTTTCTTTCGTTGTTATTTATTTCGTGCATAGGGGGTGGATGGAATGGTGTGCAAAGAGAGAGACAGAGAGAGTAAAAATACAGAGATATGCGCAAAAAAAAAGGAAATGGTACAAAGTAGCGATGATTGGAGATGAGAGAGTAAGCAACGAACGAATAAGAAAAGGAAAAAAGGCATTTTTCTTAGCGGCAGAACATGCGGCGCTTGTAGCCATAGGAGGTCTGGACTCCATTACCCCTCTGGACCTCCTCTATCTTGTACCGTCGTTGCGCTTCTCGGAGATGTTCAGGTCGGATTGGGCCCGTCTCTCCCCAATCCTCCATCACCTCGCGTGCTATTATTGATTTCACATGGAACCACAGAGATGGAGATAGGGAGAGGTTAGCAAGATCTTCTGTTGGCATCAAATATCTTGTCAAAGGTAACGCGACGATTGTCATTGAAAGACTACACATGGTAGCTTATTACCTTTCTCGACCATCTCGCCGACAAAGACTTTGCAGAATCCAGCAACAACAAAGGCCATAGTCTGTGTCACCTGTTGGTTCAGAATCGTTCCCACCAGCTATTAGACATGCAACAAGTCAAAGCGCCATGGTGTTAGTGCATAGGCCCTTATCGTTCTCGAAGCACAAACATGCCACATTCGCAAACAAAAAGGACATGACCATAAAACTAACCTTCTTGACAGTGGAGCGACCGAGGACTGAGCGACGATACGTTTCATACCGCTGCAATTGCTCCTCCGAGAAACAGTCCAGCAACGCCCTATCAATGTTCAAAGTCGAAAAAAAGAGACCTCAACAGATCAATATACTGCCTTGAACAAGCATCAAAGCACTACAAGCAAACATATCGAGTCTTTAACAAAGACCAAGAACATACTTGAGGTCGTCTTTGCTGCGTCCTCGTGAGCTGGCTTCCTGGTTCCACTCGTATTCAGTATACTCGGGCTCCTCCTCAGGGTCATCATCATCATCATCCTTGCCTTCGCCTCCTGCATCACCGCCCTCGCCACCTGCTTCTCCTCCTTCTCCAACGGCGCCATTTGGTCCGACGCCTGGCTTCCTGATCTCGCTGTCGTCGCCATCGTCCTCTCGCGCACCTCTAGTTTGACCAGCGCCACCAAGACCAGCTTGGTCTGTTCGGTTTGCGCCTTCGCCTGCTGTGGTGTTTCCTGTATTCGCTCCAGCACCACCAGCAGCACCGGCCTTTCCAGCGCCTTTCGCCTTCTTTCCTCCCGCTGCTCCTGCTGTGCTTGCCGCAGTAGCACCAGCAGCGCCAGGTGGGATCTTCTTTCCGTCTTTATCTTTCTTCTCCCGCTTCTTGTAGGGGCCTTTCACCATCCTCTGTCCTGACTTGCCAACCCCTCCAGCAGCAGGCACGTTCGGCAACTGATTGCGCGCAGTGATGCTGTCCAGGTTTCGAGGCAGTTTCTGCTTCTTGGGTTTGTGTAATGAGGGCGTAGCAGCGGCGTTCTTGCGTCTCTTTGTGGGTGTTGCTGGTGTTGATGGCCCAGCAGGTCCGGGTGATGGAGCTCCTGCTCCTCCTCCTCCTCCTGACATGAAGGCGGAATCGTCCATTGTGTAAAAAGCAGCTGGAAGAGAAACAGTTTGGGACACGACATTTTTATACTATTATAAAATTTCGCTAATGACGTCTCTGGATTTAATTAGGTTGCATACATTACTTCACAACTTTCTTCTTTTCCTTGAACTCCACAGGCTCACTATCGTATCGAACAGAAGGGAATGGGCACGATTTAGCTATCGCCCATAGGACAGTGAACGAAGCAACTGAACAGCAAGAAAGAAAAACTTACGCTTCGTCATCACTACGCTCATCCTCAGCACTATGGCCCTTCAAGATCTTGACTAATATCCGCAAAATAAGCGCAAACCAGTAGACCATCAAGATCTGCAACAGCGCCAGACCCAAGGTGGGCAGCCAGGCCAATTCCCGGCAGTACCACTTGCCTTGCGAGATATCCAGTTCAAAGGGGATCATCTCGTAGGCAGTAAACATGAATCCATGGAGGATGTAGGCGTACATGTAGTGCCGTGTGTACAGCCATGTCGCCATGAACGTCCCAAAGAACACGTCGCAGATCCTGTCTGACACTCCCAAGTACTTCATCGACTTTGAGAACTATTGAGAGTATTGTGTTGTTGTAAGTACTTTTAACCTTTCAAAGTGACAAATAAAGGGGAGAGAGAGGCGAAAACAAAGAAAAAGAAGGAAAACTTACGGCAAGAATGATATCGGCCAGATCCATGAGGACAAAGACGACATTACCAGCGCGCCAAAAGTTGGACAACGCACTTCCGCTGATCAGCAACAGGGTAACGGTGTGGTGGGCTAAGAGTGCCCAAAAGTCTTTCCGGGGTGCCTCGATATGAAGGACAAAGATCTGCTGCAGCCAAAAGGCCAGCTGGACATAGTAGTACCAGATCATGACATGGGGCAGTTGGGTGTGTGGGTAGCCTTCAAAGAGGGCTTCGGGTTTGAACCAGAATGTCCAACTGTTCCAGACGGGCGATGTCCTCAAAACGTACTAATGGATAGTTGAGAAGGGTAGTGCGGCATTTAGGTTAGGATCGAGCGACTTGCGTAGAGATGAGTATTAGCATGCACAGGAAACAAAAAAAGTGTAGGGATATAGGAAGTAAGGAAGGGCGAAGCCATCGATATATGGTTGACAAGTGAACATGTAGAAGGTACAAGGACGTGATTACGCCGAAGTGAACAGCCTCCGCATTCCTCCAACCCAGGTTTGTTTGCATGTCTACTGCCGCCCCATTGAGCCATCGAAGACCCAATCCTGCTTCCTCGTGCGCTTCCTTGTTGGTGTTTGTTTGCTGACCTTTTTTTTTGTAACTCTGAATTCAGTTTAACAAAGAAAACAAAAACCTTCCTCCCTAGGCCTGTTTTATCCATCTACACTTTGAGCTGAGCCCGCTCCACTCCATTCATAGTACACTTTCTTTTGTTGTTGTGTCGTGTAGTTGGAGGTTGTATTGGTGTACCGCATGCGCTCCTTTTGTGTCCTCCAAAGTTCCAACTTCAACACAACAAATCCTGTATCTCCTGCATCCCTTGTGTGTGTTCGTGCCAGTCTGGGGTGCGATTCAAAAGCAGTCAGTGTCTTCCTCCACTATGTCGCATGGTGCGTTGTTTCCGAATAATACGCCTTTCTAGGTTACGACCGGGTATTTCATCCCCGGTAAGGGAAAAAATTCCATTTCCGCTTTGATTCTTCATTGTTCCGTCTGAACCACTTTTTTTTTTCTTTTTTTCTGATGTCACTCCAGTCCATGTCCCGCCTGCCTGTAATTCATGATATCACTCTTCTGTCTCCACCGTGGCTGTCAGTCTGTAAAGAAAAAGTTGGTCACAGATTGAGGAGGGAGGAGGCGGTGTTGGCTGGAGAAAAGAACATGAGGAAGAGCCAGGTTTCGAACCAGGTTCTCTCCTTGCGTGTGAAATCATCTCTATGATCAACGGAAGATAAAGAGGACGACGGAACTTACCATGCCAAGGATCCAGCTGATAGAGTAATAGAGACAGACCCAACCTTCCTCCTGGAACCGGTTCTGTTGGTGCTCTTTCTTCACGCCTGCCCAGATCGCAAACGGCTTCAATACAATCGTCATCACAAAGGCCCGCAGGAAGGTAAAGACCACGATCCAGAAGCCGATAAAATTGAAGTCTGTCCATGCTTTCGAGTAGAGTCCATTCATCGGGTCCTGGTTCTGGAGAAAGAGGAACGTCTCGGCAAAGGGTATCTTCAACTGGAAATGGCTCACAAGCACCACTGCAATGATCGCTGCCGGCACATCTATTTTTCAATATAGTAAAAAAAACGAGTATTAGCAAGCAGTGCATGGCGATTAAAAGGAGGTGGTCCCCAATAAAGTTTTTGGTATGGTGTTTTTCTAAGGAGTCAAGGTAGGAGAAGGAGGTGGAGAGGCGACATTGGGGAACAGAAGTGGGATGATGCGATCTGTCCTCCTCCCTCCTCCTCATTGACCCCCTCGTTGTTCTCCTCCTTTGCCCAGGTCCTGCATGTCATAATGGAGCGATAGGGTGGAGGAGACAGTAGTAAAAAGGAGTGAGCAAGGGAGTGCCTGGGGTCACAGCGTCAAATGGTGACGACAAATAGAGAGACAACAAAGAGAAGGCCACACCGCATGTATTCTTCCTGTTGTTGCTGCTGTTATTGTTGTTGTTTGGTTGTACAACAATTTATGATCTTGGCCACTTCTTTTTGTCTTGGAGGTGTTGCTTTTCTGTGAAGAAAAACAACAACCACAGACGTATGAATCCGGCAAAACTTACCAAGTTGGTGTCTGTACATGAACGAGAGCATACTCTTTCCTTCTACGATCCGCTGCTGACTGTTCTTTGCTCGTGCATGCATGGAACGACTCTTGGACACTATCGCTGCCTCGGAAGACGACGAGGAGGAAGACGACACGCGTGTCTTGCTGGGTCTTGAAGTCTCTGTCGTTGTTGTTGCTACTGTTGGTTGTTTTGGCGTCCTTGTTGAGTCTGTTCCTGTACCTGTTGTTCCTGCGGTTGCTGACGCTGCTGGCGCGGCAGGCGTTTTTTGACTGCTCAGGGTCGAGACGACGGCGTTGCCGGCAGAGGCGGCATCCTTATGGAGGAGGGCGATATTGTTGATCGGCGACGATACTGAGAGGAGCGGACTCGGATCTGACAGTACCATGGCGTGTTATGTGTTCCTGTGTAGAACGATCAGTTGGTGAAGAACAGGAGGGAGAGAGTGTGTGTAAGTGGGAGGATGGAGAGGTGGGAGTCGGTCAAGGTATGAGAGAGTGGAGTGGACGATGAAAGGTGAGAGAAGGTGTAAGGAGAGAGAGAAGAAAGAGAGAAGAAGGAACGAAAAACGAGGGAGAAGTAGGGAGGGGGAAGGAGGTGAAGTGCTGGTCTGTTGAGGAATGGCGATAGAAATGAAGAGGAGAGAAAGAGAAAAGACAAAATGAAAGCGGAGGTGGTAGTTAGAGCGAGAAGAGGCAAATCATGCCATCTTCAATTGTTCATGTTCAATTGGCCGGTCCAAAAGTAACGAGCAGCAAGAGAAGGCGATAGAAACGAGAAAAGGGCCAGGCAACTCGTTCTCATCCCCATCGTATCATCCATCGTCCTCAACCAAAGAAAACAACAAAAAAACAGAACACAGTTCTTATCCATCCATGATTTTATTTTCTTTTCTTTTCTTTCTTTCATACTTGTCCAACCAGCCATCCAGATCTGAGAGCGCAACCCCTTTGAGAGGCCCTTGTTGATTTCCGCATTCGGTGTTTCCTCGTTGTCTTTGTTACCTGATGCCCTTTCTATTTTCCACGACAGTATGATGTCGATATGCAGCCAGCCAGGGCCAAGCGGTAATGAAAAAATCAAGAGGAAAAATAATAAGAGCAAAGAGCTGAGCCAAGCAGGAAAAAATGTTGTTGAAAGTGGGGAAAAATTGAGAGGAGGAGGAAGAGGACAAGGAGCAGAACAAGAAAGTGGAACAAAGAGGGGAAATGAAAAACAAAAGTGAAAAGGGGACCAAAAAGACTGACGATCGTTTGTTTTATGTCTCCGTAAGAGACCGAGACTGTCCAGCATGACGGAAGACTGTCAGCCATGTCTCCAGATCATTTTCCTGCTTTTAGTCTGCGAAACGAGTTTGTCATACGAAATAAAAAGTCTCCGGAGTCCCGGAGTCCGCTTCATCCATGTTCCGTCGTGCGCACTGACTGGTTAGCTGGCTAAAAAAAGTACCTTCACAGTCGGACAGGCTGTGAGTCCGTTGACAAACGACTTTTGCCCGGAATTGAAAGTAACGTAACAAGCAGCCCATTGACATCTCTCTCTCTCTCCTTTCTCTCTGGAATGTCCTGGGCCGTTCTGTGCTTTGATCTGATAACCATTTTCCTAACAATTGAACACTCAAACGCACAGGCGCCACAAGGAAAGACAAGCAATTGGATATCCAGTTTTTTATTGGTTTGCATTGACGTTTCTCTCTTTTTTCTGCCGCCTCTTTTTTGGCCGCGCAAAGGTGCGAACGCACAACAACACCCCTCACTTCCTCTCCACTCTTTTATGAACGTGGAGACCATATTTGACGAATGACTCCGCGATCTCCAAAGATCGGCTCATATGTCGCCCCTGTAATCAACTCGACCAAGATCCAGACGTTGCTCGCATACATCAACGCAGAGGCGATAAACAAGTTCCAGAACGTGTTCATGCCTAGAAATTCGAGGTTGTAGGCCTGGGACAACCACAGACCCTGAGAGACTACCCAGCCAATCAACATGTTCCTGCCCTGGGACTTGAGACTCATTCGCGGGTTTGATGCCAGGTTGGGGATGAGGAGTGGTAAAAAGACAATGTACCACATGAAATACTAGTTGCAGCAGGAAAGAAATATGATCTTCTTAGTAAACCATAACCTTCTCCTATGTTACTGTTCACCACTTCACCTGTTCACCTATTATTATAATTTTTTTTTTTTTTTTTTTTTTTTTTTTTTTTTGGCGCAGAACAGTTAAAAGTGAAAGAAAGAGAGACTGAGCATGATGGCGTACCTGTGCGGTGCACACTTTGTTCCATGCGACAAAGGCAAATGTCTGGAGGAAGGCGCAAAAGAAGATATCCTTGCCAAAACAGCATCCGATTGCAAGGACGAGCGCCAATTGGGGCACAAACGTCAAGACACCGACCAGTGTTCCTGTGGGCGATGTGAACGTCAGGTAGATGTTGTAGAACCAGAACGAAAAGTTATGGCGATGGTCCTTCCTTGTGACATGGTACAAGTACGTCTCGTACAGGAACTCGTATCCGTACCTATTAAGCATAACGCAAATAATAATCATGTTAATGGACTGACCTCCTCTTTCTGAGGCAGGTACGTAGATACACTTTACTTTTTGCGAGCACCCCAATAGATAACCAAGGATTTACATGTAGTACATGACGCCGGTGAAGATAAAGAACCAGCCACCGCTCAGGAGACCAAACTGGACACGACGCCATGTGATAAAGTTGATGAGATCTTTGACCGCCTTGACAACAACCGAGTCCTTGGATTCACTGCTATGATGGCCGCTACTGCTCGCCTGACCCCCCCGTCCACCTTCCTCCTTCTCCTTCTCTGCTTCCAATGCCTCCTTATCTTGCACCTGAAAGTACTTGTCATCCATCATGACCAGCAGCGAGATCGAGTAGATGATCGGGTAGGTCTTAAAGTGCACACTCAGTCCATACAAAAACGCGCCCCATCCAATCCTCCGCTTCATGATTAGGTAGAACGATCCCAGTACCATGGCTCCAATGACACTCTCGGCGTTTCCTCTTGTCGAGATATTGGCTACCATGGGGTTGAGCAACCAGATTGCATTGAACTTTACAGCCCTCGACTCGGACATGCCTCTCAACCGCAAGATTTTTTGGATCAACACGCCGATCAGCAGGTTGGCTCCGGTAAAGATCCATTTGCCAAAGGACTCGTTGAACCAGATATTGGGCATCAACAACTGGGCCAGGAGCGGGGTATAGCGGTAAGTGGCACGTTTGTAGGGGGATTCGCCCTGGGTGAGGTATCTGGATGCGTCGGTGAAGACGACATAGTCAATGTCGGTGTATTTGACGACGAGGTGGGTGTCCTGCCAGTGGCCGTATACAAGGAGGATTCCGTGCAGCACGACACTTGCCCAGATGAGCTGCCGGAACGTAAAGTCGAATCGCGGCATTGTGCTGTTCAATCTTGAGAATGGATGTTGGTGTTGGTTCTGTGTGCCTTGAAGTGTGTGTGTGTTTTGATGGTTTCTGTGACTTGTGTCCTGTTTCCTTGTCCTTGTTCAGACAGCCGGGGTCGATGAATAACGCGTGTGGTTTTTAAATTGAATGAAAAACGTCAAAGGGATGATGGGGTTGAAACAAGGTCCAGAAGCTGACAACAAAGCCACCATTCAGGGCTCAAACCAACGTATTTTTGAAATTGGTGGCAAATAAAGAGAGAATGGGATCGTGGTTTTTTATTTTCATTCGTCTTATGGTCGCTCATGGCGAGGAAAATATGTAGACAGGGACGCTTATTGCTTGAGGCGGCCATCCTTTCGGAGTGCATCAATGTCATGCAAAAGATCTAGCAGCGTCGAGGACGACCAAGCCTGGGACTGGCAGGCATCCACACAGATCGCGCCGTTCAGGTTGGTCAACTCTGCCAAACCGGCCCACGGACTCGTCTCCAGCTGGGCCTTGTGTGGTAACATCATCCGGTGCAGCTCAAACACCGTGTCCTTGACCTAATTTTGGTAATATTCAATAAGCATTGTTAGTTGGCATGGTTGATCCTCTTGTCATTGGCAATCTTGAGAGGGTGGACTGAGGTCGGGACTTACAGAGTCAGGGTCACACTTCAGCCTTATGAGAAGGTAAGCACGGAAGAAATAGCCAGTGCACCACAACCATTCCTAGAATGGAGAGAAATGAAGTGTTAGTAGGTAGATCGACCATGATCTAGAGAAACAACGACACGCCCATTTGAAAGTAACGTACAGGTCCCTGGTGATAGTTCCAACCCTTGGCAATCATGCGGTCGTCCGAATCGTTGCTGTTGTCGTAGTTGGGTCTGTAAGCCCAGTCCGCAGGATCTAATGTGCGCATACCTAACAGATAGCAAATTGTAAAAAAAGTGGATGTTAATTAACATAAAGTTATGCAAGTAGCTTACTATAACCTCCAATCTGTCTAAAAACATACCGAGAGGTCCAAGGATGACTTCTTTGGCGAGCTCCAAAGCACCTATAGCGTGAGCCTTGTCAAAGAGCTCAGGGGCAACGCACATGGCTACAGGGAAGTTGCAACGAAGCTGGTAGTCGGCAAAGGGTGTAATAGATCCGTAGGTATCCTTGTAAATGCCGCGGCGGTTGACAAGCTCTGAAGCGATCACATATTGACTATCCTCCTCAGGGTTGGTGGGGACGTAAAAGTGCTTTTCAAAGTTCTTCTGGATCAACTCCTCCCACTCCTTGAGCGTAAGGGTTCTGGCAGGTCGGACCTTGCCCTTGAACCGGGTCTCGCCGACGTCAATCTTCTCCAGCGCAAACTTGCCCCGCTTGTGGAGGTCATTGACCCATCGCAGTGATGACTTCAAAAGACCAATGATCTCGACATCGGCACCGTCACGAGGCGTGGCGGGAACTCCCTTGGTGCCAGCCTTGGCGCTCTCTCCCATCTTGTCCATCCAGGTTCCGCAGTTGTAAATGTTCCCACCAGTGACAAATCCGGTCTTAAAGTCCAGATCAACATCCACCTGGAAGCCTTTGTCCGACATTTGCTCGTCCAGACGATGTCCTGCGTTCCACTCACGATAGTGAATACCGTTGGCGTGGCACACAAGAATCTCGGTCAAAATCTCCTCAAGGGTGACGTCGACAGAGTAGGCCTCAGGGCTGGTGTACTCGACAAAGGTCTGGCCATCGGGAAAACGGCGTGCGAACGATTCCTTCAAGATAGCCTCACCGTCGGGAACGATGGTGCAGTAATCTTGAACTGACTGGAAGAACCACCAAACAGAGTCGCGAGAGTTGTATCGGGGGGACCGGAGACTGTCAAGCAAGTTGGGGATCATGCCGTGCTTCAAACTGCTGGCAAAGGCAAGAATGTGCTCCTTGGCAGCGTCAAACTGGCCAGTGACCAGGAGGATACCGCGCAGACTGATAAACACATCACGTCCCCATGTGCGCATATGGCGGTACGTAAAGTGGGGCAAACCGGCTGCAAGCGAGGGAGTCTTCTTGGTAGGGTGCAAGCCGGCAGAGTCCACAAAGCTGTACACCTGGAGAGCAGTCAAGGCGAGCGACTTTGTGAAGTAGTCTCCCCGCTGGATCAGGGGTGGCATCAGAGAGTAGGCACGGTTGCGAGCAGCTTCATAGGCTGTCATGGTCGCCAACGCAAAGTAGCGAGGCACGAGGTAGTTGGGCAGCTTCTTGATGGCGCCCATGCGATCCGTGTACCACTCGAGCAACGACTTAAGCGCCGGGAACAAGTGTAGATGTCTATGTTTGGAAGTGCAACATAGCATATTAGTATGACGATGATAGTGGCAGTGATGACATGGGTATGTGCAGATGCTTGGAATCTCTGAACATAGCCAATAAAAATATGAACCTCTGGATGCGGTCGCGGATGTAGTCCAAGGCCCAGTGGCCATCGCGCAAGTGAGCACAGAATGGGTGGCCAAGGTCATTGGTTTCGATGATAGGCTTGAGCACAGAGATGAACCCTTCCAGTCCACAGTAGACAAGCTGGCCATGATTAGGGATGTTGTACACTCCGTTACCAGCTAACAGAAGCAAACAATAGTGTGAAGAGGTATTTGTCAGTAATTGTAACGAAGAAATAATAAATAGAGGCATAATTATCACATTTCAGCACTTACGAGTAAGGTCCTGCTCTTCGCCGTCGCAACGGTAGAGTACAATGTTGAGCTCCATCCATCCGAGTTCGCCAAAGACATTGTCGGGGACAGTTTTGACCAGGGTCTCAATGTTGGTGGGCACCTTGCTGTCGACAGAGGTTTCCAAAAGAATAATACTGCCTCCGGGGAATCGATCAGGAATATCAATCTGGGTAAAGGCGCCTTGGTTGTCAGATTGGGATGAGATCTTGGGGTATTCAAGCTCCACAATCTTACCAGGAAGACCCTTCAAAAATGTCTCGTTCTTCTCGAGAGTGCGGGAGGTGACTTCCAGACCGACAGAGAAGATGACCTTGGCAGTGGTATCGCGAAGCTTGATTGGCATAGTGTCGCCTCGTTTGGGGTTGTCGTAGAATGATGTGTGGGCAATCAAGATGTATCCCTTCAACGTGCTTGTCTGCTGACGGTGTACAATGATATACTAGACAGTTGACACATAAATACTAAGGGCATTAGACTATGTCGTTTGGAGTAAGTACGCAAAAAGCGAATGAATCTTGGTCAACACAAAACCTACCTCGTTTTCGTGATGCACATGGGCCTCCTCGAAACCCTCGAGTGCCAACTTGGTGTGAAGTTTGTTCAGGCGAGCCTTGATATTAGTGATACCGACGGCCATGGGGTCTTTGTAGGTCGCATATTGACGCTTCTCTGTCACCAAGTTCAGCAGAGTAGGGTACAACTCATCGTAGCCCTTGACAGAGCCAATAGCGCAAGACGTCATGCACACAAGACCTGCATTGGAGAGGGTATCCTCAGCACGGCGCTTCTGGTGAGGCGTTTCGTTGTCGTGTGTGCAGTCCATGAAGAGAGCATGAGGGTGCGAAGGAACAAGAGGCGTAACTCTGCTGGGCACAGTCTTACCATCAGGTCCCGTCCATGGTACGTCCTCGCACAAACTACTGCGGTCCATGCAGCCTACCATGCACAAAGTGTGATGTTTTAGCTAGGTCATAGGAAAATAATAGAAAGCGATCGCGCACTGCAAACGATTCATAATGAAGAACTTACCGACTGGCCTGATGCCGTGGCGGTGGATGAGGCGGCTCAGCTCGCGGGGCTCCCATGCCTGCATAGCCTCACGAATCAACGAGTTGATGCCCAAGCGACTCACAAAGCGAATATCCATGGCCTCTGATCCAGTAAACAGCTCTGCAACAACATAGAGGTTGGGACGAACAGTACGGGCTGCATCTAGCAAATACTGGGCAAGATGGATCGGTGTCGAGTGGCAATTGTCAATTCTGAATCCATGGAACAGGCGCGCAGATTGGATCGTGTACTCCTTCATACGGTCCCACAGCCATGGCACATCCTCCTACAACAGCAGAGAGAAAAGGCAAACGGTGAGTATGGCATTCTGCTAGCCCCAAGTGCGTAAAAAAACATACACATACAGGACGACAGATGACTTACGGGTCCTTTTCCATATCGCAGCTTAACGCAGTCGCCCCAGATGATGACTTCACGGCGAAGGTAGGCATGGCTGTCCTTGCCAGCAAAGTCCTGAAGAGGGTCGGCGTTCCAGATCCATCCGTTGTTGGCAAGCGCCAGTGATCCCCGTGGGTGGACAGCAGTGCGCTCGTTTTCCGGGAGCCTGGTAAAGTATGTCTCTACCAACGGGTTTCTATGAGAGCGCAAAAGATGAAACGAAGGTGATTGTCAATTGAGTTCTCTTCGGAACCATTACCTGTGTCACAATGGACGATAAAATCTGACACTTACTCCTCAGTGATGGGTCCAAGTCTGGGTCCATGCTCGTCGAGACGCATGTACTTGACACGATTCTCGATATTAGTGATGATGGTTTCAACATCACTATCGTAGGCCTTGTAGTACTCCAGATTGACCTCATTCATGATCTTTTTGTACTCGTCGTAGACAGTCTCGGTTGCTCCAGACTTGGTAAAGTCAATATTAAGGAGAGCAGACATGTATGCAACTGCCACATTGGGGAGGATCTTTTTGTGGTGACGGTCGCCGTGCTCGCCTGCTCCTGACAGAGCAGCCTCGCTCAAGGTGTCCGCCTTTTCCTTCAAGGTTAGTTTGGTGAGTGTATCGTGGTTGAAGAGGTCGTGACCGTAGGGCTTTTTGGCTGCGATCTCGGCCTTGAACTCTTCCAAGGAGGTGAGGACATCGACCACATAAAACTCCCACAGCTTGATGTCTTTGAAGACGGTCTCTCGAAGGGCTGTCATGATCGCCTTGAGTTCAGGCTCCGACTTGATATCGGTCGAGAACGGGGTCGAGGGGTCTGCAACCTTGGCCGAGAACGCCAAAAGAGCACTGTCCAGTTCAAACGCAGGGATAAGATGAGGCGAGTTGTGCAAATTGTAGCCTTTGTAAGATAAAAGATACACAGGTTGTCAATATTACATCCTGGTACCGTAGCAATGCTCTATCAATTCTCATCGAATAAAATCGGTGGCAAAGTTACCTCCTTCGGGGTGGTCCCAGAGCCAGGTGGAGTTGCAGGCAGTGTGGTTCCAGACAATGTCGGTCAGGGAGAGTGCCCCATACTTTGTTTCGACCTCCGCCAACTTTGCCTTGACGATCGCCCGCTGCTCGTCCTCGGACTTTTTCAGATCCTTGTCCTCGAAGAAGCCCGGGTCGAACTTGAGTTGGTCAAAGATCGAGTAGGGCGAGTTGGAGATGCCTCGGTACTGGAGGGGGACAAAGTGAATCATGTTGTAACCCGACTTTGAGATGGTCTCCAGATGAGGTGTCCACTCCGACAGCTTGCCCATCCACTTGGGGACAACGGACTCGATCACAAGTCCCTCGAGAGGGAGCGAGGTTGCAGGCTTGCCCTTCACTCCTGAGGTCTCTGTGGATGTCAGGGTCAATTGGGGGTCGACGACAAAGTAGCCGGTCTCTGAGCGGCTCCAGTAGAGGGTACCACCCTGGTCGAAGGGTGAGTGCTCGACGTAGTACTCGAATGCTCCTGATCCAGTAATCAACAAGTCGCATTCGGGCTCAATCCCGGTCAGACTGAACGAAGGAAGGTTTGAGAGATAACAAAAGAGAGGGAGGAAAGGGAGATAAGATGTGGTATTCAGTGAACTGACTTGAACTGGCTTTTGTTTCCCAGTCTTTCACTCCTTCAATCTGGCACACCCTCCCTTCCTGTTCATTCTTCATGTCCTGGCATACCACTCTTTTCTTGTATTGGACCTTACTGACTGACCGACTGACTTTTGTCTCCTTTTCATTCTTCACAATATGGCACACCCTTCCTTTTCTTAATATTGATGCTGTAGTTCATTCTTGTCCTTCCGATGGCGCGTTTCAGTCGCTCGATCCGGATCCTTTTTCACTCATCTATTCATTGTGTGTTCGGTAATACTCCTGCTTACCCATGTTGATAAAACTCGTTGCGGTTGAACTGCTTTCTATTGTATTCGCCATTTGAACAAGAAGGAGTGAGTGGGTAAGTGAGTATTCATATTCAAGACGTCATCCTCTTCTTTTTGTCCTGTTCACACAATGGTCGTGGGAAAAATACACGCGGTGATCAACGAAAGACGATGTCCTCAATTGAAATAGTATCCTTTCATACCCTTTTGGTGGATAGTTAGTCCAGACGACACCTTGGTTTGATGCCAACGATCCAGCGATGACCTTGAACCTCAGTACGTAGGGGGCATCTGGTGGAGGCAGGCGGTTGTACTATTATTTATCAAGGATAGGAAAAGAGAGCAGTGAGCAACGGGAAAGAAAAGTCAGGGTCGAAGAACGACATGTAATTCTTACCGTGGCGTTCTCTGCGGGTGAGCCATCGTCGTCAAGCTCAATACGGTAGACGTTGATGGGGTCGGCGGAGGTCATCGCAGAAGGGAGGTTGAGTAATGTAGAACGACGAAATCAATTGACAAAGGAATAACAAAGAGTTCAAGATCGCTATGACGGAAGAATGATGTTGTGAAGGGTGCGATCTGTGCAATGAACGAATGAAAAGTGAAAAGGAGGAAGGGGGAGGAGGGAGGAAAGGAGGACAAGGCGGAGAGAGAGAGAGAGAGAGAGAGAGAGAGAGAGAAAGAGAGGAAGGAAAACGACGAAGAAGAAAAGGGGTGTGGTGTGATATGAAGGAAAGCAGCGGAAGGAAATAAATAATAAAGAAGAGGAAAAGAACGCAGACGACGGGCTGAGAAACATATACATGATGAACGATGAACCATTGAGCCAATGGTCGACGGAAGACAGAAAAGACAGGGGTGGGGCTGAACGAGGTGGATGGAATGGGTGATGATGGCATTGGTAGCCAAGCAATGGTGTATCTGCTTCTCAATTGGCTGCTGAAAGGGTGTAGACAATTGTGGTTGTTGGGGTACAGCACTGAGCATTTACGGGAATACACTCACAGCACTGACATACTCAGATACGCACGTTCGCCTTGTCAACCCAACCTCAAAACCAATGACAAGAACAAGTGAATTGACGATAGGAAAGGCACAAACTTAAGGTTCGTGTGAGTTTCAATGCTCGAAAAATGACGTATGGGCTCGCTGCGCGCTTGGATCACATAAACGAAACATTGAGAAAGATATGTCCACGAACAACACGCCTTGGCTGTACTGCAGAAAAGCACGCCTCAGTTCCAACGCGTCATCGACAAGTTTTCCCCAAAGGACAACACAAAAAATAACGCGCGCTCCCATTCGCACCATCCACCGACGCGTCCACACGGGCAAGGTTGCAAAGCATAAAGAGTTCCTCTTCGTATTTTTATCACCTGACTGAGTGGCGAAGGCGACTTGCCGCCAACTTGGAACCCATCCGTCTTCACATTTGATATCTCGCGAGCGTCAACAAGTCAGGATCGGGATACATACATCGATCTGCTATCCGTTGCTATATTGAGGGCTATTATTAGCTCCTGGCCGCATTCAACTGCACTACCTTGCAACTAACTGGGCCTTATGGCCCTTCCACTCGACACCCGTGCATACGATGCAGACCAACACATACTAGTTACCGACGATGCCCTGCTGGAATCAGCCCTTTGATACAATTCAATCGCCAAAAAAAAGCGCATCCCGCCAAGATTGTGCTCATCGTTGATGTATCGCATGCGGTTGGGATAGGGGGTGTGGACGTGTTCATTTTACGATATTGCGTCAATTCCCAATTGAGCCCCGGTCGTATTCATCGGTGGTGCCACTTTTCTTCTAGATTGAGGCGGAAGCTCATTGGCAAGCCTTAGAGCTGGCATGAGTCGCCTATGCACTGGAACAGAAAGCCTCCTTAGCTTTATTCGTGGCATGAGAGCCCCTTGATACAATGGCATGAAGATATACCCATGCCTTAGCCCTTGACCATCTTGTATTCAAAAGGAACCCCGGAATGACCCCATCCTCATTTCGAATATCCGTCACTCACTAATGCAACGCAGAGATCGCTATCCGTCATCCACCTAACCTTACCTTACCTTTCATCTTCGCCTTACCATACCTTGCTTGTTTGTTGTTTTTTTACTCTCTTTCCTTACCTGGACCTCTAGATTCAATACATTTTGACAAAAAGTTGGGCATTTCAAAACACCCAATGCAAGGTAAGGCAAGGCAACGCAAGGCACCACAAGTAGGCAGGCTGGAAGACATGGATGGATGCTTCAACTTGCTAGACATTGCGTACAGTAAAATACATCACTCTCAAGTCAATTGTATCGCGCCATCCTTTCTTTGGGATCGCGTAAGTATCCTTGCTTTTCTTACCCTCACTTTTAAACAGCAAATGCATCCCTACCTATATACCGCCAACAACAAAAAAGAGTGAAAACGATCTCAAGTATTGTATGCAATCTGGTTGATGTCGTTTGTTGTTGCTACTATTTGTAAAATGGATCGACCCCGTCTTGTTATCTTTGAGTTTCCCTGTTTTTTCCTCCTCCTCCTTGATTTCTTCGGATGCCAGGTAGCAGCAACGGCAGCGGCAGACGGACAGGCATGCAGATGAAAGAAGGAAGTATTTTGCAAGCTCCTCAAAAGTTTGATCGCAGCCGCTGATAGATACTTTTGTAGTGGTGGTGTTGTATTTTCTGCTTGTCTTCGCTCACGACAGAATGGTTAACAAGGGGCTGGTCCATCATGTAAGTCATGGTTCATATTACGAAAAACAAAGTAAGCACTGTAAGTACATGTACATGGACATGGAAAAAAATGAGGGGCAATGGGGCATATTAGGAGGCAGTTGGACAGGCTTGCCATCCATCTGAAATATTCCAAACCCCCTTGCAATAAAATGCAATTTTGTCCGGACAAGAGGAGAAAGGGAAGAGAAGAGACAAGAGAGGGAGGCAATGACCCCCTTTCTTCTCCTTGAATAGAGCTAGTGAATGGAACCAGACACTTACAGAGCAGATAGAACAGCAAGACAAAGGAGAAAGAAGCGTATCCAGTTTTGACCCCGCCTTATTCCTTTTTTTTTTTCTCTGTTGTTTGCTCTAGCCGTTGTTTTTTTGTTCCCTCAGTTTAACTTTTACATCAATCGCTCCTTTTTCAATCCGCAATCTGTCTAACGCTCTCCCTCTCTCCCTGTCCCCTCTTCCCCCCCCTCTCTCTTTTTCTGTTGCCTCCATCTCGCCCTCTCTCCCTCCTTCAATTCCTTTGTCTGTAGCCTATTCTTTTTCACTTTTTAATTCGTCCTTCCTCCGTTCGACAAAAGAACCCCCCTTGGTTCTACTCAATTCGACAGTTTTTTTTCTTTCTTACTCCTCCTCATCATCTTTAACCCCCTCATCCTCTCACAAAGCCGTGGCGCATGATGGGTTCCAAGACCCCCTTGCAATAAAAAATCCGGCCCATCCTCCCATCCTTCCTCCCTCATCCTCATACCATACTTTTCCATATCCTCCTCCCCTTTTAACAATCCGCACGAACATCACACATCGCCCGTGTTCCTACAATTTATGGACGTGCATAATCTCGTGTCTCTTGAGCAAAACGCAAACCAAAAAAAAAGAACCGAAAAGACTAGCTTAGCTTGCCCTTGAAGTGTTGAATCCGTTGTTTTTCGTTGTTTTTTTTCAAAGAGAACAAGAAGCGCAATGAAGCCTCAACTCTCACTCGTTCCCTTCCTTTCGTTCCCCTTTTACGGACATGCGATCGTTGTCCCCTCAATACCGCAAAGAATACCAAAAAGAACAATAGAAAGAATGATAGCAATGAAAGGTCTAAGACAGAGGAACAGAGGGTCGGCGGGAAGGAAGGAAGGAGGGGGCCAGCAGAGTGTGTTCAAAGCCAAAAGTGGAGAGAACGAGAGAACGGAGCCGCTGCCCCAGAGAGCGTTCATCATCCAAACGCGGGTCAAGGAGTATGTATGTCTGCATTGCTTTAAGTTGACGAAATACCACACTTTTTTTTCTTTGTACACCTTCGCTTCTGTCTCCAGGGACCACCCTTGGTCCGTCTTGACACCCCTTTGGTTTTCTTCGTTTGCTTTGCTTGTTGGGGTCATTTCGTCCTGCTCTGTCTGGATTGCTTCTACAGAGCGTATATAAAGGAGGTTCATCCCCGCCTCTTTTTTTTGTTCGTTACTTCTTGCATCAGCAGCTTGCTCGTCCCTACCTTCCCTCTTTCCCTCTGGATCCCTTTCAACGCGTTCTTATCGATCTATTCACGTTTCCACTCCTCTCTCCTCTTCTTCTTTGCCTTCCCTCCTTCCTCCTCATACAACTTCCTCTGCCATTCTTCTTCCCTAATCCCCAAACACTTAAAGCTCACTTTACCTCCTCTACTTTTCCTTTGAACAAATCCATCCATCCATCATGCCTGGACAACCAGATGCCCCTTGTAGGTCCTATTAGCCAATTGGCCTTTTCCCATCAAACGATGACCATGCTATGATTTCTCACCTACTCAATGAATCCTCGTAAGCAAGATGACCAACCTTTTGCTCTCAACTAACCCATGGTTCTTCCTTCCTTCTCCGTAACAATCTCCAATAGCCATCATCTCGTTGCTGGTGTCGTTGCTGTCGATCTCGTTGATGTCAGTTCTCTTTGGTCGTAAGACCTCAGGTACCTCCTTGGCCAACATCAACTATGCTCGAGGTCTCGTCATCTCGCTCTATGTCGTCTCTTGGCTCTTCACAACCATGGCTGGCGTGTTGACATCGACCAACGCCGGCAACATCATATCCTGCACCCTCTCCATCTTTGTCTGTCTGTCCTTGTACGCCGCCTCCAAGATTATCATCTACCTCTTCCTCATTGAGAAGGTCTACGTCGTCAGTTCCGTCACCACTACTCGCAAAGATACCATGGTACGATGCTTTCATTAATATATACCTGTACTTGACGCTTCCTTTTGAGCTGGAAATTAACCCCCCCGCCTCTGTACGTTCTATTTTAGCTGTATCGCTTCAACATCTTGCTGTTGACCCCCTACACCATCATCCTGGTCCTCATGATCTTGAACCACGTCGCTGTCCTGGACGAGAACGACCAGTGCTTCATTGGTCTCAAGCCCCTCGCCTCGATTGTCCTAATTCTTTACGACATCTTCATCTCCTGCTGGTTGACCGTCCTCTTCATCCGCCCTCTCATGAGCACCACCTCCGTCCTCCAGGGCCCCAGCAAGGGTAAGCTCCGTCAAGTCGCCCGTCGTACTCTTATCGGTTCCGTGATTGCCCTTATCCTCAGTTCCGGCAACGTCTTCACCCTCGTCTACTACCGTGGTTACGAGGACTCTGTCCTCTGCCTTCTCTCGTGCACACTGGATGTGACCTTGAATGCCTGCACAGTCCACTGGGTCACCTCGCGCGGTGCTCGTCACGGTACTGCGACCGAGAAGGCCAGCCGTGGTATCACCAACCAGAACACTCACCAGATGAACGGCACCAGCACCGAAAAGCAGGTCGCCCCCACCGACACCCACATCTCCGTCACCGTCGAGTCCTACATGGAGCACTAAATCCCTTTCTCGTGGCATATTCAGGTCCCAGTGCCTACAAGTCATTTTATCATACACGGACGATCCCTAACTGACTCCGAATAGCTTTCAATAGAAAACCAACCTTCATTTAATGTGCAGTGCGCGCGCCTCATAACGGTCTTCAATAGTAAACACATATTCTTTTTCTCTCTCCCTTTATTTCCGCTGTATGTACATAAGACAATGAAAATGTCTGAAATGAAAACCAATTCTGTATGACACTTGTCGTATCTCTAGTAGATCGCCCAAGCGCATTTGTTGTTGCTGTTGTTGTTGTTGTCGTTATCGACGCTGAACCGCCAATCCGGTCCAAGTCCACCATTCTTGTTCGCTCCCTTCATCGTCTCTGTGAGATGTGGTCCCGTTGAGGATCTTTAGTTTCCCTTCCTTAATAAAACAGCAGTCTCTTTCTCTTCAGCAGCGTCCAACTCGACTTAGGCCGCAAACACACCCTTTCCGTCAACAGAGATCAACAGACCGGAGGCTTCGACGGCATCTGATGATTCATCTCCGCTCTCTTTCTCCTGGGTGGACGATCCTTGGCTAGGTCCAGGGGTAGCGGGTGATACCTCCGTGGCAGATGCTGGTGTAACTGACGCAGAATCGATCGTTAGGCTTGGTATCGTTTCGTCCCCAGTAGGGGTGAGCGTTGACAAAGGTTGTGCTTCCCGTGCTAGCTCTTTCTTGATAGTCTCCAGTGTAACATAGCTCTTCAAAAGTCCAGAAGGCTTGGCGTCCCCTGTAATCTGTGCACAATAGAGTTGAAATGCTTTAGTTAGAACGACTGTGATAACAGGTGGGTATCCTCACACAAACTAAACGAACTTGAACTGGAGCATACCTGGAACTCCAAGGAGATCTTCTCCTCTGCGAGGTCGAGGAACTTGATCAAGCGTTTGCTATTGCCACCATGAGTAAAGAGGAGTTGGCGGTTAGAGAGAGAAAGACAGAAAGAGAGAGAAAGAAAGAGAGAGAGAGTCTGTGTGTGAGACAGTTTGTTCCAGTATATGTGTTCCGGATAACGAAGCCAGCTTTAAACCAGGACATACCCAATTCCATTAATAGCTTCCACATTGTCCTTGTCCCTAACCCAGACGGCTAAACGATCCGCCTTTGTTCTACGTGACAAAACTATTGCGGGAAAGACATTGATGCGCGCTCTATTAATCTCCACGTGGTAATGACCAAATCTGTTAGAAACGACAACACGTTGTCCTGAATAACGTCCTTACCAGCGCCACAAATATCGTCGCCAAGGTCCAACTGCTCTCCAACCAATGCATAAGCAAGTTCCATCCAACAGCGATCCAATAGCTCAGGGTTCTTTGTCAACAGCGTCACAGTCCATCGACCGCCCTATTGATTGATATAACAGTCGTACGTTGGTTGGTCTGGTTAGTCAAAATATGCGTGCACAATTAGTAAATAAAAGGGCAATCCTCACACTAGATGAACAAAGGACCTTACACTAGCGTTAGCAGGATCTTCCCACATGGGCTTGATCCCGTCCTTAAAAAGGTGATAGTTGGCACTGTTCTCGATCTTGTGCGGCTTCTTGATCCAGTTGAAGTATCTGGCAAATTGCTCTACCTGTTGATCATACATCATAGAGATGTGAATTGGTATTAGCAAGTGAAAACATCAGGCATTAGTGACACCTTTCAGTTTCTAGACAAAGTATGCTTTTTTACCGTAGTGAAAGTGCCCTGGTCGCGAAGTCCGATTTCGTAATTGTGCAGGGAAGAGCCTCCTCGGTTGTAGCCAGCAGCAGTATCATAGTACAATGTCCTATTAGTCACAAATGGCATTGCCGAAGATGTTTTGTTAACGCTTGCGGACGAAATGATAAAATGTTGAAGCTTGAGCACACTTTGTCCGATATTACAGCCGAACGTACCATGGATGTTGGAGTGGGTACTTATCAGCCATAGACGGCGAAATTGCGGATGTCTGTGATGGTGATGCATGGTCTTGATGATGTGATGTGCTCGCGTCTTGTGGGTTCAGAGAGGAACGACGCAAACTGGTCGAGCGAGTCATCTGGCCAAGCGAGAAGGGTGCCAGGACAGGATATGACAGACCATTTGATGGCGCTGTCTGACTAGGTCCATTTAGTCCGTCGGTGTGAGAAGCCCCGTTGTGGTTTGACGCGTTGATGTGTCCAGTGGATGCGCCTACTGGGACTGGCACTCCCAATCCTGATGAGAATGCGTTATTGTGGCTCGCAGTCCGGCGCATATCAGTGGATTGTGCATGAAGGCCTGGTTGCAGCTTATTGCTTGGTCCTATGTTGATATTAGGCGCATTCAGCACATCCAAAGAGGAGGAGAGTAGAATGAAATGAAAAATGTCCGATGGTTAGGTGCATTGGTCCACTAGAATATCTACGTCTTCTTTTTGCATGTCGAAATGGTGTCGACGAAGGTTATCAAGTCAAGGGAAATAGCTATGCAATTTGTGGGCAACTTCTAGAATCCAATTGGCAAGTTGACAAAATATCGTGGAATGATAATAGGCTCGAGCCATCGCACCATTCAGCGCGCCCACCAAAAAATACTAAAAGTAACCGCCGTTGTAGAAACTTGCCTTTGGGCACCAGGTTGGATTGAGAAGAGTGGGTGAGACTAGCAGTCCGTTGAACCTTGATGTGAGCCACATGAGGATTTCCACTGGTGGACGAGGGTGGGGCAAAGGCAAAGGCGTTGTTCATGGGGTTGCGGCGCTCCTTGTCGGGGGTTCCGGCGGGGACAAGGGCAGGCGAGAGTTGCAGAGCCGCGAACTTTTCCTTTGCTTCCTTCGAGTCGGCAAACTTTGCGGCAAGTGCCTCCATATTCAGGGGCTGCTTGGCCACGGAAGTCGACGACGACACTGGTTCTGTGCCACTGTTGTTGAGTCCATTCCCACCAATACCACCAGCTGTGTTTCCAGAAGTTACACTCAATTGTGCTCCAGAGGCAGTGCTGTTGTTGTTGCCCAGTCCTGAGGATGATGCTGAGAGAGAATTGGTAGAGTTCATTGTCATGGAGCCTTGTCGTGCGAACGTGGTAGAGGACCCGAGAATAGGCGATGAAGAGGAGACGGAGGGCGACTGGTCGCTATAAGTACGGTCTTGTCCTTGTCCTTGTCCTTGTCCTTGTCCTGTTGAGGGTGCCCTTCTTGATGACGCAACCCATGCACCGGTGGATGAGCTTGAGGACTGGTATGCAGAGGACGAAGAAGATGATGTCTGCAGCAGTCTTGGCCTATCTCCTCCTGTCAATCCTCCTGCTGGCCGAAGAGGAGTCATTCCACTGCTGGTTGTGGAAGTGTGAGAAGACGGGGATGAGTCTGTTGTGGAAAGGTGATCCCTTGTGGATAATGGACTGTTATTGTTGTTGCTCGGAGCAGGCGAGTTTCGACCTGCAAGCGAGGCTGGGCGCCAGGGACCCGGGGCCGGCTTTGAGGTGTCGGCGTTGTTTCCGCTGGCTACGGCGGTACTGGAGGTGCTGGAGGACATTGCTGTTGGTGGTTGCGTGTGTCGCTCACTCTGAAGTGGGTCCTATAAGGAGGTCGGTCAGGGGTGTTTTCTTCTTTTTTGTAAGAAAGGGTGGTGCGGACGCGCAATGGGGGAAAACAAAAAGAAAAAGGATAAAAGGAAAGTGAGTGTGTTTTTGTGTCTTGCAGCTAAACGAGAACAAGAAGGGTCTGCTTGGACGCGTGTACAAGCAAGAAAGAGGAATGAATGAAGAAAAAGAAAAAGGTGTGTGATGTGGTGTGGGGCGAGTGATGGAAACAAAAAAGAGAGAGAAAGAGAGTTAAAAAGAAGGGCTTCTCTTTCTCTTGTCTGCCTGTCGTTGTGGTTGGATGAGGAGAGGGGATATAGGGTGAGGGGTGTGGTAGACCTGTGAAAAAAAAAAGCCAGATTTAGAGAAGGGCAACGCAAGGCAAGGGGAAGGGATCGCTTTCAATTGGTCCTTTGGATATACCTTGGTATGTGTGGCTACTTTACATAGGTCTACATCATCAATTATATCTATGCCCTGCAAATTGTGAATGGTTCACATTACCACAAGAGACCGTGGGCACGTCCCTCTTCTTACGTTCTTACGTGCAGGATATCACGACGAAATACCTCACTATCAATTCAGATGCTATCAACTACCACCCAGAGATAATACGTTCCCGACCGCCATTGTCACGGCATTTGACATTGTTTTGTCGGATACGCAGCTGCTCCAATTCTTTATGAACAGCCTACAAGTATCCTGACGTCGTCGCTGGGTGAGTAAGCTACTCGTAGATTGGACGCAATTGAACGGTCATGCTGTACTTGGCCTGTCCTTTTTCTCTCGCACTGAAGCAAATTGATCGGAGGCAGTACTAGAAAAAAAATTGGTGGCGTCAAGTACCAATCTTTGTGCAAGGATGTGAGCACCTCTCCACCAAAATACCAGTCAAAGCAAACAGCAAGCACTAGACGGACCAACGCTGCAAAGCAGCCATGCTCTCACAAGCAGGCATGGCCAGATCCATGGTGTTGTTGGACGACAGTCCTTGAGTGTCACGAGTGACAAATGATGGAACAAGAGCCGCTCAGATAACCGAAAGAGGGGTGGGTCAGAAATCACAATGGCTCCCAGATTCAATGAGTGTGGGTGTCGAACCCTTACAGTTCGATGACTACTAAATACAATGAATTGAATTCTCTTTAAGATTTTTTATTCAGTATGCGAGCTCATGATGTGAAGGAGGGATGCCTTTGCCTGCTGCTGCTGTCGTAAAGGAATATTGAGCTGAATGAAAGTTGAGGTTGATAAGTACGTCTGCGTCTGTTGTCAATGAGTGGCTCTCCTTCCTCCTCCTCCGCCTCCAAGATGGACTCATCACTCCTATGTCGTAAGTGAGAAATAGCAAGGCGATAAACATTGCGATTCATCATCACATCCAACGACAACAGCCACGTATGCTCCGACAGACCTGCAAGAGCATTCTCTGTATCGAATACTGGGGTCTCCTCTTCCTCATTGTCATCTGCGACAGTTGCTGCCACCACCTCTGCTTCTCTCCTTCGCTTCCTCCCCCTCTCCTTCGTCTTCATTGTCGTTATCGATGATATCTCCATATTCCTGTTCTTGACCATCTGCTCCATCGACCTTCGGCTCATTGTTTTGCATTCGATACCAATGAGGATACTTTTGCGCCAAACAGAGAGAAACACATTCTGGGGAATTTTAAAGAAATGCCTTACCAGGGTGCGCTTGAGTGATGGGGCCTTGTGTCGCCCTGTTGAACTCGCCACGACTATGTTCTTGACAACGGCCCAGATCTTCTCAATTGGCTGAAGCTTTCAGTGGTGGGGGTGTCCATTCTTCTTGGCGATGTCGTATATCACCCACTTCGATCGATCGATTGGCACACCTTTTGGCGACAACCTTGAGAACGACTGAGGTAGAGGTCGGTGAAGGGTCTAAATTCTTCCGTTTCAGCCATCTCTGCCGAACCCTTGGCCAACCAGTCAATGACATCCTCCCTTTAGATCCACCTAACGAGGTCTGGCCTCCTGTTGCCGGCAGGCTGGGAACTGGCCTTGTGAAAGTGATACAACGCTACATCGAGGTGGATACGACACTTCCCCAGACTCATATATTGCAGACTCTTGTAAATACCTGTGAACATCTTGTCGAACACTTCAGCAGTGAAGTTTCTATGGTGGTCGTTACGGTTGGGAGGGACCATATGGCGGCATCGTATTGGACCTTCCTTCCTGTTCCTGGACCTCTCGTACGAGCTTGCAGCGACCGGTCGAGTGCGATCCTGTGTGCTGGAAACAGAAGAGGTGAGAAAGAAACTCTGGGTCGTTGAGCCCTCAGATCTATATCTCATCATGTTTGTATTTTTTTAAAAAATTGATAGGTCCTCCAACGATACTAGCGCACGATTGCGAGTTCCGAGCTCTTTTAATCGGTATCGGACTATCGAATCTCCAGCACAGGTTTCCAAGGACTCTGAATCCTTTCCTTAGAGGCCACCCGCTGCTAGTTTGAAGCCTACTGGTTCGACTTCTCCTGATCCGCAAGATCATAGCCATCCACCATTAACCAGAACACGGATACCTCGACATCGTCAGCGATTTTCCTTCAAGGAGCGACGAGGGAACGTGGCTCATGAGCCCCCACCCATGGCCAAGCAATTGGCTTGGAAACCGCCCAAGAAGGCTCCCGAGTCCCCCGATGGCACTTCTACCAGCAGCACCAGGAAGGACAGCAAAAGAAGGATGCGAAGGCTAAGAAGACTCGGGAAAAGTCACCATCCAATGAAGGATCGAGCTCGTACACGGAGAAGGGCAAGCAAAGGCTCGTGGGGTCTCTCGGTTTGCACCATCCCATATCATCGCTGGAGGTCGTACTTTGAAGACCAACATCGATAGAGTCTTGACGGATCGGCCTGATCTACAACTCGAGGTGATCAGTGAATATCAAGAGAAAAGCTCAAGGTCCCATTGGTGGGATTCTGGAGAAATTGCGGACTCGTATAAAAGCAGCGGAGGAGTCTGAGCGACAGGAACTGAGGAAAGCAGGCAAGACCATGTCGGAGTCGGAGCGGTTGGAGGCACGGCGGGATGTGGTGACGATGGACGAGTGAGACACTCTGGATTATCTGTGTGAGAGGGTTGAGCCCAAAGTCAGCAAGTGTGGTGACGACGACGTCAACGACAGTCAGGAGGATTCAGACGACTTGAATACAGAAGGGAAGGGTAGCAAACACACCCAATTCCTTCAGTCTTTCCTGACCTACCTATACTCAAGGAACCTTCCAAACATGAACTCGAAAATCGGAAAAGCCGTCAACACCTTCATCAACATCCTGGTAGGGCTTCAACTCTACGACATTTGTAGAAATCGAAACGAGCTCAACGAAAAATGCTGTTCACGGTGAGCTCCCTTGTGCGGTCCGTGACTGGATGGAACTGAAGGAGATGTATAAAAATGGCTCCCACTTTTTGTACGATCAGGTAAGGACACAAGTACTATTAACAAGAATGTGCTGAAGTTCATTACAACAAAATATATAGCTATTAATGCTTTTTAACTTTTTCACTATAGCTCAAAGTATTGAAGGACAAGGGACGACTAGAGGCCCATATCGATATCCAGATTCAGGAAAACATCCCAACTGCGGAAAACTATATCGCCCTCAACGAGCTCATACCGAACAGCTGGCGACTCGCCCCCATCACCTCACTGCCCAAGAAGAACTACAAGCACTGCATGCAATGGTGGAAGGCGAGGATGAGGCTAGCCTTGTTCTGGAAGGTGAGGACTTTGATTCTGGAGACCAATAGGGGCTGGAGCATGCCACTGGAACAGAAGCTCCTGCAGAGCCCCTCATAATCGAGACTGAGGCAGACAGGATGAAAGGTATATGTAATTTTCGGTCTCAATTGATGTTATTAGGGAGATAATGACGCTGATATCTGTTTGACCTTTCAATTATTACTAGTATTTTCTGGTCTTGTACCTGATAAACATGGTCGTATTGCGATCATGGTACCTTTGTCTCTGGGAACTGTTGATAACTACCGCAAAGCTTGTATTTATCTCTGGAAGCTTCAAAACCAAAGGACCACCTTGTGCCCAAATCCTGCGCCTAACCCACGTACCAATGGACCTTTGGATGATGCCATCAACGCCTATGGCGTTCGTCTCGTCTATGACAAGGCTACAACTGGAACAACAAGGAACACAGCTTGTGACACACGCGACACATATGACGGTAATGACAACTAAACACCATGAAAGCACGCCCTACCTTTTCACAGCAACCTGACATATCTCCCTTCTTTTATAAGGCAACAAGCTGGTACGTATGGCAACGTACACCTGGCAACAACAGCCTGTACACCGAACCAAAGAAATCCGCAAATACAAGTGCATCACCCGGTTCCCCCACATCCGTGAGCGTCTCTGCATTCTGGCTCGGCACCATATGCTCCTCAGAGATGAGGACATCCGGAACCTCAATGTGTCTGATGTCTTTGCAACGCTCAACCACAAGAACGCCCATGGATCGACGTAGGCCTGTGGACTCACGTTCTGCCTACGACGTGGCAAAACAAACAAGAAGGGCGCCATGCTCTACGCCACTACCTACCGCCACAAGGACTCTCGTCGCTGTACTGTGGGAGCATTCTCATTTTACATGCTCGAGCGGTTCATGGTATGATAAATATTTGTTTACTGGCTACTTGCTATGAAATGCACCCAAGTTTAACTGACTTTATTTCACCTCTTTTTTTCCATACTAGATTAACAAGGAAAGCCCTCCCGACTTCTCAGATGTAGACAAGTGGAAGGACATCAAGGTCCTTGTTGGCAGTGATGTCCCATCTGTGCCTGATCCTGACCTCAGCTGAGTCACCAACAGTGCCGCGCAAATCGAGGCAGAGCTAAAGCATGTTCTCAGTAAGGATCACCCACGCCGGTCGCCATGCAGGTACCAAGGAAGCGTTCAAGCTAGGACTTGACATCCAGGATATCTAACATCTCGGGCGATGGGTGATGAACCAGATGATGAGTTTCTATGCTCCCAAGAACCCTATCAAAGGTGCATACTTTATGGCGCACTTTAATGGCACTGATGAGCCCTATATTTTTGAGCGTGACCTCGTCCCACCACCTCCAGAGCTGCAAGCCATGCTGTTTGGCTGGATCGAGCAAGTTTTTGATGGACATGATGACAGTGTTGTTGAGGCCTGGCACAAGAACTGCATGGAGGAGATGACAGGGTACGACCCAGACAAAGTCCGTGAAGATGATGTTTTCTTTGAGGCCAAACCCGATATCCCAGCAGCACAGTCGGGACTCGAGCAAAGTGCGCACACAGACAAGGTTGCATTCCTGAAGCTTATGGTGCGCATGCGGCGGGTCATCATCCAAGACGCCGTTCTTTGCCTGCAGCCTGTACCTGGAACTGGCAGGACCCTTTCGAAAAGTTTGATTGAGAAGCTGCCTGAGATCTTCCAGAGCCAACTGTTCCTGGATTATTCAAAGGAGCTCCTTCAAGCTATTGAGCAATATCGGGAAACCTCTGGCGCCATTGCTGCTGGTATCCGTGTTGATAGCGCAGATATTATTGAGGCCATCAACCGATCTGCCTCACAACAGACCGTTCTCAACAGGACTCTGGCTGCCATGGAAGCCAAGTACCAGCAGCAACTTCAACAGCAACATGAGCGACATACACAAGCAATGGGGGTACAAATGTCACAGTACGCCCAATTGGTTAAGGAATTCAAGGAGATGCGCAACAGATGCTTATCCAGCATCCTCAGCAACCTCGCTTCCATCACCCGTCTTCTCAGCACCCTGACTTCTATCCTCAACCTTCTCAGCACCCTGGCTTCTATCCTCAACCTTCTCAGCACCCTGGCTTCTATCCTCAACCTTCTCAACATCCTCAGCATCCTCAACATCCTCAGTATCTTCAACATCCTCAACATCCCCATTTCCATCCTCAACCTCTTCACCATCATGCTTCATATCAACAACAGCAACAACAGGCATAACAAGCGCCATTCGATTATATAATGCACGCAGACAAAGGTGCATGGACGCTCAGGAACGCTTGGGATGAGTACCATGGGCCTCTTGCTCGTGCATATGCTGATTCGTACAAGGCTTGGGGGGAGAGTCAGAAGAAACAGTACAGGCGCAGGGCAGAGCTCATAGAGCTCATTAGAAAAAAGGCGGCAAGCGAAGAAAAAACCATTGACTCGATCCTTGCTTGCAAGGATTACACAGGCATGAGCATCAATGCTGTGAGAGAACTCCTCAACGCTCAGAGCGATAAGGCAGCAGCAACGACCGAGGGTTAAGGAAGGATAGGGACAAAGGGTAGTGAGGACAATAAATACCATATTTGTTTTATATTTACTCTTTTCCTAGAAAGAATGGAGTCGTAGGCGAAAATGAGACAATAAAACATGAAAACCAACGCCAATGACATGCTTCCCAAGTGCCAAGACAACGTACAGTTCTCCGACAGGTCAAGTGTGGGCAGAATGTAGAAATGAATGAGTCATTAACAAGGGGTCATTAGCATCCATGAACGAGCATTCCATTTCCACTCGAATCATCAAAATGACGAAATTTGGCCTGTCAAACGCATGGTTTTAGTGCGGAGGTTCTAGTTGGAAGGACTCTGAACCCAATTGGCCTGAAGTTTTGTGCAATCAAACGGGCTACGAAGTGAATTGTCATGTCTGGACATGAGTCCGGACATTCATATGAAAATAAGGTTTGTCTACTCGGTCTCAAGATCACGTCTATCCCTTAGTCAACAATGTACCCATTTCCTGTCGTCTCTGTTCTGTTCTGTTTCCTATTTCCCTCACCATTGTTTTCCTGTCACCCCTTTTCCCATTCACTCCGATCCCAGGCAGTAGCATACATGCCTTATGCCACCGATTTTCGTTTTAAGATCTACGCCTTTACGACGTTGCAGACACCGGACTCGAAAAAACACCACCAGCGCCTGCACATTTGGGGGAGAGAGTGGCGGTGAACAAGACACTTCCATCTTGTTCTGTCTTGTTCTTTGTTACTCTTTTCCAACGACAAAGTCGTTGTCATGATATTTTTCCTCTTATCGATTATTTGAGCTGTACTCGCTTGTCTTATATAAACCTTCATCATAGCTCTCAAAGAACCTCAGTCTGAAACTCACAATTATCCATAAAACATACTATCTTCTTATTACACTTGCTCTTTCACTTCCACCCTTCAACTGCGTGTTCGTTCGTGATGGAAATCTCTCATAGCAAGGAAATGGAAAGTCTTTATCGCCAGCAGAGACAGAGTCGATGAGAGTAATCATACCAAGTTTGGAGTCAAATGGCGTTATGAGAAAAAAAGACTGAATGAGAATGTCAATTCTGCACATTGGGCCTATTTTGTCAAGCACTGGAATTCAATCTCCTTCGAGAGGCTGGCCGAAGAGAAGGCGATACGGGGGCAGTTCGAGGGAACACGCTGGCAGACCCTACCCGTTTTTTTGTTGGCGTGAAAAGACTGGGCGTGGTTGGTGTCTGCGATGGCGAGTTAGGTGGGATATGCGCCCTGCTGCGGGCTCTCTTCAGCAAAACATCCTCCCCGAACTCTACCATGTGAGCCTAAAAATAAACAGAGCAAGGACCCATAAGAAAGTGAAGGGCTTAACGAACAGAGAAGCAGAAGGTACATTACAACATAAACACTCACCTTGTATCGGAACAGAGTTGGAAGCGATGAACCTGACAGGAACTCACTCATCTCAAACTTGTTGGAGGGCAAACAGACCTTGCCCAGGGCTGCGGATACACCATAAACGTCCTCGATGGCACGCATACCATAGATCTTGCCGCGGAGCCCGTGTGCATCAATGAACAGTACTGTCTTCTGCGAGCCTGTGCATGAAAGGATGCTACGATTGATCCTCACAACCTTTCTAGATTGCTCCTTGAGAGTAGCTTGTCCCACGTGCAAAGGCTTGTGCTCATTCACTGAGCATTCAATGTAGTGGACCTCGCCTCCCGAGACCTCCTTTGCCAACACCAAAGTGTCGGTTTTCCTGCCGCCTGACTGTGTTACTGTGCCAAAGAGAAGCTCGTTCATGTGCATGTCATCCCTTGTCGCGACTGATGCAATCTCACCAGTGTTAACAATGATGCAAGTCTTGGTGAATAGAATCCTCCAGACGTGTGACCAATACGCAACACATTCCGTCTCAGAGTTCTTGTTCTCGAACTGTCCAGAGCCAATCACCACGCAACTAAAATGGTGAACAATATTGAACGAAGTGTCAGAATGAGGGCATTATAAGGCAGACAGACATGACAATCAAGGATAGAGATCATAAGTCAAAAAGCAAACTGGACATACAAAAAATGCAGGATCTGGTACACTTGCCGCGACACCGCAAGATCCACCTTCTCTTCCTTTGTGACCCAACTTCCGTCCCGCTCGCACAGAACAAGCTCAGCCAAGCGCAGTTCCACTTCTTGTTGCAAGAAATTCAGATCATAGTCGTTTTTGGCAAAGCTCTCCTACAGAGGCGAAAGAACTTTTGCCAGAATCGGCAGGGCGAGCTCCTTCAGCGTCACTTGGCTCGCAATTCGCGTAATCAGACTGGAGCTGAATATGTTGGAGGCATCGTTCACAGTGGTGGAGACTATGCATGATAGGGCGACACTAAATGAAATCAAATGGAAATAGATAAGCCGTCATTTGTCAGCAAGTGAGAAGTTGACCACACCTGTAGCTTAAACAAGCGCGTACTTACTATACATCCTTGAGATCATGTAGCTGTGCATCATTTCCAGAGAGCACTCTGTGAGCATACGCAACAAGCCTCTTCAAATTTGTCGAAGGGATGTCTGTTGGCATTTGTGGTGCCTCATCCGTGAAACCTTGGGCCTGGAAAACAAAGTGCAGCTTCAAAAAAGGTGAGGAGTTGGTTTTAACGAAGACAGGAGAATAAGCGAACATCAGCAAGCAAAAAGCAAAGCACCATAGCCATACCTTCCGAAATATGTGTCTGAAAAATGGCAACAACGGCGAGCCTTTAAACAGACAAAGCGCGTCTTTGTAGGCTTTAGATCGGGATGATTCCACTTCCTCGTCCTCTCCCTCGTAATCTCCCTCGTACTCTCCCTCGTACTCTCCCTCGTCTACCTTTTCGGATCCGTCGTTGTTGTCTATATCAACAGCAGTAACAGTGTCATCATCCACTGTCGATACTGTTGACGGTGCTGCCGCCGACGGTGCTGCTGCCGACGATGCTGCTGCCGACGATGCTGCTGCTGACGATGCTGCTGCCGACGGTGATGACGACAGTGAGGGTCCAGTATTCTAGCAATGAACAGACTTGATTGTCAGCATTCTAGCAATGAACAGGCTTGATTGCCAGTAATATCGGCCAATTTAAAGTATAACAGACAAAGAGAGAAGTAAGCTCACCTGGTTATGCAACTTTAGGCCCTGCAGAATCACTTCTGACTGGAAAACAGATTCCTGAATTGTGATCGACTTGACATTTGCGAGGCACCTGAGGAATGCACGTCCATCTTGCGACACCAAGTGCGTGAGGAGGTCCCTGCAAAAGGCTCTGAGCCCCAAGTTGAGGCTCCGCTTCTTGCTCAAGATCGAGAGGCCTTCCAAAAAGGCACCGATGTCGATGTACCCCGCAGCATAATAGAGCTCTGGAAGCCATTGGTCAGGTTCTGATTCGGCGAAGTACGTCGTCGGGAGCTGCCAATTGATAGCATCCTCTATTTTCTTGAGGCCCTTCACATACTCCGAGGGCTGGTAATTCTTGGGTGTCTGGCTCTGCAGTGTTGGTCGGGGTCCAGAGGGTAGCATTTTGGCAGTTCGAGAATAACGAAGGTGTTTCTCGACTCTCGAGAAGAGAGGCTATTAATACCATGAGAGAAAATTACGTCACCGAAGTGTCGGTGGCTTTTTGTATGACAGTATAACGTCTCGTCCATTATTGTCTTTACTTTCTCTCGTCAAATCATCTTTCATCAGGTAATGTCACTTGTTTTCCTTCGCTGCTTTCCTTGCTCTCCGTTTTTTTTTCTGTGGGATCCGTGGGCTCCATGGCTGCGGGACTGTAGGACCCACTCAAGGCTAACTTTCCAAGGCGCACCGCCTGGTTGTTCCGGGTGTGCCTGGACCTCGCCTGGGTCCGGCTTTCCAAACGCACCGCCTGGTTGTTCCGGGTGCGTCAGCTTGTCATCTGATTAATTCTTGGCAAGTCAGCCATCAGTGCATGCCGCCTGGTTGTTCCGGGCATGCATAAGGTAGGTGCACAGGGTGTTGCTTGACCATGTCTCTTCCACCCCTTGGTGGGGAGTAGGAGAGCCACCCTGGACTGCAGTATCTCTTTGGGCGAGGAGACTACTGTGGACCCTTTTTGCCGACCCGTCCATTTTCCCCTTGCCATTCCCTCCCTCTGGCCATATCTACGCCAACTTAGAGTACAGTTTAACAAAAGAGGCGTTTTGAAGACCACGAGTATATGCCAAGCGTAGTTGTAACTAACTACCATGATACTTCTGACATTGAACTCTGCTGCCAAGGGCGCTAGGAAAACATGAGCGAGCTGTTACTTTGTGTATAGCTCATTAAGGCCGAGAATGCCAACGACTTCCGCGACGTCGATGCAAAAGATTCACCCTCTGGGCAGTTTCGATTCACTGATAGATGACGATGACGACGAGATTTCCATCGTGCTCGACACCGTCAGTGAGAAGAAAAAACTCCGACCTTTCTGATGTGTTCTGGGAGGATACTCCAAGAAAGACAGTGACCACCAGGTAATTCATCAATGCTCTAGACTTCTTTTTAATTCGCTCCTCCTCCACTCTGTTGCCCATCTCTGTCCATGTTCCTGATTATCTTTCCCCGATTCTCGCCCGGGTACTCTATTGTCTGGTACGTAACAAGCTATGTTATTTATGTTATTTAATGACCTTCCATGATATTCGTCATATTCTAATGCATCCTTTTCGTTGAAACAGGTATTCTCAGAACCGATGTCAAAAAAAATTACGGACAAGTTCTTTCAATCCGGATCACTACTTGCCATCTTCCTCGACTCATTCGTGAGGGGGCCAAGAATCGCTACCTGTCACTGCAGGACCTATTAATGGTCTACTCTGAGCTTGGCATCGGACATTTGGAAAACCAGTGGAAGCATGGCCCAGCCAGCCTACTCTTCTGACCTACCGAAATCAACCCACGCAAGCTATGACGTCGTTATAATGCGTTCTTTCTTTCTCGCCCTCTCCTTTTCGCCACCTTCAACGCCTCTTAATCACCTTGCCATCATTCGATTCCTTTTTCTATCACTCCTCCCACATCTCTTTGCTGTGCCACCCTCCCCACTCTTTATGTGTTGTCTTTCCCCCTTTTTTTGCACTCTCTCTTCCACTTTGCTTTCCGTTTGTTTCTCACTACCCATCGTTCCAGCGAACAAGCACAAACCGACTATCCTGAATGAGGTTGAGTTACCAACAGAACTTGACCCAACAGACGATGTCTCCGATGTCTTTCCAAAGACACCACCCAAGAAAACGATCCACGTTATCATCCGGCGCCCTCCTTCAAGTAATGCACACACGCGTGCTTTTTCATTCACACCTTGCACATGTCCACATACTGTGTCCATTGTGCATGCACTAATTTATCCTCTCATCCAATTGCACTGATATAGTCCATGCGCCTGTTCCTGTTCCACTCCATGCTCGCAGCTCCACCCCTCTCTTAGACGACTCTCGCCGTGGCACGCTGCTATCTGGTATGGACCCACTTATGTCTTCGTACTTTATTGTTGTTATTCTTTCGAGTGTTAAATGTTCTTACATCGCCCTTTTATCCCGTGCAAATAGGCGACCTCCATAGCGACATCAAAAAGA
Source organism: Linnemannia hyalina (assembly GCA_019671135.1). Classification (NCBI taxonomy): domain Eukaryota; kingdom Fungi; phylum Mortierellomycota; class Mortierellomycetes; order Mortierellales; family Mortierellaceae; genus Linnemannia; species Linnemannia hyalina. The sequence continues at coordinate 1,712,201 of JAHRHY010000015.1, forward strand.
TCACGGACAAGTTCTTTGCACCAGGGTCAGACGTGGCCAAATTTCTCGACGCGTTCGTGGGAGGCCAAGGAGCACTGCCCACGACGACTGGGCCCATTCTAGGTTTACCAAGTGCTCGGCGTCGCGGATTCGGCCATCCACCAGAGACTTTGTCCTTTATTTAGACGTGAAGGTGGATCCTGTTCCAGCTGGTATGGGTAGGTTACAAGGAGTTGCCTGAAACGACAGATCATGTCGGCCAGCGACTATGGCACTGATCTTTACTTCGCTCGTTGGAATGTGCTGAAAACCCAATCATTTCCTCGCCCTACGCCTCTACTCCAATCCCAGGGCATCTTGTGTACGGGAAGTCTGACCAAAGCTCTTTCTTTCCGTTGATAGCCTAATCATGAGTACCTTCCGTTGACCCAAGATGGTTGCAGGAGCCAAGGACCTTTGGATATCGATGGAGCTGCGACCTGTACTTCTTAACAGGATGTACATGGAGAGACGAAACTCATCCCCCGAATCCCATCCAAAAATCATATTAGAGCCATCCTCAGTCTCAACATGTATGTTCGTTTAACTCAGTTTAGGAGATCCTAACTGACTGTTGCCTGCATGTTTTGGCTGCAATGCAGCACCCTGATAATGACATAGCTACGTATGTATGAGTTAGAGATACTACAAGAAAGGTCAGGAGCTAGTAAGCAAGCCCTTTTCCAGGGTGCAGTGTTCTCTGTTAAAGCTAAATTTCGGTTTCACTGCTTGACCAATAAATCAATCGTCCACCGAACTATCAACTTTTCTTCTTGCCTTTTCACCAACCTTGCCCCCGCTGCTTTTCCTCTTCATTATTGAACATGAACAACAACGGCCGCGTCCAATGCAAGGACCCACACTGCATTAACACATACAGCACAAGGTGTGACATGCAACGACACTATCTAGCAAAACACACTGAAACGAGATTCCCCTGTCGTTTTCCTGGTTGCGAAACACACTTCAGCATGGACAACAACCGCTTCAAACATGAGCGAAAGCATCAGCTGTACCACTGCCACGGTACAAAGAACAATCCTTGTAACCAGATCATCCAAGGAACACCAAACTGGATAGTTCACCAGAAAATCCACCAACCACATCCTTGCCCGGATCCAGATTGCGACAAAGGTTACACCATGCGGAAGTCACTCCTTAAACACCTGAAGGATACCCACACAAGCAACAACCAGCCTCGGTCCAGCTTTGAACTTCCATCGACGTCGATCCCAACTGTCCCATCATCTGAGCCCATTGTTGACCATGAGACGAAGCTGCCAATCCCAAATGGTAAAAAATGGTGGCGTTTTTTTTTTTTTTTTTTTTTTTTTTGGGGGTCAACCTCAGCACCTGACCTCGTCCGTTTGTAGAATTCAAGGTACCAGTTGTGTACAAGGGAAACAGGGTCCAGGGGATAGAGCCGACAACAAAGTGGTACGAGTTCATTTACAAGCCAGGAACGACACCTCTGGAGAAGGATGTTTAGCATTCTAAGAAGCACTCCAAAAAGTCGAAACATGTTGTTTCAGGAGAAGACGACATTGTATCTGACAAGGATGATGAGTCGGAAATCCAATTGAGTCCAGATGTGATGAACATTACGTCTGCATTAAATTTGCCGTCTACCAAGAATGGTGGATGAGCTGTTCATCCAAACAACGACAAACTCGAGTATTACACTGGCTTCATGATAAATGGGAAATGCGTTGTTAAGAAACGTGGAACAAACATGTTTGTGGCTCTGTGAAGCACCGGAGATAAATGTCATAGAACGAACTATTATTAGCAAGATGAAACTAGTTCAACTATCCGAGTTGCAATGGAAAGATCTATACGGTACAGAGTCTGAGGATGATGATGACGAAATTCCGGTTGAGCGGGCAAAGCAAGAGTCGTTAGAGGAATCATCAGACGGATATCATGCAGAGAGAGATGATAATGATGAGCAACCTTTATCTGAAGAAGAATCGACCGAGGATGAAAATGTACCACAGTCCAAGTTAACTTGCGCTGAGATTGAGAGAATGCTGGATAGATTTACCACACGTGACACACATGGCGCTGTACATAAGAAAAGTTCGTCAGAAGAAGATGTAGATATGGTGCTGACAAACAGTGTGATGATACAACAACTGCGGTTGCAACGACGAATCCTGGCGAACAAGCAGGTGAAAAAATATCTAGTGGAGATGAAGTTATAGAACTGGATATTACTGCAGGAGTTGATATCGGTGGTTCTTCACACGCGTTGATTAAGACTGGAGCGGGGTGTAATCCAGCGAATCTCCAATTAGTTGACACGGAGATTCTATTGTTTGGCAGTTTGAGTTCTTATCAAGCATCTAATCTTGATGGAATGTACAAAACGGAAGATCATAAAAAATTTGTGCTGAGCATGTGTGAAATTAAAGCAAAAATAGATGTAATCAGAGGAGACCTTGATGAAGAATACTTTAATGTTTCTAAAGATGATGAAAAAGCATTACAAAAGGAGCGGAGATTAACAAGATATAAGGATGCGTTACGAAAAGAGTATCGGGATTGGGAGACTGCACACAAAGAGAGATTTGGTAGACGTTATCTTCCTGATGAGGTTAGGATATACGTTAGGGATATAGTAGACGCAAACCATGAACAACTTGTACAGCAGATATATAAAGATTTAAAGGTAAATGCACGAGTACGAAAGTCCAGACACCAGCAAAAGACTATCCGTAATGTAAGGAGGCCATCCATGTTCGGCTCCACCAACCATAGACTACAGTATAAAAATATCTGTCAACACCTATTAAAACAGTGTGTTCCTTGAGAGTACAACAAATCTCATCAGCTTTTTCCTTCCACCAGTCTCCATTTTCTACATTCACCACCACTACTTTGTAACATCATCTACTTTAGCTGAGAAAGCCTTGGACATGATCATCTCATATTGGAAAGGAAATTACTATCTGTAATATCTAGGATCCAATATGAGATGATCATGTCCAAGGCTTTCTCAGCTAAAGTAGATGATGTTACAAAGTAGTGGTGGTGAATGTAGAAAATGGAGACTGGTGGAAGGAAAAAGCTGATGAGATTTGTTGTACTCTCAAGGAACACACTGTTTTAATAGGTGTTGACAGATATTTTTATACTGTAGTCTATGGTTGGTGGAGCCGAACATGGATGGCCTCCTAACATGAGAGACAGAGGATGAATCCAATTAGACAAAAGTAGAAACAGATGAATGTAAATGTGTGTAGATGATGTGCAAGATAAAAAAAATGTGCCTACAGTATAAGGAGAGTATGCTGCCGCGAGGAATGAGATCTTTTACGCGCCGCACATGTAAGAATATTTGTAAAACAGCAGACAAGAACGAAGATAGAAAATAGTCAAGGTATTGCACATTGGCTGACGTTTTTAAAAATTTCATCCACTATATATCTGTGATGAACAAAACACTTGAAAATCAACCAACGTAATACAAGGCTGTGCTGATTTTTTAAAAGTTTCACCTAGGAGACCATTCAGGTCCAAAATACAACGTGGCATCTGTCGCATTTTCGTGACTGTACATTATCAAGAAGCGTACTCAGTGAGATAATTAAGGGCAGTGTCCCTTAGTATTTAAACCCTAGACTTAGTAATAAACGAACCCCCATCTTCTTTCTCACTTACTCCAAGGTACGCTATATTTTTCATTTTTTTTAAGTGAAGATTCAAGGGTATCGTTTATTCGAAGTATCACACATTACATCCATCCATCCAAACCACTCAATCCATCAAAGCGCAAGGACAACGTCCATCAACAAGCGCGGTATCTATAACACGGAACCAAAGCACTCTCTTGAATAACACACGAACGATTATAGTGTAGTAGAGTCCAACGGACCAGATTTATAACAAGAGAGATCGGAAGAACAAAAGAAAGATCATTGTCATAACGTGATCTTGAATCAAAAAAGACTAATTGCTCATTATGCTACCCCATTCAAAAAACAGAAATGAATCAACTATGGGAAAAATAGCAAAGAGCAACGGCAAACGACCTCGAACCACCACCATCATGGCACCAACAACAAGCGGCCATCAAACCAACACCCGACATGCCCAGATTCTCGTTGAATCCAGCCACAGCCTATGAAACCAATGAGACCAGAGTCTTTCTCGAGCGCTTCGCAACCCATCTCAAAACACGTCTCGGCATGGATACCTTCGAAAACGAGTGTCATCGGTATCTCATCGTCCTCACTAACGACGACCATTATCAACAAGAGCTACAACGTCGATTCGCCGCCATCGAAGGAAACATCGGTTGGGACATGGCGGAGAAGGTATTCCTCAGCATCTGCCTCACCAAAGAGGAACGTTTGGAGAACATGCGGAACATGGCAGACATGGGACGCAATATGGGCGAGACGTATAACCGTTATTCCGCTCGTATCCTTCGGCATGCACGAGTGAATGGAATCCAAGACGATAACGACATCATCCTTCATCAACTCGGGAGGTCGATCCCGGGGATGGAGTACGATTTCCTGCTCTTTAAGCATCAGATAAAGAACCCAGACGCCACAGCCTTTAAATCGATCAATACCCTATGTGCACTGATGAGCACATTAACGGGACCTGAGGATGCAATCGATCAACCTCGGGCAGTGGGACGATCTCAGGATCAATTGCAACAGCAGCAGCAGTCTTTTGGGCCACGGCACAACACCTTCCCAAATGGAGTTCGAGGATCACGCGGAGCATCTCGCGGAGCACTCAGAGGAACTTTCCGAGGCCGAGGACAAGGGAGAATGAGCCCCATGGGACGCAGCAACAGTCAGCCCCCTTTTGGGCAAGCACCCGGGCAACCTCCTCGAGCAGGCATGAAGTTCTGCCAAGGCTGCAGCTGGAATAACTCGCACGAAACCAAGGACTGCCGATTCTGCACATTCTGCAGCAACAGGGGTCACACCTATGCAGACTGCCGCACAAGAATGCGTCAAGAACAACAGCAGAACGGTACTCAAGGTAAGCAATCTACCATCACCATAAATGCAATGAAACTAAATAATTATGCTGAATTAACATTTAATCAAAGCAATAATAACACTGACATACCGTTCTCTCTGCAAAATAACCCGCAGGCAACCAGCAATCCTAATGATCACGCAGACAAGACGGACATTATGAGCCACTTGGTCGAGTCCCTCGACACTAAAAACATAAACAATAGCATTAGCAACATAAACAACATAGACAATATAGAACTGAATACACAACATACACAATGTGCCATAACAATCAAAAATAATGCTACTGGTGTTAATCGCATTCCTGTCATACAACGAGTACGTACAAACCCCACGCCTGCCACAACGGTGTCAGTGCCAAGCCCTTGTTTGGATATGCGTTTAGATGTTGAAAAGGGGGGAGAAATAAAGGAATGTCAATCAATTCAGAACGCAAAGAAAGAGGAATTTGCATTAAGCAGTCATACAACAAACAACAAAGCCACCGAAGAAGAGCCGGAACTAATTTCTCTTTCGCGTGCCCATAAGTTTACAATAAAACAAGCACTTCACCTCCGCAACCAACAACAACTATCAAAGCAAGCAAGCACAAACAACCCAAGCATCACTGTCGCCTCATCATCCATTCTACCAGGATCAACACAATTACACAATAACATTCGGGCGATACGACTTGAGGACGCCCTTTTACAGGAACTGCTAGGGAAAATGGATTCGCTTAGCTTCTACAATTCAACAAACAATAAAACAATCACTTTGCGAGCACTACAAGCACCCAACATCTCCGACAGAGAAAAAAGAGTTCTCACTACCATCACATTCGAAGGAGAGAAGTACGAAGCACTAGTTGACACAGGAGCCACAGACTCTTGCATTCGTCGGGACATAGCAGAAAAACACAAAGTGAACATCAACCCAGTCGATGGAGTCATCACGCTCGTTGATCAGTCAATCACAATCCCAAGAACTGGAAGAACAGATAACATCGAACTACAGGTTGGAATTCACTATGTGTCAGCACCACTGGAGGTCATAGATCAGCAATATCCATTCACAATTGGAATCGATCTCTTCCACCGATTTGGACTGGGCATAACCGGACTACCTGACCCAGGAGCGGATGCTACAACTCTTCCAGATCCAGATCCGGACCACAAACCTTCACTCATACCAGGAAAAATTCCAAGTCAGGAAAAAACAAAACAATATATCAAAGAAAAAGAAACCTTCCTCAAGGCTATTGAAGGTGTACTAAAGGAGAATAAACAAGTTCCCGTCACCAGTCATTGTCCCGTTCCGGAAATGAAGGTATTTCTTCCTGTACCTGAAGGCACTGTGCTTTTTAGACGACCGCGTCCATTTGCAGAAAAACAAATTCCTATTTTCGATGAAGCAATCAGGAAATGGAAGAATGACGATGTAATCAAACTAGCCCCTGTAGGCAACGTCCATAACAATTCATTAACGCTAGCAGCAAAGAAAGATGCAGAAGGAAACAAAACACTATGGCGTGTGTGTCTTGATCCAAGACCCTTAAACAAACACCTACCAGACGACAATTATCCATTGCCACTTATACCAGATATTCTCAACCGCCTATCAGGCAACGCTGTGTACACCACGATCGATCTCACACAAGCATACCACAGACTACCAATCCACGAAGAGGACCAACCTCTCACGGCATTCATGCATAAGGGTACTCAATACATGTTCAAAAAAGCACCATTTGGTTTGAAGCCTCTGTCGAGTCTATTTCAGCGTGGAATGAACCGGATCCTCGGTGATCTACCGTTTGTGTGCAACTTTATTGATGACATCGTTATATTTTCACGTTCGATAAAAGAGCACGCTGAACACGTAAAGATTGTAATTAAACGTCTCAACGAGGCAAAATTAATTATCAACCGCGATAAATGCAACTTCTTCAGCACACAGATCTCACTCCTTGGATTCCTTGTGGGTCTCCATGGCAAGAGTGTTGACACCAAGAAGTTTGTGAACATGCACAAGGTGGAATATGCCACTTGCGCCAAACAAATCCAATCTTACCTCGGAACGTGTAATTTTTTCCGTGAATATGTTCCAAACTTCAGTACGGTCGCAGCACCTCTAGATGCACTTCGTAGTCGAACCGACTCTTTCGTAATGAATGATGAGCAGAAGCGCGCCTTTGATGCACTACGAAATATCTTGCTCATAGCCCCTGTCTTGTCCTTCCCAGACTTCAGTCAACCTTTCTATGTAGCCACCGATGCTTCTAACGTCGGGATTGGCGCTGTACTCTATCAACTTCCAAAGGGTCCAAAGTACCCAGACACTATCAACTATATATCATTCATGTCGCGATCTTTGCAAGATCGTGAACGCAGATATTCAGCAACGCATAGAGAATTGTTAGCGATTGTCTTTGCACTCAATCGTTTTCACTACTACCTCTGGGGAAGACACTTTGACTTATATACCGATCATCGTTCACTTGTATACATCCATACTCAACCTGAGCTCAACTCAATGCTCACCAACTGGCAAGAAACAATCTTAAACTATACTTTCACGGTGCACTATCGCCCAGGCATTCTTAACGTATTACCCGATGCCCTATCACGCCTATATCCAATTGAAATCACAAATAAAAATACAACTAAAGCTGATCAAAAGAAAATTATTTCCTACATGCATCTAATCCAAGATAAAGAAACTGAACGCAAAGAAGTAGATCCAGTTAAAAGAAACAATATATTGTTTACAACCCATGCAATGGGACATATTGGAGCAAACGCAATGGTCAATTCTATTCATGAACAAGGACTTACTTGGCCTCATCTGTCACAAGAATGTGTCGATTTTATCAAACGATGCCGAGAATGTCAACGATTCAATATTGCACGAAAAGGATACCATCCTATGAAAGCCATCAATGCTCAACTTCCAGGAGAACACATAGCCATTGATCTGGCAGGTCCGCTTCCGTTGACAAAGAACAAAAACGTCCGACTACTTGTAGTTGTTGATGTTTGTACGCGATTTGTTTTCTTGCGCGCCTTGCCAAACAAAAAAGGTCTAACTGTAGCCACTGCGCTATGGGAATTATTCTGTTTGATCGGCTTTCCTAAAATACTTCAATCTGACAATGGTGGAGAATTCGTCAATACAATTACAAAACTTTTGACCACAAAAATGTGCATCGACCATCGTCTTATTACCCCTTACCACCCTCGCGGCAATGGTGTGGCCGAAAACCATGTCAAAACAGCCGTACAAATGATCAGAAAACAAGTTCTCGAGGAGGGGCATATGTGGGACGAACACCTTCCTTTCATTCAATTATCGATGAACACACGCATTGTATCACTACACAACTCATCTCCATTTTCACTCTTCTTTGCACGTCAAAACAACGGTTTCAGCCACTTCTGTGATGAGAAAAACAATCCATTAACACAAGATAAACTTCTTGAACGACTTGAGTACATGACCAAAACAGTCTTTCCAGCAATCAAAGAAAATACAGAGAACACTCAAAAGAGAATGATAGAGAGGTTCAATCGTACAGTATTACTCAACGAGTTCCCCGATGGAGCCAAAGTGATGACACTTGATCCAATTCTCGGCGAAAAATTATCACCAAGATATGAAGGACCATACACAGTAGTCAACCGCAACGCGGGTGGCGCATATATCCTTAAAGATGGAACTGGCGCTATTTTAGAAAGATCATACGCACCATCTCAACTCAAACTGGTCCTTGACAACGCCGATGAATCAGACACCTATGAGGTGGAAAAAGTGGTAGCACATAGGCAACATACACATGACAGTACGAAGAAAGAATATTTCGTCAAATGGAAAAACTATTCCAACAAGCTCAACACCTGGGAACCAGAAGAGAACTTTGTTGAACGATCTTCTCTTACTTCCTACTGGAAAGATAAAGAAAACATTAATGAACAACCAAATCCTCTGATAACAGCCGATTCCCCTGCAGATTCTGATGATGAACAAGAAGAACAACAAGACGAAGAACAACATGAAGAAGAAGAATCATTATTGCCGCCAAGGCGTAAACGCAGGCGGACCCGCAATCGAAGTAAGACATAAATTATGTCCATCCACTACATGCCTTTGAAATCCAAGAACTCATAATTCGTTCTTCAAAGGGAGAGGAAAGCTGTCGCATTTTCGTGACTGTACATTATCAAGAAGCGTACTCAGTGAGATAATTAAGGGCAGTGTCCCTTAGTATTTAAACCCTAGACTTAGTAATAAACGAACCCCCATCTTCTTTCTCACTTACTCCAAGGTACGCTATATTTTTCAGCATCTTCCACCTCTATGTCCTTCTCGATGAGGTTTATGGTGACAATCAGACAAGAATATCTGTATAATAGCAATTTGCAACATATTAGGTTTATCATTGCTCTCTAGTTAGTCATTCCTTGTCACTCTCTATCATCTCTGACTCTGTATAACACTACACCTAGAAACCTAGTTGGCGACTTTGTATATATATTTAGTTGTATCATAGTAATAACATCAATCATCACAGCTTCAACTCTCGTCCCCGTTCTATACTTCTCTGTCCCAGTCTTCGCCTGTTGCACAATTATGTTCACTAACCATTGTAATATTCCGGGCGTAATAATCCTACCAATCACCGCCAACTTTTCCAAACAGAAATGTACCATATGAAAATTTTTACGCTAGTCACGCACAATCGAATTGATAAGACAAGAGAGGGATCTTTGTTAACAGCCCAGACACCTCCATTTATGTCGGTGTCTGGTCATATGACTAAATTACTGTCTCTAGCCTAATTACATTAGCTGACACCCCCGAGACAGGCAAATATGCGACAATCCCCTCCCATGGGAAAGGCTGAAAGCCGTCTGCTTAAAAACGCATATATGCTCTGCTCGTTTGTGTCTAAGAATCACTTGGACTCTGTGCATTATTTTACTGTTCTGCCAGGAAAAAATCTGAATAAAAACCTTGCAGACAGGTTGAGGATCAACAATCCTCACATGACATTAATTGTTCACTCAAGGCAAAAAATCGTTTAAAAATCCTTGCGAGGGGAAAACCCAAGAGGGAAAACCTCGAACGTGATTGTAGGGGAAGCGGAAAAACCCCTACTGCATTATTCATCGGATGCACTGATGATGCATGCTAATGACGATCAGGCATACGCCCGCGAATCGTCCTAAGCTCAATACTCATCTTCTCGCCATTAGCATTATTTCTTCGCAGTCGTTTAGACCTGCGTCGATCGACCAATTGATCTTCTTCTTCGTCGGGGTTTGCACGCTTGCATGTACCCTTATTAAGAGCATCACCATTGGATATGTTCTTTGATGTTTTAGTAGCACCTTTACGTTGCGATGGATTGAGCTCCTGCTCTTGACCCTTAGTCCCGAGAGTCGCGGCCGTTTGACGAGGCTGCGTTAGAGATTGCGATCCTGGTAGGTTTTTAGTCTTCCAGTAGTCTGTGATACACTTTCTCTCAATAAAATTCTCTTGAGGCTCCCAGGTTTCCTCTTTGTACCCTTTCCATTTTACGCGGTATTCCATCCCCCCCCTAGGTCCATGCCTGTGGTTGAGAACTTTTTCTACTACGTATGTGTCAGTTGCTTCAAAATCGTCGAGCACAAGCTTTAGCTGCGACGGCGCAAATTTACGACCTAACTCTTCTCCTGTGGCATCCTTCAACACATAGGATCCACCAGTTGTTCGTCTGACTACAATATAAGGGCCTTCATACCTAGGCGAAAGCTTGTCGCCCAAGATCGGGTCCAAAGACATAACCTTTGCTCCATCAGGGAATTCACTGTGCAGTACTGTTCTATTGAAACGCTCAATCATTCGACGTTGAGTTTCGCGGGTCTTAGTGTCAATCGCTGGAATGACGGTCTTGGTCATGTACTCAAGCCGCTTTAAGAGCTCCTCCTGGGATGATAACTTCTCTGTCGTGTCCGAAAAATTGCTAATACCATTATAACGCCGCGCAAAAAACAAAGAGAATGGGGACGAATTGTGTAGAGCCACAATTCTGGTGTTCATAGCTAGCTGTGCCATAGGCGGCCCCTTCATGTGCAGAGGATATAAAAAGGCATATAAAAAATATCCAAAGTCCAAGGAACGGAGTGTTGACTTCCATAACTGGCATATCTCTTCATAGTGGGCAACAGAACACAGAATAAAATAGCAATAGACAGCACAAGAATTTTTAAAATGTAATCTCTCCCCTGTATTTCACGACAAAGATACAGTTGAGAATACAAGTGCTTTAGATGATCACATACAAGAACTACTCTGTCGAATCTTGCAGTGAGGGTTACAGTTTAATAGTAGATGAACACATTCAAGATATTGGTGAGCGAAAAATAAGAAGACTTTGTTGTTTGGAGAATGTAGTTGTGTTTAGTAGGATAATCGCGCAAGGAATGTTACAGTGGTTGTTTTAAATGGTTGATATCATACATACACTCTCCTCTAATGGACGCGGTGGATATCGTCAAGATCTGCAGAGATGTAACAAACACCATATGATAATTTGGACTTGAAAGGCCTCCTAGGTGGAAGTGTCGAAGACATGTTACATTTTTAAAAAGTTCATGCTATATATACAACCACAAATGCCAACTGTTGACAATTGGATAGTTTTTAAAATATCTACTCTTCATCTGTCTCAACAACTACCAAAACTTTACATCTGGAGAGTACAATTTAGGCAATTCCTCGATCGTGAACCCCATGGCAATTAACTTCTGCTTTTGTTTGTTGTTGGTAAATTTGTCTCGACTATAGTTACTGTCACCGTTTGCAGGTATCTTATACAGCAGTCCAACAATAATGTCCTCTTCGTACCTCTTGAGCAGATGACATCCGTCGAAAAGGTAGTTGGTTGCATATTCATGCTTCTTGTCAAACGAACATGTTGTCCATTTAATTTCGTCTTTATCTATGACGATTATACCCGAGGAGCTTTTATCTTTAGGGTACCTTTTCCACATAACATCCTCAGCATCTTTATCATCCTCAGCATCTTTATCATCTTCAGCATCGTTATCACCCTCAGCATCTTTGTCATCTTCAGCATCTTTATCACCCACCGCATCTTTGTCATCCTCAGCATCTTTATCGCCCTCAGCATCTTTATCATCCTCACATGTGCTCTCATCTTTCTGTGGCAAGCTTTGCTTATGCTCATGCGGTTTAAATCCCATAGCAAACAACTTCTCTTTTTCCTTCTGGCTAAGAGAATGACACTCTACATTCTCTGCAGCAATATGGTCATCAGTCATCAAGCCGATTACAGTGTCTTTTTTGCGCATCTTGAGAATGTGCATTCCATTTACAAGTACATTCTCGGAATATTCCAAGTACTTGTTAAGTTTTTTCCATATCACCTTGGATTTATCTGTTGGTCCTTCTACTGGTACTTCTTCTTCTACTTCGATCTCCTCGTTGAAAAGCGTCTTTCTCTCTTCATCAGACAATGGTTGAAGTTTCATCTTGCTAAGCATGGAGCGTTCCAAGATATCCAACTCTGGAACATCACCGACACCGCGCAGAGCATCAAGCGTAAACAGGCCAACGTATGTATTCTTTCCAGATAGCCTGACAATGTACTTGCCATTCATCGTAAACTTAGTTGCATACTCAAGCATGTCGTTATTAGGATGAATCATCCATCCTCTGTCCTTCGCACGTGCTATGTCTTTCTCTGATCTAATGTTATGCACCGTTGTGGCCAGTGCAAATGTATGTTCATCTTTTCCATCCTTAGAAACGTCTACATTAGAAGATGGCTCTGCATTTTTGGACATCTCTGAATGCCTTTTCTTTCGAGAAGTCTTCTTCTCATCATCCTTAGATGACTTTTTATGAGATAGTTTTTCATCAGGGTTATCCTTAGAGGTATCATCTCCAGATTCTACATCAGGTCTGTTATTGGACTTGCCATCATCAGAGTCTTTATCATCAGGGGAATCATCGTCAGAGCCAGCATCATCAGACGTATCACCATCATCTGTATCATCGTCAGAATTCTCATCAGCAGAAGACTCTTCTATTTTTTCTACATCAGCAGGAGTTGCCTCTTGGAGTCCCATCTTTTGTAATATACGTACCTCTTTGTCAGATAATTTCGGTACAGGAAGATTTTTCCCCATGAGCTCAGGTGGACACAATACAATGTAGAGGTCCTTTTCCTTCAGCTTAATAATGTACTTGCCATTTACAGTATAGTTTTTTGCATACAGGAAAGCTGGATTAGTTGCATAACGCATCCATATGCCTGTATTAGCGAGTGGTACATTTTTCTTGGACGTTATGTCAACTACCTTTGGACTCAACGGAAAGGAGACGGCAATTATATCTTCTTCATCATCATCGGACGGCTCCTCATCCGATGACTCCTGCTTGTTTCTCTTTCGCTTCTTTGGTTCTTCATCCTCGGAAGTCATATCATCATCTGAAGGGACAAACTCAGGAGTATGTGTCTTCTTGGTTATCTTGGAAGACTTGGTACGCTTGTTGGCAGGTGCCTTATTGTTACTGCTTTTCATATGACCTTTATGCTGCTCTCGATGACGTCCACAGTATGTTTCACCAAGTTTGGCTACACTACCACAATTAGCGCCCTTAATGGTTGTGCCTTGACACTTGCGCGCAGGATCGTGGACATAACAATGCATGCCTTCATCATCAACTTCCTTCATGCATTTGCGCTTGGACTTGGTGCACTTTGCACCACAAAAGTAGTATCTCTCTACTCCCTCATCCTCATCAAGCGCCTTAAAGATCTTATTTGCATCTTTCTTGGTAAACTCCACTCCCTTCTTAGAAGAAAATGTCTCGAAGGCCTTGGTGATGAGCTCGATTGTAAGCTGAACGTACTGCATGTTTTTGGATATGAACGATATAGATTGTACTTGTGGTATGGTGGGTGTGAATGACTTTTCAGTTTATGTGTGGTAGATTGCAGCTGCTTAGTACACTGATATAAAGAATTGCAATAAAAGATGGTTGTATAGGTATGGATGGTTGTATAGATATGGATAATGGTTGGTTGGTTACTAGATAAGATAAAGATTAAGCAAGAGGGAAGTGGAGTCCTTTATTTATACTAATTCATGGGACACTGCCACACTGGATATTAATAGCGCTTGCTTATTAACACTGCTTGGCGCTTAGTAACAAAAGAGTTTTAAAAAGGCATCTAAGTGGTTAATAACGTAGTGTTCCTCGTATGACGTAGATCTTGCTTATTAAGACTGCTTGGCGTTAAAGACGGGGTTTAAAAATGGTTAAGAATGTAGTATTCTTTTATGACGTAGGTTTGTACATGTGTTTATCCTCTTTGTTAAATAAAAAGGAATGTTGTAGAATAGCATAGAATAGCATCCGATCTACTACAATAATACCATGACTTTTAATAATAGATACCGGTGCATATTAGCGTCTAGGCAGTTAATACCGTATCTCAACGCTGACTAAATAGGCTATGTATGTCTATTATTTTAAAAACCTGCAATAAGTCTACAAATTACCATTAACATCCATTTGTCGCTTCGTACCTCTAAGCTCAATGGAAAGACCGGGTTGCATTATTACTGCTTGATCCATTGGTGTGTCCTCATCAACATTAACATCAACATCACCATGAAGATTAATACCAAGAAATTTGTTCTGGAGTTGTGCCATTGTATTTCCATCCTCCACTAGCGCACCAACATCAACATATCCCATTGGTTGCTCAACGTCGTTCTCTGTTGTCGGATACTCGAATCCTTCGCGAAGCCAAGCTGTATGAATTGGTTCTGCAGAAATCTTCAACAAAGCAACCATCTTTTTCATGTTTAAGAGTAACAAAGATAACTTCAACTGCAAATTATATGTTTGTTTCTTATCCACCAACACAGGAGTACGGTTGTTGTGTTTCTCAAATGTGGAACCAAGGTCTGCAAACAGAGATTCCATCTGCGAGCGGAAACTACCAAAGGTGGTATTGTATAACGCTTCTTCCTGTGTAAGTTCCTTGTTCTTCTGTTTACGGTATGGATGAGCGAAATTTTGGACTCTAAGAATATCAGACTCATCTATAAGCCTCCTTAAGAACTGTGGATACCCTCCATCGAGAGCAATGCAATCCATCTCATGCACTCTCTTGTCCAACTTCATCGTTAGCAGCATTGTTCCATCAGCATTGTTCTTGCAAGATGCAGATTTGGAGACAAATAAAGCCATGCCATTACAATCCATTGCTACCTGTGTGCGTAATCCAGACTTTTTCAGCTTGTAAGAGTACATATCAGCACTACTCTCACCTTTGTATGTTGCTCTTGTATCATGACCATCAAGATGCAATGTAACATGCTTAAATAATGGAGGATTCTTTTCCTTTGCAGACAAAAGGCGTATTTTAATTGTGGAGAACATTGTTGCAATACAGTTGGTGATGTACTTGTTGTGCAAAGTATATTCTTTCTTATAAAACACAGAGTGCATTGCATGAAAACTACTTTTTGGCATGTGTGGTTCCATTGCTTCCATAGACAGTCCTTTGACAAGATGGTAGAGCATTAAAAGACCTTTCTCCACTTCTTTGTATGGACCAGGATACTTAACCTTTGGCCAGATGTCAACAAGAAAGAAGTACACTGGAATAGGACCAAGGCGTCGATTTAGGGTTTCTTTTATTTCTGGCATATACCCAATTTCCTTGCTTACAGTACGATGATTATTACGTGGTGTAATTGTTGGCCATCCAGCGTTGAGGAAAGTCCAATGGTCATCAAGCAGTTGTTTGAAGTGTTTTGTTAGATCCATAATAATATTTATGTATTGGATTGTCATGACGTTAACCAACAATAACAATTTTTTAAAAAGGCTTATACTTAACTGTATACACAACAGCATGTAGGATGGTATCTATCATACAGCAAGCACATAGTTGAGAATACAAATATATTTTTATATTTTATTCGGTAGCGGCCCCTTCATGTGCAGAGGATATAAAAAGGCATATAAAAAATATCCAAAGTCCAAGGAACGGAGTGTTGACTTCCATAACTGGCATATCTCTTCATAGTGGGCAACAGAACACAGAATAAAATAGCAATAGACAGCACAAGAATTTTTAAAATGTAATCTCTCCCCTGTATTTCACGACAAAGATACAGTTGAGAATACAAGTGCTTTAGATGATCACATACAAGAACTACTCTGTCGAATCTTGCAGTGAGGGTTACAGTTTAATAGTAGATGAACACATTCAAGATATTGGTGAGCGAAAAATAAGAAGACTTTGTTGTTTGGAGAATGTAGTTGTGTTTAGTAGGATAATCGCGCAAGGAATGTTACAGTGGTTGTTTTAAATGGTTGATATCATACATACACTCTCCTCTAATGGACGCGGTGGATATCGTCAAGATCTGCAGAGATGTAACAAACACCATATGATAATTTGGACTTGAAAGGCCTCCTAGGAACATGTTTCGCCCATGCTTGTTTATGGTCTTGAACCTCTTTGCGAATGATAGTGCATGCTGTTTTCACATGATTTTCGGCGACTCCGTTTCCGCGAGGGTGATAAGGGGTGAGTAACCTATGTTGCACTCCCATAGTGGTAGTCATCACTTGCACCGCCTCGTTAACGAATTCTCTGCCATTGTCAGATTGGAGGATACGTGGAAAACCAATAGTGGTGAAGATTTTGAACAAAACTTTTGCAATGGTCATCCCCTTCTTGTCAGGTATGGGTTCCAAGAAGACGAACCTTGTACAAACATCAACCAAAATGAGTAGGAATAGGTTTCCATCGCTCTCCACAGGGAATGGACCGGTCAAATCAACCGCCATATGTTCACCTGGTAACTGAGCATGAATGGCCGTCAGAGGGTGGTATCCCTTGCGTGCGATGTTGACTCGCTGGCATTCTTGGCAACGCTGAACATACTCCAAGCAATCCTTGGCCAGATTAGGCCACGTCTTTTGCAACGAATGAATATGCTTGACCATGGCATTGGTCCCAATGTGACCAAGCGCATGTGCGTCGACTAACACTCCTCTTCTCTCTGAGACAGCTACCGTCACACGTTGAGTGTCGGCGTCCTGGATTAAGTGAACATAACCATAAATTTTGCTCGGAGCAGATCCTTGAGTGCGGGCTGTCCACAACTCTTGAGGAAACTGGCGAGACAAAGCGTCTGGTAAAACGTTCAGAACGCCAGGTCGATAAACAACCTTAAACGTGTAATCCAAAATAGTCTCCTGCCATGCGGTAAGCATCGAGTTCATATCCTTCTGCGTATGCATAAAAGTAAGAGCGCGATGATCCGTGAAAAGCGTAAAGTGACGGCCCCACAAATAGTAATGCAACTTCTTCAGTGCAAACACAATTGCCAATAACTCCTTCTGAGTTGTACTATAGCGTCGTTCACTGGGTTGCAATGAGCGCGCAACAAAAGAAATATATCTAATGTTTTTGGGATTCGCCTCGCCTTCCGGCAGCTGATATAAAATTGCTCCAATTCCAACGTTAGATGCATCTGTAGCAACATATAACGGCAAATTGAAATCCACCCAGCAAATTATGGGCGATAAGACCAACAAATTCTTTAGTGCCTCAAAGCTCTTCAACTGAGCAGCATTCAACGTAAATGGACCCGCCACATTACGCATAGCATCTAGCGGAGCGCTAATGGTAGCTATAATGGGTACGTGATCGCGGAAAAAATTAAAAGTCCCCATATAAGATTGAACCTGCTTACCCGTAGTTGGGGGTTTCCAATCATTGATATTCACCAATTTATTGGGATCAATTCTTTTTCCATCAAGATCCACAATGAAGCCCAGCAACGCCACCTGCGTACTGTAGAACTTGCACTTGTCAAGGTTAATAATAAGCTTGGCATCAGTTAGCCGTTTAACCAACTCTATCATCTGAATCGCATGATCGCTTCTGTTCTTTGATGCGAGAAGAATGTCATCGATAAAATTTCTGACAAATTTCAAATCCCCAAGGATTCGGCTCATGCCACGCTGAAACAAACTGGACAAGGGCTTCAATCCAAAAGGAGCCTTCTTGAACATATATTGAATCCCGTTATGCATAAATGCCGTCAACGGCTGATCTTCTTCATGGATTGGTAATCGATGATACGCCTGCTTTAGGTCCACAGTCGAGAACACTGCATTGCCTCCAGCAAATTGCATGATGTCTGATATAAGTGGTACCGGAAAATTATCATCGGGTAGGTGCGCGTTTAAGGGCCGCGGATCCAAGCACACTCGGTAGAGAGTCTTGTTTCCGTTAGCATCTTTCTTAGCCGCTAGCGTTAATGTGTTGTTGTGTGCATTACCTGCAGGTGCTAATGTAATTACATCATCCTTCAGCCAATTCTGGATTGCTTCATCAAGAACCGGCATTTGCGATGCAGCAAATACTTTAGGTCTGCGGTAGAGGATAACGTCATCAGGGACTGGCAAATACACCTTCATTTCAGGTATAGTACAATGACTTGTATTTGGAATCTTGGCGTTTAACCTCAGCGACTCTTCTATACTCTTCATGAACGCGTCCTTTTCCGCAATAAATTCCTGCGTCTTTTCTCGTTCTGGAATCGTGAGAGGTATCAGCGTGGGCTTTTCGTCTTCAACTGGCGCTGGCATCCGTCCAGACGACTCATCTGCATCGGGTAGTCCAACGATATTGAATCCATAGCGGTGAAAGAGATCCATGCCAATGGTAACTGCATGACTCTGTTCAATAACCTCATATGGCGCGCTAAGCACATTCTGTCCACAGACAATCTCTACGTTTTCCGTTTCTCCAACGCGTTTAATGACAGACGAGTCAGCTAATTCAATGTATCCTTCCATTGGTTTAACCGGAATAGAATACTTTTTGACTACAGCTGCACTAATAAATGAGTGTGTGGCACCAGTATCAATGAGTGCAAGATGTCGCTCTTGATTAAGATAAACAGGAACAAACAGTCGATTATCCGGCTGATGTTTTCGTTTACTTGAACCATAGTGCTTGTGTACTAACTCAAAGTCCTTCTTTCCAAAGGAGAATAATGGGTAACCATCACATGCGTCTGACACTGGGTTATCACTAATTGAAAATCTTTCGAAGGCCCTTAGGTACTCGTCGTCTACTACATCCTCGATGTTGTACTCGGCCGGTGCATTATCTCTTCCTTCTTTAACAATGCCCATAGCTCCATACTTCACCTTTGCTTGGTCGACAGCCACTTTAGCATCACCGCTACCTTCCCCCCCGTCGAGAGGATGCATCGGCAATGGACCTACATGAACTCTCATACCCAAACCGGATTCACCACGCAGTTTGCTCTTCAATTCGATTTTCGCAATACCCTTTGCATTCTTCTTTTTCTTCTTTCTCTTCTTCACTGTTTCACTCCGTGGGTTGATGTCACTGACATTCTTCTCGTCAGTTGTTGTTTCATTCACTATGACTACTTCTGTTAAACTGTGCGACTGCTCCTCCAGTTCATGTACATCAGTTTGTTGCATCTCACTGCTTGTTTCCACCTGTTTGGAATGCAGAATGAAAGACGCGTCGTTAGTCATGCGGTCATGTTCGACTTCGGTGACGTCACCATTTTCGTTACTCATCTCAACGACATCTTGGTCGACAACAGACATCTCACCACCATCTACTTCAACTTTTTCTTCAGATGCATCATCATACTCAACAGTGTGGTTTAGCTTACCATTGCTGTTTCCTCTGCCAGGATAAGGATGGTGTCCACGGTTGAAGTTCCTCTTGTAACCTCCACGACCATGACTGCCTCCTCGACCTCTAGGCGCACCAGAACCACTACCATTACCGAAGGCGCCACGTTGACCGCCGAATCCAGCATTCCCCCTCTGGACCGAACTGTCACCCGCTGTAGGAACTTGGTTGATGCTACCACCAGTAGTCCCCCCGACACGCGTTCCACTTGTCGTCGCAAGCGTTGCTGCTGCCGCTGCCCTCTTCTGCTGGTTGATGAGCTTATCCTTTAAACTCTGGGCCTGCCTCGCTGCTTCGTTATCTGCAGCCCCGGTCAATCGTCTCCTCTCCAAAATAACCGGTGCCCACTCATCACTGTCTGCGGGTCCCTGCATATGCTGCAAACTGTCCATATAAGACTCGAAGGTTGTTTCATCAGGTGCCACACCCAGCATCCCCTCAAGGACCGCAATGCGCTTCTGTAACAAGATCATCGTAAGAACGCTCGGGTCGACCGCTCTCTGCAGCAAGAATAACAAATCAGCGAACTTGGGTAAGTCCTTGACTTGGTACACATCCATCAACCTCTTCATCCGATGGTAGTACTGCTTGTACGATTCACCTCGTTCTAACCCCATCTTGATCACCTTCTCAACCTCATCTGTTCTCTCAGTCTGCGTCATAGCACTCTCCACAAACACTTTCTCGCATCTCGCCCACGGCCACTTTCCTTCAGGGTCACGACTCAAGACTGCATTCATGGCATCAGACGCTTTGCGATCCATATTCGCCAAGCACAACAACCTTGAACATCTCTCATCGAACCCGCCCGTCGTGAACTTTGTTACTCCTATTCTATGGAATTCGTACAGGAACTCTCGGACGTTGGTAATCAAGGGACCGTGGATCTTGATGTCAAGAACAGGAAGCAGATGAGCCTCGACCAACCGATGGTAACGCGGAAACTCATTCGACAACTTGATCTCGTCAATCTTTCCACCCTTCTTAACCCCCAACTCCTCATTCTCCTCTCTGGTCACAACACTAGAGAATGCCGTCCTCCCCATGGACCTCTCAGCACTCTCTAGGTCATCCAGCATGACATTCCACTCGTTCATCGCGGTCTTGGCCTCAGCGATCTGACGTGTTAGTTCCGCCAACTTTGGTCGCTCCTGGTCGCCCTCCTCTTGGCTCAACCCTTGGATGCGCGCGGCTAACTGCATCTTCTGTCTCGTCAACGTCGCCAGTTGCATCGAATACTCCTTCATCTTTCCTCTGGCTGCATGGGCATCCATAAAGTCAGAGCCAACAGTCTCCTGCATGTCAACATCAACGTCCATGCCTGCTCCCTCATCTCGTCCCGACGTCAAGGTAAGTGCATCTAACGCACCAACAACCTTATTGCCAACGTCCTCGTTCTTCTTTGCCGTATTCGCTGCCATTCTCTATGACCCAATTAAAGGAAAAGAAAACAAACAGACAAGCAGAATAAACAGAAAACGAAATGAGCTTTTGAAAACTGATGATCAACCAGACTGCACCCCAGAAAAAATAATACTGTTACTACTAACGTCAACTTCCAGTACTTTTTTGCTCAGTGATCCACTTGATTCAAAATAAAAATAAAAAACAACACCCAGAAAAAACTAAAAGTTTTCTAATGCAAATGAATTCGGATGAGGGCACACCTAAATGCCAACAAAGACGAATCCCGCGTTTATTTGAACAAGAATGTCCTTGATCAAAACTAACGGTGAGTTTTCTAATGAATCTCTGCTACCGTGTTATATGAAGACCTCAAATGACCACACAGATGTATGATCGCACTTGAAAGCTCCAACACAAAAAGGTAGAATAGTAACCAAATAATAACAACGAAAGTAACCGCCTGTTACACTTCGTATTAATGATCAGTCTCTGCTGTAACCTTGTCACTAGTGACCAGATACACGCACGAAATGACCACAAATAAAAGAAAAGGATCCTGTCCTTGTTGGATTATCCTGAAAATAGAGAAAAATCCTGACAGTAAAGGTCCTGTTCTGTAATGATCCGTAAATGCTCCCGTTACGTCCTGAATCGCTCCTGTAGATTGATGGAGTGTTCCTCGTAATGGGTTGAATGAATAAATAAATGAGTGGATGGATCCTGTCAATCGTTCGACGGATTCTGATCCCGATCCGTGTTGTATTTATCAAAAAAAATGAAAATTTTTACGCTAGTCACGCACAATCGAATTGATAAGACAAGAGAGGGATCTTTGTTAACAGCCCAGACACCTCCATTTATGTCGGTGTCTGGTCATATGACTAAATTACTGTCTCTAGCCTAATTACATTAGCTGACACCCCCGAGACAGGCAAATATGCGACACCACTCCCTCTTCCGTTTCGGATGTCCAGTGCTTTCTGGGTTTCTCCAACTTCTACCGTCGTTTTGTACGGAAATACTCCCATATCGCCGCGCCTCTCACCGCGTTACTCAAGAAAAATACTAACTTTGTCTGGACCGCTATCGCACAAGCCGCTTTCACGGAGCTCAAGTCACGCTTCATGTCTGGCCCCGTCCTTCGGCATTTCCAACCAGATCGCCCCTGCATCATTGAAACTGACGCTTCTGACAAGGCCCTCGGCGCTGTCTGCAGTCAGCGTGACCAAGATGGACGCCTACATCCTATCGCTTACTACTCCCGAAAACTATTGCCTGCTGAACTCAACTATCAGATCTACGACAAAGAACTCCTTGCCATTGTGTCTGCCTTTAAACATTGGCGACACTACCTGGAATTCTCGCCCGCTACCACGGAAGTCATCACCGACCACAGAAATCTTGAGTACTTTACCACCACGCGCCAATTGAGCCGCCGTCAAGTCCGCTGGTCTGAAATCTTGTCTGACTACAACTTTACCATCCATTACCGCCCTGGCTCCCAGAATGCCGCTGCCGATGCTTTGTCCCGGCGGGACAACCCTGGAGAGGGAGGTGCGGCCCAGCACGGCAAGACCGAGATGACCCTCCTACCGCCGATCCAGATTCTGAACACCATCCAGGCCCGGTCACTGCAACCAGAGACGCCAGCGATCCAGGAAAAAATCAAGACACTAATCCCCGATGATCTATACTTTGGTCCAATACTCGCCAAGACCGCAAAGTCGAACTCGGACAATGCCCAGTACTCAATTCAAGATGGGCTACTCCTGCGGGATGGCCTTGTCTGCGTCCCCGACGATCCCGAACTCAAGAAACAAATCCTTCAAGAATGTCACGACGCCCCAACCGCCGGTCATTTTGGAATTACCAAGACCTCAGACCTTGTCAGTCGAACCTTTTACTGGCCTTCCATGTGGCGTTACATCAAGGATTACATCAACGGTTGTGACACCTGCCAACGGACAAAGTCATCCACTCACAAGCCTTATGGACTTTTACAACCCCTGCCTGTACCAGATCGCCCCTGGACCTCAGTATCGATGGATTTCATCACCCAACTCCCCCCCTCAAACGGCTATACGGCAATCTGTGTTTTTGTGGACCGATTCACCAAGATGGCACACTTTGTCCCCACCTACGACAACATCAATGCACAGGATACGGTCTGTTTGTTCCTAGAACGCGTATTTTCAGCCCACGGTCTCCCGGATGACATTGTTTCTGACAGAGGCGCCACCTTCACTTCAGCCTTCGTTTCCACCATGTTCAAGTCTCTGGGGATCAATCAGAAGCTTTCTACCGCCTACCACCAACGCACCGATGGACAGACCGAGAGAGTAAATTCAATACTGGAACAGTACCTACGAGGGTATATCGACTATCAGCAAACGGACTGGAGCACCCTTCTACCGATAGCAGAATTTGCATACAACAACGCAACACACTCAACAACAAAAACAACACCATTCTTTGCCAACCTCGGCTACCATCCGAAATTCACCATCACCATCCCAAGAGTCTCGAAGGACAATGTCCCAGCCCAGGAACGCGTCCAGGCCCTAAAGAACCTCCATGCGGAGATGCAACTCAATATCCACACCGCCATTGAACAGCATGCCAGGAACTTCGACACCAAGGCCCAACCACAACCCAATCTGCAAGTAGGAGATCTTGTATGGCTAGACGCCCGGAACCTCCAAACGAACAGACCATGCAAGAAGCTCGACCATAAGCGCATGGGCCCTTACCGTATTCTCGAAAAAATCGGCACTCGATCCTTCCGTCTCGATTTACCACCAACGACCAAGCTACATCCTGTCTTTCATGTAAACTTACTTGAGCGTGCGCATCCAGATACGATCCCCGGTCGAGCCTCAAAACGACCTCCTCCGCTTGTCGTCTCCGGCGATGAGGAGTACGAGGTTGAGGCCATTTTGGATTCACGGATCAGGCGCAACCACCTTGAATACTATATACATTGGAGAGGCTACCCCGTATCCGAACGAACCTGGGAACCGGCCGCCTGTGTCAAGAATTCCCCGGACCTTGTTCGCGAGTTCCATCTGCAACACCCTCACAAACCCAGCCAAAGGCCTCTTGGAACTCGGCCCTAGAGGGGGAGGTTGTCACGAGACAAGAGCTTGCTCTTGTGACTTCGCCCTAACGAGTATAAAAGGGCCTTAGATAGCAAATCTATAGCTCTTTACTTGGTATCGCCAATACAACATACTCTTTAACCTATTCCTTATACTCATTTCTTAGTCCTTGATCAAGGTTCTCTTTATCTACTTCATTCTATTGCTTGGTCTGCTTTCTTGACAGGTAGGCGTAGAACTCCATGCAAGAGACAAAGTGTGGAGAGTCTTCTTTAAGGTGTTTCTCATGCATTCGTTCGTTGTAGTTGGTAAGTTGCGCGGAAGAAAGGTTATAGCTTTCCAGAATGTTGATGATGTTGTAATTGTTGCTTTCTTGTTGACGTTCTGTTGCTGTGTTAATGCCATTGATGTGATGGATGTTTTTGTTGATGGCAATGATATATTGCTGGAGGTTGATGAAAGGTACATTGTAATAGCAACAGAAGAAGGGTGACAGACAGGAGCAGGAGGCAGAAACGGATGGTGTTTATTGTACAGGGGAGCCAGGGTATTTATATGTGCTAGGCTATGGGCTCCAGAATGGTGGTGAGGTGATGATGTGGTTAGATGGGGATGTAATTAGGTGATAATGTGGTTAGATGGGACAGTGGTTAGATGACGCTAATGATCTAGGGTCACAACAGACTATGATACTGTGACATACATTGTCAATGATGGTATTGTTGTGCACGCAGAACCACTCAAAAAGGTTATGCTTGAAGCTGTTTTTGAAGTATACTTGGTATGTCTAACCATGCTCTCTTGCTGGATGTATGAGCACATAGTAAAGTGCGTTGTAGGATGAATGAGGTTCCCAGATGCGTGTGAATGGGAACTCGGGATTGGCTTCGCATGTCTCCAGTATGATATTCCTGTCTCCGAGGAAGCTGTCGCCACTGTCCGGAAATAAGAGAGCGATCTCTGTTGCTGTGGGTTTGTGGTATTGGTACTGGTGTTGATTGTTGGCAGTAGTGCGCCCTAGTTGGCAGTGCTTTTAATGCCACCTCGGATAATGAACATGAGGTTGTTGTGCTGAGCGTCGTGGCAGTTGAGTTCATGTTTCCGCATTGTTTTGTATATGCCGCTGAATGGGTTGATATGTTATCCATGTCTCGAGGTCTTTAAGCCAAGTGACGCTGAGTGTGTTTTTAAACACGTTGTTCCTGATACTGGCCTGCATATTGGGATCATAAAAATATATTTGCATGGACCCAGGGGTTTTGTTGTTTATTGGAAAGACTGATTCGATTCTATGCATAATTTGTCCACTAATGCCAAGAGTGAATGCGCCCTTCTTAGCGTTGGCAAGAGTGTGGTCCAGATTGCATTGCATGGAGGCGAACGCCATAGCTGAGTTGTATTGTATTTTCTGATGTTGCAATAGAATTTTTTGCATTACAACAGGTCCATGATTTCATTGTAAGGCATGATTTGTGGCAGGGTGATCTGTCCCTTGCTGTAACATATCGAGAAGGCTGGGTTGGTCCTTGAGCCGGCTGAGCGTTCCTGTATCCATACCAAAGCGTGGCAGTGTGGGCACTCTGTCATTGCCTGTAAGTTTGGCGCATCTCTTTCTTGTCAACATCTGGTCCGCAAATTAGATTCTGTGTAAATGGCCACCGCGCGATTGGTACACAGTAAATTGTGTTGGAGGCACATTGGCGGCTGGCTTTTGTAAGGTGTGATTTTTCTGCAAGTGGCGCAGATCCCCTGGGCTTTGTTGGACAGTGGGTAAGGTACAGGTAAAGGAAGGTCCTGGGCATGGCTGTATGGATGTCATAATAAAAAAAAAGAACTGTATTAGCGTCTTGTGAATGTCTACTAACTTGGCATGGTGTTGCTTTTATTCATCAGCAACCCATTGTGTCACACTGCTGCCACAGATTGTGCATTATCCCACACCAAGATAAGAATTTGGGCGCAATTTGAGTTCGACTGTTGTGTTGCTCTTATTATTTTGTCGTTCGTGTCACCTACTCAACGGCTCCGGAAAATATTCTCCTTTTCGCATTCCTCACTTGCACCGCCACCTCCTTCCACTCTCCTCATTGCACTCTTCATGTCCTTCTCTTCCACCATCGCTCCCCTCTCGATAGTCATTGTGGCAATGGCAAAGGATGTATTATCCATGACACCTTCTTTCTGCTAATCTTTTTTTGCACTTTAGTTCTATTTCTTGTTCTTCCTTTGTCCCTTTTCCTTCTTGCCTTGGTCCCAAACATTTAAATACCGTGCCTTCCTGTACCATATTTCTCTTTTTGTCTTGCAGTAAAATATGCTTCTATTCACCAACAACAGTCTTCACCCTTAGTTTACTCTTTATTCTCTGTTCACACTTCTCATTTCTGCCTTAGAACCCAGCAATTGCATGTTTACTCATTAGCTTTCCTTGGTGCAAAGGCAGGCGAATAAAAAAACAATGTAGTTTTACCTGTGCGGGATAATGGCGTCTTCACCATCATCTTCTGTGAGATCGTTGTTATTGTCATCGGAAACATAGTGGTCATTTGTCAATGTTGCTCCCGCTTTCATTGTAGTCGTCTGGCAAGGATCCCATAGCTTTTGATGAATGGGTTGCCGCAGTGGTTGCCTCCTCTGACGGTCTATCGGTACTGGTGTTGTTGCTATGTGTGCAAGTGGTATTACATTGTAATGTTATAATGTGAACAGCTGTAGCAGTTTTCATGCTGCCAATGAAGCAGACGAAGTCAAGGTTCCACCACAATATTCGTTTGAGTGTGCACCTACAGATTACAGCATCTCACAGGGCATAAATGAGACTTGGACTTGAAGTGGTCTGCGCGATGACATTTTGAACAGTGTACTGTGTCCCGTACACTACACAAATGAAAAGAAGAGCGACAATGATCTGTGCCATTGCATGTTTTGCAAAAACGTTGCTTCTTGACCGGAGGTCTTTATGAGAAAGGAGAAATATTGGAATGTGTAAATACAGCAAGAAAACATTCGGTTCGAAACAAAGATATGCACTAATAAACAGGGCGGTGGGGGGTGGTGCTTACCTATAGTTTTCACACTTTTTGGACAAAGAATTGTGATGACCTTATTGCAGACGACTTTCGCATGCCTCGGAAGAGGGTGGATATGTTGCACATTGAGTTGTTGTAGTTGGTGTGTATGGTAATGTAGTGAAGGGCTGTACTGCTTATTGCTCAAATGGTAGGAATTGTTGCGCATGAATGTTGTAGTAAAAAAGAGGAGTGCAACTCAACGCGTGGTATGTGAGGGAATAAAATGGTACACACTTGTATTGTTCTTCAATTTGTAACAGCGGTGTTGGCATTGCGTCTTATTTTGGAGTGTGTCACTGAGGAAAGGAAAAAATGAAGGGAAAAGAAGTAGGGTAGGGTGGTATACCTATTGTACAATCACTAGTCACTGTACAGTGTCACCTCATAACGCATCCAGACACCCCTTTTTTTGTTTCACAGACATCATGCAGGCAATGTTTAAACATGTTTTGTACAAATGCTTTGAGTTGTGTTGGTTCTCATTTAGAAAACACTGTCGTCATTCAGCGGACGACGAATCATAGCACTTGAAAGAGATTGAAGATTAGGTCTTTGTCTGTAGAATGCATTGCAGAAGGAAACAGTGGCGGCGCTTATTCATTTCAATGTGTGGCGGAAGGCAAAGTAAATGCTTCACTAACGATTTTTCGCACGGTAAAAGAGAATGAACGACATTCGCTGCCAGTTCAATGCATGGAAAAGAAAAAGGTAATGTCAATGGATAAATGATGTTATGAGACTAATACGGAGAGCAGAAGAAAGGATGATTGGAGAACATTGTAACTGAAGTGTAGAGAGAGAAGAGGGAGAGAGGGGGAAAGAGAGGGAGAGAGAGAGGGGGAAAGAGAGAGAGAGGGGGGAAGATAGAGAAAAGAGAGAGAGAGAGGTAAAGATAGAGAAAAGAGAGAGAGAAAGAGAGAAAACGAAAAACATAGGCAAGTGTAGAAAAAAAAGGATAAAAAAGAGGAAGGATAAAAATAAAAAAAGTGAGACCAAAAGAGAGACCAAAAGAAAAACCGTTTCAGAGTTCGTAAGTCCCATAAATCACGTTTTTTGGGCAAACTCAAAGATTCTCTTAGTGTTGTTAACACTAGAAAGGTTGCCCGTGGGCGATGCCACGGGTGCCGGAAGTTGCTGTAAGGGGATCTGGGGTGAGAGGTGTGGGTCTTTGAAGGGTGTTTGAAGGGTCTTTGAAGAAGACTCTGCGATAAAATAAGGTTTAGACTCACTTTGTAAGTAACGAGACAAGAAGAAGGTTGTATTAGGGCCCACCAGGAACGATCTCTTATGTCGTTCCTGGTGGCTTAGTTCTAGCTAGTTCATGTCTTCATCTATCTATGATCCACAAGGCAAATACGCAACAACTCCCTCCTAAGGGAAGGCTGAAAGCCGCCCTGAGAAGAAAGGAACGCGTGTGTGCTTTGTGGTGTGTGGTGTTTGGGAAAAAAAGAAAACCCAAAGGAAAATAAAAATAAAAAAGAAAATAAAAATACACTGATCTGCAAAGGAAAACAAAAGAAACCTTGTCAGTCGTGTTGAGGGTCAATAAACCTCTCATGACATATAGTACATATCACTCGAGGCAAAAAAGCAAAATCCTCGTGAGGGGAAACCCAAAGGGAAAACCTCATGCGTGATTATAAGGGGAAAGCTGAAAAAAACCCCTTCTCTCCATTCACTCCATCTTGTGGTGATGAGGATTACTTTCGACCACGCTTGCGCGTGCGAGTAGTCCTTTTCTCCGTGCTACTCTTTTCGACAGTCTCCTTAGGAGGCCTTTCAGGTCCAAGTTATCATATGGTGTTTGTTACATCTCTGTAGATCTCGACAATATCCATAGCGACTATGGGATGAGAATGTATATATGATACCAAGCATATAAGACAACCATTGTAACATTTTTTGTTCAACTATCCTACTAAACACCAACCTATTCTCCAAACAACAAAGTCTTCTTATTTTTCGCACACCACACTCTTGAATATGTCCATCTACTATTAACCTGTAACCCTCACTGCAAGATTCGCCAGAGTAGTTCTTGTATGTCATCATCTAAAGCACTTGTACTCTCAACTGTATCTTTGGGGCGAAATACAGGGGAGAGATTACATTTTAAAAAAACATGTGCTGTCTATTGCTATTTTATTCTGTGTTCTGTTGCCCACTATGAAGAGATATGTCAGTTATGGAAGTAAACACTCCGTTCCTTGGGCTTTGGATATTTTTTATATGCCTTTTTATATCCTCTGCACATGAAGGGGCCGCTTAATTAAGCGCTTGCGTTTGCGGGGTTCTGATTGCACTGCTATCTGTGCACTATCATTTGGGCTGCCATGCTTGCGCGTGCCCCCACTTATCTCATCACTGATCGTATCATTCATTGGCTTATCTTTCGATCGATCTTTAGCCTTCCGTTGCTTTGAAGCTGACTCCTGCTCTTCGCTCCTTGACTCATGTGTCTTCAACGTTTGACGAGGCTGCGGTAGAGATTGTGTAATTGGTTGATCGCGGGTCTTCCAATAGTCTGTGATACACTTTCTCTCAACAAAGTTCTTTTGAGGCTCCCAAGTTCGTTCCTTGTATCCTTTCCAACTTACGTAGTACTCTACTCCCTCCCCAGGAACATCCCTATGGTCGAGAATTTTTTCCACTTCGTAAGTTTCTGTTTCCTCAAAGTCGTCCAGTACCAACTTTAGCTGTGATGGTGCGAAATTGCGCCCCAGTAATTCTCCTGTCCCATCTTTGAGAGCATAAGAACCACCAGTGGTGCGGCGGACAACAGTGTAGGGGCCCTCGTAACGAGGCGATAGCTTGTCACCCCTAATAGGATCCAAAGACATTACTTTTGCTCCATCTGGGAACTCATTGTGCAGTACCGTTCTGTTAAAACGCTCAATCATTCGCTGTTGAGTGTCACGTGTCTTGGTTTGAATTGCTGGGAAAACAACCTTGGTCATGTATTCAAGGCGTTCTAAGAGCACTTCATGAGAAGGAATAACACCCTTTTCATCCGAGAGATTACTCAGTCCATTAAATCGCCTTGCAAAAAACAAAGAAAAAGGCGAAGAGTTGTGAAGAGCCACAATTCTCGTGTTCATGGCCAGCTGTGCCATAGGAACATGTAATGCCCAACTTTGTTTCTGGTCGTCGATTTCTTTTCTGATAATGCTACACGCCGTTTTGACGTGGTTCTCGGCAACACCATTGCCTCTGGGGTGATAAGGAGTGACCAACCGATGGTCCACACCTAAATTAGTAGTCATTACTTTAATTGCCCCATTGACAAATTCTCTGCCGTTGTCAGATTGTAGAATGGCGGGAAAACCGATCAAAGTAAATGTTTTGAACAACACCTTTGCGACGGTGAGTGCCTCCTTGTTCGGTATAGGTTCAAGGAACACAAATCTTGTACAAACATCGACTAAGATGAGAAGGAATCGATTACCTCCGCTATCCACAGGAAAAGGTCCGGCTAGATCAACAGCCATGTGTTCTCCTGGTAACTGAGCATGAACGGCCTTCATTGGGTGGTACCCTTTGCGAGCGATATTGTTTCGCTGGCATTGTTGGCAACGTTGAACGAACTCCAAACAATCCTTGGCTAGATTAGGCCAGGTCTTGTCCACTCCGTGAATGTGTTTTACCATGGCATTGGTCCCAAAGTGACCAAGTGCATGGGTGTCGGCTAGGATAGTTCTCCTTTCAGAGACCTTCACTGTTTGACGAGGAGTAGTTGAATCCTGGATCAAATGCATGTATCCATAAATCTTTGTCGGCGCTGAACCTTCTGTTCTTCCCGTCCACAACTCCGGCGGGAACTGGCGAGACAAAGCGTCTGGAAGCACATTAAGCACGCCAGGGCGATAAACAACCTTGAACGTGTATGACCAGATCAACTCCTGCCATCCGGTGAGCATTGAGTTCAAGTCCTTTTGCGTATGCATGTAGGTGAGAGCTCGATGATCCGTGAAGAGCGTGAAATGGTTGCCCCACAAATAATAATGTAGCTTCTTGAGGGCGAACACAATCCCGAGTAGCTCCTTTTGAGTAGCCGAATATCTCCTTTCCCGATCCTGTAACGATCGCGCTACAAAAGATATATATTTAATATTCTCAGGTTCACCTTCGCCTCCCGGTAACTGATACAGAACCGCTCCGACACCAACATTTGATGCATCTGTGGCAACATAAAAGGGTAGGCCGAAATCCGGAAAAGAAAGTACTGGAGCTTGTGTGAGAATATTCTTTAATGAATTGAAGCACCGTAATTGAATGTCGTTTAATACGAAGGATCCAGGTACATTGCGTAGCGCGTCCAGCGGTGCCGCAACAGTGCTGATAAGAGGCATATACTCCCGAAAAAAGTTGAACGTGCCCATGTACGACTGAACCTGCTTTCCAGTGGTCGGCGGGCTCCAGTCCTGAATGTTCACCAACTTATTCGGGTCCACACGTCTGCCGGCGGTATTAATTACAAATCCAAGTAATGCTACCTGCGTGCTATAGAATCTACATTTCTCAATGTTGATAATTAGTTTGGCTTTGGTCAGACGTTCAATGACAACCATAACATGCGCAAGATGGTCCGCTCGATCCTTCGAAGCAATCAGAATGTCATCAATAAAATTGCGGACAAAATCCAAATCGCCGAGAATCCTTGACATTCCACGTTGGAACAGACTGGACAAGGGCTTCAAGCCGAAAGGGGCTTTCTTGAACATGTACTGTACTCCATTGTGCGTGAATGCTGTAAGCGGTCTGTCTTCCTTATGAATCGGAAGTCGATGATAAGCCTGACGCAAATCCACCGTCGAGAACACAGCATTGCCTCCTGCAAACTGCATGATCTCTGATATAAGAGGTACAGGAAAATTGTCATCAGGTAAGTGAGCATTGAGAGGGCGTGGGTCAAGACAAACACGATAAAGGGTTTTCTCACCATTTGCATCCTTCTTTGCTGCGAGCGTCAGAGTGTTGTTGTGACGATTACCAGCCGGTGCCAGTGTAATTACATCGTCCTGCAACCAGCGATCTACTGCGTCATCCAGAATGGGTCGTTGTGACTGAGCGAACACTCTTGAACGTCGATTCAAAGTAATGCCCTCCGGTACAGGTAAAAACACCTTCATCTCCGGAATTGGGCAAAAGCTGGTGGAAGGGATCCTTGCGTTCTCCTCCAGTAGCTCCTTGACGCACTCCATAAATGACTTCTTTTCCTCGATGTACTCCCGCGTCGTCTCCACAGGGGGTGTCATAAGAGGTATGAGAGTCGGCTTCTCGTCCTCAACAGGCATAGGTACTCGATCAGGAGACTCTACTGGGTCAGGTAAACCTATGATGTTGAAGCCATACCGATGAAAGAGATCCATACCAATAGTAATGGCATGGGGTTGATCAATAACTTCGTATGGTGCGCAAAGCAAATTCTTTCCACAGATAACCTCCATGTTCTCTGTTTCGCCGATGCGTGCAATAGTCGAAGTATCCGCTAACTCGATGTACCCTTTCATTTTATTGACAGGGATCGAATATTTGCTGACTATTCTTGAACTGATGAACGAGTGCGTGGCGCCTGTATCGATGAGCGCTCGGTGTTGTTCTCCGTGGATGGTGACAGGAACAAAAAGACGATTGTCTGGTTGGTTCTTGCGTTTGACCGATCCGTACGCAACTTGCACAAGAGAAAAATCATCGTCACCGAATTTAAATAACGGGTAGCCGTCACACATCTTTGCAACAGGGTTGTCTTTTAGCGTGTGTCTTTCAAACGCTTGAGCGAGTTCGTCATCCTCGACTTCGTACGAGCCAAAAGCGCAACCATCATCTTCTTTACTGATTACACCAACTGCCCCATACTTGATCTTCGCTTTTATAATACCAGCCATTTCAGCACTTCTCCCACCTTCCCCTCCGTCGAGAGGTGCAACAGTTGAACCTCCGATCAGAGTAGCTTTAGATAAATAGACACACACTACCATAATACATCCACATCTCTTACTTCCACTCCTCCTAAAGTTGCATGGTAGCAAAGGTTCACGAATCCACTGACCAGACCCCAGACCCCCCAGTACAAACCCCAGACCCCTCCAGTTCCCCTGACACCTCACCCAGCACCTCTTCCATCCCCTCGCCCTGTCTTCCCCCTATCGACACGTATTTTATCACAGATTTTTTATCGGAACTCACCATCATGAACAACGACAACCAATCCCTTCCCACCATCATTGAACTCGACACCACCTCCAAACCCGCCAAGTATGACGGCACTCGCGATGGCTTCAAATGCCTTGCGTGGCTAAAGGAGGTGCAACGCTACTTCACCATGAAGAACGTACCTGACAGAAAACGCACCATTCATGCCGTCAACCTCCTTAACCAAACCTCTCTCCTCTGGTGGGAATCCCTTAACATCGACGACACCTGCGAGTACCTCACCTTCACAACCTTGTTCAAGAAGGCATATATGCCTGACGGCTTCCTTGAACACGTCCGCGGCCTCCTCCTCAATGCCAAGCTCACCACCAACCTCGCCGAGTACCTTACCCGCATCCGCCTCTACATGAACATTTTACTTGCGGAGGATCCCACCGGCCGCGTCTTCCTTGAATCCACCGTCAGAGTTGTTTTTCTCCAAGGCTGCCCCGACGACCTGAGGCAATTACTTCAGACTGATCAGGTATCTAACCCCAACAACACTTTTTTCGACATGTGCTCCAAGGCTGAAGGATTTGACACCATCTATGCTTTCGGACCCAGAGGCGCCACCAAGGGTATGTTCGCCAAGGCTATGAATAACATCCGCTCACAAACCCCGACCTCCAACTCAGCCCCAACCTCCGCCCCCGCCTTCGACCCAATGGCGATGGAGATTGATAACATCAGTGTCGACCCCACCACCCGCGCACTCATGTCCTCGGTCCAGTCCCTCACTATCGCTGTCAACGCTATGGCATCTCAGTTCAACAACCAGCAACAGCAACAAAACCGCCCGCGCCTTGCCCGCCTCACCGATGAAGAAAGACTATACTTGGAGAACAACAACGGCTGTTTCAAGTGCCGCCGACCCAATGCCGGACATTACTCCTGGGACTGTGGGAAAAACCGCAATACGCCCCGACCTCCCAGGTCCCAGGCCGTCAACAACATTGCTTACGTGGGCAACCCCCCAACAGACCAGTCGGGAAATGCCCCCAGCAACTAGGTGCAGTCCAGGACCCAGTTGCTGAAACCCCCTCCTTTTACCCCAGCGGTGAAGGGAGTGCTCACACACCAGAGTTAAGTTCAAAAGAAAAAATAAAAAAGTCGCCAGATCTATCAGTTGAAAGTACTTCTAGCCAAACTCAGATTTCAAACTCAATTCGTGATGCTCACTCCCCCCCCACCCTGGCACCTTCACTGGACCAGACCCCAACCTTTGACTCGTCCCATATTGTGTCTAGAACTTCAGATGGCCCAGACCTGGACCTGACCGCCCCTGTTGTGTCGACCACACCGCCTACGAAGCGACAGTTGAGAAGACGGAGACAAAAGCAATTGCGTCTCTGTTCATTTTCTATCGCCGAGGCTGAGCGCCAACTGCTCACTTTTAATTGCCTTGTCAGCGGCTTTCCGGCTCGCGTGCTGATTGATGGCGGTGCTGAAGGTAACGTGATCAGTACCTCATTTCAAAAGAAAAACAATTTGTCACGAACCGTCATCAACCCCATTCCTGTCCTCCTTCCCGACGGCTCATCCTCCATCACCAACCATACTGTCAACATCACCATCGAACGCAACGGCTACTCCGACACTCTCGACCCCATTCTCTACCCACTCAAGAAATACGACCTGATTCTGGGAAAACCATGGCTCACACACATCAACCCTCAAATCAACTGGCGTACAAATGCTCTACACTTCACCCACAACAACACATCCATCAAATGGGACTGCACAGGATTTAAATCAAACAGCATCCAAACCCGCACCAAAGGTCTCCTCCTCTCCCACCTACACTTTCATACCATGGCTACCCTCCCCGGCTCGGACATATTCTTGGCTCTGGTCAAGTCCTCGAAGGATCTGCAGAAGGACAAGGACAGGAATGACAAGGACTCACCATCGCCACCCAAGCGCCCTCTTATGACACCTGAGATCAGGTCAATCGTCGAAGATGAGTTTAAGGACGTATTCCCCGACACACTTCCCAGCGGCCTCCCACCAGACAGAGGCGATGCGATGAAAATCGAGACAGACCCCACAGCAGACCCACCATTCAAGCCAGTCATTCGCCTCTCCATTGCAGAACTCGACGAACTCAGGAAGCAGCTGGATGAATTACTCGCCAAAAAATTCATCAAGCCCAGTACATCACCTTACGGCGCTCCAGTACTTTTCGTTCGGAAAAAGGATGGCACCCTGCGTATGTGCGTGGACTACCGAGCTTTGAACGGGATCACCAAGAAAAATCGGCATCCACTCCCCAGGATCGACGAGCTAATTGACCGTTTTCGTGGCGCACGTTATTTCAGTAAACTGGATCTACTCTCAGGATACCACCAACAGAGGATCTACGAACCACACACACACAAAACAGCATTCCGATGCAGATATGGACACTTTGAATTTAACGTCGTCCCATTCGGCCTCACCAACGCACCCGCCTCCTTCTCCAACATGATGCTAAGGGTACTCGACCCGGTTTTGGATAAATGGGTTGTTGTCTATCTAGACGATATTCTTATCTACTCTAAAACTAAGGCCGAGCATCTAAAGCACCTTCGCAGCGTCCTCGCCCTCCTTCGACAACATGGACTTTACGCCAAACTCAGCAAGTGTTCGTTTATGCAGGAGGAAACCGAATTTCTTGGACACACCATCTCCAAGGACGGGATCTCAACTTCAGCAGGACTTGTCAAAGCCATTCGGGAATGGCCACGCCCCACCAGCATCAAAGACGTCCAACAGTTCCTGGGCTTGGCACAATTCTACCAGACTTACATTGACAAGTTCGCCCAGATCGCCCTTCCGCTCTCTCAGCTTCTAGCAGGCGGCGCAACTTTTTCATGGGATAATGACAAGGAACAGGCATTTCTCTCCCTTAAAACCGCCATCAGCTCTGCCCCGGTCCTACGCATATTCGATCCCGACTTGCTAACAACCGTCGAGACCGACGCATCCGGATTTGCTATCGGCGCTGTTCTCTTTCAGACGGACGCATCAGGAGTATCCCGACCCGTTGCTTTCACTTCACGGAAACTTCAACCGGCAGAGAGAAACTACCCAACCCATGAGCAGGAGCTACTGGCAGTTGTGCATGCCCTCAGGACGTGGCGATACTACCTGGATGGATCCCACTTTGTCGTGTACACGGATCATGCAACCCTCCGCCATTTTCCGACACAACCAAAACTCACCCGCCGCCAGGCTCGATGGATGGAGCTACTGCAGGAATATGACTTCGACTTCAAGTACAAGCGCGGAGCCGACAACACAGTACCCGACGCCCTATCTCGCCGACCCGACCATCGTGCAGAAGATCCTGTCAGCCCAACAACAGACACAGTCGAGATCCATTCAATCGATATCCAACTTGAACCAGGTGTGAGGCAGCGCCTGATAGAAGACTACCAGAGCAGCCCCAGGCTCAGTCTCGTCTACAAAAGCTGCCTCGAGGGAAGTGCCCCCTCTGGTTACTCTTTTCATAATGGTCTTCTCTACTATGATCGCCGTGGTACCACCGTCCTTGCCATACCACAGAAAGCTGACATTTGCCGCTCTCTTTTACATGACTGCCACGATACCCCCATAGCTGGTCACTTCGGGTTCAGGAAGACATACGACAAACTGCGACGGATGGCATACTGGCCCAACATGGCCAAGGAGACTCAACTCTACGTCGACTCATGCGAGAAGTGTCAACGCAATAAGCCAAGTCAGGAGCGACCTGCAGGACTCCTCCAACCTCTCCCCATCCCCGCCAGTCGCTGGGAGGTTGTGACCATGGACTTTATGACCCACCTACCCAAGACACCCCGCAACCATGATGCCATTACCGTCTTTGTCGATAAATTATCGAAGCATGCCCACTTCGTTCCCAGCACCACCACCGCTACCGCCACCGACGTTGCTCGCCAGTTTTTCGACAATGTCTTCCGCCATCATGGAATGCCAACGACAATCGTCTCGGATCGCGACAGCAAATTCACCAGTCACTTTTGGCAGGAACTTCATCGACTCATGGATGTCAAGCTTGCAATGTCAACAGCCTATCACCCACAAACGGACGGACAGACGGAGGTCATGAACAAGACACTAGGAGTTATGCTACGCGCTTTCATCGACGAAAAACAGACCAACTGGGATACCCTCCTTCCAGCCGCGGAATTTGCATATAATAACTCCGTCAACCACTCGACCGGCTATTCACCTTTTTTCCTCAACACCGGCCAACATCCCCGCATCCCCGCCAGTCTCCTCTCCCACACCGACAGCAACGTACCCAGCGTTCACAACTATCTTGATCAACAGTCGACAGCACTACTTTTCGCACAAGACGCACTACAACGAGCCCAGGATCATCAGAAGGAACAGGCCGACAAGAGAAGACGCGACCACGACTACAAGGTCGGCGACAAGATCCTCCTTAGTGCAGAGAACATCACCATGCCAGCCGACAGTGGACTCAGCTCGGATAAACTCAAACCTCGCTTCATCGGACCCTTTACATTGCTGGAGCAGCGATCACCAGTCACTTTTCTAGTCGACCTACCGCCCTCCTACAACATCCACAATGTCTTCCACGTCGACCTCTTCCGCCATCACATCGAGTCACCACTTGCATTTGGCCGCCGAACATTAGCACCACCACCACCAGTTGTCATCGAGGGCAATGAAGAATACGAGGTCGAGTCCATTTTGCGTTACAGGAAATACCGACGGCAACACCAGTTCCTTGTGTCATGGAAAGGGTACGGACGGGAGGACCAAACGTGGGAGCCCGTCGCCAACCTGGAGAACTGCCGCGACCTAGTTGACGCGTTCAAAAAGGACCAGGGGATCGTTTTTTAAAAGGGGAAGGTGCAACAGTTGAACCTCCGATCAGAGTAGCTTTAGATAAATAGACACACACTACCATAATACATCCACATCTCTTACTTCCACTCCTCCTAAAGTTGCAAGAGGTGATGGAGGAGGTGAACCTACATGAACCGACATTCCAAAGCGGGACTCCGCATTTGCTTTTCTCTTCTTTCTCCTTTTCTTCTTTACAACAAGATTGCCCTCCACACTGTTTTCAGTATTACTGCTGGTCGCCTCACGCATCACTTTATTCGACTCAACCATGGGTAACACATCTATCTGCGCCGTCACCAGAGGGGTTACATCAAGCTGACGAGGATCCTCGTTGGCTTTGGTTGTTATTGCCTGTGTGTGTGGAATAGACATGGCACTGTACTTAATAACGCAATCTTGTTCTTCTTCAACAACGTCCAGTAGCAAAGCAGGATCAACGGACGTACCATTATACGGATGGCTTCTTCCTTTGCCACGATTCTGCCATCGTCCCTGCGGTGCTCCTCTACCTCGATTGCCGGGATACTGACCTTGATGGCCGTTTGGGTAGCTGTTATGGTTGTTGTTGGCGCTGACGGTATTGCTTCCTGACGATGCTCCTGCATTCGTCTGAGCGGCCACCGTCTTCTTTACTTGCTGATGTTGCCTATGGTGTTGGCTGCCTCCTTGGTTGATGCCGTCGCTCTCCTTGGACATTCTCGCCTTCCTCGACGCATCGATGAAGACCTTCCACTCCGAGCACTCATCAGGACCAAGGGCGTTCGGGATCGCGTTCATCAGGAAGTCCAACGACGTTACATCCGGCACCGCCATACCCACATGTTTCAGTAACATGTTCACCGTCTCAGACAGTTGCATCACCGTCAAAGTCAGTGACGGGATTGACATCCTCAGAGTCTGGGTGACATCGGTGTGTTTAGGAAGCTCCTTGACACGGTAGACCTCGACCAGCCGTCGCAATCTCAGCTCATACTCCTTAAAAGACTCTGTCTTCTGCAACTTTAGGAGGAGTGGAAGTAAGAGATGTGGATGTATTATGGTAGTGTGTGTCTATTTATCTAAAGCTACTCTGATCGGAGGTTCAACTGTTGCACCTTCCCCTTTTAAAAAACGATCCCCTGGTCCTTTTTGAACGCGTCATGCAACATATTAGGTTTATCATTGCTCTCTAGTTAGTCATTCCTTGTCACTCTCTATCATCTCTGACTCACTATGACACTACACCTAGAAACCTAGTTGGCGACTTTGTATATATATTTAGTTGTACCATAGTAATAACATCAATCATCACTGCTTCAACTCTCGTCCCCGTTCTATACTTCTCTGTCCCAGTCTTCGCCTGTTGCATGGTAGCAAAGGTTCCCTCGTTCCACTGACCTCTTGATTTTTCCCTCCTCGTTTTCACTGCCCGCGTTTTACTTTAATTTTCCCTCGTCCCAGCTCTCTCTGCACACCAGCCCTGAATTTCATTCCCTGCCCCTATTTTCCTTCGTACCCTCTTACACTCTGGACATTTTTGACCTCTCCGCACTTCTCTCTGCACTACCAGTCATGGTTACCCCTGCCCGCCTTAACCCCCCTCCTGTCTTTACAGGCGCCCGCGACGGTTTCTCTGCCTTGGCCTGGCTCGTTGCGGTTAACCGCTACTTCAACCTTGCTAAGATAAGTGAGACTGAACGAACACCCCACGCTCTCTCGTACTTGGGCACGCCTGGCCCTGCCCGATGGTTTGATGGATGTGGGCTCCCTGATACTTGCAACTTCGAGACCGAGTTTACTCCTGCTTTTAAGCTAGAGTACATTCCCAACAACTTTGCGGGCTCCTGTCGACGACACCTCACCAATCTTCGCATGACCACCAACTTTTCGACCTACTTATCTACATTCAAGGAACTTTTGGGCGCCCTTCTTGGTTATGCCTCCACCGACGCTGCCAAGACCACGGTCAACGAGTTCGCCCAAACATCCTTTATCGACAACTGCCCCTTGGTTCTTCAACAGATGATCGAAGGACACATTATTCAAAACCCCAATATCACCCTCATTCAGATCTTTCAATACGCCCAAGAGATGGACCGCATTTACTCCTTCAAACCCGACACCGGCCCCAAGACCAACTCGCTCGCCATCGCCTCCGCCCCCATCATTTCTTCCTTCACCTCTTCCTCCGCTCTCTCTCAAGCCACCCCCATGGAAATCGACAACATCCAGATCGCCCTCAACAATATCACCCAACGATTTAATCGCCTAGAGAGAAACATGGGTCATAACAATAACTACAACCGCAACAACAATAACAACAACGGCCCCCGAAACAACAACAACGGTAATCCCCCTTCCCTGACCCCTCAGGAACGCGAATGGTGTAAAAACAACAATGCTTGCCGTCGCTGTCGCCAACCTGGACATTATGCAAAGGAGTGCCCCATCTACGGCGACAACAACAATACCAACCGTGGCAACAACAACAACCGCCAAGGACGATGGGTTTATCAAGTAGCCGTGGGTGATTCCCCCGAGTCGGGAAAAGCCTCCGACGATCAGGCTTAGTCCAGGACTTGATCGTCGACGTTCCCTCCCTTTCTCCTCTGGACAAAGGGAGTGTTTCCTTACCAGAGTTAAGTTACAGTTCCAAGAATAAAAATTCTGCTATCAAAAACACTCCCCCCTCTGTATCCATTATTCGCACTACCACATCCGCACCTCGTAGCCTACACAAACTCTCCTTCTCTCCTCCTCCACTCTCCCTTTTTCCCTCATCCATCCCTGCCTCGCCTCGTACTCCCTCCTCAATTGCCATCGACTCGACCACCACTGCCCCCAACACTCACTCCACCACGGTACCCTTTGACGATGAGTTACAACTCACCGACGACGTATCTGATACCTCGCCTGTTGGTCTTAGCCCATCAGAAGAAGTGGACCTGGACCCACTCTCCTCTCCTGCTGCTTTAGACCAACCCATGTCCAAGCGCAGGACCAAACGCTTGCGACACAAATCCGTCCGTCTGCACGCTTTCACGGCTGAGAAAGCCTCCCGTACACTCTTGTCGTTTATTGGTAATGTGGCTGGTGCCCCTGCGCGTATTTTAATCGATTGCGGTGCGGAAGGGAACGTCATCAGTTCTTCTTTTTGCAAACAACACTCCCTCACTCGCACTCCTGGCCCCTCCATCCCCATCATCCTTCCAAACGGTTCCTCTTCCATTTCATCATCCACCTCCACCTTTACCATCGACCGCGACCACTACTCCGACAAACTGGAAGCACTCATTTACCCCCTCTCCAACTACGACCTCATCCTTGGAAAACCCTGGCTAACGACCATCAACCCTTTCATCAACTGGCGAAACAACGACCTTCACTTCACCCACAATGGACACACTGTTCTCTGGCGCTGTCGTGGTGCCAACGCCAACTCCATCTCCGCTCGCACACAAGGGAAACTCCTCTCTCACCTTCACTTTCACTCCCTTGCTACCCAACCTGGAAACGCTGTCTACCTCGCCCTCGTCAACATCGCTAAAAAGACCAACGACAACAACAGTAATGACAACAAACCGACCTCCCCTCCACTCTCACCCGACATTCACAACATCGTCCACAACGAGTTCCCCGACGTTTTCCCTTCCTCCCTCCCCTCTGGCCTTCCCCCTGACAGAGGCGATGCAATGAAGATCGAAACTGATCCGAGCGCTGATCCCCCCTTTC
Organism: Linnemannia hyalina; assembly: GCA_019671135.1. NCBI lineage: Eukaryota > Fungi > Mortierellomycota > Mortierellomycetes > Mortierellales > Mortierellaceae > Linnemannia > Linnemannia hyalina. Next base: position 1,754,337 of record JAHRHY010000015.1, read on the forward strand.
GCCCTGTTATACGTCTCTCGATTGCTGAATTGGATGAACTAAGGAAGCAACTCGACGACCTACTTGGCAAAGGCTTTATCAAACCCTCTACCTCCCCTTATGGTGCCCCTGTATTGTTTGTGAAAAAGAAGGATGGTTCCTTGCGTATGTGTGTTGATTACAGAGGGTTAAACCGGATTACAAAAAAGAACAGACACCCCCTTCCCCGCATTGATGAACTTATCGACCGTTTCCGCGGGGCACGCTACTTTACCAAACTTGACCTCCTCTCCGGTTACCATCAGCAACGTATAGCAGAAGAGGACACACACAAGACAGCCTTCCGTTGCCGCTACGGCCATTTCGAATTTAATGTGGTCCCTTTCGGGTTAACGAATGCACCGGCGTCCTTCTCCAATATGATGCTACGAGTATTAGACCCTGTTCTCGACAAGTGGGTTGTTGTTTACCTCGACGACATTCTTATCTACTCGCGCACCGAGGCCGAACATCTACAACATCTCCGATCCGTCCTCACGCTCCTCCGCAAGTACGGTCTCTACGCCAAGTTGAGCAAGTGCTCCTTTATGCAGAAAGAGACCGAGTTCCTCGGCCACGTCATCTCCAAGGACGGTATCCATACGAGCGGCGGTCTCGTTCGTGCCATCCGTGAATGGCCCCGTCCCCAGAAGCAGAAAGATGTTCAGCAGTTTGTTGGTCTTGCACAGTTCTATCATCAGTACATCGCTAACTTTGCCTCGATCGCCCTACCGTTGACCGCTCTCTTAGGTGAAGGCGTTCCTTTCTCTTGGTCTCAGGAGCAGGAAGTAGCGTTTACGACTCTGAAGGAGGCCATCAGTAAAGCACCTGTTCTACGTATCTTCGACCCCGACCTTCTAACAACCGTCGAAACCGATGCCTCCGGCTTTGCTCTCGGTGCCGTTCTCTTTCAGACCGATGAGCATGGCGAGTCGCGCCCCGTCGCCTTCACCTCCCGCAAGCTGAACTCTGCCGAACGCAACTACCCAACACACGAACAGGAACTGTTGGCTGTTGTACATGCTGTCGCATATTTGCCTGTCTCGGGGGTGTCAGCTAATGTAATTAGGCTAGAGACAGTAATTTAGTCATATGACCAGACACCGACATAAATGGAGGTGTCTGGGCTGTTAACAAAGATCCCTCTCTTGTCTAATTACATTAGCTGACACCCCCGAGACAGGCAAATATGCGACACATGCATTGAAGACATGGCGCTACTATCTGGACGGATCCCACTTCATCGTATACACCGACCATGCCACCCTCCAACACTTCCCCACTCAACCCAAACTCACCCGCCGTCAGGCCCGCTGGATGGAACTGTTGCAGGAATACAACTTCACCTTCAAGTACAAGAAAGGAGCCGACAACATTGTCCCAGATGCCCTGTCTCGCCGACCGGACCATAGAGAGATTAACACACTCTCAGTACAGCTCGACCCCAGGCTCCGGCAGCGCCTGATGGATGGTTACAAAGAGGATCACCGCCTCAAACCGATCTATGAAAGCTGCCTCCAGGGAAGTCCACCGTCTAATTACTCTCTTGTTGATGGTGTTCTTTGCATTCAACGTAATGATCTTTTACTTGTTTGTATCCCCTCGAACTCTGACCTTCGGCTTTCTCTTCTTCACGATGCACACGACTCCGCTATAGCTGGTCACTTCGGTTTCGAGAAGACGTACGGTCATCTCCACTCGCGGTTCTTCTGGCCATCTATGGCGAAGGACACCCGGCTGTATGTGCAGACCTGTGAGTCGTGCCAAAGGACTAAGCCCAGCAACCAACCACCTGCTGGCCTCCTCCAGCCCCTACCCATTCCCGATCGACCCTGGCAAACGGTGACAATGGACTTTGTCGGCCCCCTACCCAAGACCCCACGCGGCTTTGACTCCATTACGGTCTTTGTTGACAAACTCACAAAGCAAGTGCACTTTGCCCCCTGCCACACCACCGACTCCGCCTCGCAAGTTGCACGCATTTTTTTCGACCATGTTTTCCGCTTGCACGGCATGCCAACCACCATTGTCTCCGACCGCGATACCAAGTTCACGAGCCGCTTTTGGAAAGAATTGAGCCGTCTGATGGACGTCCACCTTGCCATGTCGACTGCCTTCCACCCTCAGACCGATGGCCAGACCGAGCGTGCCAACCGCACCCTTATCACCATGCTCCGTAACTTTGTCGACCAACGGCAGTCTAACTGGGACCTCTTACTTTCCGCCGCCGAATTTGCCACGAACAACGCCACCAATGCCTCCACTGGAGTCTCCCCGTTCTTCTTGAACTCCGGAGCCCATCCCAACATGCCCATGTCATTGTTGACCCCTACTCCCGGCCCCAACCCATCGGTTAACGAGTTCGTGCAATCTCGAAGCGAAGCCCTCACCCTCGCTAAGGAGTCCCTTGCTGCCGCCCAAGAACGTCAAGCAGCCAACGCCGACATCCATCGGCGAGAGCATGATTTCAAGGTTGGTGACCACGTTCTCCTTAACCTTGAGAATATCACCTTACCCTCGGACCGCACCCGCACGTCGCAGAAACTCTTGGCTCGCTTTGCCGGCCCCCACACCATTGTTGAACAGCTGTCCCCGGTCTCCTTCCGCCTTGATCTTCCACCGTCCATGAAGATTCACCCCGTCTTCCACGTCGACCGATTCCGACGCTACCAACCATCACCTGCGACGCTAGGACCAAGAACACCAGCACGGCCACCACCGGTTATCGTTGAAGACGAGGAAGAGTATGAGGTCGAGGCCATTGCAGATCATAGGAAGGTTAACAACAACATGGAGTACCTTCTACAATGGCAAGGATACCCGCGCGAGGACTGGACATGGGAACCAGAGAGTGAACTGGCACACTGTAAGGACATCCTCAACAAGTACAAGCGCGACCATGGCCTTAGGACTTAGCGGATTTTTTTTTAAGAGGGGAAGGTGCAACATATTAGGTTTATCATTGCTCTCTAGTTAGTCATTCCTTGTCACTCTCTATCATCTCTGACTCACTATGACACTACACCTAGAAACCTAGTTGGCGACTTTGTATATATATTTAGTTGTACCATAGTAATAACATCAATCATCACTGCTTCAACTCTCGTCCCCGTTCTATACTTCTCTGTCCCAGTCTTCGCCTGTTGCACGTCAACTAGGTCGCGGCAGTTCTCCAGGTTGGCGACGGGCTCCCACGTTTGGTCCTCCCGTCCGTACCCTTTCCATGACACAAGGAACTGGTGTTGCCGTCGGTATTTCCTGTAACGCAAAATGGACTCGACCTCGTATTCTTCATTGCCCTCGATGACAACTGGTGGTGGTGGTGCTAATGTTCGGCGGCCAAATGCAAGTGGTGACTCGATGTGATGGCGGAAGAGGTCGACGTGGAAGACATTGTGGATGTTGTAGGAGGGCGGTAGGTCGACTAGAAAAGTGACTGGTGATCGCTGCTCCAGCAATGTAAAGGGTCCGATGAAGCGAGGTTTGAGTTTATCCGAGCTGAGTCCACTGTCGGCTGGCATGGTGATGTTCTCTGCACTAAGGAGGATCTTGTCGCCGACCTTGTAGTCGTGGTCGCGTCTTCTCTTGTCGGCCTGTTCCTTCTGATGATCCTGGGCTCGTTGTAGTGCGTCTTGTGCGAAAAGTAGTGCTGTCGACTGTTGATCAAGATAGTTGTGAACGCTGGGTAAGTTGCTGTCGGTGTGGGAGAGGTGCAACAGGCGAAGACTGGGACAGAGAAGTATAGAACGGGGACGAGAGTTGAAGCAGTGATGATTGATGTTATTACTATGGTACAACTAAATATATATACAAAGTCGCCAACTAGGTTTCTAGGTGTAGTGTCATAGTGAGTCAGAGATGATAGAGAGTGACAAGGAATGACTAACTAGAGAGCAATGATAAACCTAATATGTTGCACCTTCCCCTCTTAAAAAAAAATCCGCTAAGTCCTAAGGCCATGGTCGCGCTTGTACTTGTTGAGGATGTCCTTACAGTGTGCCAGTTCACTCTCTGGTTCCCATGTCCAGTCCTCGCGCGGGTATCCTTGCCATTGTAGAAGGTACTCCATGTTGTTGTTAACCTTCCTATGATCTGCAATGGCCTCGACCTCATACTCTTCCTCGTCTTCAACGATAACCGGTGGTGGCCGTGCTGGTGTTCTTGGTCCTAGCGTCGCAGGTGATGGTTGGTAGCGTCGGAATCGGTCGACGTGGAAGACGGGGTGAATCTTCATGGACGGTGGAAGATCAAGGCGGAAGGAGACCGGAGACAGCTGTTCAACAATGGTGTGGGGGCCGGCAAAGCGAGCCAAGAGTTTCTGCGACGTGCGGGTGCGGTCCGAGGGTAAGGTGATATTCTCAAGGTTAAGGAGAACGTGGTCACCAACCTTGAAATCATGCTCTCGCCGATGGATGTCGGCGTTGGCTGCTTGACGTTCTTGGGCGGCAGCAAGGGACTCCTTAGCGAGGGTGAGGGCTTCGCTTCGAGATTGCACGAACTCGTTAACCGATGGGTTGGGGCCGGGAGTAGGGGTCAACAATGACATGGGCATGTTGGGATGGGCTCCGGAGTTCAAGAAGAACGGGGAGACTCCAGTGGAGGCATTGGTGGCGTTGTTCGTGGCAAATTCGGCGGCGGAAAGTAAGAGGTCCCAGTTAGACTGCCGTTGGTCGACAAAGTTACGGAGCATGGTGATAAGGGTGCGGTTGGCACGCTCGGTCTGGCCATCGGTCTGAGGGTGGAAGGCAGTCGACATGGCAAGGTGGACGTCCATCAGACGGCTCAATTCTTTCCAAAAGCGGCTCGTGAACTTGGTATCGCGGTCGGAGACAATGGTGGTTGGCATGCCGTGCAAGCGGAAAACATGGTCGAAAAAAATGCGTGCAACTTGCGAGGCGGAGTCGGTGGTGTGGCAGGGGGCAAAGTGCACTTGCTTTGTGAGTTTGTCAACAAAGACCGTAATGGAGTCAAAGCCGCGTGGGGTCTTGGGTAGGGGGCCGACAAAGTCCATTGTCACCGTTTGCCAGGGTCGATCGGGAATGGGTAGGGGCTGGAGGAGGCCAGCAGGTGGTTGGTTGCTGGGCTTAGTCCTTTGGCACGACTCACAGGTCTGCACATACAGCCGGGTGTCCTTCGCCATAGATGGCCAGAAGAACCGCGAGTGGAGATGACCGTACGTCTTCTCGAAACCGAAGTGACCAGCTATAGCGGAGTCGTGTGCATCGTGAAGAAGAGAAAGCCGAAGGTCAGAGTTCGAGGGGATACAAACAAGTAAAAGATCATTACGTTGAATGCAAAGAACACCATCAACAAGAGAGTAATTAGACGGTGGACTTCCCTGGAGGCAGCTTTCATAGATCGGTTTGAGGCGGTGATCCTCTTTGTAACCATCCATCAGGCGCTGCCGGAGCCTGGGGTCGAGCTGTACTGAGAGTGTGTTAATCTCTCTATGGTCCGGTCGGCGAGACAGGGCATCTGGGACAATGTTGTCGGCTCCTTTCTTGTACTTGAAGGTGAAGTTGTATTCCTGCAACAGTTCCATCCAGCGGGCCTGACGGCGGGTGAGTTTGGGTTGAGTGGGGAAGTGTTGGAGGGTGGCATGGTCGGTGTATACGATGAAGTGGGATCCGTCCAGATAGTAGCGCCATGTCTTCAATGCATGTACAACAGCCAACAGTTCCTGTTCGTGTGTTGGGTAGTTGCGTTCGGCAGAGTTCAGCTTGCGGGAGGTGAAGGCGACGGGGCGCGACTCGCCATGCTCATCGGTCTGAAAGAGAACGGCACCGAGAGCAAAGCCGGAGGCATCGGTTTCGACGGTTGTTAGAAGGTCGGGGTCGAAGATACGTAGAACAGGTGCTTTACTGATGGCCTCCTTCAGAGTCGTAAACGCTACTTCCTGCTCCTGAGACCAAGAGAAAGGAACGCCTTCACCTAAGAGAGCGGTCAACGGTAGGGCGATCGAGGCAAAGTTAGCGATGTACTGATGATAGAACTGTGCAAGACCAACAAACTGCTGAACATCTTTCTGCTTCTGGGGACGGGGCCATTCACGGATGGCACGAACGAGACCGCCGCTCGTATGGATACCGTCCTTGGAGATGACGTGGCCGAGGAACTCGGTCTCTTTCTGCATAAAGGAGCACTTGCTCAACTTGGCGTAGAGACCGTACTTGCGGAGGAGCGTGAGGACGGATCGGAGATGTTGTAGATGTTCGGCCTCGGTGCGCGAGTAGATAAGAATGTCGTCGAGGTAAACAACAACCCACTTGTCGAGAACAGGGTCTAATACTCGTAGCATCATATTGGAGAAGGACGCCGGTGCATTCGTTAACCCGAAAGGGACCACATTAAATTCGAAATGGCCGTAGCGGCAACGGAAGGCTGTCTTGTGTGTGTCCTCTTCTGCTATACGTTGCTGATGGTAACCGGAGAGGAGGTCAAGTTTGGTAAAGTAGCGTGCCCCGCGGAAACGGTCGATAAGTTCATCAATGCGGGGAAGGGGGTGTCTGTTCTTTTTTGTAATCCGGTTTAACCCTCTGTAATCAACACACATACGCAAGGAACCATCCTTCTTTTTCACAAACAATACAGGGGCACCATAAGGGGAGGTAGAGGGTTTGATAAAGCCTTTGCCAAGTAGGTCGTCGAGTTGCTTCCTTAGTTCATCCAATTCAGCAATCGAGAGACGTATAACAGGGCGAAAGGGGGGATCAGCGCTCGGATCAGTTTCGATCTTCATTGCATCGCCTCTGTCAGGGGGAAGGCCAGAGGGGAGGGAGGAAGGGAAAACGTCGGGGAACTCGTTGTGGACGATGTTGTGAATGTCGGGTGAGAGTGGAGGGGAGGTCGGTTTGTTGTCATTACTGTTGTTGTCGTTGGTCTTTTTAGCGATGTTGACGAGGGCGAGGTAGACAGCGTTTCCAGGTTGGGTAGCAAGGGAGTGAAAGTGAAGGTGAGAGAGGAGTTTCCCTTGTGTGCGAGCGGAGATGGAGTTGGCGTTGGCACCACGACAGCGCCAGAGAACAGTGTGTCCATTGTGGGTGAAGTGAAGGTCGTTGTTTCGCCAGTTGATGAAAGGGTTGATGGTCGTTAGCCAGGGTTTTCCAAGGATGAGGTCGTAGTTGGAGAGGGGGTAAATGAGTGCTTCCAGTTTGTCGGAGTAGTGGTCGCGGTCGATGGTAAAGGTGGAGGTGGATGATGAAATGGAAGAGGAACCGTTTGGAAGGATGATGGGGATGGAGGGGCCAGGAGTGCGAGTGAGGGAGTGTTGTTTGCAAAAAGAAGAACTGATGACGTTCCCTTCCGCACCGCAATCGATTAAAATACGCGCAGGGGCACCAGCCACATTACCAATAAACGACAAGAGTGTACGGGAGGCTTTCTCAGCCGTGAAAGCGTGCAGACGGACGGATTTGTGTCGCAAGCGTTTGGTCCTGCGCTTGGACATGGGTTGGTCTAAAGCAGCAGGAGAGGAGAGTGGGTCCAGGTCCACTTCTTCTGATGGGCTAAGACCAACAGGCGAGGTATCAGATACGTCGTCGGTGAGTTGTAACTCATCGTCAAAGGGTACCGTGGTGGAGTGAGTGTTGGGGGCAGTGGTGGTCGAGTCGATGGCAATTGAGGAGGGAGTACGAGGCGAGGCAGGGATGGATGAGGGAAAAAGGGAGAGTGGAGGAGGAGAGAAGGAGAGTTTGTGTAGGCTACGAGGTGCGGATGTGGTAGTGCGAATAATGGATACAGAGGGGGGAGTGTTTTTGATAGCAGAATTTTTATTCTTGGAACTGTAACTTAACTCTGGTAAGGAAACACTCCCTTTGTCCAGAGGAGAAAGGGAGGGAACGTCGACGATCAAGTCCTGGACTAAGCCTGATCGTCGGAGGCTTTTCCCGACTCGGGGGAATCACCCACGGCTACTTGATAAACCCATCGTCCTTGGCGGTTGTTGTTGTTGCCACGGTTGGTATTGTTGTTGTCGCCGTAGATGGGGCACTCCTTTGCATAATGTCCAGGTTGGCGACAGCGACGGCAAGCATTGTTGTTTTTACACCATTCGCGTTCCTGAGGGGTCAGGGAAGGGGGATTACCGTTGTTGTTGTTTCGGGGGCCGTTGTTGTTATTGTTGTTGCGGTTGTAGTTATTGTTATGACCCATGTTTCTCTCTAGGCGATTAAATCGTTGGGTGATATTGTTGAGGGCGATCTGGATGTTGTCGATTTCCATGGGGGTGGCTTGAGAGAGAGCGGAGGAAGAGGTGAAGGAAGAAATGATGGGGGCGGAGGCGATGGCGAGCGAGTTGGTCTTGGGGCCGGTGTCGGGTTTGAAGGAGTAAATGCGGTCCATCTCTTGGGCGTATTGAAAGATCTGAATGAGGGTGATATTGGGGTTTTGAATAATGTGTCCTTCGATCATCTGTTGAAGAACCAAGGGGCAGTTGTCGATAAAGGATGTTTGGGCGAACTCGTTGACCGTGGTCTTGGCAGCGTCGGTGGAGGCATAACCAAGAAGGGCGCCCAAAAGTTCCTTGAATGTAGATAAGTAGGTCGAAAAGTTGGTGGTCATGCGAAGATTGGTGAGGTGTCGTCGACAGGAGCCCGCAAAGTTGTTGGGAATGTACTCTAGCTTAAAAGCAGGAGTAAACTCGGTCTCGAAGTTGCAAGTATCAGGGAGCCCACATCCATCAAACCATCGGGCAGGGCCAGGCGTGCCCAAGTACGAGAGAGCGTGGGGTGTTCGTTCAGTCTCACTTATCTTAGCAAGGTTGAAGTAGCGGTTAACCGCAACGAGCCAGGCCAAGGCAGAGAAACCGTCGCGGGCGCCTGTAAAGACAGGAGGGGGGTTAAGGCGGGCAGGGGTAACCATGACTGGTAGTGCAGAGAGAAGTGCGGAGAGGTCAAAAATGTCCAGAGTGTAAGAGGGTACGAAGGAAAATAGGGGCAGGGAATGAAATTCAGGGCTGGTGTGCAGAGAGAGCTGGGACGAGGGAAAATTAAAGTAAAACGCGGGCAGTGAAAACGAGGAGGGAAAAATCAAGAGGTCAGTGGAACGAGGGAACCTTTGCTACCATGCAACAGGCGAAGACTGGGACAGAGAAGTATAGAACGGGGACGAGAGTTGAAGCAGTGATGATTGATGTTATTACTATGGTACAACTAAATATATATACAAAGTCGCCAACTAGGTTTCTAGGTGTAGTGTCATAGTGAGTCAGAGATGATAGAGAGTGACAAGGAATGACTAACTAGAGAGCAATGATAAACCTAATATGTTGCAAGAGGAGACTGGCGGGGATGCGGGGATGTTGGCCGGTGTTGAGGAAAAAAGGTGAATAGCCGGTCGAGTGGTTGACGGAGTTATTATATGCAAATTCCGCGGCTGGAAGGAGGGTATCCCAGTTGGTCTGTTTTTCGTCGATGAAAGCGCGTAGCATAACTCCTAGTGTCTTGTTCATGACCTCCGTCTGTCCGTCCGTTTGTGGGTGATAGGCTGTTGACATTGCAAGCTTGACATCCATGAGTCGATGAAGTTCCTGCCAAAAGTGACTGGTGAATTTGCTGTCGCGATCCGAGACGATTGTCGTTGGCATTCCATGATGGCGGAAGACATTGTCGAAAAACTGGCGAGCAACGTCGGTGGCGGTAGCGGTGGTGGTGCTGGGAACGAAGTGGACATGCTTCGATAATTTATCGACAAAGACGGTAATGGCATCATGGTTGCGGGGTGTCTTGGGTAGGTGGGTCATAAAGTCCATGGTCACAACCTCCCAGCGACTGGCGGGGATGGGGAGAGGTTGGAGGAGTCCTGCAGGTCGCTCCTGACTTGGCTTATTGCGTTGACACTTCTCGCATGAGTCGACGTAGAGTTGAGTCTCCTTGGCCATGTTGGGCCAGTATGCCATCCGTCGCAGTTTGTCGTATGTCTTCCTGAACCCGAAGTGACCAGCTATGGGGGTATCGTGGCAGTCATGTAAAAGAGAGCGGCAAATGTCAGCTTTCTGTGGTATGGCAAGGACGGTGGTACCACGGCGATCATAGTAGAGAAGACCATTATGAAAAGAGTAACCAGAGGGGGCACTTCCCTCGAGGCAGCTTTTGTAGACGAGACTGAGCCTGGGGCTGCTCTGGTAGTCTTCTATCAGGCGCTGCCTCACACCTGGTTCAAGTTGGATATCGATTGAATGGATCTCGACTGTGTCTGTTGTTGGGCTGACAGGATCTTCTGCACGATGGTCGGGTCGGCGAGATAGGGCGTCGGGTACTGTGTTGTCGGCTCCGCGCTTGTACTTGAAGTCGAAGTCATATTCCTGCAGTAGCTCCATCCATCGGGCCTGGCGGCGGGTGAGTTTTGGTTGTGTCGGAAAATGGCGGAGGGTTGCATGATCCGTGTACACGACAAAGTGGGATCCATCCAGGTAGTATCGCCACGTCCTGAGGGCATGCACAACTGCCAGTAGCTCCTGCTCATGGGTTGGGTAGTTTCTCTCTGCCGGTTGAAGTTTCCGTGAAGTGAAAGCAACGGGTCGGGATACTCCTGATGCGTCCGTCTGAAAGAGAACAGCGCCGATAGCAAATCCGGATGCGTCGGTCTCGACGGTTGTTAGCAAGTCGGGATCGAATATGCGTAGGACCGGGGCAGAGCTGATGGCGGTTTTAAGGGAGAGAAATGCCTGTTCCTTGTCATTATCCCATGAAAAAGTTGCGCCGCCTGCTAGAAGCTGAGAGAGCGGAAGGGCGATCTGGGCGAACTTGTCGATGTAAGTCTGGTAGAATTGTGCCAAGCCCAGGAACTGTTGGACGTCTTTGATGCTGGTGGGGCGTGGCCATTCCCGAATGGCTTTGACAAGTCCTGCTGAAGTTGAGATCCCGTCCTTGGAGATGGTGTGTCCAAGAAATTCGGTTTCCTCCTGCATAAACGAACACTTGCTGAGTTTGGCGTAAAGTCCATGTTGTCGAAGGAGGGCGAGGACGCTGCGAAGGTGCTTTAGATGCTCGGCCTTAGTTTTAGAGTAGATAAGAATATCGTCTAGATAGACAACAACCCATTTATCCAAAACCGGGTCGAGTACCCTTAGCATCATGTTGGAGAAGGAGGCGGGTGCGTTGGTGAGGCCAAATGGGACGACGTTAAATTCAAAGTGTCCATATCTGCATCGGAATGCTGTTTTGTGTGTGTGTGGTTCGTAGATCCTCTGTTGGTGGTATCCTGAGAGTAGATCCAGTTTACTGAAATAACGTGCGCCACGAAAACGGTCAATTAGCTCGTCGATCCTGGGGAGTGGATGCCGATTTTTCTTGGTGATCCCGTTCAAAGCTCGGTAGTCCACGCACATACGCAGGGTGCCATCCTTTTTCCGAACGAAAAGTACTGGAGCGCCGTAAGGTGATGTACTGGGCTTGATGAATTTTTTGGCGAGTAATTCATCCAGCTGCTTCCTGAGTTCGTCGAGTTCTGCAATGGAGAGGCGAATGACTGGCTTGAATGGTGGGTCTGCTGTGGGGTCTGTCTCGATTTTCATCGCATCGCCTCTGTCTGGTGGGAGGCCGCTGGGAAGTGTGTCGGGGAATACGTCCTTAAACTCATCTTCGACGATTGACCTGATCTCAGGTGTCATAAGAGGGCGCTTGGGTGGCGATGGTGAGTCCTTGTCATTCCTGTCCTTGTCCTTCTGCAGATCCTTCGAGGACTTGACCAGAGCCAAGAATATGTCCGAGCCGGGGAGGGTAGCCATGGTATGAAAGTGTAGGTGGGAGAGGAGGAGACCTTTGGTGCGGGTTTGGATGCTGTTTGATTTAAATCCTGTGCAGTCCCATTTGATGGATGTGTTGTTGTGGGTGAAGTGTAGAGCATTTGTACGCCAGTTGATTTGAGGGTTGATGTGTGTGAGCCATGGTTTTCCCAGAATCAGGTCGTATTTCTTGAGTGGGTAGAGAATGGGGTCGAGAGTGTCGGAGTAGCCGTTGCGTTCGATGGTGATGTTGACAGTATGGTTGGTGATGGAGGATGAGCCGTCGGGAAGGAGGACAGGAATGGGGTTGATGACGGTTCGTGACAAATTGTTTTTCTTTTGAAATGAGGTACTGATCACGTTACCTTCAGCACCGCCATCAATCAGCACGCGAGCCGGAAAGCCGCTGACAAGGCAATTAAAAGTGAGCAGTTGGCGCTCAGCCTCGGCGATAGAAAATGAACAGAGACGCAATTGCTTTTGTCTCCGTCTTCTCAACTGTCGCTTCGTAGGCGGTGTGGTCGACACAACAGGGGCGGTCAGGTCCAGGTCTGGGCCATCTGAAGTTCTAGACACAATATGGGACGAGTCAAAGGTTGGGGTCTGGTCCAGTGAAGGTGCCAGGGTGGGGGGGGAGTGAGCATCACGAATTGAGTTTGAAATCTGAGTTTGGCTAGAAGTACTTTCAACTGATAGATCTGGCGACTTTTTTATTTTTTCTTTTGAACTTAACTCTGGTGTGTGAGCACTCCCTTCACCGCTGGGGTAAAAGGAGGGGGTTTCAGCAACTGGGTCCTGGACTGCACCTAGTTGCTGGGGGCATTTCCCGACTGGTCTGTTGGGGGGTTGCCCACGTAAGCAATGTTGTTGACGGCCTGGGACCTGGGAGGTCGGGGCGTATTGCGGTTTTTCCCACAGTCCCAGGAGTAATGTCCGGCATTGGGTCGGCGGCACTTGAAACAGCCGTTGTTGTTCTCCAAGTATAGTCTTTCTTCATCGGTGAGGCGGGCAAGGCGCGGGCGGTTTTGTTGCTGTTGCTGGTTGTTGAACTGAGATGCCATAGCGTTGACAGCGATAGTGAGGGACTGGACCGAGGACATGAGTGCGCGGGTGGTGGGGTCGACACTGATGTTATCAATCTCCATCGCCATTGGGTCGAAGGCGGGGGCGGAGGTTGGGGCTGAGTTGGAGGTCGGGGTTTGTGAGCGGATGTTATTCATAGCCTTGGCGAACATACCCTTGGTGGCGCCTCTGGGTCCGAAAGCATAGATGGTGTCAAATCCTTCAGCCTTGGAGCACATGTCGAAAAAAGTGTTGTTGGGGTTAGATACCTGATCAGTCTGAAGTAATTGCCTCAGGTCGTCGGGGCAGCCTTGGAGAAAAACAACTCTGACGGTGGATTCAAGGAAGACGCGGCCGGTGGGATCCTCCGCAAGTAAAATGTTCATGTAGAGGCGGATGCGGGTAAGGTACTCGGCGAGGTTGGTGGTGAGCTTGGCATTGAGGAGGAGGCCGCGGACGTGTTCAAGGAAGCCGTCAGGCATATATGCCTTCTTGAACAAGGTTGTGAAGGTGAGGTACTCGCAGGTGTCGTCGATGTTAAGGGATTCCCACCAGAGGAGAGAGGTTTGGTTAAGGAGGTTGACGGCATGAATGGTGCGTTTTCTGTCAGGTACGTTCTTCATGGTGAAGTAGCGTTGCACCTCCTTTAGCCACGCAAGGCATTTGAAGCCATCGCGAGTGCCGTCATACTTGGCGGGTTTGGAGGTGGTGTCGAGTTCAATGATGGTGGGAAGGGATTGGTTGTCGTTGTTCATGATGGTGAGTTCCGATAAAAAATCTGTGATAAAATACGTGTCGATAGGGGGAAGACAGGGCGAGGGGATGGAAGAGGTGCTGGGTGAGGTGTCAGGGGAACTGGAGGGGTCTGGGGTTTGTACTGGGGGGTCTGGGGTCTGGTCAGTGGATTCGTGAACCTTTGCTACCATGCAACTTTAGGAGGAGTGGAAGTAAGAGATGTGGATGTATTATGGTAGTGTGTGTCTATTTATCTAAAGCTACTCTGATCGGAGGTTCAACTGTTGCACTTCTCTCTGCCCATCTTGGCGAACTCCTCCACCTCAGACGTCTTCTCATGCAGAGTCATGGCGCAATCCACGAATGTCTGCTCGCACTGATCCCACGTCCACGCCGGACCCGTATCCTTTTTCCTCGCTCCTGTTAATGCATCCTGCACTTTGACATCTAGATTCGCCAACGCTAATAAACGATAACAAATCTTTTCAAACGTCGTAGTGCCGTAGGCAAGGTTACCTTGGGTATGAAACTCATACAGGAAACAGCGAACTGAAGTTCGGATAGGACCGGACGTCTTAGCGTCGACTTTAGGCATCTCATGATCTGGCACCTTGCGATGGTACCTGGGCATAACATTGAGAAGCACAATCTGCTTGTCGTCCATAGTGCCATTCCCGCCATAGGAGGACTTTGGGAAGCTGGATGTAGACGATGACGATGCGGCGCTGTGGACAGTCCTCGCTTTGGCTTTCCTCGCCAAGTTCATATCATCTAGACTCGACTCCCATAACTCCAGCTGCGCCTTGATGCTGCGGACCGTATCCTGCAACTGGCCCATCCTCTGGCTCTGCTCCGGGGTTCCTCCACCGTTCATCATCATCATTGCCGTCAGTTGTCCCTTTGTTGCCGTATGAATCTCCAACTGCTGCCCCAGATTATTACGAAAAAGATATTCTAACACCCCCTGTCAGACACCCCCTGTTAGTATTGCACTGACAGGGAATTTCCAAAAATAAATTGCCATATGTTTTTGGTCTTTTTTCAATTCTAACAGGGGCCTGTTTGAACAGGAGCATGGATGGAAATCAAAACACCCTGTCAGAATAGAAATGCTTTTTGCACTTTCTTTTTGCCGCGCTGATGGCAAAAAGATCATTTGACCAGTGCTACCCGTCGTTCTCAATAGACTTCTCCTTTCCTCGCCGTGCATTGAGATTCTCGTCAAAGAGTCAAATTCAGACACCATCGGCTGTTCAGTGATCCCTCTTGACCATTTCAGGCACCCCAAATAATACCAAAAAATGTTCATATACATACACTTCACCATTTTTCTCGACTGCGGGTTTTGTTACTTGCACGCCTTGCTTGATACCCCGCTGGAGGATGATCACTATAGACTTTGTTCAAGTAGCCCTCATTCCATTTTATCCTCTCACCTTTGTCTCTCTCTATCCTTGACTCCCTGTCCCTCTCTTAGTCTTCATCTCTCTTTCTTTGACACTCCTTCTCTCTTTCTTTGACACTCCTTCTCTCATTCTTTGACACTCCTTCTCTTATTCTTTGACACTCCTTCTCTCTTTCTTTGTCTCTCCCTCTATCTTTCTTTAACTTCCTCTCTTTCACTCTTTGTCATTCTCTTTCTCCCTTCCTTTAACTTCCTCTCTTTCACTCTTTGTCATTCTCTTTCTCCCTTCCTTTGTCCCTCTCTGCCTCCTTGTTTTCCTCTCTCTCTTTGTCTATCTCTCTCTCTCTCTGCCTTTGTCTTTCTCTCTTTTCTCTTTGCCTCCCTTTCTCTCTCTTTATCTTTCTCTCCCTCTAAAAAAAAAAAAAAACAACAACAAATGCAAAGGCAATGAAGGCAATGAAGGCAAAGGACACACGGTTGCTGGCGTATTTTTATTGTTATATTCGCATGCCATGGACTTCACACTGGATGAGACAGATGAGAGACATCCATGCATACATGAATCTTAATGCCAACAGGTCTTGCCCCTCTAGCTGCCATCAGGATAATTTTCATTCATCTGTACATAGCCAACGTAGGCAATGTAGGCCAAAAAAAAAATAAAAAAGGATCCAAAAAAAAAGACAACACATGCAAAGGTAGTGAATGCAATGAGGGCAAAGGACACATGATTGTTAGCATATTTTTATTGTTATGTTCCTATGCCATGGACTTTACCCCTGGACGAGACAGACGTGAAACATGCTTGCATGCATGAATCTTGATACCAATAGGTCTTGACCCTTTAGATTCCATGAGGATATTTTTCTTTTTTTAATTCACCTGTACATAGCCAAAAAAAACAACAAAAAACAAGGCAGCACATCCGAAGGCAATGAAGGCAATGAGGGCGCAGGATACATGATTGTTAGCATAATTTTATTGTTTTACTCCTATACCATGGACTTTACCCTAGACGAGACGGATATAAAACATAGATGCATACATGAATGTTGATGCCAATGGGTCTTACCCCCTTTAGCTGTCACTAGATTTTCTTTTCGTTTTTTTCGCGTTGTGCAAGCATTATCCAAGCATTGTCCATCATGCTTTTTTTTAAGTCCATGAGTTGGCCCATCAGTACAACACACTGCTTTGGAAAATGGATTTTATTACTGTTTTGTTTTGATGTATATGATTGTATGGTGCTCAACTAAGGACCTCGCTGTAATAGCAACAGAGGTAAGGCATGGAAAAAAGGAAAGAGCAAGACATGGAGCAAGGGGGAGAATAAGGAAGAGATAAGAGGACACAAGAGGATCGAAAGGTCGAGTGCAAAGTTGCAAGAATCGATGACGTTTATTGTGCAGGGGAACCTAGGGTAATTAGACGTGTTAGGGTTACTGAGTTCTGGATGGTGTGGTGGATAGGTACGTAGTTAGATAGGGGAGCGATTCAGATAGAAGTATCGGTAGATAATGGAATGGATAGAGGTGGTAACCAGGTGAGATGTGGTTTAGGTCGTACATAAGCTTGTTGGTTACTTGGAGGTGCCTCTCTAGCTGTACATGACGATAGGCGCTGTTCGAGTCTATCTATTGATCTTCGCACCACTAATGCGCGTTTGCCAGAAAACCCGGTAGGAAAGAGGCGCTTGTCATTTATGGAGAGAATGGGAAGAACTCCCTTCATTCGTATCTAGTTTATTTTCTACCGCACCGCCCCTGAGAGAGGGATCGATTGTTGTGCAGAGCGGACGAGCCAGGATTAGAGGACTGTGGCTTGTTATATGGTGTCATGGAGCAGACTTTTAAAAGCCCTTTTTTATTAGATACAATCCGTGAACTGTAGGGTTAAAAAATCAACTCGCGTACGGAAAAAATAAATAACAAGACTGCACCCGGTGTTTCCCCAGTCGACTGACATCCCTAGCTGCCGTCTTCAAGGCGAGAGCAGAATGAAATAGAGAAAAGATACCATTCTTATCCTTTCCATAAAAGACAATCCAGAGGGCTGCAATGATTAGACAGAACACGAATGAATGTGTATTGTATTTGTTATGTTTATTCTGAAGGAAAAGGATGGAATAAAAAGAAGAGT
The DNA here is from genome assembly GCA_019671135.1 of Linnemannia hyalina. NCBI lineage: Eukaryota > Fungi > Mortierellomycota > Mortierellomycetes > Mortierellales > Mortierellaceae > Linnemannia > Linnemannia hyalina. Next base: position 1,771,418 of record JAHRHY010000015.1, read on the forward strand.
GTGCAGAAGAAAGGCAGGGGACAGATGGAAGCGAGTTATTGCAGACTGAGGAATAAGATAAGGGAATAAGGGGTATGTTCATGCTTAGTGTTTCTCAAATGCGAATGCAAATAAAGGGGTTTCCATTGATTTTACATGATGCGAATGCGAATGCAAATGCGAATGCACTATGTTCTTAAGAAACACTATTCATGCTAAGGGCCAGATGAACTGAAGAAACCAAGGCAGTGCTTGGACATTGGATGGGCTTGGATGTTGGACGGGGCTTGGGATGTTAGACGGGGCTTGGAACATGGGTGGGCTTGGATCTTGGGTGGTGGCTCAGTTGGTGGCGTAAGTCACGTGATGTGACATCTGAAATCACATTACGCGTTCAATGGAAGTAGGACAAAACCTATTCCTGCGTAACCGGGGCAACCTGGGGCCTGGCGGTCTTGGGGGAAAACGTGGCAAGGGCTTTCTAAACATAGGTATCATTTACGTAAGGAAAGATGAAAAACAGGAAGAGGTCGTTTGGGAAAGCAGGATAAATTAGGGGGATTGTTCTCTGCGTTTAATGCGGTGTGCCGAGTCTATTAGGCAGGACTTGACTATTCAAAAGACAAGCTCTGGTAGAAGTATTCCGACCTTTGAATAACGAACTTGTGGGCATTTCCTCCAAAAGGCGTTGTATGGTGGATTTGATCGAAGGGCTCACACAGAGCGAAAAATAAATGCACCAAGCAAGACAGTGAGGGCAAGAGTAAGACAACAACATACAGCACGCGAGACATTCGAGGCGCGGACAAGGAAAAATAATATGCACCAAGCAACACAGTCAAGGCAAAGAGGAAACGAAGGGGATGAATGAACAGACACGGCAATAAAAAATGAAGCCGCTTGTGTATTTTCTCCTTCGATTAATGGTTATGTTAAAAAACGAGCTACAAAGATGCAGCTGAGATGGCTAGTTGCCATACACACGCAGTAAAAAGGTGACGCATAAGGGTCATATAGACATGATGCCATTGCGTTTGAAGGAGCGACAATGGCTCTGATGGCCATTGAATGTCGCACCAATGATAACTGCAGGTAGGTAAGATTGCATTTGCTGGCGGAAGGAGGGGGATGCTCGTTGCCAAATAATATGTTTGATGGAGTCGTGTGCTGTTTTTGTTCGTATTTGCGTGGGAGGGGGAAGGAAAAGATGAACGTGTACTCGTAAAACAATGCAGGAAAACGTGGACATGGGATTTACACGGTTGTAATCAAGGGCTGATCGCAGAGGTTATTTCACAGAAAGACACTGTCATTCAAAGATATAGTGAGCTGAGTGTCAGTGAAATTGAGAAAGGGCCAGTGTTAAGTAGCGGTGAAATAGTGGAGCTGGTAGCTGCTACATTCCTTCATTTCTACTATCGTTAACAAAATGCTTTGGACTGTGTGTCTTCACTCTAGCCTTCAAGCCAGGGGTTCGCCCAATTCTTCTTTTTTTTGTTGTAGTAATTCTTTACAAATGTAGAGAGTTGCGCCTGGTCCAAATCAGGCTTGTTACAGGCGTCCCTCATAACAAGGGTAATAATCGAATCCTGCGTAAGACAAAGATCCAGGCCAATCGTAATAGTGCGTTTCACCATCTTAATAAACCAACGGTCTTGTACATCTAGCAAGGACAAGAGAAGAGAAATTAAAACCGAGTTGATTTTTTTGGTGGTTGCTTCATTCTTCACTAAGCCGTAATAGAGTGACAATATACCTTTAGCGCCATAGTTAAATTCTCCTTCATTCTCACTGTCTTCCTCCCACTCGACTCTGCCATTTCCATCATCATCAACTAAGTCATTGTCCCCTTCATCATCTACGTTCCGGCCAATGTCCCCACTACCATCATTACTGTCGGCTTGAGATGGGGAGGTTAACCAAAGGATGAAATCGTCATGCTGCGACATAATAGGCAGATACGGCTCATGTAGCAAATATTCTCGCCAAATGGTGTCCGCCCCGATCTTTTTAGAAGAACAGACAAAGGGAAATGATGAGATGGGTGTAGGTGTGTATGCTTTTTTGTGCGTAAAAAAAGTAGAGAAAAGAGCAAACACTTACATGGGTGTAACAGGTAAATAAACGCAGCAGGCGGAGTCGGTACTCGAAAAGAGAGGTATGTCTGCTCCAGTTGGCATGAGTGTTGCACCGTTGTTCCATCGCCATTGCGATCGCGAGGGCTCCGAGGTCCGGAAGTTGAGGCAGAGCAGAGGTGGAAAGAGGTTTGATGTTCTTCATTGCAACTGTCCACTGATCTTTAGCGGCAGACAACGGGTTGATATAGGACAAAAGAGGCTTGAGATGCCCCAGAGTGATGGGGTGATTGGATGAAGATCCGAAATAGATAATGTGGCTGTTCAGATCCAAGATAATCGCACCCCAGTGCTCATGATCCATTCGGACAAATGTGCAAATCATTATCGCCAGTCTCCTTGTTCTTGTACTCCAAGCAATGGGTCTCTTCCCGGTGAGATCAATAGGCGCAAACAATATCCGACCATCTAGACCATAGCAACGAGTGAAGAGTGCAAGAACACAATCCATAATGCCCTTGTCCAGGCACGCCCTCTCACGTAAAGTGAAAATGCTTGTAAAACTTGGTGCGATAGCATTGGTGAATCTAGGCTGGAAGGACCGGATGTATAAACACGCGGACGACTGACCTATAGTAGCAGGATTGTCGAGGATTGCCCTTTTGAGATATCCGGCAAAGGCAACATCCACACCATCGACTTCAGAGTCCAGCCAATGCAGCATGTCTTGGATTGAGAGTGCAAAGTCTCTTAGAATGTGAAACTAAGCAAAAGGTGAGCTGGGTAAAAAAAGCCAGATAATAAATCAAAGCCATATTTTCAAACGAGTACACAGTACTTACTTGACTAAGGTGCCAGATCTGCCTCTGAGTGAAAGACCACCCCGCTTCTTTATAGTAAAAGTAATACGGCTCCAAATCAGCGAATTCCATCGGTCGACCCAACTTGTCATCTTCCTCGGCCCTCGTACGTTCATCATCTGCCATAAAATGAATGCACCTCCGGACTGTGTCCTTGCAAGGAACAGTCTCTGTCCATTTCTGAACGGCTGGTGGGTGAATAGCAGGACATCCGTAGTTGCGGGCAACAATCTGGGGCTCCTCCATTGACTTCACCGAAGGAATAACTTCAAGAAGCTGTAACAATAGGCGGCCGCTAGCAGCTTGACCGAGATGCATCATCCACTGGAGACCAAAGGTATTGGTGTTCGATGGCTGGTAGTTGATAGCCTGGGTCAATGCCCGAACATCGACTTTGCTCATGATGAATAACGAGAGAACGAGGGTGGAGGGAAGGAGGACAAAGTAAAGATACATTCATTATTCTTGTGGAATATAAATTACTTTAATAGTTCCAAAAAAAAAAAAAAAAAAAAAAGGGGCTAGATCGTCCCAGTCATTGAAACTTGCTGTTGTGATGCCTCGCATACCATTGTTGCATCCCGTCGGTTTCTTTTCGTTTGCGCACTTGTGAGACAACTCACGACATTATGCTCTCTATCGTGCCATTGGCGTAAACGACCACTACTCCTCACTGTCACTTTCTTTTCAACCAATTGTGGTACATGAAAAAAGATACATGTTGTACGGGATAAACAATAATTCGGTGCTGCTCATAGGCGTTATTGCGACTTCTAATGCTTTCAACACACCATGGGCGTGATGAATGGATACAGTTGTCATCGTCAAGTTATTCAGTGTTAATGTCATCTCCGACAAGGGATGGTGAGGGAATACCTAGGTACTTTCCGTCATGGCTCCAATGTACATAGAAGTATTATTGCCGAAGGAGCGAAAAGTTAAAAGCATGCAAACCAACGCCTCCCTTTTTTTTTTTTGCTTTTTTGTTTTCAGCCAGCCATATCTCAAACAGCGGCAGCCATCATTATTTCCACCGTTCTACCCGTGAACTTCAACGTCTTCGCTTATTTTCTTTGCCGGTATTATTTAGGTATACTATGTCAACGCTTTGCACATTTTCGCCTTCGCTTATTACCGTCTCTACAAGTCAATACAGTCCAAGCTAAACAAGGTGTTGGTGTGTATATGCTGTCATTTTTTTCTATCAAGGTAGAGAGAATCAGCATCCCAGCAAACATCTTATGCAATGATCAGACAGGATGGGTAGTGTGTATGGTGTTATTATAATACGGTTCAGTATGGAAGTAGCGTGCAGGGAAGAGAGGACAGGTGGGGACAGGTGGGAGATGAGTTATTGCAGACTGGAGGACAAGAACAAGAGGACAAGGGGTCTATTTATCTACGAACGGGATGAACAAGAAATGGGATGGGGTAAGGCCTGAAATGTGAATGGAATCTAGAATGGAGAATGTAAATGGAATCTAGAATGGAGAATGTAAATGGCAGAAGCGAAGGGCAAAGACAGATGGGCATCGGGGGAAAAGGGGCAAAGAGCTTGTTGACAAGGGTTCTAGGCAAGTAGCCCTTTGTAGGTACTGGCCTAGATCCCACGGGTACCAACAGAAGTAAGCGTACATTCCAGAGAGTACAACTAATATTTCCAGTCGCGTTGGTTGGTGGCAAAATCTTGGTTGGTGGCGGGTCACGTGGCAAACCGAAATGAAATGAATGCATCTTGCGTTCAATTTCGAGGGTTGGAAATTGCTTATGGTGAAAACCTGACAACCGAGGGCCAAAACATGGCATCTTCTTGTTATTTCTCCTTTTAAATTTCTTTGGCTTCCAACCTCCATCATTGTGAAGAAGGCGAGCATTGTTGGTATTCTCAAGGTTTTGTTATGTTCTTCCAGTTCCAGTTAATAATTTAAAGACTAATATCAACTCTTTTGTCCACCACGATTAGTCCATGGAGTTCTGCGTTGAGATTCCTGCCTTTTCTCCTCCTAAGCATGCAACCACCATTCCCTATGGAACCGAGTGGCGCGAAGAGTTGACGGGCGTACAGTTGGTCGATGCCCACTTTCCCAGAGTACGCAGACTCCGTGCTGGTTGGAAGCTCGTTCCTGAGGAGCCGACGTCAGGGAAATTAATTTGTTCCCCTCACCATCTCAAGAACATTCCTTTCGTTCTCGACGAGCCCACGGTTGCCACCATCCAAAACGCGGCGAAAGAGCTTAAAAAGAGCACAACCCCACACTGGATCCATTTTTATACTGCAGGATCGGGATTTTACCTCCAAATGAGATCGAACACCCACATCGACTTTTGGACTCTATCAGAGATAGCTGCGACCGATTATTATCGACAGAGGCTGTCGACGATGATTGCATGGCTCAATGGACCCGTGAAATCGATCAACACGGATCTCTACACATATCTCATAACGTTTCTGGAGACACATAGATTGCAAGACAGCCTCCCCAAGCCCCTGGATTATCAGGCCATCTTGAGTTTTGCCGGCAATCAGTGGTTGAGCGGCGAGGCCCTGGATGGAATCGCATGTTATTTCCAACGCGAATTGGGTATCAGCCCACAAGGACAACGCACCTTGTTCGTCGCCTCATCAACGATACAGCACTGGACGTGGCAATGGAACATCAATCGAACAATCGAGAAGGACAAGAAGGTTACAGCTTTTTTCGAGGCGGGGCGTCCAGATAGAGTGTATGCTTTTGCACTCATCCGGAGCAATCATTGGATCTTTTACCGAATCGACGCTGTTGCCCGAACCTTGTCAGTTGGTGATAAGTCTAGCGCCAAGCTGGATCATCTAAAGTATGCTGAAACTACCGGGGCTATCAAGGCCTTTGTTAAGTTATACTTTCCTACTTGGAAGGAAATCGACAACGCCCCTCTTGCCTTTATCAAGGTGCCCAGACAGGATGGGGTCTCGTGTGGAATTATTGCCGCATTTGCAGTCGAACATGACATTCTCTTCAAGAACGGGTGCCATGGATGGGAGGAAAAGAACATTCCGATTTATCGAACCGCTTATTTGGCGCGGGTCATAGGCTATGAAAAGGTAACAAGATTATTTTTTGCGATCTTGTGCGCCATGGTTTCAGCTATACTGTTTTAAAAAATGTGATTCATAATGCAGGCAGTATTTGTTTTATAGGCGCAAGGCTTCCCCCTCTTGACCATCAAGTCTGCACCCAAGGTAATGGAATGAAACGGCAATTAATAACAATGCATTGCTATTGCATTTTTTTAATGTTCTATACTAACTAATCCTTCATTATTTAAAAAAGTCAGGTGATGGTGTGGAGGAGACGAGCGGTAACGATACGATGGGAAAAGGAGGCAAAACTCACGGCGAGGACAAGGATGACATGAATGGCGAGAGCAAGGAGGAGATGAACGATGAGAGCAAAGAGAAGAGCAAAGCCGCTGACGATGAAGTACGTCCCAACAGTGATGACAGCCGGCCTGTAACGTTTGTGTCAATAATGGCCAAAGACATAAACATGAAAATGTCCTTGTAAGATCATTATTTATATTTACCTTGTGCATTTTGCTCATCTAATAGAGCAAAGACGTGCAAAAGACCAGGCAGTGCTCTGAGGATACTACCCTAAAATACAAGTCGGTTCAATCTGCTCACCAAAGGGTACGTACGATTAATATGCTTGGCCATCTTCTTACTTTATTGTTTTTTATTAATTTGCTGTTTTTTCTTTTGTCAAATAACAGGCCTCCGTTTCCCCAATGGTCTGGGGTTTGGAGACAGAGATTGACTTACTTCGTTGTGCAATCGCCAACTTTGTGACATGGGACGATCCGCTATACAATGGCAAAAGAACCGATGATCGCAAGGACCAAAACAATGGCAAGGAAATGAGCGGTAGCGAGGACTGGGACTTTATGGATGAGGACAATAACCTTTCGGATTCAAACACAGACTCGGGGTCCGATCTTCCATCATTCGAGGATGTGATAAAGAGCCGTGCTGTCCCCACCAGAGACCTGTCCACTATTATCAGACCATACACCGTCAACATTCCTGAGACGCTAACCACCAAAAAACCAGCCGCTACCAGTATGCCTGCCGCGTCCACTAGTACCGAGTGCAAGGTTCAGGAGGATTGCTTGAATCCGACTATTCTTAAAGTGTACGCTCACGGATCAATACTGAATACGGACCAGCTGAGACTGGCCGACGAATGGGAACCACACGAGGGTGACATTTTCCCGCACTCAGAGACTTTGATCGACTTTGTCAAGGACTGGGGCTGGAGCAGAAACGTCGACATCAAAGTTCGTTCCTCGAACACGACCAGTCCTGAGAAAGGTCTCCATGGTAAGTTGAGGGGAGAAATAACGACAAGGCCAGGATAAAATTTAGAGAATTGAAAAGTGTGGTGCATGATCCAGAACCAATTATTTACGCCACTTTCTTTTCTTGCGCTCTGTTTTTGTTATACAGTTTATTTCGCGTGTAGCAGAGAGGGTTCTCACATTGCCCGAAAGAGCGTTGACCCAGAAAAGTCGCGAGACTCCCAAAAAAGCACACGTTGTGGGTGTCTGTTCGGCCTCAATTTTACAAGTCCATTAGAGATCAGGCCCGCTTGGCGCCTCTCCAAGATCAGGTCTCTTCAACACAATGGTCACCAGCCTAGGCAGGATCTCCACATGATCAATCGCCTCTCCCCAAGAATGGTTGAGATCATAAAGGAGCGTGCACAGACGGATTCTTCGACCGAGGCAACAATGTTACAGCTGGAACAGACATACACCAACTCCAACAAGGTCTTCAACAAGCAACAGATCGACGCCCGACTGAAGATGTATAAGAATGCTCGCCGACCACCATCCCAGAACGCGGAAGCAACATTACTGCAGGCCTACCTGTGTACCAAGATGCAGAAGGAGCGGTGGTTTTTTTCCTCCGAGGTGGACGAGGAATGCTGTCTGGATCGCCTGTTCTGGATGTCTCCAGAGCAGGTTGCTTTGTACAAGCGTTACCACTGTGTTGTTGTACACGACAACACCGCCAAAACTAATCGATTGGGCATGAGCTTGACTTGCTTTGTCGTCGTTGACTCCACAAATCGTACACGGTTGATTGCCTGTGCGTTGAGCCGCCAAGAGAGCCAGGAGTATTATGCCTGGGGATTGCAGCAGCTGCTGGAGGCCACCAAGACCGAGACTGGGTACGTTTACCCTACAACAATCATTATGGACGAGGAGGCGGCGATGGAGGCGGCAACCGATCAGGTGTTGACGGGCAGGACCAATATTGTATCATGTATTTGGCACATGCTCAGGAACATACGTCGACACATCAAGAGAGTATTCCCAAAATGCGTGGATCAGGAGGCGTTCATGGATGTTTTCAATGAGGCCCGAGAAGCTATTACAGAGGATGCCTTCAGGATGATATGGATGGGTCTTTGTCAAAGATTTGGTGGGGAAGGCAGAGGGGAGCGTCGCGAGCCTGAGATCAAAAGCATGGTCAAGGGCAAGAAGGCAGAGAAGGTCAAAGGCGAGGAAAAGAAGGACTCGCCGAGCCAGGACGACCAGCTTGTGGATAGAGACGATCATATGTTTGTTGAGTACGAGTGGGGAGATTGGGGCAAGTACCTGAGAAGAATGCGGCGCCGTCGAGAGCACTGGGCTGGCCCTTGGGTCAAGACCATCTTTACCGCCGGGATGCGGTCTTCGCAGCGAGTTGAGATGACCCACAGGCTGATCAAGATGCTCGGTGTCAACAGTCAGACACCTTTGCAGCGACTCCTGGAATTCATCTCTACAAAGCTCAACAGGGAGCTCGCCTTTGCCATCGTCGGTAGAGTGACCAATCACAGCAAAGACCTCGACGGGGTTATTGCTTGTGATTTCAAGATGGTGCTCTCTGCTTCCAGTCGGTTCCTGGATCACTATGCTATGAGCCAAATGAGAATCGAGCTTGCTCAGTCCTATGGTTTCCAGCATAGAGTTATCGACCCTCAAAGCATTTCTCAAGACATCTCCAAAGTAAGTCTGTATGATGATTGCTATCAAAGTATAAAATCCCGTTAGTGGTTGCTCATTGTTTTCTTACTCCTTTTTTTTCTACTCCTTTTTTTCATTCGATTAGGATGATTTGAGCAGAGAGAACCTTCTCAGGAGATCTATCTGCACTATTGTCGAGAACGTTGAGTGTGAGGTTGACAAAGTATACTTGATCACGGTTTCAAGTACAGAATCGACGACGTTGCCGGAGTATATGGTGCTTATGATGGATGGTACCCACTTTTGTTCATGCGCTTCAATGCAGAATAAGGGCTGGGTCTGCCGCCATTTTTACTATGTAATGAGGCACGATGGTGATGTTCTTTTTTTCCCAGGAATGGTTGAAAAAGCGATGGTACACCGAGGGCATGCAGGATAACCCTCGACTTATTTCAACACTCGACGAGCTCCAGCATGTCAGGGCCAATACCTATGAGGCTGAGAGCACAGCCGCTAACAAGGATAGGCGCGGTAAGGGTAAGGGTAGGAAGGAGAGGGGTAGGCCTGTGTTGTCTCAGTCAGACTTTGCCGCGCGGTTGAAGGAGCTATTCCCTAAGGCACCGTCCGCCGTATCAAAGAGGAGCAAGGCGATCAAGGCCGTGCATTCGAGGACCTCAAGTGCCGTGAGGAAATTTGCAAATACGATAAGCGACCTGGACGTTAGCGAGGAGGCGCAGCTCGGCTATACCAACGACTTCAAGACCATCATGGCGACGTTTGAGGAGTATCCCGAGAAGATGAAGGCCTTTCAGGAATTTAATCAGTGGTGGGAAGCAAAGCGAAAGGTGGATGGCACCGTACAGGATCAGAACCAAAACCCGAAGAAGAGGAGGGGGCATCATTGGAACATTGGCCGAGGATCGAAGCGCGTTGAAGAGCGGGGGCGTGGTAGAGGGAGAGGACGTGGAGGGGGGAAAGGACGTGGCAGAGAAAGGGAAGGGAAGGGCAGTAATGCTTAATCTTTAGGAGGAGAGCGAATGCCAAGTTTATGGCCTCAAATACAAAATTTACGCTTTTTATTTCCATTGGCTATATGTTTTGTTGCAGCGTTCTTTCGGTTTTCAGGGATGGGTGTGAGAATCAAGTGCTGATCAGAAAGGAGGGGAAGAAGAGGGGAAGATAAGAAGGAAGAGGCAAGGGTGAGAGGAGATAGTTAGAGAGTATGGGCGAGTGCTTGTCTGTGTGTGTATGTGTTGTGTGTTGTGCGTGAGTGTGTGCATACGAGCTGAGATGATGGAGAGGGAAAGAGAAGGACAAGTTTACCAAGAACATGAAACAAAATGGCAAGGCGAACACGAGAAAATGGAAAGGTAACAAAGAAAATGTCTTCGCTCGTTGCCTCGCTTCCTGCAGCTAAGAAGGGAGTAACAGACAGACACACAGAGGACAGAAAAGAGAGATGGAGATATAAAGAGAGAGGGAGACAAAAAGAGAAAGAGAGGGAAGAGAGAGGGAGGGAGGGAGACAGAGAGAGAGAGAGAGATGTAATATGAACAGCTGGGGAGAGGAAAATGGCGAGAAAGAAAGCTGGGGGTCTTATTGAGCCCTATGAGAATATATAACACTGCTACCTTTAATAGAGAATGAGGAGTGAGTGAACAGACACTGAGATGCAACAGCTCTCCTCCCCTGTGAGAACGAGGCACCAGTTCGTGGACAAAGAAAATGGATCGCAAACAAATGACTTTCTTTTTATTTTCTTTTTTTCTTGGTGTCCTTTGTTGTATAAATGAATGAATGAATGAATGATGGTGAGTCGATGAGTGTGAATGATAAGTCGATGAGGTGTGAGTGAGTGGATGGGTAAGCGCTTGCGTGTGTGAATGAATAAGTGAGTGCGTTTTTGTGAGTGTTAAGTGTGTGTGTTTTTTTGTTCAAAGTTGTGTGGGAATGATCCTCGATTCTTCGCCAAAAAAAAATGTAAAATGAACAGCTGGGGAGAGGAAAATGGTGAGAAAGAAGCTGGGGTTCTTTATTGAGCCCTGTGAGAATATATAACACTACTACCTTTAATAGAGGAGTGAGTGAACAGGACACTGAGGATGCGGCAAGAGGGAGACTAACAGAGAGGGAGACAAAAATAGAAAGTGAAGGTAGAGAGAGGGGGGGGAGGGAGACAGGGAGAGAGGGAGACAGGGAGAGAAGGAGACAAAAAAAAAAGAAAAGGACAAAGAAGGTAGGAGGATAAGTTGGAAGAAAGGCTACTTAAGCAAAGGCTGCAGTGACCATTCTCCAGCGAGATATCAAGCAAGGCGTGCAAGCAACAAACGTTGAGCAGCAACGAAAACAAACCCCCAAACAAGGACAATTTTCAAAAGCATTTCTACTCTGAAAGGGAATGGCTGACAATTTTTTGAGAATCCCCTGTCAGACACACCCTGTTAGTCTTGCACTGACAGGGGGTGTTTTAGTGCTTAGAAAAACTGGTTCAATGAATTGCAGTCTTTGACATTCATCAACTTTTCTCATTCTCATCCTAACCCTCTACTCCCAAGACTCGCTCTATTGTTATAATCTCTCCTCTTCATTGTTCACGTCAAATCCCAACCAGGGTTACTTTGTAGGATCGTCATCGACATCGCTTTAAAATAAACAAGTTCATTGAATCAGTTTTTCTAAATGACTGAATCTGTTGCATGCCCTTCATCTACCGCGGTCATCAGTACTTGGTGTCGTGTCTTTTGTTCTAAATCACCATCTTCCGGCGGTCGGGCATGCTTTAGTACAGTTTGTGAAGGTGCTCCGGAGGAATCTCCTTCCAGATCGCCTCTAACGTTCCCACAGCCTGTCCTGGTCCTCAGCCGCCTCTGGCTAGCCAATCGCGGAACTGACGAACACGCCTTTGGAGAACGTCGAGATAGGCATCCGAATCCATATTACCCTCGATCCAGCAAAGGTCTCCAACGCCAGAATATCTAATGCAACCCCAGACCATTACTTTCCCTCCACCACCTTGTTGTTTTGACGAAATATAGGTTAGTTTTTATTTGACTAAGAATTCTCTATTTATTAGTGTCCTCAATAAACGGGTCAACAACCACCTTCTTTCGCGTCTTCATTTTCCCCCTACATTTTGACTGTTTCGGTCGAACTTGGTGAGGCAGGTGTTGTTGTTGTTGGTGTCTGTGGTAGTAGTACTTCTTGTCGAAGGACCCAATGCGGCTGAAGATGCACTATCAGAGAACATCACGTTCTTCCAGTCCTTGACCTTCCATTGATGGTGTTCTTCTGCGAATCTGAGCCTTTTTGTGATCTGTTCCCGTGTGAGATTCGGCTTGTCTGGTGCTGAGTAGACCCTGATTCCTTCCTGGAGTAGATTCTTCTGTATAGTGGTAAGGTAGACATGCTCTCCCTCGGTTGATTCAATAAATCGTTGTCCATCCTTTCGCGATGTTAAGTGGCCTTAAATGAAATGGCGCACGAGATTCGTCCTCGTCTCCGTTGAGATCTTCCTAGGTCAGCCAGGATGGGGCTCAGGGATGTTTTCCTTTTCCTCGTTCCTGATCCTGACCGCTGATGAGACAGAGATCCGAAGGTTGCATGCAACTGCTCTGGTTGAATTTCCATGTCGAAGCTGTTCTACGGCAGTCTCTTTAATGGATCGTGCAAGAGGCTTCATGTTGATTGTTTGCTGAGCTGGGAATCGTTCGAAAGGATAAAGAAGGAGGAGCTGAAGGTGGGTGAAGGGTGAATTAGAGTGATCACAAAATAAAAGAGCGACAATAAAGAGAGAATGGATCTATGATGGCGAATTAGAAAGATTGATTCAATAGACGTCACGATCTAGAAAGATCAAAGCAACGGAGTTGAGACCGTGTGGGATCAAGTCGCTGTTCTCCACATATGCTCAAAATTCGTACTTTATAATGCGCGTTCAATTTATTGCATTCTTGATACTTGTCAGGTCTTGGGTATTCGGCCCAATAATTCTTGATGAAGAGTTGGTGCTTGGTTCGTTCAATCCCGCACAACAAAATTAAGACATGCGTTCAACTCGTCGGCAGCTCTACCCCGCCATATGTTAGCCTACCTTAGGCAGACTATGTCACCGTGTACAATAAAATTGCATGATTAAGTAAAGTCAACGAGCGGTGGTTCCTATTGAAATCTTTTTCTCCCCTCCAAAGCTCTAACCACAATTTTGAACACCAATCCTTCCCTATCCCCATTTACTGTCGCGCCCCCTCACAATGTCTGAAGTCCCTGTTGTTTGTGATATTCTTGAAGGAACAGTTGGTGGTGACATTAATGTCATGTTCAAGTTCTTTACTGTCAAAACTAAATGCTTCTGTGGAAAGGACTTCTCCTCAAAACCCCAACTGAAGCGCCATGTTTTCGGCGCCATGGACCGACTCATATCATGCAAAGGCGAGCCGGCCTTGAGAAGCAGGCTCATGGAAGAGAGGAGTATTAAAGAACCACTATTCGAAGCATACTTTTTGCCGCCGACAGGGGTACAGTTTAAGAAAAAAAACATTTTGATTGGAGCTGATATCATACTTCAGTTAGGTTCAAACTAAACCTCTTGAGATTTTTTTTTCCTGTTTTGTTTATTCACACGCAGCATGAGTTTCAGATGCTCAAGGCTCAGGTCCATCGAATGATTGAGTCGCAAGAACAAGCACACAAGTACTTCAAACTTCAAGAATCAAGGAAGGCCATTATGGCGCCAAAGGACGATCAAGCGCCTCCATCAGTGCACGCAACCTCCCCTCAACAAGGACAACACCCCTCCTCGCCCCTTCAAGAACACACTCCCCCGACTCAGAAAGAGCCTACCCCGTCTACATCCTCATTCCAAGAAACCTCCATCTCCCACCCTTCATCTCAGCACACCTCCCTCCCCACCCACTCAACCGACGTATCGTCTGTCAGTTCCTCTTCCACTAACTCCCCCTCCCCGTCTAGTGATGGACAAAATTCACAGCACAGTGTGATGAGTTTCTCATATCCTGTCCAAACAAGCACACCAAGAAATGGGGAACGAGCTTATTCTTCCACTGCCAGCCCCAGCCCAACTTATGAATATGTTGACTCCACTCCCACTGCCAGCCCCAGCCGATCTTCAGAAACATAACCAACAAGCAACATATAAACTTTAGTAGTAGCAATCGTAGTTCTTATTAAAAACACAATCTTTCAGCACACACGCTATTGTTTGCTTGTTCATTCGTTAACTCTCCCTCTGTTCCCCTCAGCCTCGTTCTAGTCATGGCCATGACCTGTCGCAGGAATTCCTGTTTCATCCGTAACCATACAAACAGTGAAAAATAAGGGAAGGTCTCAGCCGTACAAAAGCCAAACACAGAGCACAACCAGCCAAAAAAAAAAATAAGGGGAATGCATGTGCATGTCTTGGACCTACACAACCAAAACACATGGACAACAGGGTAAACAAAACAAAACAACAGAGATCCCAATCTTTATGAGACGCTCGGTCCCAAGCCATATACAATGCAAGAGAGTATTAAGTAAAGAAGAACAACCATATGCTTTGCAAGTGTGGATCGATGATGTTAGCGGCTCTTGGTTCTCATTCCTTTCTTCTCACCTCCATCTCTTATTTTCTACGCCCAATCTGCCGTGTCTTATGTATCTGTGATAACCAACACGTTGGTGTTGCTGTTGGGATGCAAACCTGGAGAGCATGCGCTCGTAGAGGTTGATTGGGTAAATCATCGGGCACGAACCATTTTGCTCAAGAAAATGGAAGAAAGACCATGGAGGAGCAAGGAAGAAAGCAGACATACATCGCCATTAGACTTTCCATCCGCGCTTTTGCAACAAGTGTTGAAGGACTATCACACCTGCTTATCTTGTTTAAGCCTTCAGAGGTTGTCATAGACTGTTTATGCACGCTGTCTTCGTGGTGACATTGAACTCTTATTATTTTTGGCCTTCTCTTCATCCCTCTCCCTCTCTTCTGTTCTTCTCTCTCCCTTAAGTCTCTTATTTTTATCTTGAGTTGACGATGGACCTGGTATTTTCTTGATGTTTCACACTGTTGTTTGTGGTTCAATTGATTTTTGCTTTTTTGCATAATTTCTTGGCTAAGAAAAAGGGTATGCAGATGGTCGGAATAGCTTGCCTTGTCCGTTTGTACTCTCTGCTTCATTGGAGTGCACATGCGCGAAAGAACGCGTATGGACAGGGTGAGACCTACCGGGGAATAAGAAAGGAAAGGTGATGAAAGGGAGAAGGGCAAGAGCGCCATTGTCATCAAACATGCGTACACCTCGACCCATTTGCATGGAGCTGTAACCCAAGTCTGACTTTTTGTTCCTTCCCGTATTTTAAATTGTCATACATCCATCCATCCTCCACTTTGCCTTTTGCTCTTCGAACACTCAACCCTTTTCTTTCTTTTGCTCCTTCCTTCCCTTTCACACGCTCTCTCCCTTGTCGCTCTCTCCTTCCTTTCCCTTCACTTTTTTTTTCCTTTTCTATTTGCCTCCCTCCTCGTCAACACTCCACCATTTCTCTACTTTGTTCAGCTTCCCTACACCCTCCTTCCCTGCTACCCCTCCTTCCCTTCCTTCCACTCCTCCTTCCCCCTTTCCCCTCCCACACTTCATTTGTATTATCTCCTACTTTTAGATACACCGCTCCCTCTGGTCACTCCTTCTTTGAGTACAAAATCAGAGAGGTCACATTTTTTTCCGTCAAGGTATGAGATAGATTGAATGCATATATATAGCCGTGTGTTTAGTTCATAATAAACTGTCTATGTTGCTTATTTTGTTCATCCAGGCATAACACATTTGACAAAGAGACAATGGAGCAAATAAGCATTGTGTGTCTCGAGCACAATGAAACAGTTGATTTGATTCTTTTCCCTCTCTTCTCTTTTTTCTTTTTTTATTTTCGTCTTTTTTCTTGGTCTTTTTTCTAATTTCTTATTTCTTATTTCTTATTTCTTATTTCTTATTTCTTATTTCTTATTTTCTATTTCGTACCGTGAATAAAAAGAAAGAACAAAGAAAGGGACGAGATATGAAAAAAGGCGAACCGAATAGCAATTCATACACAGTGAAGAGTTGGGACGTAAGGTTGACTGTGTTTCGACTCGGCCAGATTGAAGTAAGAATGGGTGTAAAAAAGGCTTTTTTTTTTTGCAATGTTGCCTACGTTTGACTACAATGCCTACATTGGCTATGTGCAGATGGATGAAAATTATCCTTATAGGAGCTAAAAGGCAAGGTCTATTGGCATCAAATTCATGCATGCATGTATGTTTCACATCTGTCTCGTCCAGGGTAAAGTCCATGGCATAGGAACATAACAATAAAATTATGCTAACATCCATGTATTCTTTGCCTTCATTGCCTTCACTGCCTTTGCATGTGTTGTCTTTTTTTTTTTGGATCCTTTTTTATTTTTTTTGGCCTACATTGCCTACGTTGGCTATGTACAGATGAATGAAAATTATCCTGATGGCAGCTAGAGGGGCAAGACCTGTTGGCATTAAGATTCATGTATGCATGGATGTCTCTCATCTGTCTCATCCAGTGTGAAGTCCATGGCATGCGAATATAACAATAAAAACGCCAGCAACCGTGTGTCCTTTGCCTTCATTGCCTTCATTGCCTTTGCATTTGTTTGTGTTTTTTTTTTTTTTTAGGAGGGAGAGAAAGATAAAGAGAGAGAGAGAGGGAGGCAAGGAGAAAAGAGAGAAAGACAAAGACAGAGAGAAGAGAAAGATAGAGAGAGAGAGAAAGATAAAGAGAGAGAGAGAGAGAGAGGGAGAGAGAGGGAGAGAGAGGTAGACAAAGAGAGGAAGTTAAAGAAAGATAGAGGGAGTGTCAAAGAAAGAGAGAAGGAGTGTCAAAGAGAGATGAAGACTAAGAGAGGGAGGGGAGTCAAAGATAGAGAGAGACAAAGGTGAGAGGATAAAATGGAATGAGGGCTACTTGAACAAAGTCTATAGTGATCATCCTCCAGCGGGGTATCAAGCAAGGCGTGCAAGTAACAAAACCCGCAGACGAGAAAAATGGTGGAGTGTGTGTATATGGACATTTTTTAGTGTTATTTGGGGTGCCTGAAATGGTCAAGAGGGATCACTGAACAGCCGATGGTGTCTGAATTTGACTCTTTGACGAGAATCTCGATGCACGGCGAGGAAAGGAGAAGTCCATTGAGAACGACGGTAGCACTGGTCAAATGATCTTTTTGCCAGCAGCGCGGCAAAAAGAAAGTGCAAAAAGCATTTCTATTCTGACAGGGTGTTTTGATTTCCATCCATGCTCCTGTTCAAACAGGCCCCTGTTAGAATTGAAAAAAGACCAAAAACATATGGCAGAATTTTTTGGAAAAACCCCTGTCAGACACCCCCTGTTAATTTTGCGCTGACAGGGGGTGTTAGAATAACCGAGTCGGATGGATGTACCAAGTCAAGGACTTACCCAAGTTCGCTGATTTTGTTATTCTTGCTGCAGAGAGCGGTCGACCCGAGCGTTCTTACGATGATCTTGTTGCAGAAGCGCATTGCAGTCCTTGAGGGATGCTGGGTGTGGCACCTGATGAAACAACCTTCGAGTCTATATGGACAGTTTGCAGCATATGCAGGGACCCGCAGACAGTGATGAGTGGGCACCGGTTATTTTGGAGAGGAGACGATTGACCGGGGCTGCAGATAACGAAGCGCGAGGCAGGCCCAGAGTTTAAAGGATAAGCTCATCAACCAGCAGAAGAGGGCAGCGGCAGCAGCAACGCTTGCGACGACAAGTGGAACGCGTGTCGGGGGGACTACTGGTGGTAGCATCAACCAAGTTCCTACAGCGGGTGACAGTTCGGTCCAGAAGGGGAATGCTGGATTCGGCGTCAACGTGGCGCCTTCGGTAATGGTAGTGGTTCTGGTGCGCCTAGAGGTCGAGGAGGCAGTCATGGTCGTGGAGGTTACAAGAGGAACTTCAACCGTGGACACCATCCTTATCCTGGCAGAGGAAACAGCAATGGTAAGCTAAACCACACTGTTGAGTATGATGATGCATCTGAAGAAAAGTTGAAGTAGATGGTGGTGAGATGTCTGTTGTCGACCAAGATGTCGTTGAGATGAGTAACGAAAATGGTGACGTCACCGAAGTCGAACATGACCGCATGACTAACGACGCGTCTTTCATTCTGCATTCCAAACAGGTGGAAACAAGCAGTGAGATGCAACAAACTGATGTACATGAACTGGAGGAGCAGTCGCACAGTACAGAAGTTTAACAGAAGTAGTCATAGTGAATGAAACAACAACTGACGAGAAGAATGTCAGTGACATCAACCCGAGTGAAACAGTGAAGAGAGAAGAAGAAAAAGAAGAATGCAAAGGGTATTGCGAAAATCGAATTGAAGAGCAAACTGCGTGGTGAATCCGGTTTGGGTATGAGAGTTCATGTAGGTCCATTGCCGATGCATCCTCTCGACGGGGGGAAGGTAGCGTGATGCTAAAGTGGCTGTCGACCAGCAAAGGTGAAGTATGGAGCTATGGGCATTGTTAAAGAAGGAAGAGATAATGCACCGGAGCCGAGTACAACATCGAGGATGTAGTAGACGACGAGTACCTAAGGGCCTTCGAAAGATTTTCAATTAGTGATAACCCAGTGTCAGACGCATGTGATGGTTACCCATTATTCTCCTTTGAGAGAAGGACTTTGAGTTAGTCACAAGCACTATGGTTCAAGTAACGAAAACTCAGCCAGATAATCGACTGTTTGTTCCTGTTTATCTTAATCAAGAGCGACATCTTGCACTCATTGATACTGGTGCCACACACATTTCATTTATTAGTGCAGCTGTAGTCAAAAGTATTCTATTCGGTTAAACCAATGGAAGGATACATTGAATTAGCTGACTCGTCTGTCATTAAACGCGTTGGAGAAACGGAAAACGTAGAGATTGTCTGTGGACAGAATGTGCTTAGCGCGCCATATGAGGTTATTGAACAGAGTCATGCAGTTACCATTGGCATGGATCTCTTTCACCGCTATGGATTCATATCGTTGGACTACCCGATGCAGATGAGTCGTCTGGACGGATGCCAGCGCCAGTTGAAGACGAAAAGCCCACGCTGATACCTCTCACGATTCCAGAACGAGAAAGACGCAGGAATTTATTGCGGAAAAGGACGCGTTCATGAAGAGTATAGAAGAGTCGCTGAGGTTAAACGCCAAGATTCCAAATACAAGTCATTGT